>JAOTQQ010000001.1:189311203-189364896 GCA_026546715.1 Gallinago undulata | reverse complement strand
TAGGGGAGAACTTTGTAGAGTAGGGTTGATGGTTGGACTCAATGATCCCAAGGGTCTTTTCCAACCTAAATGATTCTATGATTATATTCTACGATTCTAAAGCAGAATTGCCTAGAGCACATTACTCAGGACTGCATCCAAGCAGGTCTTGAAGATCTCCAGAGAAGGGCACTCCGCGACCTCTCTGGGCAGCCTGTTCCAGTGCTCTGTCACCCTCATCGTAAAGAAGTCTTTCCTCAACTTTCCATTTGAATGGACGTTCCTATGTTCCAGCTTGAGCCCATTGCCCCTCGTCATTGGGAAGCACTGAAAAGAGTCTGGCTCCATCCTTCTTCAACCCACCCTTCAGATACTTATAAGCATTAATACGGTCTCTCTCAGCCTTTCTTCATAAGGGAGATGCTCCAGTCCCTCAATCATCTTCGTTGCCCTTTGCTGGACTCTTTCCAGTATTTCCCTGTCCCTCTTGAACTGGGGGGCCCAGAACTGGATGCAGTATTCCAGTTGTGGCCTCACCAGTGCAGAGTAGAGGGGGAGAATGACTTCCTTCGACGTACTGGCCACACTCTTCCCTATGCAGCCCAGGGTTCCACTGGCCCCTTGCAGTTTAAAAAATGTACTTACTGTAGCGGTGGCTTTAGTCCAAGGGTGATGAGAACGTATCCTTAGCACTGGGTACTCTCCCTTTCTTATTTTGTGAAAACTCAGGTTTGTGCTTCACTACCTCAGTTCTGCTTTTTCCCAGCTGACAAAGAAGTTCCAAAATGCAAACTTGAATCAGATTACGGGCAGCCTGAGTCACCCACTTCAAAACAGACCTAATTTTTTCTATAATTAGCTTCCTAATTTTTTTTCATAGTAGTAACTATTTTTATCATTATTTCTAGATCCTAAGTCAGACAGGCCTGAAAAAAGAAGATATTGCAATGTGGGAAATCAACGAAGCCTTCAGTGTGGTGGTGCTGGCCAATATCAAAATGCTGGGTATTGACCCACAAAAAGTAAATATCAATGGAGGCGCTGTCTCTCTGGGACATCCAATAGGGTAAGTAAAATAAGCACTGGGTTCTGCTCTGTGTGGAGGCACTGTTTTTCAGACACACTGCTAAAACATTTACCGTTATTCTCGGATTTAATGCAATTGGAAGGGTAATAGAAATGTGCTATTAGGTACACAGTGACTTAATTCCTGTGTTAAATTTCAGGGTACCTTGAAAAGTGCACGATCCCATTTTTCTCTTCACAGTTAGTTATGACCTTCTTTTATGAAGAGCTTGCTTTTCTCCATAGCTATATGGTTTTATGAAGTATTAAAACCAAATCACTATTAATATGACAGAATAAACAATAATAATTAATCAAGTAATGAAGCCAATACAATTTACAGGTAAACATAAGAAAATAGGGAAGGATATGGTACAAGGGCTTTTCTTTTTCTTACATGAGCCAAGTGAAATTTCAGGTCTTCTCAAAGCATTTTTGGCCATGAATCCAAAAGTCTCCAAGCCCCCAGTGCAGCAGATGGGGACAGACTGGGGAATGTTGGTGGGTCTCCTTGTTTGAAGTTCTGTCATCTGGCTGGAGGAGTCAGATCTCCTGCTCGGTTCCCCCACAGCTGTAACTTACTCATAACTTAAGTACTTCCTGTTAATCCTCCCTAAGGGGGATTGTGCTGCAGGTCTACGAGGGGAAAAAATTTCAAAACTGTACTGCGTACAGGTCTGCAGCCCTCAATATAGGAAAGATATGGACCTGATGGAGCAGGTCCAGAGGGCCATGAGGATGATCAGTGGGTTGGAGCACCTCTGATACAAGGACAAGCTGAGGTAGCTGGGGTTGTTCAGCCTGAAGAAGAGGAGGCTTCCTTCCAGTAGCGACCTTCCAGTACCTGAGGGGGGCTACAGGAAGGCTGGGGAGAGCCTGTTCACAAAGGCCTGCAGTGACAGGACGAGGGGCAATGGGTTTAAACTGGAGGGAAGAAGATTTAGATTGGAGATTAGGAGAAAGTTCTTTACAGTGAGGGTGGTGGAGCACTGGAACAGGTTGCCCAGGGAGGTGGTTGAGGCCCCTTCCCTGGAGACATTCAAGGTGCAGCTCGACGAGGCCCTGGGCAGCCTGGTCCAGTTGGGGGTGTCCCTGCTGACTGCAGGGGGGTCGGACTAGATGGCCTTTGAAGGTCCCTTCCAGCCTGGACCATTCTATGATTCTAAAACCTGTATGTCGCTGTGAAGTAGCCACGTTGTACATCAGGAACAAGGAGTACTACTTCACGGTTTATAAAAAGCTCTTATCAAGGCACAATCCCCCAAGACGTGCCTGACATCTCCTTTGCAGCAACAGCTGCTTCCAATAAGGCAATCTCTTTTTTTTTTTTTTTTTGTCTTAATAATTAATTTTGAAACCTAATGTCAGAATGTCAGTGCCTGATTTTGTAGATCAGGTGGCTCAGAGTAGCGCGCTGCTGTGTATCAAGCTGGAAGCAAATAAGAAAGTGTTAGAAATGAGTCATTACTATTGATTTGGTTTTTGTGGTAGATTCGTTACCTTCTTTGAAAGAGTTCTGCTACACGTAGAGGTTACTTCCTAATACACAGACTGACTTAGAGGCAGTTCCCTTTTCCAGAAGCAGCTCTGGATATACAAACACAAACAACAAAAACCCGTGTTTAAGAATCTTTCTGTTTGTTAAGTACTGTAGCTAGAGAAAAAATAACCTGTATTGTATCTAAATGTAGATGAAAGTGTTTGTTTGGTCTTTTTGTTGGTGTTTTCTTCCCCTGCAGTGAATCAGTACCATATTCTGCCAACTATCCTGCATGGGTCAAATTAATAATTTCCTTTAAACTAAGCTATATACTCTATTTTTGTTTTTTCCTTTATTTAGGATGTCTGGAGCAAGAATTGTTGTTCATATGGCCCATGCGCTGAAACAAGGACAATATGGCCTTGCGGGAATTTGCAATGGAGGAGGAGGTGCTTCTGCGATATTGATAGAGAAGTTGTAGGCACAAATGGCACTGGAAACAAAGCCTTAAACACTCTGATCAAAACCACGAGTGGTACCTGTTACACCTTATTTATCAGTAAGTGAATGAATTCCTTAACTGCTATTCTAAAATTTCTTAAAACATCAATTATTGATAGAAAACCCGGGCTTTTATTACTTTGACTCAGTGCAAGTTTTTATACAGTACAAATAAAAACTGTCAAATTATGATGATGTCTCGAGACCTGATAATAAAGAATGTTTAACCGTGGCTCCTTTCTCACTGACCAGTGGTTTCTCAAATGCCACTAAAAATGAATTCTCTTGGTAACTCACATAGTGCTGCTAGTAGAAGGAACTCATTTCTTACAGTTTTGTTGCTTAATTTTTATGGAAAAAAACTTTCCTCAGAGGTTGTTTTTCTGCTGTTGCGTGGCTCAAAGCCAGGTCAAATGCCAAAAAGGGGCCCTGCTGGAGCACACCCTCACCCTGCCTTGGGGTGTTGCATCAAAGCAAACAAGAAACGATGGGGGTCTGACTTCCACACAGAAGTACTCATATAGCTTCAAAATGCTGCTGCTCCTTTTTTGTTCATATTAACCTCTGTGATGTACGATTCTTCTCAACAGGCTTTTCAGTAGAGGCAGATTCAGGACCAAATGAGTACAACTACCGGTGCTGCTGCCTGCGCTGTTGAATTCACAGAAACACAGGGTTAAGCTTCCTGCTGCAAATACGTTGAGACAGACAGGGGAATATTTTCCTGGAATTAATATTGTTCTAGAGTTCAGTGAGACGGTTATGCAGTTTCTTTGGTCAGCTTTTTACCAGGGGGCAAAAATCAGCTATTTCCCCAGTATGAAGCCTGTTCCCACCTCACCCTTTTTCACAAGCGATAAGCATCAAACACTCTTCAGTTTCTTAGCTGGGATTTAGGACAACCGCTTCTCTTATTTTGACATTAATTTCAACAGGAGATAATCTTTGACCAATGATTGTCCTTACATTTTCCTCCGTGAAGCAGAGGCAATATGTACTTTGACTGGGATGTTAGTGGGATCTGTTTCTTCTGGGAAGGCATGTACTTAGAGAGGCAGCAAATGAACTGGGGGATTAAATGCTGCACATAAAGAAAATTAACTTTCATTCGCGCTCTTGACACCTATTCTGAAAATTATTTGCCAGCTGACAGCAGCTTGGCACAGAAGGTGCTTCTTTCTTTGAAAGTGTTAAGTGAACTGATAATTCCCATCTTTAGTATTTCCACATCAGCTCAACTGAAAGAAGCAAGACGATGGTGGATATTGGCTGTCCCATGAAAGAGCTACACTACTCAAACAGTATTCTGAGAGTTGATATGTGATATTGTTAAATAGATTTGCTATTAAGCATAAAATGCTACCATGTAGCAAAGAGGCAATTGTTTTTGCTACTCTGACACTTGCCACTATTAAACTTAGTGTTTAATACTGAACTCTTTGTTTTAAAAAATGACTGATCAACATGACTTCTCTATACAGTATCTGCAAAGCTGCTTAGGGAGCTTAAAAAATATTAAGCAAGACACACAACTTCTTATTAAAACAAAAATATTTATTCAAGCTGTAAATGGTATGCAGTATTTCATTATTGGATGGGTTTAATATAAACATCTACTGCATAATATTGGTTCCTTAGGAATCCTTGTATACTATGTGAAACATTGCCCTGTTGCTGTACAGATCTCTCACAGGAAAACTTGCATTTTTTTTTTAAGACCTCAACAATTTGAGAACAAAGAAGGAAGTACCAGTAGAGAAAATTCTGCAGTACTGGAGCAAGGCTTAGTGTGGTCATTTTCACCCATGCTAATTAGTACTAAAATGTAGGCTGAGCTGCTCCCGTGCCCATTTTGAAGAGTTTGTATAATTACCTATGACAAAATCTACATTCAACAGAAAGACCAGATCCAAATTTTTCTTTATCTGGCTAAAAGCAGAAGTGATAGTAACAAATGCTTTCTCACCAGTACAAAGGGCAGTTAAAAGAATTGACTTTTGCAATTCTCATCTGGTTCTTGCTGAAGTATTCGTACCAGGGTGCAAATATGAGGGTGAACCCAAAACAAAGTACATGGCTTGAAAACAGCTGTTGCATCCAAACAACATCTGATGCAGCAAAAATATTGTAAAGAGATGAGGCCGATCCAAATCAACATTCTTATCTGAATGACTGGTCGGGAAAAGCTTTGTTAGATGAGAAATACTTTTATACAATTAGTTACTGGTATTTCTGTCAACTCATTCCAAGCCTGACAAGGTGGGTTTGACAGTTATGAGAGCAGAGGGTGTTAGTACAAGCTGGGTACAGCTAGAGACTTAGTCCCTTTGGGATTCAACAAAACAAGGGAAGTGGCTGAGTTGGCCGCCTGTGTCCCAGAAGAGTGAACTACAAACACCGCCTGCAAACGCAGAACCTTTTCACAAATGCGGGTCGGGGGGTAAGTAGAGAATGCAGCAGAACACAGACAACGTGGTAGAACGGGAAACATACAACTTTTCTTACATTACATTTATACAAATTTACAATTTCTGCAAATTAAATGGCTCTATAATTATGCAAGTGCTTTTTCAAAAATAAACATATACCAACTCAATGATATTTACACTTAGCAACCTGCTTCAGAAACAGCATGATTTTGCTATAAAGTGAAACTTCAGTGCACTCAAAGTGCAACTCACTCTTTACAATTAATGTCTCTTCCCATGCAAAACCTCAGCACAACAGCACCAGCTTTAGACTGTCACAGTTCAACTTTTTCATTCGTCATAATGCAAAGACAGCAAGAACTTGTCCACATCCATTCCTGCTGGGAAAGAATTCGGCAGCTTCTTTTTCTGTAGGCAAGGAAAAGAATGGTTGTGTTAAATATGAAGAACCTGGGGACACCTCATTAACACTGTGGCGAGTAGCACTCGGGAGGTGATCGTCCCCCTGTACACAGCACTGGTGAGGCCCCACCTCGAGTACTGTGTCCAGTTTTGGGCCCCTTACCACAAAAAAAAGACATTGAAGTGCTAGAGCAGGTCCAGAGAAGGGCAACGGAGCTGGTGAGGGGTCTGGAGAGTCTTACGAGGAGAGGCTGAGGGAGCTGGGGTTGTTCAGCCTGGAGAAAAGGAGGCTGAGGGAGGGGAGACCCTATCGCTCTCCACAACTACCTGAAAGGAAGCTGTTGAGAGGTGAGGGTTGGTCTCTTCTCCCGAGTCACACAACAAGGACACACAGAACAAGTCACAGTCACAGGACAAGGGGAAATGGCCTCAAGTTGCGCCAGGAGAGGTTCAGTTTGGATATTAGGAAAAAATTTTCCACTGACAGGGTTATTAAGCATTGGAATAGGCTGCCCAGGGAGGTGGTTGAGGCACCATCCCTGGAGGTATTTAAAACTCGGGTTGACATGGTGCAGCGGGACATGGTTTAGCAATGTTTTTTTTTGTCAGTTAGGTTGATGGTTGGACTAGATCTTAAAGGTCCCTTCCAACCTAGATGATTCTATGATATGGAAGAGACTATAAGAATTCACTGCCTCCTCATCCTTCTATCTGCTTTGGAGACTTAAGGGCACAAAGCTCACCTGGACAGCAGACACCAGGGTGTTACATGTACACCTGGGGTACAAGTGGGTCAGAGCTGGGACAGGAGTGGGCGAGCTCCCACCTTCAGCAGAGCCTGCCCAGACCCTGGACAGACGCAGCATGCGTAACAGAGCATTGCTCAGTTCCTGTATTTGAGGAGTATGGCATAACTAAGGGTGGTGAATTATGGAGATCTACTCTGTCTCCTTTTAGATCATTTACACACATCACCTTTTCATGTCTCACACCTTTGCTATTTGCCATTAAATCCTCAAGTCAAAGGCATGGTGCTGTAGGCTATGGAGAAACACAAAAAATGTGGATTCCTAGTCCTGGTGGTAAATGAGGATGCAAGGAATCACTTGAATTTTAGTAAGGCCTAGTTTGAGTTCGGCCTAATTCTGACATTCGATCTAGAAACTTAGACTGAAGTTAGAATTTAGAAACTCACTCATGTGTCAAGAGAAATAACTTGATTTTCATAGGTATGTGTGGAGAGTCAATAGGAGTTATGTGTGTGTGTCTGAAGACTGTACTAGTCTTAATGCAACTTAGTTCAGAGTGGGATGAAGAGACAGAGTAAAACTGACAAATATAAATAGGATATCAGGGATTTGGATGAGCACCTTTGAACCACCCCATTACAAATAACATATATATGTTTATATATATATATTCTGGAGAAGAGGAAATGGGCACAAACTTGAACATAAGAAGTTCCACCTAAATATGAGGAGGAACTTCTTTATGGTGAGGGTGGCAGAGCACTGGAACAGGCTGCCCAGGGAGGTGGTGGAGTCTCCTTCTCTGGAGACATTCAAAACCCACCTGGACAAGTTCCTGTGCAACCTACTCCAGGTGGACCTGCTTTGGCAGGGGGTTGGACTAGATGATCTCCAGAAGTCCCTTCCAACCCCACATCATTCTGAAATTCTGTAATATATACATATAGATGTCTAATATATACATCAAATTTTAAATTAAAAAGTAAATGTACTTGCCTTTATTTTCTTCTTTTTCGACGGTGTTGGGGAGTTTTGAAGGTCTTTTCTATTTGCAGAACGAGAGTTTCTCTCACCCTCGCTCAAGTCCTCCAGTTTCCTTTTCTTGACTGTGCTCCTTAAAGACCGGAACTGCTGAGTGTTGTCCTTGAGGGGGGTTGTGGTGCTAGTCCTTGCGATGGCCGCCCGGGAGAGGATCATCAGGGTGTGAGCGGCCATACTGACGCTGTTCTCGCTGCCCGTTTCGCTGGCGGGGCTGCAGGCGGGCAAGTCTGGCGTCGCAGGGGGCACCATTATCCGGGGGGTCGTGCTGTCCTCATTGAAGCGCCGACAGGTCGGTGTCCGTACGCTGTCTGTAGTATCGTCTGTATGCCTGTCCCCGACCCCAGAGGGCGTACGGGGTACCGGCAGCTCTCCGTTTTCGACTGTTTTACCAGTCGGGCTGTGCCACTGAATGTCCTGCAACATTTCCACACATTGTTTAGTGAACGGACTCGACAGGCAGAGGCCTTGGCTGGGAACTTTGGCTGGTTCTCGCTTTGGCTCCTTCGAAGACAAAGAAGCAGCCGCTGAAGATTTGCTGTTCCCATTTGACAGCGACCCCTGCTTTTTGTTCAGCTCTTGCACCGAAGCAACCGCCTTCTCATTCCACAAGCTAACGCTCTGTTGGCCATTGGAGAGTTTGGCCGTCTCCTGGTTCTTCTGTTTTTCATCAGTATCCCTTCGCAATTCATTTTCCTTATTTGCTGTAGCCTTGTGGAAGGGATCCGATGGAAGCCCTGCCGTTGCCGCCTTCCGCTCGGGCTGCGGCTCCTTTGCAGACGTGCTTCTGTTGCTGCCAACCTCTGGCTTACACAGAATTCTAGGCAACGTTTTATCCTTCTCTCTCTTCGCTACCTGTGCCTTAGCAGAGGATGATGCAGTGTCAACAGCAAATACAGTATTTTCATTTCTTTCTTTCTGGGATAAACTCTTAGTAGCCTGAGTTTGGGCGTTTCCTCCTGGAGCAGGCAGGACATTATCAAAGCAAAGCACTCTCCTGTGACTTTCACTTGGTCTTGAATTTGAGCTGGTGCTCTCTACTGGTGCAACAGGTAGGTTCTCCTCCATGTTCCTTCCTAGTTCTGCAGTGATATGCTTGTCTGAAATTCCAGTCCTGAAAATGAGATGAAAACACTTCAGCAACCTATTCAGTCATACTAGGCAAGTTCATTTCAGCTGGCTGGAAGTCCCCACCTGCCCCTCAAAACATCTCTTTAAAGCTCTCTCCATTTTACCAACATGCCAAGACCAAGAGTAAGGGCTGACAACTGCAGAAGCTCAGGGGAGTCCAAAAGAGATGATGAAAAGGTATGCAACAGAGTCTGTACAAAGACCAATCGGGTAGACTGGGGCTCTTCAGCCTGGAAGGAGAGGTGACTGTGGGGAAATACAACAGAACTCTGGCAAAAAAGTTAACAAAAAGGAAACTCTGCTCAGTGGAAGAACTAGAGGCATCAAGTAAAACTAGCATCAGGTTCAGAACAAAACAAGGAGGCTTGGACACGGCATGTAATTAATCCTGGGAATTTTTTACCCTGGGATATTTGTGAATGCTGTTAGTTCACTTGAGTTCAGAAAGTGAGAAGACAGTCTATCCTGGAATCTGGCTGTGGCTCGGGCAACCCACGGAGCTGGAAATGCTGAATATTCTGGGCAGTATCATCACACATGTGCCCTCTACTCTCCCCTCTGTATATGCTGTTGGTGGCGTGACACAGAGCAGGACAAACAGCTTTCGGTGGGCATCTTGACAAGAACATACAGACTGCCCCAGGCTTGGTCTCCACCTGACAACCAGCCACACTGGTTCCCTTTACAGGGAACATTTTGCTCTCTTTATTATGCAAAACATACGTCTGGAGATCAATTAAAATTAACAGAGAATTATCAAAATTATATTATTGCAAATCTCACTTCTGTGTTTTTTAAAAAAATTACTTATTTTTACATGCATACGGTATACCTAAGTATATATGTTGGTGAGTTGTTTGTTTGTTGTTTTTTTTTTAAAGTAAGTTGACTTTATTGTTCCCATTTTCTTCCACTTTTTCAACATTTTAACTGAGTTCTAAATAGGTAGATTTTTTAAAAAAGTGTGTTTTATTTTTTCAATAAAAGAACATTTCACCTCTAATATTTAAACTGAACTTATCTTTTTCTACACTCTTTTGCTCATACCAACATCCTTTTGTTTCCTGATAAAAGAGTAACTACTGAAGTCTACTTTCTTCTGTCTCGCTTGCTCAACAGAAGACTAGTACCTGTTCTGATTAGCAATTCAATTATATTCATCAATATATATTAAAAAAGGGTTTAGTCATCAAAATCTGCTAGTAAGTGTATTGGGTAATTTCTGCAAGCTTGGACTCTGCCCAAACAATTTTTATTTGATGACTGAGACAGGCAAAAATAAACAAAGCCACACAACATTAACAGAGGAACAGTCACAGGAGAATCCTAGCACAGGCTTGTCATTGACATATCCCTGCACCAGTATGAACGCACATCTGCATCAATATTCCTAGCAGATAGACAGAAGGGAAAAGAAAAAAAAAAAAAGGGTACTGCTCACATCACTGTTAAAAAGGCTGTCTGTCCTCCTCCCAGTCAGTACAGTATGAAGAAATTCATGGCAGGAAAAAGAAAGCAAGTTTGAAAACCTGGCAGTACTTACCTTTGTGTTCGAGAATTTGTGTGGTTCAAAGGCTCAGCTACACTTGGGACCAGTTTTCCTGCAACAACAGATGAAGAATGTTATAATAAACTACAATATTCTGAGTAAATCATTTCACAGTTAGTACAATGACATCTGTAGACGTGGAGCTCAGGAACACAGTTTAGTGATGGACTTGGCAGTGGAAGGTTAATGGTTGGATTCCATGATCTTGAGGATCTTTTTTTAACCTAAATGATTCTATGATTCTGTGACATTTCACCTGACACAGACTCAATAAAGAAAATCCCCGCTACAAAACTCTGCAACTTCTTCATAAGTATCAAATTTAAGCTTAATAAATTAGCAAAGGTCACCAACTAAGTATAAAGCAGCAAGGTTCCTTGCTGTGTACACTTAGATAATACATAGTCCGTGCAAAACAAAATCAACTAAGCTGGACTTACAAATGCACAGCAGGGATTTCCCAGTAGAAGGGAAATAACCACAGTAAACTCTGTTATCCACCAGCAAACCAGAATGCAGACTAACTACACCCTCCTACCTCTCTTCTTCATTTGCAATCTTATTCTAATTTTTACGTGTAAGCCTACTCTTTACAAAAAAAGGGTAGATAAGCTTATGCACAAATTGTCCTTATAACTCAATTTATTTTCTATTTTCAATTATTTTTCTTTACTCCCTTCCAACACTGAGAAATGAATGTAACTCCAATCTTGTTTCCATTTACTATGTAAAGAAGCAAACTCTCAACGAAATTAATGTACAGAAATGTACACCCAAAATAGGAAAGAGAAAACAGATAGAGTGCATTTTTTGTATAAGTATGCGACACTTCTATTAAATATTTTCCTTAATAAATGTTTAGAATTGCTGACTATTCGAATTGTATTTCCAAGCGGCTCCATTTTGATGGCAGGATTACACTGTTCTTACAACCAGTGAGATGAAAAATAACTGGAAATATAAAGAAAAGTGCATTTTTTTAAACTGCACTACAGCCTCGCGACATTACATTTTCAAAATAAGCTTGAACCGAAATCTGGAATTATTTAATATGCTAGGACTCTGTTTTGTAAATTGAGCAAACACAGCTACTAATTACAGGTTACAGGCCACTCTCAAAGCCATCCCAGTAGTTACCTGGCAGAGGGGCATTGGTATTTACAGAACTTTATTACTCAGAACTGACACGTCTGTAAAACCCCCACTTTTCTTGTGCCCTTCTCAAAACCACAAATACCTGTATTAGCTTTGTTTCTTGCTCCAGGAATCTTTTGTGATTTGGGAGGGATGGGAAGTTTTGGGACACTTCTGTTGCACACCGGATTAACCACAGGCATGTGTAGAACCTTGAAAGAATCATAGTGTTCCATTACAATTTACCAAAAGACTCCTTATCACTTCGCCTTTTATTCTGGAAATACAAGGATTTATTTGTGATGTGCTACCTGGCGGGCAGGTGCCGAGAATGTATTTCCATTTTGTCCTACTACTGAGAGAGGTATCATTCCCACCATTCCTTGCAGAACAGGTTGCACCGGAGATGCAATTATAATGGCAGAACCTAAAAAAAAAAAAAAAATCAGGTGTTAAAATTGTACAGAAACTAAAAAACTTCACTGAAAAGCTTCACAGAAGGATTTCTTAAAATTATGCATGGTCAAACCTGTGGCAATAAAAGCTCTAGCTTTTGTAAAAAACTTAATGGTCCTTACTATATGTCACTGCTAGAAAACCGAGTAGTAATTGTTATTTTTAGTTAAAAAAAACTCCAGAGTTTAAAAAATGGTTAAAAATTTAAAACTTGAAGTAATTATGACATTCCTACGTTAAGGCTTGAACTTTAAATTAATTTATAAAAAACAGAAAGAGTAACATTAAATAGCTCATTTTGCTGCTTAGCAAAAATAAACTATTATTTGCAACCTACAATTAGCATGCTCAAAAGGAATTTTTTTTTTTCCTTCCAGTGCACTCATAATACTTTCCCTTTATGGGCACACAAGAAGCTGGGAAAGACTAGTTTTGTCCATATGTAGATATCCAAGGTATATTCCTGGCTGGTAGGAAGTGTTAAATGTAGTACACAAAGACTTTAGTGAATTAGTGGGTTTGAGATCAGATATTTATTTAAAAAACAAAACAAAACAAAACACAGCTCAATGAGATTAATTTGGACTATTTAAGCCAGAGTTTCCTACTTAACTATTTAAATGATAGTTAAAATAGTTGTTATATATGTGATTTATAAAATAAGGAAACTATTATAGCACATTAATTGAGAAGCGAATGAAAAATTCAAAAAGTCAAAGAAGAACTGATTCCACACAGGTCTTTGGTTACATGAGCACCACCAGGAAAAATATCAAATGCAGAAGGATGGGCAAATTTCTATTTCTCTCCCTGCGTAAAAAGCCTGAAGACAATGTTACATAAAGAAATCACAGCAACGGAGAGGGCCAGTGCTCCGAGATCCTGCACGTACCATTGCACTGGCCTCTGACAGTAATGAAATAACTGCACACAGAACTTCAAGGGTAACTGTGACAAGTTTTTAGCTTTGGAAAGAAATCTAAATATGTTGATTATAACCAGGTTTAGCGTTTTAAAAACCACTTAACATTTTTATCGTTGAAGTAATAAAAATGCTTGCACCACAAGATATTTTATATTCCAAAAAGAAATAATGTTACACTTCTATATCTGTCTAAATGTACTTCTAGTGTAAACTAGGTCTTTGGAAAATTAAACAAAACAAGGAAGTAATTTTGGAAGGAATATCTACATCTAGCCAGTTATCTAAACTAAATATGGGTACCTATAACACCTAGAATTCTATTTATAACAGGAATCTCATGAAAACAAAACCAAACTGCTTTATTTAGTTGAAACAATGAAATCTTTTCTAGTGTCAGCCAAAATATGCTTTTCTAAATTTATCACTGCTAAAATTATGTAATTTAAACTTCTGAAATATAAGGCTTTTTTTTTTAAAGCAGCCTTGTCAATGACTCCTTGTAGTTTTTATTTCATTTTTAGTAGCGACTAATACACTAAAAAAATACACAACTTGTGGGTAGTTTCAAGGGGCAGACACAGCAATGTTTAGAAGTTTTTTTTTAAATCAGAATCACAGAATGATATGGGGTTGGAAGGGACCTCTGGAGATCACCTAGTCCAACCCCCCTGCCAAAGCAGGTCCACCCAGAGCAGACTGCATGGGAACGTGTCCAGGTGGGTTCTGAATGTCTCCAGAGAAGGAGACTCCACCACCTCTATGGGCAGCCTGTTCCAATGCTCTGCCACCCTCAAAGTGAAGAAGTTCCTCCTCATGTTTAGGTGGAACTTCCTATGCTGAAGTTTGTGCCTGTTTCTTCTTGTCACTGGGCACCACTGAAAAAAGACTGGCCCCATCCTCTTGGCACCCGCCCTTTAAGTATTCATAGGTATTGATCAGATTCCCCCTCAGCCTTTTCTTCTCCAGGCTAAAAAGTCCCAACTCCCTCAGTGTTTCCTCATAAGAGAGATGTTGTAGGCCCCTAATCATCTTTGTAGCCCTCTGCTGTACCCTCTCCAGCAGTTCCCTGTCCTTCCCCTGAACTGGGGAGCCCAGAACTGGATCCAGTGCTCCAGATGAGGCCTCACCAGGGCAGAGTAGAGGGGAAGGATAACCTCCCATGACCTGCTGGTCACACTCTTCCTGATGCACCCCAGGATGCCATTTCCCTTCTTGGCCACAAGGGCACATTGCTGGCTCATGGTCATCCTCTTGTCCACCAGGACTCGCAGGTCTTTCTCCTCAGAGCTGCTCTCCAGCAGGTCAGCCCCCAACCTGTACTGGTGCATGGGCTTATTTCTCCCCAGGTGCAACACCCTACACTTGCCCTTCTTTATTTTTAATACGCTCAGAAAAAAAGAATAGAAAGGCTATATAAACACCACATTTTCACTCATTTTCTAATAATGCAATTACCTTGTGGGAAGTTGGGGGAGACAGTCTGGTTTGCTGCAAATGCACTGCTGGATCGAGGAGGAGTCCGTAACTGTTGCACAGCTGGAGCTTGGGCAGCAAGCGGCATAGAACTGCTGGGCAATACCACTACATTTGAGGGCGTTCCAGCCGTGCTCAAGGCAGCTGGATCAGCCACACAAGTGGCTATATAAAGGTTGTTTGAATTCCCAAAACCTGTGCTTGTTGCTGGCATCAACTGTATAAAACCCCCTTCCTTGGAAATATTGGTTGTGCCTGCAACTGGAAAACCAGCAGAGTCTTCATTCGGAGTGTTAACCGAGGTGACCACGGGATCCTTAGGTCTAAGCATAAGGAGATTCTGCTCTGCTAAAGCTGAATCCGCATTTTTTTCTGTGTCTTCTGAAGTCAGACATTTGGACAGGCCTGCAGTTTTGGTTGGAGATTTGGCTGGAGAGGACAATATTATAGTGGGCAAATTTTCACCTGTGATGCTGGAAACAGCATTATTTAACTCTGTGTCTGATGAAATAAATGGATCATCACTGATTATGATCTTGAGGGACATTATATTAGAAGGATCAACATCCATTGGTTGACTACTAGAAGATACACCGCTTATACTTTTGGCCTCGGTACCCGACTCATCTGTTGAGGATGCAGTTTCTGGCAGAGGAGAGTGGCATATTTCAGATGTAGTAAGATTATTTGCAGTGGATACTATGGAAATTTCTGTACATGCATCACCACCAGAAGTGAAATATGTATTATCAGCATCTACTTTTGTAGAAGATGAAGGTTCCTGCATTTCCCCTTGTGTTCCCTCCGAGTTTGACAGTCCTGTAGGGAGGCTGAAATCTTTCTTATAAGTCTTATCAAGTGTATGCTGATCACTCGAATAGGGCTTGTTTGAAGTATCAACAACTTCAAGCTGCAACTCTGTTTTTTCAAGATCCGAAATCTTCGCTGCAGAGCTTGCAGCACAGTCTGACTGTGCACTTTGTCCCTGATGGCTAGACCGGTGGCTTGAGTTCTCCTGTAAAATACCAGGTAAGGCAGCTGTATCGTTTGTTAGGGCCTGTTGTTGTCCTGCATCAGCTGAAGGGCTGGAAACTGATGCATTGTTTTTTCCCAGCAGTACACTGTGGCCAGGGCTCCCGTCAGAAGGGCTTTTACCAAGTGTTTTTTCAGACAGTGATGTATCTGGTGATAAGTGACATTTACTTCCAGAATGTGTTTTGTTTTCACTGGCTGTAGTACATTCTGTCAGTGAAATCAAAGAAATCTGTGGACTACCAGAATGAACATATTCTAAATTAGGACTCCTTTGAGCACCATGACTTAGTGGGCTTTTTTCAGTTTCCATAGCCCTTTCACTTTCAGATACCACTGCAGACAACTCTTTTTTATCATAAGAATCTCCACAGTGTTCGTTACATTCACTGTCAGAACTCTGTCTCTTGTTAGGTTCAGTCAAACAAGGCACAGAGTCAAAGGCGATTTCAAGCTCTCCAATGTGCTCAGGGGTAACAGTCTTCAGGACTTCAGGCTGCTTGCTTGGCCTACAATTTCCATGCAACTGTTCATTGGCTGTACTTTTCTTAGCCATATCATCATCATTAATGCTGGTCTTCAAGGCACATGATGCTTCTCCTAACTGAAAACCTTTACAGGATAGTGGCTCTCTAGCATTATCACCTGTAAAACAGACAATAAATTAGTTCCTCAATTATTAGAGCAGACAATCCTTCTACAGAGTTTTAGAAGCAACTTATCAGTTCAATAGAAAATTGTTTCACGTGAAACTAAGTGGGAATAATGCCACTTATCTTTACTTTCAAGCTGAGTGGAAAGTATATGAAATGTATAGTTATAGACATTAGGCAAGCTGGCAAATCAGTTTGTACATAAATAATAAGTGTACACATAATAAGCAAACAGCTTAAGTCACTAAATCAGATCAAGCACAAAAAAATATCTCAGGATAAATGAGAAACAGAGTCACCTCTTGGCTCTATTTCTCATATACTTTCACTAAAACTCTGCTACTGATGGAGTATTGTTAAGAACAGGGTAGACAGACTAAACACACCTTTTGTCAAGAGAAAGACTCTTTTGTGCGCTAATTAATCAATACATTACACAATAGAGATAAGAGATTCATATGGTTCCACAATGAATATTACAAAGTATTTCTGTTTTGAAAGAGAAAACAGATTTGCAGATACTCTGGTTTCATCTAGGAGTTTACCAAGTACAACTTGTAAGTACACTGATGGACTACTCTTAAATTTAAGAGACTGAAACTTTCTAACAGACGAGGTGTATTCATATGTTCATGCAATGTAAATCTCAGACTGGATATTACCATTGAAAACAGAAATATTTCAAAACGTACAAGTTGTCTGAAAATATTTTCACTAGAAGAGATCTTAAAGGAAAATAAAACAACCTACATCTACTGGTTTCTTCTGTTCCTAAAGAACTTTCAAGTGTTTCCAGGTTATCCTCATCCACCAGGATTGTGTTTTCTACTCCATTCTGACCAGAAATACCAGCAGGCAAGTTCTTGTTTACCTTGTTCTTTCCTATTTTCACAATAAAAAATGAAGACTTATTAAATATGTCATTTTACACACAAGTGTGATTATTATATTATAAATGAAGCATGGAGATTTCAAATTCAAGAAATGCCATCAAAACTCAAAGAATTATTTTCTATATTAACTACAAATCCAGAAAGAACGTAAAAATGTCTCTATATTTTATGTGAGGATATCCTTGACCAGACAAATAGAAAAAGTTTACAGCAGCACAGAAAACAAGTATGAACTATCATCCTTTAGCCCAGAAGTCTAAAATAACAGCAATAAAACAATCACTGAGCCAGCACAAAATCAGAATTTCAGCCACAAGAAAATGCTGTACTTTATAGTCAAGTATAAATGTGTTCTAATTCTGAATTGAGAGACACAGATGCCACATAGTTGATTTCTCTTGCAAAAGAGGCCTGCTGAATCACTTTCGCTTCCTCAGGAAATACTTAGAACTCATCATTCACGATGCTTTACCATAATAGTACAATTCAGTATAATATAGCCTACCATAATCAAACAAGTCAAAGAGTGCCTGAAAAGCTGGATCGGATTCTGTCTGTTCTAGAATGTCCTGTATGGCCTCTTCTGACATATGAATTTCACCCTGAGAAAAGACAAGATAGACAGAACTGTTAGACAGTTACATTCATAGCTTAAAGAAAAACACACAAGAATTATTTTCTTTTCAGATTACTTTTAGTTCTATTACTTCTGCTCAGCACAGAAACATAAAGACTAATGCTGGAAACATCTCTGCCACAAATTTACTATTAAAAAATATTAATCATTGAAGTGTAAGAAACAAAACATCTTTGTCAGACATTACACCCTGCACACGCATACTGGAGTATTCTCCACATATTGACCAGTATAACTTAAGAAGGAATACATCTCGGGCTACACTGGAAGCTTACGCAGATGGTTCGGATGCCGTGAGCCTGCACTAGCCAACCACTGGTAAAAAAACAATCCCCTAATTAATCCCCATTTCTTGATTTTGCATATATCTAAAAGACAATGATAAGCAAATGGAAGTTTTATTTCATTTACCTATTACGTGGTCTATAATATAACTTCCAACTACTTTTGTGTGGAAGGCAGCTGGAAAGCACAGCTACATAAGACTCTGCTCTAAGGTTCTTGACTTGTTTGGTAGCAGCTCAAGACAAAAATGAGCTGAGCCCTCACTACATATTCAAGTACCCAAAGACAAAATTTCTCCTGACTTCCTGGAGGTTATCTAAGCACTCTACAACTTTTGATATGGTGGTTGTTAAGGGTGGATATCCCATTTGATAAAGCTGATTATTTTGTTTCAGCTACTGTTAACTAAACAAAGAACCTGCTTTATTTTTTTTCTGCTCACAAAAATTGAATAAAACTTTTCTGCTCCACATTTTGACAAAAACTGACCTTAAAAATAAATAAATCACCAAATGACAGAAGAATAGCTTAGAATAAACAGACACCTCTACTTCATAAGGAGGCAACTGCCTCTACTCTCCTGCCCTTTCCATTAAGATTGTAATTCCCTCATGAAGAGTCCTTTATAACTCTGTGATTCCTGCTTGAGGTTTGTAGAAGAATGAAGGGAGAACACTAGAAGTTTAATTTGTGGAAGTAGAATGTATATTTCCTGCAAAAGCAAGAAAATATTAAATTTCAAGAAAAAACATCTGTATTTATGCTCCAAAGACAATTTCTCTTGCTATACTAGAAAATCCATGTTTATCTCACAGCAAATCAGAAAATCAGATCAGACTAAACATGTTTGGAGACCACAAGATATTTTAAATTCCTTTTTCTTTTACAAGACTGCTGATCAGATCCCCAGTCAGAAGCTGGTACCTGATTACTGGTACCAAAAACCCAGTGACAAGCAGGCAGCTGGTGTCTGTGGGACAGTGTACTTAGACCTTTAGTCTGAGGGTAACATTAATAACCCCTGCCAGAAGAAACAGTCCTACTTCCTTGGCTTTTGACCCATGATTCTGCTGCCGTGAACAGGCACTGGGAATAAATTCATAGTGCTAAACTGGCTCAAAATTAACCCAAGCAAAATACTAGGATCCTGTCAGTTAAGCTCCTCCAACCTGCCCACCACCATACAATAAGGTAAGAGTTAATGCCTACACAAGGGAAGTTGCAAACCTGCCCTTGGGCAGAAGCTTGTCCTTAGACAGGCTCAGCTGTATTGTAAAACAAACAAATAAGAAGAAAGAAGAGAAAGAGGAGAGCAATTTCAGACAGTAGACAGAGGTTCAGCATAGTTCCCATAACTGAACATTCTCATGCGGCTGGTCTTCAAAAATGTTAACAGGGCAATCCACACCTACCTGAAGTCCAAGGATTTCATCGATTGAAGTCTCCTGTTCCGTGGGACCACTGTCTGTCTGTTTAGGAGCCTGAGTGACATTGCCATCACTGGGAACACATTAGTCATTAGTTCAGAAATCAAAAATAAATCAAATAAGAATATGTACAAAGTTTAGAGGTTCCTTTTATTACCTGCTCAGGATTTTGTTGATGTTCTCAGCAAGCTTCTCCTGAAGAGATTTGTTACTTAAAATTTTTTCTCTGGCATTTTCAATGACCAGTTGCTGGAAAACACAGTTTTTAAGTAGTCAGGTTTCCATTTTTATCATCACTAGAAAAGGAGCATGAATTTACAACTTACTGGTAAAAAAAATACTTCAACACAGATAACACTATAACAGAGAGACAGCCAATCTGTGACTGCATGATGCAGCAATGAAAATCACCCCAAAGCATTCCTGTACTTCCACTCTCCTAAAGCACAGCAAAGCTTATTGTACTTTCTGGTTTCCATTCTCTGAAAAATTACTGTATTCCGACAGCTTACAGGTATCTTAGCAAAGCCAATAAATCAAGGGGAAAAAAACCCTTTGCATAGCAATGCCATCCTCTCTAGTTTAGTACACAGATTTAGTTTTGTATTTGAACTAGCTCTTCTATCTCCTAAAGTTAATTTCTAGAATACTCAAAACAAACAACAAGTAAAAGACTAGTTCTCCTTAGTCTGAATTTGTTTCTTAAATGTAAATACCTTCCAAGAGTATATACTCACTGGGAAGTTACCATCTATGAATTCTTCAAGTGGCTCACTTTCTTTCTCTATTGTTACTTCATTAGGGTCTTGAGAACTTTTAGCTGCTGAAAGAGGTCCAGATGTTGCAACACTTTTCCTCTTCTGAGATTCACTGAAACATTCCAGCAAATTTATGATGCATTTTGCGAGAACATTGCAAACAATAGACTTAATGGTCAGTAAATCAAGCGCTTCTCTTCTTTCTTACTAAACAAAAGGTTTTAATCAACAGAAAATTAACTAGATAGTGGAAATACAATAAAAGCTGGTATCTGTTTCATTATGTCATATGCATATATTGTGTTCGACTTCATAGAAGTTACAAACAAACATATAGACTGTGGGTAAACAGCATAATGGCAAGTTGAATTTCATGCCCACTGTTCAGTATTTTTCCCCCTTCCATTACACATTACTTTTACTGGTGATGCGGGTTCTAATTAATGGCCACTCAAGAAAAAGATTTGGGCACTACCAATGAAAATAAAGCTCTCAAAAAAAGAGCAGTTGTTGTCAAAGCAGCAAACTACTGTTAGATGCATAAGAATTTAGATGATGAACAGGAAATGTAATGTTTTTATATGAAATCTTGGTATAGGCTCTCCTGAAACCATCAATCAGGAATGGCACTAAAATCACTTATACACCAAAAAATCATGCAGGAATACAGAGGACTTGGAAAAGGTATAAGTGAGTAAGGGTCTGGAAAAACGACACGCAAAACTACCCATTGGGATTTAGTTGGCGTAAAGACAACAAATGGAACACAAATAGACCAGTCAACTCATTAAAAACAAAAGGACATTGGAATCTAAGAATAAAAAATGCTAACGGAGTGCAAAAACAGTTTTTCATACCACTTTTAGTGCAAATATGGGAATTTTTGCTGACAAAATTTACTGAAGCCAATAGTTTTTCTAGTTGAAAACAGACAAAATGCACATTTATATCAGTATTAGGACTTTCATAATCAATAAGGATATTTTGGAAGGAATACCAGATCTCAGGCTTTGTATTTGCCCATGTCTAGTACTGGAATAACGCAAAGACTGGCTATATGTTATAAAGAAGCACAAGTAGCCTCCTATCAGTCCAATGTTAAGTTCTTTGACTTTCCTTTCCTCATGAAACATTCCACAGTTGCCACTCTCAGTTGATCTTAAATGTAAAACACACCACCATCCAAGAAAATTTACACTAGAGGTTAGAACACCGCATCATTTCTAAGCGATCTGAAAACAACAAAAAATACTCCCATGTTTACCTTTTTCTTCTTCCTGGAGAAAGCAAGTTTGAATGAAGCTTTCGTTCTTGTGATGTCGGAACTTGAATGTGTATGAAATCCCCTGCTTTATAAAGGAAAAACGAAGATCATGATGCCAGTGCCTTCTCCAATTACCCTGTTAAAGCACCACAGAAATCTACACATCGCTTATGTTCCAATCAATTCCTGGGACTTCATACAAAATTTGCTATTATCATGAAAATGAGATCCACTCCTTTTAAATATATATATAAAGGAGAAAAACATCCACTTGACGTAGATCATCCTTATCTGCTAAAACAAGTGTTTTGGGTGAGGACACAACATAGAATAATGACAAAAACATACTGCTGATCTCTGAACCCACCTTAGCAAGTGAGTATGCAAGAGCCATTTCTCTTTTGGGCATCTTTATTTTAATCACCTGAACCAGTTTGGAGCGCTAGGGGAAGGACAAGAGGAACAAACTCGTACATAAGAAGTTCCATATAAACATGAGGAGGAACTTCTTCACTTTAAGGGTGGCAGAGCATTGGAACGGCCTGCACAGAGAGGTGGTGGAGTCTGTCTTTGGAGACGTTCAAAACCTGCCTGGACAAATTCCTCTATAACCTGCTCTAGGTGGATGTGTTTTGGCTGGGGGTTGGACTAGATGATCTCCGGAGTTCCCTTCTAACCCCATACCATTTTGTGATTCTGTGGGAACAAAGCATGAATTTTCTGAATTTTTTTTTTTGCTGGAAGATGATTAGTCTTGGTTTTAAAAAACTTCCATCTATATCCATAGATTTTTCACAGAAAAAAAGAAAGTTTAAAAAAAGTGTGCAACCCACCGCTGATCTTGTTTTCTTGGGTTTGTGGCTGGTGAACAAACAATGTATTCAGTCTTGTCTGTGACACACTTTGATTTATTGTTGATCTTTGAATAACTTGAGGAGGTACAACAGAAGAGGAATTCTGTGGCCCTGACTGATGGGCTATTGACAACAATCCTGAGTTTGCAGGAGCTGATTGCTGAAGCATTCTCTGTCTTTTCATTTCTACAATTCCACTTCTTGTACGTGCTGGAGATAATAAAGATACGATGCAAATACATGGTAAAGGAACTTAAAAAGGTTGCTGATTTTCCAAGACTGAATCAAGGATGGTCTATTGAAACTTTTTTGTGCTTCAACAAATAACTAATGAAACTCAAAAAGCAAGGAACATCCATCTATATCTTCTGTGTAACAGGTTTGAGCCAGAACAATTCAAGTACAGCCAACTTACACAGCTATTATAACCATGCTTGTATCACTGCTTAAATATTTACAGGAATAACTCACCCCAAAAAGATATTTCATTACATAATATATCCCATATATAATGACCTTAACTGAAATAGCTAAACCAATGTAAATTTGCATTTATTTATCAGACAAAATCTGGCAAATTTAAACAACAGAACACCACCCGACCCAGTGAATCTCAGATCCAAGAACAATCACTACTGATATTTCACATTCTCTTTTCTTACACAGGGTACTTTGTAGAAGTACTACAGAGAGAAAAAATTATTTTTAAGTAAAATAAATTATTTGTGAGAGTTCATTTGGCAATTCTTGTGAAGAAAGAAACAATTCCAGATAGAACAAGTATCTTTTCATATTTTGCTTAGAAATATGTTTGTATGCATAAAAAAAAAATTGTCTCAAGTTTGTAATACATTTTTATATTCCCCTTCTACAGAAATGAAACTGCATCATAATTAGATTGGTTATGTTTTCAGTTCCTCTATGAACCACAAATTAAGTCAACAGCTTCAGGACTGAAGAGCAGTTTTTAAACCTTTTAACTGTGTAAACTCCTAAAAAGTTTTCAGCAGAGAAAAAAATGCTATACAGAGAATTTAAGCCCCTTGCAAATAGCTCAGCTTTTCATATTTTCCTTTCTTAATCATTAAAGTAATTCACAGACTGCAGTGAGGACAACAGACATGCTGAAAAAAAACCCAACAAACCACTGCAGAAGAGATCAGACAACATTTTAAGAATAAGGACATGTTACTGATAGCTGCAGCATTCCGCCATTTTTTGCCAAAACAGATAATTTGAACATAAAGCCTATTGATCCCATTGAATTGGCTCAGTTACTTACTCCTCTGATTAGCAGAAAATCCTGTGGAATTTTGCATGCTCCTAAAAAATAAAACAGGTCACATAAATACAAGGAGCACAATGAAAACACTCAGCTACAGAGCACGACAGTATCTACGCTATGGTTAATGTCAGTCTAGTCCCAACCACACATTACTTCAGAAAGCTTCAATCTACGGGTTGTAACTTGTATTCATTCACACAACAGTCATAGATCTTTCAAATGAAGCTTACTGATATATTTTTTATCAAGTAACCACAATGGTATCGAGTTCTAGATGAGTCATAGAATACTGTTTTATTAGAGGAAAGCCACATACTCGCACTAATGCCCTCCTTATCTGCTAGTCCTGCCTTAAAATCCTGAAACGTCTACTGAACTTTCAACTCTCACATACCCTTCTTTTTCACCATCTCTCAGAGGAAACAGAGAGCAAAACCATTCTCACACAATGATAAAGGGTAGTTTATTGACATAGGGAGACTCACAAAATTTTACTACTTTGATTTCAAAACTAAATTACCTGATCTGAGAAAGTGTATAGTCTAATTTTTTCCACAGAGATGACATCATTGCTGGAACTTCATTTGTCGTTTCTAAAATAAACCATAAAAAATAAGATGCCTAAACCAGATACATATTGAGAAAAAAAATAAAAATCACAACCAAAATAGTAACTATTAAATATTATATGTTTCAGACATCATCTAACTTTAGGTGTCTAGCTACCTTCTTAATATTCTGTTAATTAGAGAGCCCTAATTCCTAATTTAAGAATTTGATTGATAACGAACATGCACTCATCATGGATACAGTTCTCAGTTTTAGAAGCCTAAATGAAACCGAGGCAAAGACATTAATGATTATAATTCTCAATGTAATCTGCTTGTGGTGTTGACTCCTAGGCAAACACATGCTAACCTAACCTAATCCAACCTAACACACTTCTGGAAACAGTACTCATAATCCCAAGTCACTTGTGTGCTTCTGAAAATTGTAACCTGGCAGATAGGCCTTTAAAAGCAATGGCTTATTTTAAGATGTCACCCAAGCAGGTAAAAACACTTGGTAGTTTTGAAGCACAGAAGGACATAAATTATAAGGGAGGGAGTGTAGCGATAGGATGAGGGGTAATGGTTTTAAATTGAAAGAGGGAAGATTTAGATTAAGTATCAGGAAGAAATTCTTTCCTGTGAGGTGGTGAAGCACTGGAACAGGTTTCTCAGCGAAGCTGTGGATGCCCCATCCCTGGTAATGTTCAAAGCCAGGCTGGAGCAACCTGCTCTAGTGGGAGGTGTCCCTGCCCACGGCAGGGGGATTGAAACTTGATGATCTTTAAGGTCCCTTCCAACCCAAATCATTCTATGATTCTATGATAAATGGAAAGACGTAGCAGACCAATTTATAAAGCTTTTCAAGGTGCTGAGTACAAAATATTTTGAATAAAGTATGTTTGTGTCTTAGTCACCATTTCTATTAAATCTAGTGTGAAAGGAAAAAAAAAACATTCAGAAATGTTCTAACCTGATGTGTTTTAAATTGCAAGTCTTAGAACCAAGCACCACTAAAATCTGATCAGACAACACATATCAAGGAGTTGTAAGACTTGTCAACATTCACAAGCTCAAAAACTGCTTTTAAAACTAGGAACGGCTCTGTCTCTAATATTCATACAAAATATTAAGTTATTCTGAAATTACTTTAATTCATTTTAAAAACAAGACAAGAAACATTTCACACCATAGGACTCTTCCAGGTTATTTCATAGAATATCTTAAATTGGAAGGGACCCATGCAGGTCATCGAGTCCAACCCCCTGCTCCTCACAGGATTGCCTAAAACTAAACCATATGACTAGAAGTGGCATCTAGACTCTCCTTGAGCAGAACAGCATAGGCTTGGTGCTGTGAGCACTTCTCTGGGGAGCCTGTTGCAGTGACCGACCACACTCTCAGTGAAGGACCCTCTCCTAATATCAAATCTGAACTTCCCCTGATGCAGTGTCATTCCACTGCCGTTGCTGGACACCAGAGTGAGGAGATCAGCACCTCCCCCTCCTATTTAACATATAAACAACAAACAGTGTAATTTTACAAGCATAAATTCATATATTTGACACACTTTATGGTATCTTTATGCTTTATTACATCAGAAGTTCTGCTCAAGTTTGAAGTGAAAATATATGCTGGCAAATCCAAACTAAGATAATTAATTAATTTTGCTCACAAGATGCTAATCTAATTGGCTGTTGTCTACATAATACAGAAATCTTCAACTTCTAGCATAGTGGAGGGATTGCTCTAAGTCCAAACATAGGTGAAGATACTATCTCTTCCTCAAGGAGTTCACAACAGATAAATAAAAAAAAACAAAATAAAATCTCATTCTAAAGGCTTACCTTTTGTTTTCATGGCTACATATTCATTAAGAATAGTTGTCAAGTTTTTTCCACACAGGGACTGGAGAAAAAAAAAAAAGATACCAATCTTAAAATCTTCACTAATAACTTATATTTCATCTGCTGTACCACATTATATTTAAGCAGTTCTTTAGAGGACTACACCATGCTGACCCTCAGCACAAGGAAGTGTACCTTATGCCACTGGTGCCGAGTTGTCTCAGACCAGGCAGAGACCAATCTATGGAACAAAATGCCCCAACGAACACAAAATCTGAAGCACTTGATCTCACTGCCCAACACTGACATAGAGGTTACAGGTGCAGGTCCTCCCCTCACCTTTGTTATTATGGAATAAAACCACAAAAATAAGATGATGAACAGCTGTAACAGAGGAATGAGTACATACCATTGTGGAACGCAAGACACTTTAAGATGATGCTTTAAAATGTGAAGAGAACTGCTATCTAAAGTAAAATTCTTAACAGTCACACAGAATTAACTTTCATGTCATATTTACTTGTTCTGTTATTTTAGGTGAAACAAAGAATTAAGATTTTAAGGTTATCGCTATCACGTTGTACCTTCTTTGCTTGTTTGCTAGTGGGAACTCTACAGGATATGACAAACACAGCCTCTTATTGTAATTTAGGCTGCAGTGACAATTTTTTCTTGAACACTATCATATCATCACTTTTCTATGAAAAACAGCAAAAATGTTTCTACTAGAAAAGGAAGACAATTAAAAGCTTTCAGAATCTGGATAAGTTATTTCCATTTGGTTTTTCTAATTTTTGCTGGGTATGGCTTGGTTCTTAATTCCCTACCCACAAAGAACAGATAGCTAAACACTTGTAAGTGAAATCAGTCCAATGGTCTGTTTTGAATTGGTGCATCAAGACCTTGGACCTCAGAAAAGATTTCCAGAAATTTTGGATACTGTGGACAAAATCCCAGATGATATAATTAACTGACACATTAGAAGAATGAAATGGAAAACAGGAAGAAGATGCATATATAACCATTAAAAGATTAATACACAACAATATCCAAAATACACAACAATATCCAAACCCTGCAATTTGCACAGTAGATTAAAAATATCAATTCATATATGTTAAAAATGGAAAGTATCTAATGACCCTGTAGCCATACGCATAAATCTACATACATAGCTGCACACTGTATTTATACACACCCAAAGTTGCACATTTCACTAGAGACAAAGCAGATGATATTGATTTAAGAGGAAGCTGAAGTGAAACACAGTTTTTGTCAACACAATTTGGCAGCGTTAGATAAAGCTGAGGCACCTTACCTAAACATTTAATACGTACTTGAAATTAAACATTACTGGCTGACTTGTCTAGGATAGGAAAGCAATCTCCAATAAATTACAAGAGCAGCCCTGAAATCAATAAAAAGCCTTGCGACATCCTTCCATAATTCAACCTCAAAGCTATACAGCAGACTAAACATAATATACTGAAATCGATTTGCATATTTTACACTTAAATGTTTCTTAGTAAGATGAAATATCAGAAACCAAATAACTGCTAATACCACAAGACACAATAACAAACAAAAACAAAAAAAAGAACCAGGAAGACAATCCATCTAACTATTTTAAGCAGCACTTGAGAAATAATTGTTACACAGAGAAATCTCAATGTCCTTTTCCAAGGATGCAAGGCAATTTAACTCCCTACTTTGCAAAGAGAAACTCACCAGCAAGCAGGCTGGAATAATCCCATCCTCTGTACAGTGCTCTGCATATTCTTTCAAATCTGAGCTTTCCAAAATAAATTCACGGCAGGTAGCTAGAAGTTTTTCCTGTTGTAAGTATCCTGCAATAAAGCAAAATTTTCTGTCTGATATTTCATTCATTACTTCTGCTCAATAGGTATTAAAGCCTTGACCTAACCAGCTGCATACAGTGTTGAAATAACCAGGTAAAGATTAGTGTGTTAGACAAGGAAAGTGGAGTTATTTTGAAAGAGCATATATCCTGTAAAATATTTCTTTCATAGTTAAAACCAGAAAGACCACAAAATACTATTGATAATATACTGCATTTACAAACTATTCAAGACTAGAAGTAAGGCACTATAAACAATTCGTGATTGAACTTTAGTACAGGGTGTACTGTACAGACAAGAAAATAAAAGTTCAAACAACCCAGCACGATCATTAAATGGAATTCTACAACAGTTTGTTAACAAAATGCATTGCTATGTTACAATAACTCTCCACTCATCCTCTTGTTTCAAAACAGGTAAAACCTGTGCAGTTGTTACAACAGTATGTAAGATTTATTTACAGAAATTGGCACTGTACAAAAATTAATAACAGAAAAGTCTTCCCCCTTTACTGTAATTTTCATTTCGAACAGATGTACTAGCTGCAACTTGTGCAGTGTACACACCCCAAGACAGTAGTTACCTTAACAGAGAGTATATTGAAAAAGTTTACTTTTCCAAAATTCCATTCCTCAGCAAATATGTTCTGCTTTAACCAAACTTTTTGAGCCTTACTTTTATCTTCAAATACTCTGAACATTAAAAGATAGAAATAGACCAATCTGAAAGAAGGACCCTAGAACAAAGAACCACAAAAGAAAATGTCTGTTCTTTCTTGCTTGTAGCAGAACTGAACATACAATGTTTTAAAGAAATAATAAAATATGTGCCTAATTATACAATGCAGGATACACATACATTAGCATACCTATCTCAATGGACCCCCAAAATTGCCCACCTCAGCTCAGGAATGCCTATAAAAAAACATGGCCTTTAAGTTTACAAGACAACAGATATCTTCCAGCAGATCCAAGTATAGCTAGAAAAAAAACATCATTTTATACGATTTCAGACAATTCAGACACACAAGTCCTTACTAAGGTCTTCAACAAATAAGCAAACTTTAAAGGTAAACACATTTAGGAATAACCACTGAGTTTAATCACAATACATGAGCTGGCCTATCCAACAGAAAACATTAGTGGTACCTGTGGAAAGGGCTGTCCTATTTACTTTTTCAAATACATTTTGCTAGAAAACTCTCAAGTCACAAATTGCTGGAAGCTAGGAGTGTAATTTGGGAAACACATCTGCATGCCACTCTTACTCCTATCCACTACACCATCCACTGCCGGCCAGGATGGAAGATGACCAGGTATTAGGTTAGGTGGAGCTTTGATCTGTGCTAGTGTGGCTGTTCTTGCAATCACACTCATCTGGACATTTACGCAAAAAGTTGCAATTTTTCTTTCTTGAACCTAATATTGCACATTTACCACATCCATCAACTTCCTGCAAAATAAGCCATTCCAAAGTTTAAAAGTGTCTACATGAAGATCTTTTGTGTAACTGAACTGAAATGCTCATGCACACTCTGTGTAATGACACATCAGTACAAAATATTTAACATTGCCAAAATCAAATTAAAAGCACAAAAGGTGGAGTACCTTCTGAACTAGGATTAACCCAATGTTTTGTTCTATCTGTGTTTTGTTCTATCTGTCTGTAAAGACACTCACCTAACTCATGATACACATTCACTTTTACATTAATTAGAAAGAGATACATTTTCTTATGTATTTTTCTATGCTTGAGCTCATCTTATCATTTTAGTTTTGCTTCTTAAACCAATATTCATCAACGTTCATAGCACAAGACTTAGCTAAAGGGAGAGGGTAGGAAAAACAGAAAGATGGAAAAAGAGCTGCGCTGGGAAGCCTATTTGTCCGCCCGAATTCTCAGACGCCTCATGGAAGAGGAATCCCTATTAGAAGACAGGAATAGCTACAAGGACTATCCTGTTCTACAACCTTAGGTTGCTTGGAAGTTTCCAGGCATGATGCATGCACCGTGCCACAACAGACACCAGATAGGATGGAACACCCTCAGCACACATGATGTTGCCAAGACTGTCTGCTACGTCTGCAAGTAGGCATGCAAGATAAACTTGTAACTTAACTGATTATTTTATTTTTTTTTTACAGTGAGAGATCTCCCTTGTGTGTTTTTAAACCTTTTGCAAGTTTCTAAAAATCCTCTATTACTTCACAATAATAAAAATGTTTCATCTCTTACTAGCCTCGTTTCTCAAGACAGTGCCAAGAAACATTTTGGGCAGTATTTAAAAAATAAGTTCTGCTGGAGGAACAGTAAAGAACAGACCCAGTCTTAATAGCTTTGGGTTCAAAAAAATGGTGGACAACTGAAAACTGCATCTCCCAACGCAAGCGACCAGGAAATCCCAACAACCCACACCAACTGGTGCTTACGCGTGGGTTTTCAATATGTGGGTCATATTTTTGATTACGATCCCTTTGTTTTTATCTTTGGCAGCATCTAAATAATCCAAAGCACGAAACCATTTAAAAAATTTCGCTGCCTGTTGCTGACGACCTGAACACACTGACTCACAGAGGAGACGCCAGGTCTCGGTCCAGCCTCACCGGTGACGAAACGGGGATAGAAGCCCGGCTGAGCCCGGACCCAGCCTGCTCCGGCATTTCGGATCGCCCTTCTGTTCCTCCTCTCATCTCACCACACCCCGCTCACCAGACACCTCTCTGCGGCCGGACACCACAGACGACCACGGTCTCCTCAACTCACCAAGAACCCGCCCTGGGCCCCGTCACCCCACGGAGGCCGTCGGGGAGCGGCCCAGCCCGGCGGGTTCCCCTGCGCCCGCCGCGGCTCCGGAGGCCCCTAAGTCCCTCCGGATCGAGCTGCGGTCGTTTCCCGCTAGAGACCGGGCCGGGCCGGGCCGGAGACAGCCCAGAGACTGCCGGGCCCGGGGTTACGCCTTAGCGGTGACAACCCCAGCCCGGGGGGAGGACGAGCGCGAGGCGGTCGAGGGCCAAGGGCGCAGCCGCCTCGTTCTCCCGCCGCGCCCAGGGCGCTGCCGGCGACTGACAATCCCCGGCAGAGCCCCCCCGGCGCGGCCGCCGCCGCCGCCTCCCCCGCCCCGGGAGTGCCCACCGCGCCTCGGGGGCTGAGCGGCCAACCCCACCCGGCCCCCGCTCACTCACCCAGCACCAGCCGGGCCACGTCGGACGGCAGCAGCATGGCCCGAGGCGGCGAGGGGAACGAGGGAGAGAGGGAAGGAGGACAGCGGGACGCGGCTCCCGGAGGCGCAGCCCGGCCGCCCCGCCACCGAGGGGAAGGCGCCGAAACTCCGCCAGCCAGCGCCGCGCCCGGCCCCTTCCGCCGGAACCCGTCGCCCTCCAGCCGCCCTCCGCGCATCCGCTTCCCGGGCCGCTCTCCGCCTCACTTGTGCGCCCCTCCGCGCCGCCGGGAGGAGGGCAGGGCGCGCACCGCAGCACCGGCCGGCTGGTACCCGCGGAGGTGGGCCCGCTCCTACCTTCCACTCCCCTGCCCTTCCCTCCCGCGCCTGGCAGTGGGGGGCGACGCGGCCTCCCCCCGTGGTCCTGAGGGGCTCCTCGGCCGTCCCTTCCCTTCGGCCTGTAGGTGAGGGGCCCGGCCCCGGAGGGGGGTGACGCGTATGGCGGGGCGGCCGGGCGGGGTGCGGGGGCGGCCGTTCCTTGTCATTATCCGGCACGGCGGTGTGCGGGCATCTCTGCGGCTGAGGAATCAGCGCTCCGTGATTGATTTATTACTTCTTTTTTTTTTTTTTTTCCCCTTTCCTTTTTTTGCGTGTACCTTCCTTGCCCTGTGCAATTTTTACAAGGGGTGAAGGTGGTCATAATGCGGTAGTTGGAGAAACTAGTAAGAGAAATGGTAGGTGGACTCATCCTTAGGAATTCTTTGCGGTTTTTCCGGCAGTTGAAAGGCCACAAAGTACGGACGGGGCGACCGGCTGTTCCCCCCTCGAGACCCGCTCCCTCCAGCACACAGCCCGCCTTGCCTCAGGTCTCGGCCAACCATTCCTCAGCCCGGCAGCATTTTGGAAGCCCTCAACCTTTAAACAGCTGCATCATCCTTTCCATTTCCTTTTCTGCCAGAAATTACTAGAGGAGCAGTTTCTCTTTTAAATCTCAATTCTGCGCATACCACGTTTTCCTTTCCATATGCACCTGATGGGTCACTGTATCTCTGATCATACCTCATCCCAGCCTTATCTCAATTGAAGCTGGACGAAATAAAAGTGCTCTAGAAATTTAAAGTTTTACTTGTCTAAGTGGATACTCTTAGATTCTCAAGTGCTGAGATGCAGTGCCCTGCGTTATGAACATCCATTCTCAATTCCTGATTGCAGCCTCAGCCTTGAGTTATTTCCAACTTATCTGTCTTTTTCAGACCGTGCAGGGATAAAAAGGAGAATCGTGGAGGTTGTACACGATGTCATTGTGGTGAATCTGCTTCAGCAGAACTTTATGTAAACCAGAAACGCAAGGTCTAGCTAATTCTAACTTCCATTGAAAGAGATTAAGTATAACTTTAAGTGGAAGGAAGGAAAGAGTTGTTTCCTCTTATGACTGGTACTTGGGCATCCTTTGACATGTTGAGCCCAGAGGGATTTGTCAATATGGTAATACATACCTGTGAAAAGGTAGGATGTGAGAAAGGAAGAGAGTTTTAAAAAGTGCCACCTCTTTCTGGCAGCACCAGATTAAGGCAGCCACTGATAGCAGCTAGCTACTAAAATTAGTACTGTGTGCCTCATTCTGCATCATTTTAATCTTAATCTTGCTCTGTGTTATCTGAACAACTCCACTCATCACTCATTAAAAGGGAGTCAGAGTCATGTGGAGGGGGTCTCTGCTGTTACTCTTTATGGCTGTTGCCTGTGGGAATAGATGATGTTCTTGACGTGAGACTTCAGTCTTGTGACCAATAAAACTAAACCAGAAACGAAAGAACTTTTCAGTGAAATAACACTGTGGTTGTCTTTGATAATGGATTTTCAATAGATTGCATTCCCAGTTTTTGGACTGGTTGACGTGGCTCTGTGTTAAATAAAATAATTACTGGCTTATTCTTTTCTTCTGTTTGCAGATACAAATGACTCTCTTGTTAAATTGAACCATGAGTCTTGCAATACATGATCTGCTCATTTGTTGTCGTCGCCTTGAAAATGAGAAGGCTGTGGAACGAAGGGTAACAAGTTTTCTTTTGGTTTGTGTGTGCCTCAGTTAGCGATGGAGGAATCACTAATAATTCTTTTTCTTGAAATACATTTTCAGAAGGAAATTGAAAACTTCAAACGACTTCTCCGTGATTCTGAAACAGTTCTCCAGCTGGACCGGAATTCTGATTCTAAACAAGGGAAACAACTCAACTGGGATGCTCTATTTAGGTAGTTTCTTTTTTTTTTTCTTTTCTCTTTTTGAATGGTTGTAATTTTCTTACATAGAATATCATTCTTTTGTTTACAGGACCTGTTTTAGTGCTTATCTTTCTTCAGATTGATTTAGACTTCTTGTCAGCTTGTAAACAAGAAATGACTTATGCAAGTCTCTGAAGGAAGTAGATTTAAAATAAACAAAAAGGCAACACTTATCACATACATAAAACTTAACTGCCAGGAAACTGATCATTAATTGGGTGGTCGTTTTTCCTTGCAAAAATAATAGTTACTTTATTTTATTGAAAATTATCTTTTGCATCTGATTTTCAATGTATAGTTCATATGTAGATTATAGGTAGCTCATTAGAATTCTTTGTATTACTAAGTTCTTCAAGACACAGTAGAAGGACTGTGGCTTGTAGATTAAAGAAGCTGCGCTGAGGTTCATAGAGGCCCATCTTTGATATAATCTGCTTTAGGTGTACTACAGGACAGGTGGGACTGAGCATTAGTGTGGTAAATTCTTAGAGCAGCTGGGATCAGTGCTAAATTTCATGCTAAAAGTGCATCTGAAGTACTGGTTTTCATAGGCTGCTGTCTGGTCAGCTTTCCATTATGTTTTTTAATCAGACAGCATTTGAATAGTTTTTTATTTCATAGCTGTACCAAAAATATCGTAAGAAGAATTTGTTCAATTCTTCTTTTTTCTTGCTCTTGAGATGGCCAATATTATAGTAGACATACATAGGAGTACAAAAATAGACTCTAAACTGAATACAAATAATAGGCCTAATAGAAAATTTACAGTAATTGCCAATGACAAAGCCAGTGAGAAGTTTAATATATTCTTAGGTCTAAAATTTAATCTATATGTTAATTTTAAATGATGGAGAAATAGGACTTGAAGGTTTTCCCCAATAAAACCAATGAAGAATCCTTCTAATATTTTCTTGTATAATGTTGCACCATAAATAAAAAGACTTAGCGCTGCTGTTTTTTCTCATTGTAAATTGTATGCTTAGTGTTATGCAAAGTTTAAAGGAAAGTTTGGTTCCTATTCAGGTTGCTTCTGGATAATCTTTAAAACTAGCAGCTCATTTTATAGATTATTTCCATCATGCTTAGACTGTAATATATTTCAGTGTGATTTAGTCTTTGATAACTAGAATCATGAGAGGAACAAGCACTGACATTCTAGGCTGAAACAACATTTACTTATTTTATTTACTCATAAATGTGCAGACCCTTCATTAATATCTCTTTTATTTTTGAAGTGTTTTGCAGAAATGTTTCCAGAAAGAAATGAAGAATCTGCAGCTGATAAAACCGAATGCATCTGCTTCAACCCAAACTACCAGACAGAAAAAGATGCAAGAAGTTGGAAGCTTGGTCAAATATTTCATCAGATGTGCTAATAAAAGTCAGTTATGTATATTCTTATAGAATTACTGCTTTGTTTTGGTGCTTTGCTTTCAACTTTAAATTTTTACTCTGAAGTAAATTGCCAGGGTAGGGTTCATCTTGCACTCTTTCAGGTGTTTACAATTTAAATATCTTCATATGAATCAGTTCTTTGTTATTCTTCTCCTTTGTTGTCCCTGTTGATGCTCACAGAGCTGTTTTCTAATTATTCAATGTATATGTAACTCATGTATCCTCTCACAAGTTAGTTCAAAGATGATTCCTAATGTAACTGTTTCTGTACTGCAGTGGGTTTTTTTTTTATTTTTAAGTAAACATTACAGTCAAGTCCAGATTTATTTGGAATTTGGGTTAATTACAGTCTCACATTGTTTCTTCATGTAGGAGGACCCAGACTGAAATGTCAGGAACTTCTGATTTATGTCACGGAAATTATAAGAGAGCCGACAAGTTGTGCTGCTTATGGATCTGACTGTAGTAGTATACTCCTAAAAGATATCCTCTCAGTAAGGAAATATTGGTGTGAGATACCCCAGCAGCAGTGGTCAGGTAATATTTTTAAGCCTAGTTACAAGTGTCTTTTCCTGTTATTGAAGCATGTTTAGTTACATTTTAATTTGTTTGATGGCCTGTTATGTGAGGTACTACAGAAAACATGCAGTAAAGTAGTGTCAGCCTTGAAGACCTACACTTGAAATAAACAAAGCAGCAAACATTGCTTAGGAATTGATTTTTTTCTTTCTGCATACTGTTTGTCTATTGCTTGCTGAAACATAACCTGATTGTATTTAAGTAGGTATGTATGCATGATCTCTACATGTAAAACAAATCCATGAAATGTGTGTGCTGGAAATAGCCTCAGTAGAACTGGTGTTGGTGTGCAGTTATTTGCAAGTTACTAGGTATTGGCTGGGTGCAGTTTGATATAGTTAACGTTACTATCAGTGTTTTGTTGGCTTATGAAGGTCCTTAAAAAACATTGAGTCACTGTTGTTATATGCACATATTGCATATAAAGAAAAAGCCTGGAAAGCTTAAGGTTTAAATAGACAAAAACAGATAGCATGCAACCTGAACTGAGTGGAAGTGCAAACATAATTTTTCACTCTTCAGAGGATTGGATTTGACCCCAAGACAGTTAACTTATTTAGCGTGGAGAAGGTTGTGTATGTATTTTGAATCCTCTGACACTAGTAAGTTCTCAACTGATCTTTTTTCATTTGTTGATGTAATAGAGCAGTAATTGGGGGGAATAAAAGGGTATTAGAAGTTTTACAGTCTGGTTTGTTGGATGTTGCATGTGCAATTCTGGAGAAAATGTAGAAATGCTGTCTTTGTGTTGTGTAGTGTTTTGAAGTCAGACTTCGGGTTTCTGAAAAGCATTTTATGAGAAAATATTCTACTGTGTAGCTTGAAGAGAGTTGCTTTATTACAGAATGGAAATAAACCTGCAAAGAACTCAGGAGTCTGGTGATACTGGGAGTGGAAGGGGAGATAATTAAAAAAACTGCCGAAGGCTGGCAAAGCAGAGCGACTAAAACGGAACGGTTCAGGATGGGAGATGTGGCTGGGTAATTGCAGAGCCTGAGAGTGGGATCTCAGAAGTTAAAGAAGTTGGTACTATTTGCCCATGGAGGTAGGTCAGGAAGTTGAAGATTGAATAGAAGGATGGAACTGTATAGGAAAGCTGGGACTAGGAGCCAGTGAAAGGGGTAGAAGACAAAGGGCTATCAGCTGCAGGTTAGAGCAGGCTGGGAAGGCAGGGACTCACCAGGGAGGCTGGAAGATGGAGTTCAGAGCAATAAACAGGAAAGGCATCTGAAGGAGAACTGGGTACTCAGGTAGAACTGAGGGTAGGCAGGTAGGGAATGGGACAAGAAGCCAGAGATGTTGACGACAGATATCGAAGGCGGCAGAAAAGGAAAACTAAGGCCAAGTGTCACTGGAAGGATACGTACAGGTTGCATGAGGAGCCTTTAGTAATTGCTGTGTGATAGTTTAGGAACATGGAAGTTAGCTGAGTCTGTTTGATCGTGGACAGAAGCTGGAAGTGTGACTGAAGAAATTTTGGCATTAGATTATATGGGGCACAGTGGAATTTAATTACTGAAGTGAGGCAGGACTGAAGGCCGTAGATCTAGAGGAAGTAAGGCTTAAATCCATTAAATAGAGCAAGCTGCTTTTATTAAAGGAGGGATATATGAGCTTTGTAAAGGTTATTATAACCTTTTTTTAGCAACTCCACCTTAGTGCTTGTTTATAATTCTTGGAGTACAATGGAGAAGTCTGTGCACTGGTGACATTGTTGAACCAACAGATTTACTCAGTCCTGTACACGGTCTTATTAAAGGACTGGAAAGTTTGCGGGGTAATTGCTCAAACCCATTCACTGTTTGACAGTTCTATCAGGCTTGTGTGAAAATCCAGTGAGGGTTGGAAATTAATCGGAGGTAATTGATACTTGAATGAGGTAAGATCAGCCTTGAACACTGCAGTGCTGGGTATACTAGAACTGCAATAGGAACCCAAAGCAAAGAGCTCTCCCAGTATGTGACCGTTGACACAGCTGATGCATTTTTTTCCATTTCCTTGGCCCCTGAGCAAAAACTACAGTGTTCTTTACCCAGAGTACAGTATGCCACAAGGATTTAAGCATACCACATTGGTCATGGACTTGTACGAAACGTTTTGGAAGAGGGCAGTGCCCCATAACACTTAACTATATTAATGACATTGTAGTATAGGGAAACACTGCCCATAAGGTGTGTAACATAAGCAAATGGATAATTGGAATTTTACTAAATACCAGATTTGTGCACAAAAGAGGGTGAAAAGACCTGTGCAAGAAATAGTTTCTTGGTGTCAAATGGCAAGATGAGTGCTATTGCATTCCTGATGATGTGATTTATAGCATCACAGCAATGGCACCGCTGATCAGTAAAAAGGAAACAAGTTTTTCTTGGAATGGTGAGATTTTGGCAAATGCACATCCCTGCTTACAGTCTACTCATGAACCCACTGTCCCAAGTCACCAGGAAAATTGGCTCATTTGAGTGACAATCTGAGCAACAATAAGATCTGACCATAGAATATGAACTACACCATATCAGAAGACGAAATATTGGCCATCTGTGAAGGAATTTGGGCAGCATTTGAAGTAATGGCAATGGAATCAGAAATGCTGCTGGCTCCTCACTTGCTGGTACTTCACTGTTTGCTGAAAGGATAAATGCTTTTGACTTTCCACACAAGTGTGACCTGGAATAAATGGACTCATAAGAGGAAACAGTGATACTCCAGCCTGCTGGAGGAGTTGATGGATTGTTCCAACATCATGACTTTTGGGGGATCACCCAAGGTATTACTACATGCTCTAGAAGCCCTGGAATATGACAAGCATTGTTCATTAATGGCTCTTGCGTAATTGTTGGCCATTAGCAAAGATGGAAAGCTGTCATTTGGAATCCTGATCAAGAGGTGGTAGAAGCTGATGAAGGTGAAGGACAGCCAAGTCAATATGTAGAAGTCCAAGCCATAAGACTGGCCATTGGTGCAGCATTACAGAGGAAACAGGACAGATTTTACTTGTGTACTCACTCTTGGATGGTGGCCAGAGCCCTTTGGGACTGGCTTACACATTGGAAATGGGAATTGGCAGAGACGAAGGGGACCTATTTGGATAGCTGCCTTGTGGAAAAACACCACATGGGATTTAGAAAAAAACTCAGTGTGTATGGTTATGGCGTGTTATTAGCTATGTCCCAAAAGCAAAAACCACAAAGAACTAATCAACAACTATCAATCAGACCAAACTACTCAAGTTGCTTCAGTCAACAAAGTCCTGGACTGGGAATGTAGAGTGGACCTATTTATAACATCATTAAACATCTAAGATGAGATTCCACCTGTCTCTGGGCAAGAGACTGAGAAATGATTTGTCTAAAGATGAAATTTTGCACATAATAAAGATACTTGAATTTTTTTCATTAGTGAAAAAAGCTAAACCACAAAAGGTATTGAAGCATGAAATCTGTCATTTAAACTTCACTGACCACAAAACAATCTGGAAGTTGTTCTCCACCTCATAAAACTCATCTGCCTCAGCATGAGGGGCTGGAGGGGTGGTTGTGTGTCACCATAGTTCTGCCTTTACACTGTGCAGGACCTCCAGGGATGCCTGGGACCAAGCTTGCATGGCTAGGACCAACAGGCCTAACACTCTGCTGCTCCACCTCTGACAACCACTGCCATTGTCAGCAGCACAGGATGCAAGCCTAAGCTGTTCCTTAATCTAGGAAGGCAGTTGCTTTGTTCAGAGTGCAGTCCCAGCAAAGATGGATGAGATAGTGCATGAGTGCTCAAAGACCTCATCCAGTACCCACTCAGGCACTCAAACCAGCAGAAGATTCTTCATCCATCTTCTAGTAAAAAACAGCCACCAAAACAAAGAGGAATTGATAGGGCCAAGGAGGCCTCTTTCCACTCTTGATGCTTAACAAATTATACTACACCTTCCTTTATTTGAATGTCTGGATGCTCTATTTGCTATGCCACCCCCTGGTACTGGAGTTAGCATGTCGTAGGGTTTTCAGAGCTTGCTTTCACCTGTCTGCTGCAGGAATTAAAGCAGAACTGGCTCTATCCCAGTATTACTGCTACCTACAGAAAACTGTATCCTTAATACCCTAAGAACTGTGGAAAGGATGGCAGTAAACAACGGAGCCATACATTGTCACATATATTCAAGGACCAACAGACTTGCTTTTCTTCTGCATGTTCTTCTGAAGAGGAGGATGCCACAGCAGCTTCTTTCCCCTACCTCTTTATCTCCCATCTGGTGTCCACGTTGTCACAGACATCCCAGAGAGGATGCCCAGTGTGGTGAGCAATCGATGTAGAGTAGAACTTGAGTATGGAAGTAATTGTGAAAGTTAATCGTGGCTATAGTTACTCTGACTGTGTAGCACAAAGCAGATTGTATCTCAGCTCAGAGCAAATACAACTTTTCATCCAGTGTAAACAAGACACATGTTTGGTTGTTTTTTTTTTTTCCCCAGTTAACTTCTGTGAATAATGTCACGCAGCTGAATTCAGAATGGTGGTTTCTTTTGGTGGTACATTTAATGTAATATTTTGCTTCAGGTGTTTTTATGTAATCCTTTGCAATATATATACTTTTTTTTTTTAAATACATTTGCAGAGTTGCTGATCCTGTATGGCCAATTATACCTCAAACCTTCTGGGCAGATCAACAGAGTCTTGGTGGCTAGGATAATTCACACACTTATGAGGGGGTACTGCTTCCAAACTGATGGGTTGAATTCAGATATGTTTATCTTCTTTTCAAAAGCAATGCAGTGTGCGAGGTATGTTGCAAGTGCTTCTTTTGTGTGCTAATACCTGCTTTTAGAGAGTAACTCATTTTAAGTATTTGAGATTAGACTTGAGTAATACCGGATACTATTTCTTTAGACATATTTTGTTGTTCTGTCTTTGAATACTAATTTAATAAATTCTTTAAAATATTAATAACTTCTACATTTGTTAGAAAAATAATATTTTGAATATAGTTACTTGCTAGTATTTACATTTAAACAGTTCCTTTGAAATGAAGTAAGATTGTTTCTTCCTGAAGTTTGACTGTTTGGTTTATGTTGCAGGCAAGAGAAGAGTACTGCAGGCCTGGATCATATTGTTGGAGCAATGAATATTTTCTGCAATAAGTTTGCTGTCAACTGTCGCATACGGATTTGTAAAATAGGGGAAGAAATTTTACCTACAGTACTTTACATATGGACTCAATGTAGACCAAAGGATTCCCTGAAGGAATCAATAATTGAGTTATTTCGTCTCCAAGTTCATGTTCATCATCCAAAGGGTGCAAAAACTGAGGGAAAAGGTATAGTAAAAAGCTCCCTGGTTTTGTTTTCTATCCATCACTGTTTGTGGTTGTTTGAATTATTGTGCTGGCTTTCTGAATTTTGATACTGAGTCTTGGAAACATTAATGGGAGTGATGATTACTCGTCAGTAGTTTTATGCTATAGGTTGATATTAGAGTGAAACGGAAAAAGAGATTTCAAATTAGTTTGCACTAAGAGAATATTAGTTGTATTATGTCCTGTAAAGGTTGACTTTTTTTATCAAAAGGTAATTTTAATACTACATCAAAACACAAAGTCTTTGAGGAAGGGAAATAATAGTTTAGATTGCCACATGTATTCATATCTTACAAGGTTTATTACTACTATATTACTACTATGGTCTGTTTGCCTTACTGTATAAAACTGGCCAGAGAACATCATTCAGTAATTGTGTTTGTCTGTCATGACCTATTTCAGTTATAGCATCTTCTTTTTAAAAAGGTGATTTTTTTTTTTACTTTGTGTACAAATAGCAATTTAAAAGTAGTCCGAATTTATCCATTGCATTTCACTGTAGTCTTTCCAGTTAGCTAAAGATTTGTTTATTAGAAACTTTGTTCCTACCTTAATTATTTGTATACACTGATTAAATTCTTTCTTAACTTTTTTCACTTTCTTCATTGTAGGACTTGGTCTGCATTTGTTAGGCTTTGTGCGCTTTACTTTGATTTTGGCTATATTTTGTGTTGGCTGGGTAGATTTACATACTGTATCAAGTGAGTGGTAAATATTATCTTTTCATATCTTTTTTTTGCATGTACAGGTGCATATGAGTCTACAAAATGGCGAAGTATCTTACATAACCTATATGATCTGCTGGTGAATGAAATAAATCTCATCAGTAGTAGAGGAAAGTATTCTTCAGGCTCACGTAATATTGCTGTAAAGGAAAATTTAATTGAGTTAATGGCTGATATTTGTCATCAGGTAACATTTTTAGTTGAATGTGAAGTTGACTCTATATTTACTGTCTAGTATGTTTTGCTTTTTAAAGTAGTATATCTTTAACATTTCCTCAAAATCATTTACTGAAGTATTAGTACCTTTTGCCTGAGCTCTTGCTGTGTTTAGTTGTTAATTTTTGTGCAGTTTAGAAACATGTGGCCTCCTAAATTATACTAGATTTCACTAGTGTTGCTAATTAAGCTATAAGAAGAGGTTCTGTTATAGTAAAGAATAACTCTGGTTGGCTCTCAAGAGGCTTTATACCCCGTAAAAAATGGACCAGTTTAGTTTGACATTTCAGTTTTCCTGTAAATACTACCTTTTTTGTTGTTGTTGTTGTTTACATGCTTTTTAATGATTCTTTATAAAAGGTTTTTACAGAGGATACCAAAGTTCTGGAAATTACCCAGTCGTATACCAATGCCCACAGAGAGTCCAGTGATGAAACAGTACCGAGCAAGCGCAGGAGGATTGAACTAGGCTGGGAATTAATTCGAGACAACCTGCAAAGATCACAGAAGGATTTTGATGTCATACCTTGGTAATAACATCTTTACAAGGAAACAACTACCACTACAGCCATCTTTTTACATTCAGGTGTTCTCCTGAGTATATTGCGCTTTTGAATTGGGTGTCTGCACATGCGCTAATTATATATCTAAGCAATAAGCTTAGTTTTTCACAACATTTGGAAAGTAGTGAGTAGTGTTCTTGGCGCTCTTGCTTCAAAACCTTGTTATCTTTGGTTTCCTAAGAAATAACAGAGGAGGTCTGGTGTTGCAGTGTAGTAGTATCTTATACCTCTGTCTTTTTTGCTATTAGTAAAATATTAGCATACGTATCTATTAGCATAGATGTTAGCATAATATCTATTAGCCTAAATATTAGCAGTCATTACGTAAGGGTTGTGTGTGTGATCCAGCTTTATGAGTATTAGGAAATTAATGTGAGATTTTCTGCTGTCTTAAGCTGTCTGTGCCACAGGACAGCGGCCATGAACAGTTTGGCCATTCTGGACTAGTTCACACAGTTAGCCGTCATACCCAGCCTAGAGAACTGTTGAAGCGTGAGGCCTGGCGTCTTAGCTTGGACCCTGATTGAGGCGTATTTTGTTTGACATGAGGGACTTCTCAACTGAGGTGTAGCTGCACATTTTCTTCCACTGGCTGCCCCAGGAGGACTCTGTAGCAGAGAGGGTAGCCGAGTCAGGTCATTGTTAAAAGGCAACAGCTAGATTTTTCCAGAACTTACCAGTTACAGCCCTAAGCCCAAGAATGTTGACTTTTTAGCTAAAATAGATTACACTGGATGTTTTTTGCTTTTACTGTTCCTCTCTGTCTTTCTGACTTTTGGGGGAAACTGCTGTACAGGATACCACAACAGTGTAGCTGCTTGTGAATTGGGTCCTGAGCTGGGGTGGCAGGTTTGTGTGTGCATTTATTGCTGACAGTATTGAGGCAAAATGGCTGTTTAGGATCTCACTGACAAGCTAACATGCCATTCTGTGTAGATGGCAATCTCCAAGAAATGCCATGAGTACTGTAATTTACTCATTTGAGTAGCATTGCATCCATTGCTATGAGCAAAACTTACCATCCACAGCTTAACATTTTGTTCATTTGACGAATGTTATTTTTCTTATCTGCAGCGATTATGTTGATGATGTAATATTTCCTGTTTATGTAATTTCACCCTTGAGGTCACTCACTGGGTCAGAGTGTGTAACAGGCTAGTCCAGAAGAAGGAGCAAAATAATTTCCTTGCCTGAAATTTTCTTCCTTTGTGGTCAGAAATCTCAGCTTGTGAGAAATTATTAGAAATCAGAAATTAGAAATATTGAGTCTTTAACCTCTGATAGTAAACAAATCAGCTCAATACTGGTAGGTATATATATGTGAAATGACAATCATAGAGTGCTTAGTTTATTTACTTTTGAAGATGCAAATTTCTGTATGATTGATATTAATTGCTTCACTTTGTGTTTTCAAGGTTACAGATTACAGCTCAGTTAATATCAAAGTATCCCATGAGTCTTCCTAACAGTGAGCTGCCTCCTTTACTGAATGTCCTTCACCAGTTACTGCCTCAGCAGCGTCGAGGAGAAAGGACCCCATACGTGCTGAGGTGTCTTACAGAGGTAGCTTTGTGTCAAAACCAGAAAACTGATTTAAAAAGCACCCACAAGTTGGAGCTCCAGAGAACCTGGGCGAAGATTTGGTCTCTTACTGTTCGTAGCGTAAGTTTCCAGCAAATTGAAGTGGAGAGCTTTGGGCTACTTGGAGCTATGATTCGAGGAGACCTTGTTGTAACAGATAAAGAGCTCTGGAAAATATTTTCAGGACCTGCATGCAAGCCTTCAAGGTAAAATAGGAAGCAAGGATAGTATTTTGTATCTGATTCACATTGTTCTTTACTGTGCAGGCAAACCCACAGTATTATTCAAAATAATATTATTGTGGTGGCTGTATTTCTGGTTAAGAACTGCCCATGTTTGTGTTTTAAGCATTTGAAATGGGCGTGAATACATACATAAGTCTGAAAGCAGAGGCCGAAGAGGAGAGGCAAGCATCCTCATTTAAAATTGACTAAAAATGTAAAATCTGATGAAAAACTTTAAATCTGAATGAAAGAGATGTTGATTTTTTTGAAGTTAGAAGTATGTTTTCTTCTATATGTATTTTGATTGTGAAATGAGTATTCTGAAACAGTCCTTAAAATTGACAGGAAATGTCTATAATAGCCAAAATGTGACTTTTGAGAATGCAAAGATTCTAATCAAGGAGTTTTCCAATGTGAGTGCTTATTAACTTGCTTATATACTTGGTGCTCTTTAAGCATACAGAAATACTGACTTTGCTTTAGAGTGCTGATCAACAAATACCATGTTGTTTCTCACAAATGTTACATTTTTGTTACAGTTCTGCTGTATGTTGTTTAGCATTACTGATGTCTGTCTGTTCAGTGCCAAAAAATTTGGATGTAGGGATGGAACAGAATAATTGCGAAAGAAATCTGGATTCTGTGTTAAAAGAAGCAATAATGAAATGGGGACTGTCCTCCCATTTGGAGGAAGAAATGGAAGAATGTGCGGAGTTGCCTCCAGTGCTCTGCAGGTAAAGTGTTCGTGGAATAATTTTATATGTAAGCTGACCCTATAAAACAGAAGGTTGTGCAGGAAAAAGTGGTTTTGCAGAATTCTATTATGTTAATACTTTGCTAGAGTTTATAATGTTTTAAGCTTACGGGAGAATGTCATTCTGGGGACATAACTTAGTTACCTGTCCATAGGATGAAAGCTTAAGAAAACATAAGCTTCTTTGAAGCTACAGTGTGAATCTGGTTAACATATGGGTGCCTTCCAGGAATCTCAAGAGCTTTTCTGATTACAAGAAAATACAAAACAATTCTCTCTTTTTACAGTGATTTTCCTCATCTTATCTTACAAAAAATTCTTGTGAGCCTTACGATGAAGAACTGTAGAGCTGCCATGATTTTTTTCCAAAATGATGCTAAATGGTATGTTTTTAAATCAATCATTATAGATACTTCAGCTTCTTATATTTGTCATTTTAGGAAGCAGAGATAATTAAATGCATAATTCCTCAAGCTCTTTCACATGTTCCTATACAACATCTTTCAGACCCCATGAAAATAATGGCACTTCTACAAATTGTTAAGATACTTTAAGCAGACGTTAATATAGTCTCTTGCTGAGAGTCAAAGCTTCAGGTATTGAATAAAATAGCTTATAAGGGATATGTGCATCATCTCACTTCAGCAATACAGCTAAATATTTGGCTTTAACCATAAGTACATTAGGTATTTTTAACTCATATATTTTCTGAAAAATTTGCTACTTCATACAAATACATATTCAGGATTTTAATATTACTTTCCATTCTAAAGGAAGCATGTATCTTAAGAGTTTTCCTTAAGGTAGATGCTAAGTAGAAAGTTGGCTACTTGTTTACCTTCCATATATCCTCTACCTGTGTTTGTGGCCCCAGCCACGTGTTACTAGAGTCTGTTGGAGTCCCTCTGTGAATGCTGTTGCGTCTTTCACTGGTGTATTTGTTCAAGCTCTTGGACTATATCCAGTTTCCTCTTCATGAATCTCAAAGGTGTATAACTTGTTCTGATGGAAGATAAGACTTTTCTACCTAGAAGTTAGAAACACTAGTTTCAGGGGGTTTGTGATTTTCTGCTCCAATTGTGTGAAGTGGGTTGAGGTCAGCCATCTTAACGCAAAACAAATGCTGCTGTATTAACTACAGTAAGAACATATGATGTGTGTGGAGGCCTTCATTTTTCTTTCTGGTTTCTTCAGACAGAGCTAAAATGGTAGCATCTGTTCCACAACAAAACTCACCTCAGAAAGTAAAGATCAACTAGAGTAGTAGAAAAAGATAGAATCATAGACTAGTTTGGGTTGAAAGGGACCTTTAAAGGTCATCTAGTCCAACTCACCTGCAATGAGTGGGGACATCTTCAACTAGGTCAGGTTGCTCAAAGTGCCGTCCAACCTTACCTTGTATGTTTCCAGGGATGGGGCACTTACCACCTCTCTGGGGAACCTGTTCCAGTGTTTCACCACCCTCATTGTAAAAAATGTCTTCCTTATATCTAGTCTAAATCTACCTTCTTTTAGTTTAAAACTGTTACTCCTTGTCCTATCACAACAGGCCCTGCTAAAATGTCTGTCCCCGTCTTTCTTATATGTACCCTTTAAGTGCTGAAAGGCTCTAATAAGGTCTTCCCAGAGCCTTCTCTTCTCCATGTTGAATAACCCAAACTCTCTCAGCCTGTCCTCATAGAAGAGGTGTTCCAACCCTCTGATTATGTTTGTGGGGCCCTCCTCTGTATCCACTCCAGAAGATCCATGTCTTTCCTATGCTCCAGATCTAGACACTCCCCATGGGGTCTCATAAGAGCAGAGTAGAGGGACAGAATTGCCTCCCTCAACCTGCTGGCCATGCTTCTTTTGATGCAGCCTAGGATATGGTTGGCTTTCTGGGCTGCCAGCGCATAATGTTGGCTTATGTCCCATTTTTCATCCAGCAGTACCCCTAAGTTTTTCTCAGCAGGGCTGCTGTCAATCCCTTCATCCCCCAACCTGTATTGATACCGAGAATTGCCCCAACCCAGGTGCAGGGCCCTTATTGAACCTCATGAGGTTTACACAGGCCCACTTCTCAAGCTTGTCCAGGTCCCTCTGGATGGCATCCTGTCTCTTAGGCATGTCAACCAGCTCAGCTTGGTGTCATCTGCAAACTTGCTGAGGGTGCACTTGGTTCCACTGTCGATATCACTGATGAAAATATTGAACAGTACTGGTCCCTGAGGGACACCACCTGTCACCAGTGTCTATCTGGACATGGAGCTATTGACCACTACCCTCTGGATGCAGCCATCCAACCAATTCCTCATCCATCGAACAGTCCACCCATCAAATCCATCTCTTTCCAATTTAGAGAGCAGGGTGTTGTGGGGGACCTTGTCAAAAGCCTTACAGGAGTCCAAATAGATGAAATCTGTAGCTCTTCCCTTGTCTACTGATGTAGTCACTCCATCACAGAAGGCCACTAGGTTGGTCAGGCTGGACTTGCCCTTGGTGAAGCTGTGCTGGCTGTCTCAAATCACTTCCCTGTCCTCTATGTGCCTTAGTATAGCTTCTGGGAGGATCTGTTCCATGATCTTCCCAGGCACAGAAGTGAGGCTGACAGGTTGGTAGTTCCCAGGGTCCACCTTTCTATCCTTTTTAAAAATGGTGCAATGTTTCCCTTTTTCCAACAGCGGGGACTTCTGCTGACTGCCATGACTTTTCAGATCTCATGGAAAGTGGCTTGGCAGCTACATCAGGCAATTCCCTCAGGGCTCTGGGATGTGTCTTGTAACATTGACACAGACTTCTCTATGTTAACATTCCTCAGGTTGTCGCAAACCTGATACTCTCTTATAGCAGGAGGGATTTTGCTCCCTCAGTCCCCGTTGTGCCATACATCCACTCAAGGGGTGTGGGGTGAGAGGTGGCTGGTGAAGACTGAGGCAGAAGAGTTGTTGGGTGCCTCAGCCCTCTCCTCGTGTATTGTCATCAGTTTGCCAGTCTTGTCATCAGGGGGAGTACGCTTTCTTTGACCTTCCTTTTCTCACTGACATACCCGTAGAAGTTCTTCTTATTATTCTTTGTGTCCCTTGCCAAGTTCAGCTCCATCTGCGCCTTGGCCTTCCTGACCCCATCTCTGCACAACTGGACAGCATTTGTATACTCTTCCCCAGATACCTGTCCCTGCTTCCACTGTCTGTGCATTTCCTTCTTCCCCTTTAGCTTGACCAGCAGGTCTAAACTCAGCCATGCTGGTCTCTTGCCTTCGTTTCCTGATTTCTTAAACCTGGGGATTGAGATGTCTTGCACTGTATGGAAAGTGTCTTTAAAGACCTGCCAGCTCTGTTCTGCTCCCTTGTCTCTGAGGGCAGTTTCCCAGGGGATCCTATTAACTAGCTCTCTCAAGCTCCTTGAGGAGCTGGAATTTTGCTTTCCTAAAATCCAGGGTCCTGATTTTATCCTTGGCCCGTGTCCCTCAGGACTGTGAACTCCACCAGTGCATGATCACTGCAGCCCAGGCTGCCTCCAATCTTGATGTCACCGATTAGCTCACTTCCGTTAGTGACCAGCAGATCAAGGATCACATGCCCTCTGGTGGGGTTGTCTATTACCTAGTTTAAGAAGTTATCCTCACTGCACTCCAGGAGTCTCTTGGATTGCCCACAGCTTGCTGTGCTAGTTTTCCAGCAGATGTCAGGGTGTTTGAAGTCCCTCCAGCAGGGTGAGAGCCTCTGGGCGCAATTCTTCCTGTAGCTGGAGTAAGAAGGCTTCGTCAATAGGCTCTCCTTGATCAGGCAGCCTGTAGTAGACACCAACAACAAGGTTCCCTGTGTTTCTTCAGTCTCTAATTCTTACCCATAAGCTTTCAACCTGCTTGTGGCCATTCTTCAGAGACAGCTCTTCACACCCTCTCCATTTCTTTATGTAGAGGTCAATGCCTCTGACCCTCCTTCCTCGCCTGTCCCTTCTGTACAGTCTATAGTCATCAATAGCCACGCTCTAGTCATGGGATTTGTTCCCACCAAGTTTCGGTAATGGCAACTAGGTCATAGCTTTCTAGCAGCATGGTGGCTTCCAGCTCCTCCTGTTTGTTGATAGATATTTAATAGATATCTATAGATAATTTAGATAATAGATAGAATATTTTGTTTTGCTTTTATTTCTTGCATTTAAATAATAGTTTTAAAGACTTGCAAGTCATATACTGGTTGCTAAAGTAAAAATGATGTCTCTTCTTCAAGTGTGCAACACTTGCAAGGGAAAGAAGAAAACATTTTTTCTGATGTTGAAGAGCTGTATCTGCAGACAACATTTGATGAAATGGATATTTTCACTAACTTTGCAATAAAGGTTGCAGATAAAAATACGACTTGCTCAAGACTTGCCATCAACCAAAATCTTAGGGAAACACTGGAGTGCTGTCTTTTAGCAATGTCAGAAAAACTTTTAAGCAGCTATGCTTCTAAGGTAAGTTAGAAATTGCTGTTATATCCTTATATTTGTGCTCCCAAGCAATATATTTTCAAGGCAAAGTATATAGATTTTTGTTCCTGTTGCTGCTAAAAGTGACCTGCAAGCATTTAAAAACTATATTCAATGATACAAAATGGAGAAGTCTTTATTTCTTACCTCCTTGGCAAAATATCCATCCTTTTCCTAAGTATGTGGGAATATGTAGAAGCTGTATAGAAGTGGAAGTATGTGCTAGGTTGCCACACAAACTGCTGTTACCCTGCTTTTTGTGATGTTGGTTTCAGCTTTTGTGCCCCTGTAATGCTCTCAGCTCTTGCCAGTTTTCAGCCAAGACAGCCTGGGGCATAGAGGTCTCAAAGAGTTAGGTTTTGTAAAACAAGGCAGCTGTGTAAAGGAGTAATTGTAAAGAAACCTGCAAATGCAGGATGTATCAACAGGAGCACAGACAGTGCTCAAGGGAACTGATTTTTCTCCTGTACTCAGTGCATTTAGATGGCATCCGAAATACTGGTTTGGGCCTACTAGTACAAGACAGACATTTATTGCATTCGGTGGAGGCCACTGAGGTGGTGGGGGCTCCAGCACTTGACCTGTGAGGAGACACAGAGGAGACTGGAACAGGGGTGGCTTTGGGGGAGCCTGCCGGTGCCTATAAGATTGTCTAGAAGACAGAGCCAGGCTCTTCACAGTGACGTATTGCAGGAAGATGAGAGGCAGCAGGCAGAGTCAAGAGATGTTCACACTGGATACAAGGAGAGTTTTATCTATGTGAGGACACTCAGGCAGTGGCACAGGTTGCCCTGCCTGAGAGGTTGTGCACTCTTCATCCTTGGAAGTTTTCAAGCCCTGGAGTTTTCAAGTCAAGAGAGGTTATCCTCCCCCTGTACTCTGCCCTGGTGAAGCCCCATCTAGAGTACTTTGTCCAGTTCTGGGTTCCCCAGTTCCAGAAGGACAGGGGACTGCTGGAGAGGGTACAGCAGAGGGCCACAAAGATGATTTAGGGGCCTGGAGCTTCTCCCTTATGAGGAAAGGCTGAGGGGGGATCTGATCAATGCTTATAAATACTTTAAGGGTGGATGTCAAGAGGACAGGGCTGGTCTTTTCTCAGTGGTGCCCAGTGACAAGACAAGAGGAAATGGGCACAAACTTGAACATAAGAAGTTCCATCTAAACATGAGGAGGAACTTCTTCCCTTTGAGGGTGGCAGAGCACTGGAACAGGCTGCCCAGAGAGGTGGTGGAGTCTCCTTCTCCGGAGACATTCAAAACCCGCCTGGACAAGTTCCTGTGCAACCTGCTCTAGGTGGACCCGCTTTGGCGGGGAGGCTGGACTAGATGATCTCCAGAGGTGCCTTCCAACCCCACATCATTCTGTGATTCTGACTGGGTCAAGCCTTGAGTAACCTGTTCTGACCTCAGAGCTGACCACGCTGTGAGCAAAAGGTTGGACCAGAGTATTATGTAAGTATTGTTATGATGGAATCTGAAAGAGAGGGTGAATTCAAAGTATTGTGAAAGAAGGAAGTGTAAAAAAAGATTTTAAAGAATTCTTTATTTTGGTGAAAGGGTTTCATGATAAACCACTGGTATTTATACTGTGTATTTGGTTTAGTCTAAGGTTGTTGCTGCAGAACACCTTGTCCGATGTGTCAGTCTATTGATTGGTGTTCTTGGTTGCTATTGCTACACTGGTATATTAAAAGAAGAGGATGCTTGTAAATCAAAGTTGTTCCAGACTGCTAAGGTAAGCAGCAATGTGTTTGGGAGCTATTAAAAATGAAATAAATTGTTAAATACAAATTTTTTTTTCTATCCACAGTGACACGTTTTCAGAGTGTGAATATTTCCACAGGTTTCTGCTTAAAAAAAAAAGGCAGTTGAGAGAAGTTTAAATATATTACTGCTGCTGAAAGAGAGGAGTCATTGAAATTCTGTCAGTACACCAATACATCAGTTTTGCAGTGGGGATTATTCTAAATATTGATACATTTCTGAGTGACCCCTTTAATAAAAATAAAATATCATGGACATGTGGAAAAAGGATACATAAAAGGATAACAAGTGCTTTATTTTTTACGTCTTTTATGCAGGAAATTGCTATGATCATTTGATGGTTTAAACCAGTATGTAGACAGCTACTATTAATATTACTACTACTACTACCTCAGGCAGTTTTTTGCTTAAATATGGAAACCTAAAACATTATGGAGAGATGCTGCATTTTTCTTTTATGATGAAAATGTCAATGTTTCAGGCATGTCTAGGCCATCTGTTTGTCACTTCTGGAGCAGAATGAGTAAAACAAAAATCAAAGAAAAATATAGTCCAAACTCATTGTTGCATGCTATATATATCAAAGCTGTATGAATGAGAATCATGTCCTTTTGTTTCTGTGTGTGTGCTGTGTATGTGCTAGTGTGTAAATTAATTTAACTGAAATGTTTTAACTGTGCTGTATTTTTACTAGTCTCTCATTCATTATGTCGGAGAAGGCATTTCTCAGTCTAAAAACAAACTAAATGAAGATGCCCAGATCAACTCACTGAGGACTCTGATAATGCAGTGCACAAAATGTTTATGCAATTGTACCAAGGTAAACTTTATAAAGTAGTTTATATTTCTTTCTTCATTAATGATATCACAAAGTTGAATATCATACATATGGTACCTGAAAAAAATGGATTAACCTATCTGTACATCTTTCTTACAGAGCAGTGCTAATAAGATGCTGTCTAATATATTCCTGCATTTGTTAACATCAAAATTTATGAATAATCTTGTAGATACTTGCAAAAATCTGGTAAGTACATTCTGTCTGTCTCTAAATGCAGTGCTCTTCAATTTGCTCTTCAAACTGTAAAAAACAGGATTTTTACAGTAAAATAATTTGGAGTCAACCCAAATGAGATGCTTACTGAAAAAATAAATCAAAATACATTGAGTTGTATAGAGAATTCCTAACTGGAAACATTTCTATTTACCATTTGAACACAGGCGTAGGAGAAAAATGAGAGCAGATGGATAACAGTTGATCACAGTTACGATGCCAGCTCACATTAAAAAACAAATTATGTTATTTTTTTGAAAATTTGCAATACTGTATTAGAGTAAAAGTATGTACAGATTTTATGGCACAATGAATTTCTGTAACACATGACATGTAATTTTAATGCACTTGTAAAGTTTTAAAAGCTTCTTTTTGTTTCATAGTTTAATGGACTTATGTGCCTTAAAACACTTAAATTTATTTATAGTATAGCTATTAAATCTAACTGTAAATGACTCTCCTTTCTCACTGACAAAAGTAATAAGGTGGTACATCACTGTGTTTAACACAATTCTTAGAGCTTCTCTTTTTGGCAGGTTGTCCTGTATAGGTAGCCAAAATCCTTTGTTTTTTCAGGTGAGGAGAAGCTGAGAGTCTTACATATCGTCTGGTAGGGAAAGTAGTAATTAATGTGCCCTCAAAGGTCCTACGCCTTCCTTTCATTTTTCTTTATTTATGAAGTATAGTGAGAAGTGTGTGAGTCTTGTAGAGAATTGTTTCTGTTTTACCCCAAACCAGGACAGTATTTGAAAAACTATTCTCTACAAGACTCACAAATATCCTTGGCACCATCTAAAACACAATGACTGGTGTCTGTGTTAGGAAGTTTATGTCCTAAAGAGAATAGTTCAAATCAAACAACTCACCTGTGTAGAAGACAGGTTTATCACAAAGGATGAAGGTCATCAATTCAGTGTACCCTTGTTGTCTTCACCCGTTCTAGTACACTGGGAAACTGTGGTGTCTTTCCTTGTGTTATGCCTGTGGTGTTTTGCCTGTCCTTAAAAGCCAGCTTTAAAAGGATGTGGTGTTTTTGGCAGATGACATTTACTGGAAAACCAGGTGAACTGGGAGAAGTGGATCTAATGGGGAATGATCCTGAGGAGAGTGTAATGGAAGTAGATAACCAGGTATCTGATGGTCTTTTGGATGATCATTCATTAACTGACATCAGTGACACAAATGAATCTGGTGAGATGCAGAATGTAACAGGTAAGTCTTTTCTGTGTCCAAAACTATTTGTAAAAGCTTGGTTTTATAGTTCGCTCCTTGTTTGAAAGACAGCGCGATAAAAAATTGCACTGCTTTATTAATAGTTGAAGCAGGTAATGGTTGAACCAGGTACTTTCCAAACAATTATAATTCCTCTGTACCTCATTAGTGTTTTAAAGATATTAATGGGGTGTTCTAGTTCTTTTGGAAAGGAGGAGATTATTTTTTTATTTAATAAATAGTAAAATGCAAGCAGGGAAGCTACCTAACTTGTTCAAAGTCAGGCAGAAGTTTTGGCAAAGAAGAGAGTAGAAAAGTGTGGCTGTACCGTACCGGTCTCTATCATTAGACTGTGCTTCATTTTCTTAAAAGTGGTGCCGTTTAACTTTTCTCCTTTTCCTGATGAGTAATTCCTGACACGGTCACCTTTCTTTTATCTCTGGACCTGCAGAGGGACAGGAGCATGAGTCTGTTTATTCCTGTTAGGAGCTACAAGTACTAATGTTCTCTTTTGTTTTAAATTCTTTCTTAAAATGGTGTGTATCTTAGTTTTTAATCAGGACTATGTCTTCTGTTTACTATTGAATGAGCAGGAAATCGGGGTGTTACATTAATGCCACTAACAGCAGCTGGTCTCTTTTCCCCATCATGTGACATCTCTATGACAAAGTGACTCACTTGGTGGATGAAGGAAAGGCTGTGGATGTTATTTACCTAGACTTTAGCAAGGCCTTT
>JAOTQQ010000001.1:189254038-189310756 GCA_026546715.1 Gallinago undulata | reverse complement strand
TTTTTGTTTTTTTTTGTGGTTGGACTCGATGATCTCTGAGGTCCCTTCCAACCACCACAATTCTGTGATTCTGTGAATAAGTGCCTTTAGAAGTATCTCTTTCAACTAAATAATAAATAATTTAAATAAATAAAGTTTGCAATTGCAGGAAGTTAGAGGAGTTCTAAATGTGACAGGAAAATGACACTGTAACTTTTACATTTAGGTTATAATTGAAATTTTAATGAGGATATTAACACAGTAGTAATTGTCATCATTTCATTTTTGGGGAAGCTTTGAATGTTTAAAATACATCCTAAGTTACAGTTAGCAACACAAAAGAACACAGCTACAGATGGTTCCACTCAGTTCATTGTAACCTTGATGGAGAAATCATCCATATGTTTAGGCACAAAAAATTAAAAGCCTCTGTTCTAGAGAGTGCTTTCATAGAAGTTGGAAACACTCAAGAAGCTGTTACTGATGCAGTAACTGCTCAATAACAAATAAACTTAAAGGTCATTGTCTATACCAAGAACTTAAATTAGTTTTGTGAATACCTAAACTTTTTTTTACCAACTTTTTTATTGTCCTTGGAGAAGCATTTCTTACATGAAAATCTCATTTTCAGGTGCTTTGAGCCCATTAGCTGAAGAACAGTTGACAAAGCAGGATTTACTTCTCCTTGAAATTCTGAGGTTCTTATGTATTTGTGTAACTAAGGTCCAAACTCAGACAGTGAGCTTCCGAGCCTCAGATATCCGGCGGGAGCTGTTAATGCTCACTGGTGGCAGTGTCTTTGATAGTGCTAAGCCATTGCATCTGCACATGGTGAGTGTGACTTTTTTTTTAAGCAGACCTGCATCTGTATCTGTACTGCTTTAAAATTTGTATACTCTTATCAACTGTATATTCTTGTATTTCTCTTGTCGTCGGTCCCCTGAGAAGGCATTAAAATGGCTACTTTTAGTGTTTTGAAGTGTGCTGTGGTCAGGTAAAGAGCAGTTAGAATTTGTAAGCCAGAAAATAAAGAACTGGGAAGTATAAACATCTTGCCTTCTCATTAATTATTTGTTAAATAGCTAAGAGTGGTCCCTGTAGTAGAATAGATCTCTCTTTTTAGTTTACAAAGGAAGTATTTTTGACTACCAAAACTAAAAATTTCCTGAGCCATGTTACTGTGTGACAGTCTTTGCGTGAAAAGACTGTCAGTCTGACGTGAGAGCTGATGATAGATATCCTTGCCGTGTGATTTCATGTAAGAGTTACTGAAAATGTTTTACAGTTTTTCTTTTTGTCTACTTATTTTCTAAGTATTATTTTCCTTTTTTTTGTTGTTGTTGTTGTTTGTTCCCCAGTACTTGGTCCTTTTGAAGGAGCTCCCTGTTGAAGAACACCTCTTGCCTGAAGACGATGTTTGCATGCTTCTAAGGCCTCTTTCGTAAGAGACAAACTATTCAGCATGTATTCGAGCTATTTTAGTTCAGCAGCTTGAGGAGTTGGGGGCTGTTCAATGTTTCAAGATATTTTTTCTTTATTTCTTTCACAGTGATGTGTGTTCTTTGTACCGTCGAGATCAAGAAGTTTGTGAAGTAATTCTAAATAATTTGCTTCCTATAGCAGTAGGGTTGGCACAGTCCAATCCAGATGCTAAAGAGACAAGGGATGCCCGAGGACAATTTTTGACAGTTGTTGGAGCCTTTTGGTATGTTTTATCTATTTAATACAGAAGTCTTTCGGTCATAAAACTTCTAACTTTGTTATAAGTGTGCTTATAGTGACTGTAGTGCTGTTGTGTATCTTGCTATTGGTACTTGCTGTTGGTATCCTGTGATATCTTTATCCAACATCTAACTTTCTGGATTTTCTGTGTCATGTCCTTTCTAACCTAGATGATTCTATGTAGCAAAGAATCATACTGTCTTTAAGACAGTATTAGAACAAGTGCTACACTGCTATATATTAACAGAGACTGTACTCTGAATTACATCAGTAATTATAACAAGTGAAAACTTCAGCAACCAAAGTTTAATATTGTTTAGTGTTGCAGATTAGCAAAAAAAAATAATCAAATCCTTCCAAACAAGCTTATTGGCCACAAAAAAAATGAGCTGTTGAGCAGCAGAGAAACTAACTGGTTAGACTTTTTCTCAAAATTGTTGGCAACTTGTTCCTTTATTCAAATCTTCCTCGTTTTAGGCATTTAGCTCAAGGAGGGAAATGCACAGCACCAGTGAGAGTGGCCCTCTTAAACTGCATGAAAGCCCTGCTTGAGGTAATCCTAGATTTTTTGACATCCATTAGCATGTTAAGTATACGCTTAAAAACAGTATGTAAAGATCTTTTGGATGCATTGGTGTATATTCCGTTGTAGGTCTTCTGTATATTTTAAACCACAATATTAATTTTCTTCAGGCTGATCCTCATTGTAAGTGGGCAATCCTTAATGTGATAAATGAAGATCTACCCGTGAGCGATGCTTTCCCACGTTTTCTCGCAGATAGTCACCATCAAGTTCGCATTCTTGCTGCAAAGTCAATTACCAGGTAATAATGAAGATCTTTTTTCTGTTTATAAGAATAACACTTAATTTCACTTAATTGGGTGTTACTTCTGCTACTGTATAGCTGCTCTTTTCAGTACTTCTGGGGATTTATTCTTCACAGAATAGAAAAGCCTACCAAGTTACTTTGGTTACGGTGTTCAAACTTTGTCTATGTTCCAATTATTCTGTGATGAGAGATATATAGAGAGACAGGTAAACAATATATGTATCAAAAATTATATTTGAGAGCAAATTTTGCTCAAAATTTATTATGCAAAACTTGAATAAGAAACAGTTTTTTATCCTCTAGAAATAGTTTGGATACATTGTGTAGTGTAAAAACTTTTTCAAAGGATCTTCTATTTTGAATACTGTATATAGTTCTTTCTCCAGACATTAAAAATGATGTAATTGAGCTGGAATAGGGGTAGAGGGAGGGATGCTCAAAAGTATGAGATGCTTTATGCATGGCTATTGATTGCATAAACTGAAGCCCTTCAGCACAAAAGGAGTTGAATTGCAGGAGATACAACATAATTCTACAAAATCTGAAGCCAACCAAGGTGAAGATGGGCAGTCTTTTCCAATTTAAAGACTAGGGCACATCAAGCAAAGCTAACAGATTCAGGATTCTAAGAAAGTAGGGTTTACTTCTTCAAACAACATTCAGTTATTCTGAGTATTATCCTACTATCTCCAACTGGAGGCTGAAAGTTGGATGGATGTTTAGAGTGGTTCAAAAAGCAACAGATTCACAAAAGAGGAAATCATTGAAGGACATTAAATATAGTCACCACTTTAAAGTCATAATCTGCCTAGGCCACCTGTGGTCATAATATATTCAAGGAATTATTATGTGTACAAGGCAAGGCAAGCACATGGTGATCTTTCTTAGGTATCTGCTGATAGTAACGTAGAAACAGCTGGAGTACCATTTGGTCTGATCCACTGTTCTCCCATGGTTCTCCCATTTCGCTACAAAGAGCAAAGTGGGATGGGACTTTATCTAAAAAAAATAAATTCTTTGAGAAACTTTTTTTACATATACATCTATTCAATAAATATATTCCCAAAGTACTTCAGGACATGAAATGTTCCATTATGATGGACAACTCAAGTTTGGCTTCCTGCACTGGAAGAGGTTGGGAAACTTTTATGTATTTCCAGGCTATTCCCTGCTGTTTCACCCCCAACAGATTCTCTTACTGTTTTTGGTAATGTTTGAGGGAGAGGAAGGTAAGACTGCTGTACAAAAAAGTTAAGGAGAAAATAACGATATTCAGGAGATGAAATGCACAATGTGTTATGCTAATAATTATTGTTATGCTAATAATTATTGTTCTTTTTTTGAAGTTTGTTTCAGGATGTGAAACAGAGAGATTCTTCTGGAATGTCAAAACCTCTTCCCTTGAAGCTCCAGCAAAAGGCTTTTGAGAATGTGTATTTCAGAGTTCAGGAAGGAATGAGAAATTTGGTACCAACATGTAGTTGTTCGTTTTGCCTGGTTTTCAGTTTATGAATAAGATGACTTTTAAAATGATCATGTTTACTTTTCTAAGAGCATTAATTCTTCTGGACTTCTGATAACCTGAGGTGGTGAAACAGGGTGGTAGTGAGGAACGTCCTTTCACATCCAGGCAGTCACTGTTTTGCCCACATTAGAAGTTTGTAAACTTTTTCATTGTATGTTCCCAACTGCTCTTCTGTATCATACTATTTGTTGTTGTGGGTTTCAGTACGGTTACTCTTAGGAGTCAAAATAAAATGTAGCCTTGATATCATAGTCAACATATAAACAGTGAATAACAGGCAATGTAAATTCAAATTATATGTTTATATAGTGCCCTTAATTTTAAACTATTTATGCTCATTTATTAATTAGGAGATTGCTTTAACAGAATGACTGTACGAGTTCCTCATTATTTGTTATTGAAGGTGAGGGGTGGTGCGAGTCCTGAAGATCTTCTGGACAAACAGTGTAATGGAAAAGCGGTTTTGCTGATGCTTATAACCATGGTTCTGTGCTGCAGTCCGGTCTGTGAAAAGCAAGCACTGTTTGCTATTTGCCAATCTGTGAAAGAGAATGGATTAGATCCTCAGCTTGTGAAAAAGGCAAGTATAAAATTCCATTTCATACTTAGATTATAAATTAAGGTTAGGTTAAAATTGGAATGCTATAAAATGCATTTGTCAATATTGAAAGTTGTTGGATTTTATAAGAGCATGACTAATGTAGGACTTAAATACCTGACTGAAATTGTTATTATATTTAATGACCCACATAGCAATAATGACATCATAAATTTAATAGTAAATCTTGTATGTTAAAAGCACAGATGTGAAAAAAAAGTAGATTTTTATACATTGAAAATTGCAGATCTCATTTAAAAAAATCTTTCTACCCAGTGGAAGTGAAGTGAGTTTTCCAATGTGGAAAATACTTAAAAGAAATGCAAAGTACTGGAAGATGGTATTTGTCTTGTGTACTTTTAATTTTAAGTTCACAAGGACATAGTGAAATCATTGACCTTTATACTGCTACCTTTCGTGCCAGCCATTTTTTTAGTGTGCGTATTCTCTCTTTTTTATCTGTCTATTTGTTGCCTCTTGTTTTTACACAGTCTCTACCCCTCAAAATGTGTACTGGCTGTCCTTTCTTTGCATACCACCTCATATGGGGTAGTTGTAGTTCCTTGGTTGCACTCTGTTGAGATACAGAAATACAAATAATTTTAAAAGTGCCTATGCTAATCAGGAGCTGGGTTATACAAATATTCATTAAAAGGCTGCGGGACAGATGGACATGGAGGTGTAGTGCTGTCAGTTTGCCATAGTATTGTGTACTCTGTATACTATTTCTGCAATCTTATTTCATGTACAGGTTTTGAAAAAAATATCTGATGTTTTTGGCTATAAAAGTATAGAAGACTTCATGACATCACATTTAGACTATTTAGTGATGGAGTGGCTGAAAATAAATGACAGTGGATATACCCTGTCTGCTTTTCCTTATGTTCTTCTGAACTATACTAGCCTTGAGGAATTCTACAGGTACGTTTGCTACAATGACACAGGGTTTCAAATTCCTAAATGTAGTAATGCATCAGGATTTTGTTGTAAGATAACATTTCGAGAGCTTTCAAAATGTATTCCAAGTATCTTGTGTATCATATTTATGCTGGTCAGATATTTTTTGTATAGTGGTAGCTAAACAATAATTACAACTTCAGTTATAGAGTAGAGGAATAGTGTTTGCTGTATTATGCTTGAGATGTTTTAAAAAAATCCAATTCAAGGACATTCTGGATATTTATTTACTACATGTAGGTCTTGTTATAAAGTTTTGGTTCCACATCTGGTGATTAGAAGTCAATTTGAAGATGTGAAATCACTTGCCAACAAGATTGAAAAAGACTGGAGGCAGGTTCTAGCAGACTGTTTTCCAAAGATACTTGTGAATATCCTCCCGTATTTTGCCTATCAAAGCCATGGAAAGAGTGAAGTAGCAGAGCAAAGAGATACGGCTTCTAAAGTCTACGACATGCTTAAGGATGAAAACTGCTTAGGAAAACAGGTAGCTTATTTAAATGTGTAAATTGAGTTTATGGCATTTGACAGACCTGAAAGAAACTTTTATATATTCTGTTTATTAAGTTTATAGATACAAAATTATTTAATTATTTAATAAAGCCAAACTAGCAAGATTTTTATCTCAAGGTTTTCAAGTAGCTATTCAATAGAACCTTTCAGGCAGACAGTTGAATTGAAGTATAATGTTTCAGGATGTAATAAAAATATTTTTATTATTCTTTCTATAACCCTGAATTTCCCTGTCATGTGTCTGTTTAAGTCAGTCATGTTTTTCTCTTAAAATATTTTGTTAATGGTTTTTGAGGAGCCATCTTCCTCAGAGGCAGACTCCATATTCAGAACTAGTAGCAAAATTAAACATGGTTTTTTTCCAGATAGTGTAGAAAAGTAAATTAGAAACAATGAGTTTTCTCAGAAGGAAACTAAATGTTAAATTATTTTAGCTAAGATATTTTTTCTTATTAAAACATTCTTTTTCTTCTTCTAGCAAATTGACAATTTATCTCATAATAACTTACCAGAGATTGTGGTTGAACTGTTGATGACCTTCCATGAACCACCTGATACCATGATAGAAGAAGGAGCTTATCCAAGTAAATACATCAGGTACACGTTTGTAGATTTTCTAAATGCTGAGTGTATTTGTGTAATACTGTGCATTAAAACATGCTCTTCAGGCATAAGAAAAGGTGGCCTGGAAGTTAAAAATTAAAGAATTTTGTTGTCATTAGTAATGATGTGTTGTAGGCGTGCTTTCTCACCTAGCTATTCGCCAGTATCAGTAAGGAGAACCTCTCTAATACTTCAGTCAACAGAAAGAATGAATGGGTGGGCAAGAGAATGCTGTTGTTATCTTGGTGAGCTGTACTCTGGCACTGCCAACTTGGATTAGTTCAAATTTGGATGGACCGCCCTCTATGTAAAGTCAGTCAGGTTTTGATGTCTAAATTAAAGGGATTGTTTTAAAGTTCTTTAGAAGTTACTGATAAGTGAAGTGAACTGTTTCTTAACAGTTCCTGTAGTGGCAGCTCCTGCCTTTGGTAAGCACAATGCTTAAGCAATGCCAACTAAATAAATTTCTAATTAATATAAATATTGTAATGCCGTAAATATCTTTATTTTTATGAGCTTTTCAGTCTTGGTTGTTGTCCTAAAAATATCACTATCTGCACAATTACATCTAGACATAACTCTCCAGATTTTTATGTTTAGATACAAACTATTTGGAAAAACACTACACTTTCTGAAGTTACTGAAGAAGCTATTTTAATCATAGAAATATAAACTTGAAAGAAACCAAATAATTTATGTGAAAATCTGCCAAAAGTTAAATGGCTGATGATTTCAGAACTTCATAAAAGAAACTTGTTTCAGTGAGTTTATTAACAAACTGTGGTGTCTGCTGGTAACCAAAGTTTTTCTTTCTAAGGGGATGCTAGGAATAGGCGTGATGAAACTTAGATTTTGCTGGTTTATTGCTATCGTGATGCTTCTATTTTCTTTTTGAGGTCCCAGAAAAGTTCACTGCCTTTTTTTTTTTTTATAATGGGGAGATCCATGGTTACTTTTTTCATAACCAAATTGTACATAAGTACAAAATACAGAACCTTTATCCATGATTTGCAGGTGATTTTCCTATGAAGTACCTTAAATAAGACGAATGTGTGGATTTTTAGCAATATGTTCTTTCAAAAATATAATAAAAGAGTATTAAGAAAGTACAACTTAGAAAGCTACCATAGAGGGACAACAGACAGCTAAAAGTAAGATTTCTTTCCAGAAAGAAATTCTTTGCTGTGAGGGTGGTGAGACACTGGAACAGCTTGCCCAGAGAAGCTGTGGATGCCCCATCCCTGGAGGTGTTGAAGGCCAGGCTGGATGGGGCTTTGAGCAACCTGGTGTAGTGGGAGGTGTTCCTGCCCATGGCAGGGGGGTTGGAACTCGATGGTCTTTAAGGTCCCTTCCAACTCTAACCATTCTATGATTCTATGATAAGATGTATGTCACCCTGCTTGATGCTTTTAGTGCTTCTTACTTACTGAAAGCAGGAAAGGTTTCCTAGGAGTTACGTGTTTATTCAATGAGACTTATTTTATTTCATACATGAGGTGTGATTTTTTTTGGGAAAAAAAATCTCTTTTTTATTCATTCAGGGAACTGGATCCTGCTCCTAATCCTCCTCATTTTCCATCTTATGTGATTAAGGCAACCCTGGACTACATTAGCAATTGTCATAAAAGTAAATTAAAAAGTCTTGTAACAGTTCTTTCTAAAACCCCTGTAAGTATGTTATGATGATTTTCTTTTTCTGTATAATATAGAATTTATTTTATGGGTACATTTTGGTTTAATTAAACATTTTTGTCACGTATATATGAGGTAAAAATAGAACCTTAGAAACCTTTCTGTTCTTTTGTTTACCTTCTGAAAAGTCCTAAGTTCAGGGACACAGTAACCTTACAAAAATTATGTGCTTGAACTGTTACATGCATTATATAATACATATAACATAATATATAAACAGAAGGGACTATTGTAAAGATTGGGGAAATCTGGCACAATTTAGATGCAATTTATTTCTTTGGCATATGTCTGAAGAAAATTCCAAAATAATTACATTTGGACAATTTTGTCTAAATACTATCTACGATTAAGATATTAACATTTGCTTCCCGTACTAACAGTATGAAGTGTTACAATCTGTGATCAACTTTTAGACATTTGATGTTCAGTTGTTAAAGGCAAATATGAAGGCTTATAAAATCATGCAGCCCTTGCAAGAAATCATGAACACATAACTGTCTTGTAACATCATTCCTTAGAAACATATAATTTCCAAATTTTTTGCTATTTTATTGCGTTTGTTGTCAATTACTTTGCCTATCCATAAACAATATAAAAATAAGAAAAAAACCTTTTTCTGGACCATGTCTGTTGAAATCTTTTAAGTGTGAAAGTTAATAATTGCCAGACAGTGGAATAAATTCTTTAGAATATAATACAACCTGCCTAGTACTTTAAGATAATTTTTTTAAAGTTTACATTTTTAACAGTTACAATCTGTATTGACGTATCCTATGAAATAATGCATTTTGAATTCATGAACATAATGTTTTTTATTTGATGTTTCTCTTGTTGGTGAAAACTGCCATAACTGTGTGATTTTCTGAAAAATGTGCATAACCTTTCCCATGGGGGCGGGGGGGGAGCTAAAAAGAAAATAAGGAGGTATGGGGCTTATAGTCCTGCCTGGAGAATTGTCTTCTATGTAGGTCTTTTGTTTGTTTAAAGCAGTAAAATAAAAAAAAAAAAGCCTTTTTGTCCATGTCCTTCAGAAAAAAAAAAAAATCACTTAAGTTTTTTCTGTGTACAAAGTTTATCTGTATTGGTATTGTGAATTAGTTTTTTTATTCAAGTTTATTCATTTTAGGATTCATTCCAGAAAATCCTTCTAGCCCTTTGTAAGCATGCATCAGACACAAACAACAGTTACAAGAAACACAGAGTTCTTATCATTTATCACTTGTTTGTGAGTCTGTTACTTAAAGAGATAAAAGATGGTTTAGGAGGAGCATGGGCTTTTGTCCTCAGAGATGTAATTTACACCCTGATTCACCACATCAATAGCAGGTAAATATGGTAATTATATCTTGTTCTTCCTGTCTGGGCTCCCTTGCTCTTGTAGACTTAGAGTTCAGTATCGCTAGGACCTGTTCATTTGTTTGTAGAAATAGTTGAAATTTGCTGAAAGAAAAAATTAAATTGCGTTTCTTTGATAATTTTGGAATTTAAATTTAGAACTTTTACTAAAATTTGGAATGTTTTATGCTATCCTTGTATTTAAATGTTTGCTATACTGCAGAATTTTGTATCTGTAATAGGCTATCAAATTGCAGAAATAAGAAGTGTTGGGAGATTGTGATGACAGAAAGGGTGTTTGGGAATTTAAGGGGTGTGGGAATAAAATTCAAATTGTGGAGTTAAGTGCAAAGTAAGCACGTGTCAAAATGTGCTTATTGAGTTAATAAAGAGTTTTGACATTTACATTCTCAGCAGTACGTATCTAACAACATGAGTACATGTTATCTTCAGATTGAGAAAACTGGTACTTCAGGTTCAAGAATTAAACAGATTCTTGCCTTTCGTAAGGACTAGAGATATTTTCTTATTTGAGGTTTAGCTTTGGATTTCCAAGATGGTTCTTCACCTAAATGTCATTGAGTTCAAGTGCAAATTGATTGCTTTGCTTGTTGGAACCATTTCATATCCTGAAAAACGGAAGGGGGGTGTGGATTTTATGGTAAATGTCGTTATTATGAGATGAGTTATTGTGATCAACACTGACCTGGGGCAGGGGCAGTTGATGGACTGGAGGGCAAGGCTGCCATTCAGAGGGACCTCCTCTAGTTGTAGGAGTGGAACAACAGGTACATTGTGAAGATGAACAAAGATAACCCCTAAGTTTTTCACCTGGGATGGAGTAACCCCATGCGTGAGTGCAGGCTTGGGAGCTGATGGCCTAAAAAGCAGCTTTGCAGAAGAGGACCCAGGAGTCTTGGAGGACACGCCATGAGTCAGCAGGTGCCTTTCATCCCTGAAAGCTGACTGTGTGTTGGACTGTGCTAGCGAGAGCGTAGCCAGCACTTTGAGGGAAGTAGTCATTCCCTTCTGAGTCTTGTGAAGCTGCAGTAGGACCTGTGTCTCGTGTGGGGCCACTCCAGCCAGGACGTGAGAGATAGAATCATAGAATCATCTAGGTTAGAAGGGACCTTAAAGATCATCTAGTCCAACCACCAACCTAACTCTGTCAAAAAGATAAATAAGAAATAGGAAATAAAAATTACTAAACCATATTCCTGACAAACTGGGATGAGCTGAGTGGCAGATCCCCAAGGGGATAAGTGAAGTTAGTTGATCTAATTTCTGTTCTTCGGTTTCTGGAGGGGAGGATACCTTGTAGACAAGGGACAGCCAGATTTTTCTAGAAGTGCACAGTGAAAAGACAAGAGGTAGCACCCACCAAGCTGCAATATGGGAAATTCTGGTTGGATTTAAGGGAACAGTTTTTTGCAGTGAGAATGGTCAAATACTGGAGCAGGTTGATCAGAGAGGCCATTGATTCTCCACCCAAGGAATGTATCAGAATTCAGCTCAACAAAACCCTGAAACAAACTTTATAACCTGATCTGACTTTGAAGATGACCCTGCTTCAGGCAAGAAGCTGGACTAGATAATCCCCAGGTTTTTTACTCTTCTTAAAAAGCGATCAGTCAGATCTGTGTGTTTTAGTTCTCCTGCGTCTCCTGAGCTAAAATCCTTAGAGCTAATCGAGTTGATATATTTTAAAGTTTGGAGTCAGTGCCTCCTATAAAGTTTATTTATATTTCCCATTTTCCCCTATTTGTCCCTGTTGTGTAATAGGTTTGTATAATACAAATTGAGACAATTTGTGTTTCTTTAATTTAACTTTTTATTTCCTGCGACAGACCTGTCATTACCAGAGACATATCCATGCGCAGCTTTTCACTCTGTTGTGATCTTCTTCATCATGTTTGCCACACAGCGGTTACATGTTGCAGTGATGCTCTGGAGAGCCACCTTCATGTTATTGTAGGAACCCTAATACCTCTTGCTGTGGAGCAGCCTGAGATTCAGGAACAGGTAGTTTTGAGTTGCTTCCTGTTCCTTATCTCTTTGCTTTTTAGTTCATGTTCACTGTAACTAAAGCTGTATCTGTACTCATGTTCAATTTTAATTTCTTTTTTCTATGCTTTTGTAAGTTTATATAAAAAGATATTATTTGGGGTGTAATGCTTTAATTTTTTAAATAAAAGTGTCTTTACTTTTGGTACTTCTATTTTGACAAATATTCTGCTACATACTTAATTTCTACAGTATTAAACAGTGATTGAGATGTATTTGTATTATAATTGCTGAGATTACTGTATCACTTTCTAATTCTCTATTTACTTAGTCTATAAAAAAATCAGGTTTCTTAAAGAGTTTTAATGCTGTTGCAATGTCTTTTATGCCTGCCTTGAATCTGGGCACCTTTTTCAGCCAAATATGAATGAGGGTTAAGACCCTTAGATTAAGTTTCAGAAAAATTGTTACATTAGTTGAGTAGAGACACCAAATCAGTGATTCTACTAAGGAAAAGATACAGAAAACATAGGCATTGCTGAATTGCTGGTGATGGCAAGCTAATCAGTGCAAGCACACTGAATAGCCAAGCAGTCACCTAAAAAGCTGTGTGCATGATTTCATGGGAAAAAAGGATGAAGACCTTTGGAAGGGGAAGGTGTGTCTAGAGGACAAAGAGGAAATACATGCAAAGAACAGATTTCAGTAGTTCAGCTATGTACTTAACAAATTATTATTAAAAATAAAAGTAGCATGTAGGCCTTAAAAAGGAAATGAAGCTGTTTCTGTTGTGTGACAAGCCCTCTTTTCTGTCTGGTGGTGATGATTTGTATGTGCATTCTGCTGGGGGTGGAAATATACTTAAATTCAGAGACTTACAAATAGTAGCCGAAGGTGAGAAGAGTATACCTTTTGCATTTCAGTCCTCATGGTTGCCTTCTGGCTTAATCTGATCCCACGGTGCACCTTCGTGATTGCAATGTAGCCTTACGTTGTCTCCATCCTTGTACTGTGCTGATCCAACTGAAGTAACCTGGCAGTCCTTTTCTTAGCTTACTGATCATGATCAGATTTATAATATGTCTGTGCAAATAGTTGCACACACACTAACTGCAAAGGCAACACATCAGAGCATCCCTGGGCAGAAACAAAGTGGGGCGGGCTGAAATTTCTTTGAACTGGAACTTATATCAAGTATGAAACTTCTCAAATCATACTGTTGCAGGGAAGTCCTTCCTCACCTATCACTTTTCAGTTTATTCTCTTTATTTTTCTTTTAGCATTGGAAGGAGGCTAGTTAATAATTTTCAGGTAAATACAAGTCTCCAGATAGAAACCTCATCATTTTCATTGTAGACTCCTCAAAACTGCCTGGATCAAATATCCAATTGTATTGATTTGTAAGTAAAGCATAAAAGCAGCATTTTTGCAAAGAAAATATGGTACCCCGTTAGCAAGCATTTATTCAAATTGTGGAACTGTTATAAAACAAATTCTGCTAGAGTCCAGTGATTTGGGCAGTAAATTATGTTATTTAGGCAATCAGTCCAGATTTCAAATTGCTGGCACTTAAGTTAGTAAGAATAGTGAAGACCTACTATAATCAAAAGGACTGCTTGGGTGCCCTGTGTTGCTAAATCATCACCAATATTCTAATGATTTTATTGGCCAGTGTTTGAAATCAGCTTCATCAAAAGACGGGATAAAACTGCAGCCTGTGATAATAAAAGCTTGGATGTCTGTTTGGGAGGGGGACTAGCAAAAACGCCTAACTATTTTAGAATGTATCTGTGATTTCCCCAAGCCTCTAAACATTTTCTGATTTTAACAGTGTAAATAAATTATCATACTATTTTTTTATAGAGTTCTCAATTTAATGGGACATAGAGAAATACAAACTTTATAATCTGAATAAGAAATACAGCTCAAAAATGTTTCTCTATGTTTTTTGGTTTTCATTTACTTTTTATGTTCCAGGTCCTAGGCTTGTTGAAGTATCTGGTGTTAGACAGTAAGGGTAATAAGAATCTCAACCAGGCAATCAAATGCTTAGATCCTTTTCCTGAATATCCTGCTTTTAAAGATTTGCGAGCAGCTCAACAGAAAATAAAATACAGTGAAGGACCATATTCTCTTTTGAAGGTAATTATATTTTAAAATATATCCCATGGCATAGTGTTTTTTGTCATGCAAACTTTCAAAAGAAAAACAATTTTCTAGCGATAGGTATAGTTGAGAAAGATTTAAATTAGGCATGTGGATTATTTTTATTGCCAGCTTCAGACACTGGGATATTTACACAGTCTCCATTCTTATTTTGCTTCTATTAATATCCACATTGTGGGCTGCGAGAGCCACTTCTTAACTTGGAGCCTTCATTTGTATGCTATATGTGCTTAATACAAAGTGTTGTTTTGCAGGAAATTAATCACTTTCTCTCAGTTGGTGTTTGTGATTCATTGCCCTTAACACGACTTGAAGGACTGTATGATTTACGCAAACAACTGGAACAATATAAAGATCAGATGAAGGATCTCCTGAAAAATTTCCAGGGTAATGACATCTGATTATGTATTTTTTTTTGTTTCTGCTTTTAAGTGTGTAGTGATGTAACTATTTTGCCACTGAATGTTTTATTTTGTGTCTTGTTTTTTGTATGTTTAACATTGTGACCTTATTATAATTTCACATGTAGGGTAGTATGGCATTTATTATTCATGCAAAAATCTGAAGTATCTTTGGCAGAGTGTATTATAAATATTAAAGGAAGTGTTATATGGCAGAGAGGATAAAATGCCCTTCTAGCTTTTGGCATGGGGCACTTATGATTGTGAATGACCAGAAAAATGTATAATATGAGTATATTGTTGTTTAATGAGTTTTCTTCTATGTGAATTTCCCTACTCTTTTAAATGTAATTAAGCTAGATTTTATACATATTAGTATGTTAGAAGGTAAAGCTCACAGAAGTTTTACAATGGTAGCATTTAGTTTAGTTGAACCTTTCCACATCCTGGCATTCTGTTTCAGCCCTCAGTCCAGACCCAGTTCCTCCCGATTTTCGTTTTCAGATGCTTGTGCCAGACCATTTCACTTTTCTCCTCTACATCAAGTCTTCATCAGCTTGTGTACGTGTCAGGAAGATAAAAATTGTAAATAAATACAAAGTGAAATTTGGGAAGAATAGTAGTCTATTGTAAGGCCATGGCGTAAGTGGCTTATGTTCCCACATCTTGAATAGCATTTGCAATTTTAGCCTCCAAATTCTGCTTGAAAGGAGAGTTAGTAAAAGGGTGACAAGCTTGTGTGGAACATCTTCCATCAGAGAAGAGCCTTGGGAGCTTGGAAACAAGATTGAATAGGAAAAGAGAGAGGTGTATGAACTGGTGAATGGTATGGGGAAGCTGAGTAGGGAGCACTTACCACTTTTATCACAGTACAAAACCAGATTAAATTATCTGGCAGCAGTTATACAAGAGAAAACACATATTTTTTTCAAAGAAAATATATACAGTATGGAACTTACTGCCACTTATTGTGGAGATCAGAAGCATAACAGACCTTAAAAGGAGTTAAACATATCTCATAGGGATTATTATTATGTATGAAGATCTGCTCAGAAATCCCCGATCTGTTGACCAGCAAAACCTGAGAGGAAATATTTATTCTTGCTCTGTTGGAGGTGGGATAGCAGGCTTGATGGGCTTGAAGCCTTGATTTTGCCTCATACGAAAAGTCTATTAAGTACTCACAGATTACTTTATTAGAAGGATTATCGTAGGTTTTAAAAAGTAGCAAAAAATCAGTTATGGATAAAGGCTATAAAACTGTATGCTGAAAAATTAGATTTAAGAAATAACAAAAAATTGCAGTTTGGCCACACGTGTATTCATTTTTCTAAAAACGTCAACAAACATGAAGCCTGATTCCAGGTTTTTGTTCCAGTCAACAAGGTAGCTGGATATATTTTTTTTAAATTGCTGCTTTTATTTTTTTTACATTGGTAAATCATATTTTTTTTTCCTAGACCTTGTTCCTGGAAGTAGCAAAACCAGGTTGTCTGGAATGTTTATTTAAAAAAAAAAGAGTAAGGAAATATCCATCCCGAGAGTTTATAATTTGCCAAAGTTAATTAAGCAACTGAAAACTAGTCAAATTCTGTGAAATTCCTAGCAGAAAGCCTTATTTTGGGATATTCCTTGGTTTTGGATTTAAAACAGAAGAATGATGATATTAGCTTAAGTGCTTTCAGTGGAGTCACACAGTATGATGTCGCTGTTTCAAATAGCATTCTTATGGTAGTATTTCATGTATTTAATTATTTCTGCATCAAAACACTGAAAATAATAACATTTGTGTATTCTAGTTTTGGGCATTCTTTAGCATAGTCAAATGCATAGATTTTTTTCAAGACATGATGAATAAGAAAAATGAGTAATTTTTTTGATGTGTTGTTTAATAACAACTTGCTTCAACATTAGTAACACGTGTTGAAATTTGTAGATAAAATATACTAAAGTGTTGTTTTCTTCTAATATATTGACATTACAAATACACAATGACATTTTTGGGGTTTATTTTTCTTTCTGAATGACAGAAAAGCCAGAAGATTCTGTCGTGGTTAAATTGGTGGTGAGCTTACTGCAGCTGTCCAAGATGGCTGTTAACCGTACGGGGGAAAAGGCAGTGCTGGGTGAGTTAATTAGTCCCATGGGCATCCTAGGGCTGTCACTGCAAACCCTAGGCTGGAACCTTCACCGTTCTCAGTATTGCTTCCCACTGCTATTTTGCATTTTCTGCCAGAGGTAGCCATCAGGGATGTTAAAATAGGTGATACAGCTTCTTTTCAGTCACTGTATTTTACAGCTCTGGCTAATAACTTTGATTGTTACCAGTTTAGACCCTGGTCTCTTCTCTACTCAATAAAGAGCCATCTGCTGTTATATGGGTCACTTTATTAGGTTGAAAAATATTAAGCAAAATTGAAGGTAATTTATCTGAAAATTTGAAAGGCATCTTGTAGTGGAAATTAAAATAGTTCTGAATCTTAAAGCCTCTTCTGTATTATTAAAATTATTGTCACCGTTTACATTGAGCACCTCATTAATGTTTGATCTAAAGCACCAAAGCTAAAATCCAAATCCCCTTTTCCCTAAGTGGGGAGTACCTCCATGGAAGTGATGTTTACTGAAATCAGATGTCTAACAGAAACACAAGTTATGGAAACTTTTGCCTTAATGTATATTTTGCCTAAAAGACTAGTAACTGATAATTACAAACTCTGAGCAATTGAAGCCCATGTTGACTTCAGTATGATACATCCTTCAGCACCTCTGTAAGCTGTAAGTTTCAGTCTTTTCTGCGGTGCGTTTCCTGAGATGATTTGTTCAAGTTTAGTTCAAAATACAACCTGTATGTGTTCAGTCTGCTCTTTATTTGCTCTGGTGGTCAAAACAACCTTGAAGAAAATGGAAACGTTTTTAAGACACATGCCCAGTATGAAGGAAAGAGCAGGGCAATAGATTTTTGTTTCTTTCTGACAAACATTAACATCCCTTTTGAAAAACTATTTTCAAGGTCAATTTTGTTCTGTTGTTTCTTGTATGTAGTCATGTGTTTTTATAAAATATTTTGTCTGGAAAGCAAATGAAGTATTGATACATCATTTTATGTAAAATGTCGGTTAATTCTTACTGAGATTAATGTTTGTGTTCACAGGCTACTGTTCGTATTTATTATACCCTTAGGGAATGAAAATGGGTGTCTCTTAGTGGCTGTGATTCTGACTCTTAGCACTTACCTGTTTCTGACACAAGCAAACATAAAATCCATATCTGATTTAAACTGCAAAATCCAGAGCCATAAGTACTCCTAGAAAATTGAGTTAGAAAGCCTAACTGTATTATTTATGAATCTTAAGCTGCAAAATTTGTATACATGTAATTTTAATCATGAAGCTCTTCAAGTGATTATTTATAATCTTTCCAGCTTTTTACTTCATATTGATCTCAGTTCTAATAGTAGTTTATATTAATTGCAACTTTTTAGTTTGACACGTGTGCGTGCAAGTTTGAGACCTGTTTTAGTGTGCATAAGACTATAAAATTACCTTCATTTGCAGAGGCTGTTGGAAGTTGCTTGGGAGAAATAGGTCCCATGGATTTCTCCACCATAGCTCTTCAGCCTGCTGAAAATGCACTGGATTCTAAAGCTGTGGACTTACTTGAAGACAGAAAACTTCAGTGGGTCTTCATAATGTTAACTCAAATAAATACTGCTTTAACAGATAATTGGTGAGTATGCTTATTTATTTAATTTAATTAGTTCAAAGCTTAATAGGAGCCATTAAGTTGTACGTTCTTCTAATCACCTAAGTAACACTCTGAAAGTGTTAATAACACCTGTTAATGTCCAACCATGTGCTGCTTCAAGGCTCAGGTTACTTATCCAGTCAAGTGTAGATGTTTCCTGGAAGTTCTTTAGTTGGACTCAAGCGAGCAAGTCTGTTCTGTGCTGTAGAGGAGAGCAGTGATGTGGAAAAAATACTGAGGCTTTGCTTTATAACAAAATATGCAATGGCATATCCTCCTCCAGAATTTTCTGATTTGATGCACACATTGTCAAAATGTGGAATTAGTTGTCTTGTATGTCTATAAAGGTGATTTTGAAAAAACCACCCCACATCTGAATGAAATTAATAATAATAATGTTGTGTATGTTAATCTTTCAGTATTGATGTTAGAGCTGCTGCTGTTTCCTGTTTGAAAAACATATTAGCTACCAAGTCTGGCAGTGAATTTTGGGAAGTTTATAAAAATAAAGCTGATCCCATGTTAATCTATCTACAGCCTTTCAGAACATCTAGGAAAAAGGTACTCCTGATAGTTAATATTTAATATGTTTTAATCTGTGCAGATTGCAGTATGTTTTTTTTAAATGCTGTAGATTTTGTTTATATTTGCAATACATACATATTTTCATTCTAGTTTTTTGTAGTACCTGTTAATGATACGGAGACTCCTCTAGAAACTTTGAATGACACAAACCTGTGGATTCCTGTGGGAGAAAGTCATGAGACCTGGATCAAGCACCTGACTAGTTCAATACTGGACAGCGGAGGTGTGCAAAATGAAGTTCTCCAGTTAATGAAGCCACTGTGTGAGGTGAGCTAAATTATATGTATGTGCACAAAATATATGTAATGCACAAAAATATATGATTACTCATCTTGATAGGAAATAGTAATTTCTGCTATTAAGTTACTACTTTTTCGTAACAGCAATTCGGATCCTTTGCAGTCAGATATTGCAGATACCCACAAAATACACTCTGGAAAGACAAGATTTGTTAGATAACTGTAAACATAGATGAAATTTATATGACTACTGTAACTGAGTGGCAGCATAGTCCTATTGAGTGGTTTACATTTTTTATATTACATGTTCTTTCTCAAGCATTACATGTTTGAGTAGTTGTCAGTTTGGTTATAACCTGAGAAAGAAAACTGGCTGTTTTTCTTAGCAGCTGCTGTGCATGATTGTTTTCTAGGTGAAAACAGACTTGTGTCAAACTTTGCTTCCGTACCTAATTCATGATATCCTTCTTCACGACTCAGATGAATCTTGGAGAAATCTTTTGTCAGTTCATATCCAGAAGTTTTTTACAGCCTGTTGCAGATTTGCCTCATCTAGTAGATCTACTACACCTCCAAATTCTGATTCAGGTAATAACATAATATTTTTGCTTCAGCCAGAAGAGGGATTCTGGTTGTGAAAAAATTATTTTCCCACATCAAACTTACAATGTGCACTTTAAGCAGACAGAATTTTAGATGTTTCCATCCAAATGTTTGATCTTTTTCAGTGGAGGTACCAGCAGTTTTTGAAGCTGTTCATTGGCAGCACCCAAGTAGTTTCTTCTGTATAGATTTTTCCTTATTCACTAGATAATGTTGATTACTTGCTGAATTTAGATGTGATCCAATGTTGTGTGCAGCAAGACTGAATCTTGGACTGTCTCTTACAATGACTAATTGGCAGTTAAATTCCTCTCTTACTCAAGCAAGAGTGATTAAAGGCAGTTTTCACCTGAATGTTCCCCTTGGAAAAAAGACTAACCTTGCTTTAACGTCTCCATAATACTGATAATGGTCTCCCTGTAGTTCAAAAGACCTGCATTCCATTCCACTCCAGCAGAATGAAAGGAAGTTGTAACCAAAACAACTGCAGCAGAGTATGAGTAGTGCAGTAAGTTCCACTAAAAACAAAGCATCTTCTAATCAGGCTGGCTGGTGTCCTTTCCAATTAGATTGTGGTTGAAGTTAGCAGAAGTCTGTCTAAAAAGTAAGATCTTTGTTAGTGCCTGTCAGTCTGGCCAGAATTATATGTCAGTTGAATCTACTAATTTGCAGAAGAGATGTAACTTTTTTTAATTAATCTGTCATGTTTGGTTTTCTGTCTGATACCATGAAAAAACAGACTCCATTTTTGTTTTCTGTCTTTAAGCTTCATGTTAGCAAGTGAGTGTGAACACCGTGCTGACAGCTTATAGTTGCCATTGTACCCATTGGGTCTGTCGCTCAACAGATCCTGAACAACAACTTTTTTCTTCCCATTTTGGCCAGTGCCTTTTCCTTCCTCTGACTCATTAACAGTTTCTGGTTACCCAGATATAATTCATAGAATGGTTTGGGTTGGAAGGGACCTTAAAGATCATGTAGTCCAAATTTTTTTTTTCCATTCAGAAATTGTTAGTTATTCATGTGATTACATTGTAAGAGGAAGCAGCAGTGTCTCTGTGGCGTTGGCTGTAGAGTGCCAACAGAATGGGCCCTGCCCATGAGGTGCTAGCTCTGCATTTGCAAGTAGGGCAGCACATGGGGATGGATCTGGAAAGCAACATGTCATGGAGTGTTAGGAACTGAGAGTCAGATGGCTCTACTGGACGTCTTTAAAAGTTAAGCGTGTGGGAGATGACTTACAGAGGAGGAGTTGGTGTTCCTTCTATAAGGTGTTTGGTAGCAGTGGAAAGTAAACATTCTTCATTTCTGTTTGTTGGAACACACCAAATGCTCTCATAACTTTTTTTTTTTTATGTGACTTTTGCTTTCTTCAGGGGAAATTTCTAGTTCTTCATCTTACTGTAGTGCAGTAATAATCAAACCTTTGCTTATGCTTTCCCTATTTCTTGCTTCTTGCAATTTATAAATGAAAAATGTCCAGAAAAATGAAAAAATTATTAACCCAATAACCAGAACACCAACCTATAGCTATCTGCTTTTTTTAAAATGCAGAAGCAAGGCATGGAAGTACAAATTCTTTAAAAGTATATGTGGTAGATAGTATTTTTTGTATAAAATCTAGATCATAGCTACTAATAATTATTTCTGTGGCTTTGGAATAACCTTATATGGCTCAGTCCTAAGGGAAGAGGTCTGTTTGTGCAATGACATTGGATCATCTCTGAATTTTATGAGAAGAAAAAGAATCCATAAATTACTAATGCAAAGATAATTTGATAAAGAAAGTTGCAGTATAAACAGCTATAATGTCACTAACATCATATAAGGAGGGGAAATACATTTTGTGACAAACTATTAATTTAACTTTGGAAATGCTAGAGGAAGTTTTTTGTTATTTTCTTGAGTACCAAATACACCTTTTTATCTTTTAAATGGATATGTTATAACAAAAGTTCATTTTGTTCTTTCTTTTGAAATATACATCCCAGACCAAGAAACCCATAATTTTAGAAGTTTGGATAAAGTATCTCGACGAGCCATGCTTGCTGTTGTTGATTACTTAAGAAGACAAAAGAGGTGAATTACAGCTTTCCAAAATTTTCTTTTAATTTAATTATGACTGTTCTAGGATCTGCCAATGCTCTAGATTAAGAAAGAAAGATGTGGTAGAGAACATGTCAGTTAAAAGAATTAAGATCTAGTAGTGACTTTGCATTTGTTACAGAAGTGATTTGCTGAATGAGTTTGCTAAAATCTTTTTGTCTGTTAAACTTTTTGTGGTATGGGTCTGGGGGGAGCTAAGATAAAATTAAACTTTGGAAAGCTTTATAGGACTGTTGTATTTAATTTACTTAATGTTAGAGGTGAGATCTGTTACAGCAATATTAAAGTCTTTATTTAATCAGATCTGTTTCAGGTACAGTTTTTGATGACAGCTTCTGGCTAGATCTGAATTATCTTGAGGTTGCTATAGCAGCACAGTCTTGTGCTGCTCACTTCACAGCCTTGCTCTACGCAGAAATCTACGCAGACAAGATAAATAGAGACAAACAGCGAGAAAGGTACAAGGCTTGAGAAAAGCACTTTGTTGATATTTCTGGTAAAATGGATCATGGTTTTTGTGCCCCAGTAGTCGTTTTTTATATGAAAAGTCAAGGAAACTTTAAAAAAATCCCTTACGTGTGTTTATTGACCTGGAAAATATTCCTACCAGTCCTCGATTGTGAGCCCAACCTTGCTAGTTTTCTAGGTGGGACACACTCAAAATAGTGTCAATTTGACTTCCGAAAGTATTCTTAGTAGTGTGTGTTCTAGACAAACTTCACTAAAGCTAGTATTTTTGAATACTAAAGTGTATTGAATCTCCCTTTCTAAATTGAACACTTTTGAGATTCTATTTCTCATAATTAATAATATGCTAGTGGTTAAATTACAGCCAGAAATTAATGAAGGGGAGAAAGAAACCACAGAACAATGACCAGAATTTTGTGGGTAGCTCATTGTGAGCTGAATGATCCTTGTAAAAGGATTTTTCTTCTATGATAGACAGTTATCTCTTCCTGTCTAGCAAGATCAAAATATAGTTCACTAGCTTCATTTTGGTGACAAATATAGAAAACCATATAACAAAAATATGGTTATAAGCATATTATCATGTATGTGGTAGATATTTTGTTTTTATTCTTTCCCAGAAGAGAGCATTCTTGCTTCAGGCATTCACAAAAGCAATTTGATTTAATAAAAGATTCGACATTACAAGGGTGGATTTTTTTTTTTTCTCTGAAGAACCGGATGTTGAAATCCCTTGATGTAGATGTTCTCAGTTCAGCAGATCACTTTGTCATTTTGGTGGAAAGCCATTTTGAATAACTTGGGGATATGACAGGCCTGATCTTGCATTTGGTGTTTGTAGTTCTTACTTTTTAAGTGTTGTCTCAGAATTTCTTTAGTTCTTTGTATGAAAAGTCATTTAACTTTGCCGGTTGAAATATTTCTTCTAGGTTGTCCTTTAAAGCAGCAAAGAGTTTGACATTTGAAGAAGAAAGTCAAAGAACAATTATTACAATTTTGAATGAAAAAAGTAAAGAAGAAACTGGCATAAGTTTACAGGTACATGTGTGTGCTTTGTATTCTGAAAGCAAACCTCATATAATTACAATAAGCAGTACGTTTCATCTGAGCTGAAGGCAGATCTAATTGAACTTCAAAAACCGTATTTGAAAGTTGTCCTCATGCTCTGATTCAAAATGAACTCAGCTGCCTTTTGCTTTTCAAGCAGTCTACTTAAGGCCCAGCCCTGTTGTTTTAATAACATAGCAGAGAAGTTAGTCCTGAAAAGTTTTGCTAGACTGCTTTTCTTCCTGTGAAGTTTAAGGAAAACGTAAGCAATGATAACAACATGTTACATGGGAAGACTTCTATGTATGAAACTCAGCCGAACTGGTTCCAAAAGAGGTAATTCTTTGTTTTATGGTACATGTTCCAGGACCTTCTCATGGACATATATAGAAGCATTGGAGAACCTGACAGTCTCTACGGCTGTGGTGGAGGAAGAATGTTGCAGCCATTAGCACGGTATAATTTATTAATGTTCTGTTGTCCTTTAAATTCATTGCTTTCACTTATTAGTAAGGAACTTCAATTTAAAACTTCTTGTTAACTTACAACAGGATTAGAACATACGAGCATGAAGCAGTCTGGGAGAAAGCCCTTGTAACATATGACCTTGAGGCAAGCCTCTCTCCATCTACTCGCCAGGCAGGAATAATAGAGGTAATTTTATTTTATGATAGGAAATGAATGTTGGAATTGATATCCATCGTACTGAGAGTCATTTCTAGTAAATGCAAAATTTGTTTTAATACTAAAAGAGATCTCTTTGGTCAAGTGCAGCCCACTGTCACACAAACTGTATAATATAAGATAACTCAATATTTATCCTGGAAAGCATTAAGACTTCTAGTCCTCTTAGCTGTATTCCCTATTTTGGGTAATGAATGTTGTGAAATATTTTAAAATAACTGTATTTAATTTTATACAGAATTTGGCCAGCTCCTAAACTTTCGGGATATAAAAAGTAATGTAATTGGTTATTTTTGCCTTCTCATTCTTTAAACCTTTCCATTATAGCAACTCTTACTGAAACTGTGGCATTTCTGATAAAATAAGTAAATAGAATTGATGTTGTCTTATTTTGATCCCTTAAGAATATTTTTCTTTTTTAGCCTAAAAATGTTTACACTAGTTCTGTAATAACATAGCACAGGTGGAGCTGTGTTTCACCGCTTTTAATTTTCGTATAGTACTTTTCCTACCCCAAATTATTTAGTATCATTGTTAAAATTCCATTGTATTTTTCTGTCATAATGGCTGTGCACATAACCTGGGTAAGTGGTCACAATTACAAAGTCATTATGGTCTTCAAGCATATAGGACTTTAGGAGTTGTAGGAAACTTTCTTAAATCCTCACCAGGAAAAACAGTTTATTAAGAGGTAAACCTGGTTTTTAGCTTACTACCCAGAAATGATGGAATGGAGAAATGGGAGCAGGTAGTTAATTTGAAACACAACATAGCAATTTATTTCAAAGACTACCAGCCACAGTGCTAAGGAAACTTGTTTTTCCAGGATTGCAGGTATCAATACTGTGATTAGTAGTCTTATTAAAAAGGTTTCATTCTATATAGTGCTGCCTTTAGAAATACTAATGATTTGGCCTTACCCGCAGAGACTTCTTTTTTTCCCAAGGTAATAAAAAACCTTTTAAAAAAAAATTCAGTTTATTAAAGGAAGAAAACCAACTTTCAGTAATTTTGTTAATTCCAGGCTTTGCAAAATTTTGGGCTTTGCCACACTCTTTCCGTGTATTTAAAAGGACTGGAACATGAAAACACCGAGTGGTGTGCGGAACTACAGGAAATACGCTACCAGGCAGCATGGAGGAATATGCAGTGGGGCCACATCTCTTCTGTCAAGTAAACCAATTTATTTTTTGCTAGTTCTTTGAGTGAAAGGCAATGGTTTCAGTTCCAAGCAAAAAACCTGCATTAGAACATAATTTCTATGAAGCAAGTCACCTTATTTTCTTAATCATTGAACTGAAAAGCAGTCTTTGTCACTTGGACCTATTTTGTATCTACATGACTTTTCATTTCCCTGGGAAACTGTACGCAGTGATTCTTCGTCTTGATTGTTCATATATATAAACTGAAATTTTCCATTTTTAGTGGTAGTAGATGTGTCTTCAGTACATATAAGGGATAAATAGTTTTTTAATGTTTAATTTATAAGCAATTGGGGAAAATGTTATGCACTAAGCCACAAGAGGTTATCAAGACCTGGATAAGCAAACACCAGTGTTGATTCATGGCTACTCCCTCAAAAGGAGACATCTCCTCCCTTGTGTAACGTTGGGTGCCTGGCACTGGTTATTTCCTCTGACTGGCCAGGATACAGTCTGAACTCTGTCCCTTCCTAGTAAAGCTACATCATTGCATGTTTTAGGAGGAATACAGAATAGATTAACTACATTTTGGCAAAAGCAGAAGTTACATGATGGGATCTTCAGTAATTCCTCCTTCATTAACTTCTAGTGGTCAGGAGAATGGAGGATTTCTCCTTAGACTCTTACAGAGGGATGGGTCTGGGGGACATACTCTTGGTGTGTTCGTTCTCTTCTCCTGCACTGTCTTAAGGTCATTGTTTAGAAGCACCGGAAGGACTTCACAGACGTATCCTGTTGAAGGGCATATGTCATGCCACAATCAGAATGAACTTCATATGTGTGGGCCGTCTTTGTCCCTGGGTTAGGGTTTGTATAAACTTCTTTGCTTATAAGCCTCATAGGCAAATAAAATATTCAGCTTCAATACAGGAGCAGAAAAACAATATGTAAGATGAAAAGAGAGTGAGATGGCAGGAGAGAGGAGGGTCAAGGAGAAGAATAAAGAAAAGTGAAATGGGCAAAGAAAAGAGAAAATTAAATTGAAAACTGATTTTCTTCAGCCTTCTGATTTTCTTTCTTTCTTCCTTTTAAAAATATTTCCAAAGGTAAGTTTAAATAATTGTTGATTCTGAACTGAATTTGTATACGTACCATAATACGTATCTTTCACCATAATGCTGAGAAGTGTGTTATGATTAATTTTTTATTGTGGAGTCGGTTTTGTGTTGTATTTTTGATGCATCCTTGAACATATTCTCCATATTCCAAACATTTTGACTGTCCTGTTTCTTCTTTGTTTTAAAAGAATAGCTTGAATTTATAAAACACTACGTTAATTTAAAAATTTAAGGGTTGTATTATTCATCATGCAAAACAGCAATCCATCCAACTGCAGAAAATGTACTACTAAAAATACCTGTTATAAAGATAAAATTTACTTCTTTGTAGAGAAATATAATTTTCCTTTTATTTTATGTTACTTTTGTCTTATTAAGAGATGAGACAGGAAGAGCAGGGTACCACGAGTCATTGTATGATGCTCTTCAGTCTTTACGAGATAAGGAATTCTCTGCTTTCTCTCACAGTCTTAAAGATGCCAGGTAACTGTATGCAAATATTCTCCTGTTAGAGGGAGAGAGAGAGAGTGTGTGTGTGTGTAGTCACAAATTATGTATAAAAGACTACAGTGGGATTTTATGGGCTTAAATAAAGACTCATGCATAGAATAAAATTAATACTTCCAGACTGCAACTTCATTTCTAAGTCTTTTAACTTAAATTTATCTTTTGTACGTGTACAATTTGTGTGCTAATTGAAAATCTGCTTCCTGTACTATACATGCCTTACTTTGCGGTCCTCTTGAGTGGATGTAAATGCTGACTACTCTTTAGCTGAGCTAAACATAGGCATGACATGGGCTCTGGAGTTTATATATGCTTACTGTGTTTCATTTATTGACAAACTTAGTTTTTTGAACTTTAATGGTAGTACAAAGTAATTCCAGGCTGAATAGTTTTGCTATTTAAGTTCTCTTCACCGTATGGAAATTATGTTATGAAAAGTCAGAATTATTTGTGGATAGTTAAAAAAAATAATTTACTTTTTCTTTGTTAAATTCATAGGGTGAATGAAGTAGAAGAGCTGTGCAAAGGGAGCCTTGAGTCTGTTTATTCATTATATCCAACTCTTTGCAGACTACAGCTAATTGGAGAGTTGGAAAATATAGGTCAGCTCTTCTCCAGGTATTTTTTTTTAAGCTTGTTTCATAGTCCTTTCTCAGTTTTCAGGATTTTTGGTAATCAAGTCTAGCACAAAAATAAAATTAACTTAATGAATTTTATTCATGAACATCTAAAACTTTGTCTTAAAAATCATGTGGATTTCAGCTTTACTATGTGAAGACAAATCTAGATTCTCTTTATTTCCAGGCTAGATTTATTCGTGGCTTAGTTTTAATTATTTGATATTATGCCAGAATTGTATTTTAAATAATTGCTTTCTTTCCTTTGTTTTAGCTTCCCTGATATACTCCAAGGTAGCAGTCATATCTCCTAGCCTTCAGTTTACTAAAGTAACTGAGTCATCCTCTTCTAGTTTCCTTTCTAAAAATGTTTTCCATTTCCTTGATAATACCCATTTATTGAAAACTGTGTCGGTTTGAATCACTTTCTTCTTGGACCATTATTACAATCAGTATTCTGCCTGAATTCTTAAGATTGCTTTTTGATTATAGGAACGTATTTCTCTCTGCAGTGCTATTGACATTGATCTTTTTTCTGCTATAGTTGTATCAGTTTGGTAGTTTATAGTAATACTATGCTAATTTAGTATGTCCAGGACCTTACAAACAATTGCTATTTGCAGTTAATGAATTGCCTAAGAAAATAATATATATTTAATGGCAACCTACACAGCTACAATGTCACAGTTTGGAATTTATTCTTATATTAATCCATATATGACCTACATAATACGATAGGTGTCTTGGTCTCTAATCTTTTAAGTACCCCTGTGATTGAATATGATCTCTTTGCTGATGGACCTTTAACACATTTTTTGATGCTTAATCAAGATTGTTTACAGTGGAGTTTTTCACTTTATTAACACTGATCTTTTGTTCTTCATGCTTGTTAAAACTGGAAGCCTGACAATTAATTCTGCATATTAATCATTGTAGGTTTTTATGGGCTGTTTCTTGGTTTTGAACTGTAGACTGTGAACTGCCTCGGTGGTTTGCTTTTGTTACTCATCTTGCATTTCACTAATACTTAGCAAGAATTAATAACAGTTCTTTTTTTCTTTTGCTAACAATTCCAGATCTGTTACTACTCAACAACTGAATGATATTTATTCAAAATGGCAGAGACAGTCCCAGCTTCTCAAGGACAGTGACTTCCGTTTCCAGGAACCTATCATGGCTCTGCGCACTGTAATTTTGGAGATACTGTTTGAAAAGGAGAATGAAAATGCCAAAAGAGAATGTATTAAAGACATCCTGACCAAACATCTCGTGGATCTCTCTAGACTGGCAAGAACTGCTAAAAACACACAGGTAACAAATTCCCGGAATGATGGATGTTTAACTTTTTAGTTTATAAAAGAACTTCAGTTTTTAACATTTAGTAAAGATTAACTGTATTTTAAATTTGTTCACTGAATCAATTAGTTGGAGACATAAACTATGTAGGCTTTACTCATAAATTATATTTATAGGCATGTTTTCTGAATTGTGTTCATAACTGCAAGCTACTCTATCAGTTAGATAATGTAAAAATGAAATTTTTAGTGAAGAATGCTCTTATGGCTATGTTACTTTATTTTGGTGCAGTTTTATATACCCAGCTTTCATTTGCATCACACTGTTGCAGTGTTCCAGAGTAAAACTGAGCAAGAACTTCATTGCATCTGTATATTAAGTGTTGTCTTCAAGGTTTTCTACTCTCAAAGCACCATTGCACTGTGGTAAATCTCTCTCTGTGAGTAATGGGATTCGCAGTACCAGTGGTTCCTGCAGCTACTAATGCTTTTAAGGTCCAGGGTCAGCCTTGGTTTGTTATGGGTAGTGCATCTGGAGGAGTAACTTAACAAGAATTTATAGAGCAACAATATCCTCCAAGAACCTCTGCAGAAAGTAGTTCCAGCTAAATTTATAACCCGGAAAGATGTTTAACAGTTCACATATGCAAACCTATATTAAACTTCGATTTCAGGAAGGTTCTAACTCTGTGAATAATGATGAAATCAGTAAGCAGCTGTCTTTGATTTCATAAATTTGTAAGGTTTACTCAGTGCCTCCAGAATTGTTTGGGAGAATTACTTCCTCATGAGCTTTTTATCTCATGCCTGCCCAGCAACTAACACCGTGGTGATGAATGTCCTGTGAGAGCCTCAACAGAAGTTATTTTTTCACTTTTGATTTTTAATTACAGAAAAAGATTAAAATGGAGGTGCCATATTTTGCAAGGATTAGAAGGTTCTGAGAGACTGAGCCAGTGTGTTTCTAAAAATGCTATCGTTTCCACCCCTTCAGCATTGTAGGTCATGTGCAACTTCTGGGGTGTACTTCTAAGCCTTATCAGCCTTTCAAACCACAGGATGATAACCCTTTCCTTTTGGCACACAGTTAGTTGACAACACTAAGTGTCTGGATGGAGGAAGGTCTTTGAGGAAGAGACTATAAAGACTTTTCTTCCTCTGGTGCCATCAGGAGAAGGACAAACACCGTACAGAATCACCACACTCACCACTAATCGAAGTAATCAAACTTACAGTGGTGTTTACAGGCATTCTTACATTTTAATTGTCTATCTTGCATATTTACAATTTTGATTGATTTGGTTATTGGTTGGACAACTTGTGAAAATACACTTTAGTGTTGATATTTGACATTGTTAAAAAGAGTTTAATCTTTGTGCTGTCATAGTGATATTAGATTGCTAAATAATGAGGATATTACTTCACCAGTGATGGGAGTTAAGAGGTAGGCATAGGGTATGGTGATGCCATTTTTCTTACTATTTTTCTGTGGTATCTTCAGATGAAATAATAATTACCAAGCAAAAATTACAAATCCATTATTTTGGTAGGTATTCATTGTAAAATTTCTATACTTTATACCTGCAAGTAATTTAAAATGTTAAACATTGATACTTTATTTGGGGATTTGTGAAGTTTAATTCCATAGTCTCTTTTTATTGCAAATCAGGCTTTTCTGCAAGTCTGTAGAAAAATAATTTCATCTTTTTGCTGCAAATAAATTCTTAGCATTGGATAGGCAGAATATGCTGCACAAGTAGAGCAGATGAAGATGCAGATTAAAAACAAAACTTGCTGTGAGATACATGTATGTGACTTACAGAATTAAAAGTTTTATAAAACTTATAAAAAATCCTTATAAAAGTTTTTTTCAATTTCAGATTCCAGAAAGAGCTATGTTTCAGATCAAACAATACAGTCCAATGGAACATGGAGTTTCTGAATGGCAACTAGAAGAAGCTCAGGTTTTCTGGGCTAAAAAGGAAGAGAGTCTTGCACTGAATATTCTTAAAAGGATGATAAAAAAGTTAGATGCAGATTGGTTTCAGGTATGTGTTATATAATGTATAAAATTATGGGAATTAAATTATTTAAGATCCTATTTCCACTTTCTGAAGTTTTCTATTGGAAGAAAATTGAAAGGCTCTCTGCAATATTACTGCATCTGTTTTGTATTCTCAAAATGAGAAAAAAGAAAAAAAAATCTGTATTAGCAAATCTTTCCAGGTTTTTCAAAGCAAGTCTGTGAGAGTGGCAAATGTTAGAAATGTTACAATTTGCCATTTCCAGTGTCACCACTGTGAAATATATAGCTTTGTAAAATCAGAAATGATTTTCCTTCATAAAAAAATAATTTATTTTAAACAAAACTGCTACATAGAGGTGTATCATCTTGTTCTGTGCCAGTAGTTGAAAAACCTAACAGCCAAGTGGGATTGCAGGATTGTTCAGGCAGAGAGTCGTACAATCAGTTACGTTGGAAACCTTCTCACCTTCCAGTGTTGTGTTTACACTGTCCACATAAGGAGGTTTTGTATTTATGCAGCCTATGATTTGAGATCCTTCAGTATTTCACAGTGAGAATTGCCCTCCTGATCAGGTGGTCTTTAATACATATCCTATACTAGAAGTACTTTGCAAGTTTGTCCTACTATACAGTTAAAGCTGAGCTTAACTGTGTAACTTGTGGAGGCAAGTCCTTTGGAAACCTCCTCTATCATCTTCCCAGAGCACTTTTAACTAAGTTTCCATGTGAAGGTCTGTCTTAAAAATTTAACAATCGCACAGTTACCACAATTTCCTAAGGAGTGTGTTATCATACTTCAGACTAACTGGGGATATTCCAATTCTGGAAACACACTGAGAATTTATTTAATCGTTAATTTTATTACATTTTCTGATTGGTTTATTCTGCTCATCATTGTTCAGACTCTCGGGTAGTTAAAAGTATGTGCTGTCCTTTAGTCTAACATAGAATGGGAATGTGATTTAAGGTTATTGACTACTGTAGATGTGGGTGGTAAATGTCTCTGTAGATACATCACATCTAATACACCCAAGTGATTGAATTATGTTCAGGGTTTAAAAGCTTTAGGAATTGTTTATCTCATGTGTAAAAGGTATTTTTATTTTATGCCTCTGTCTCTTTTTCTTTTCTTTTTTTTTTCTCCAAAACTTGCTTTCTCAAAGGTTGAGAATGATCCTCACCTGAAGTTGATGTACACAGAGTGCCTGAGGCTATGTGGAACGTGGTTAGCAGAAACGTGCTTGGAAAACCCCACAGTCATCATGCAGAAATACTTAGAAAAGGTACATCCAGTTTCTGAAATGTGCAGTCTTTGAGATAATGGTGTGCTAAATTATGATGTTAAAATGTCAAGTAAATTTTCAATGCAGCCTTTATTTTTCTGGGTAGAAAACATATCACACAGAATCTCCATGGTTGGAAGGGACCTCTAAGATCATCAAGTCCAACCACATAAAAAAAAAACAAACACAAAAAAAACCCAAAACAAAACCCCACAAAACAAACAAACAACCCAGAAACAAACAAAACAAAACACACAAAAAAAGCACCCACCAACCAAACTCCACACCAACAACACCCCACCCAACACCCCACCACACCCCAATACATGGTTTCTTATAAAAATATAGTTTCACATAGTATTGCATAAATGTAATCTTAAAAAATATTTAGAATATGGCTTTACAGAATTCACAGTGGAACTTGTGTATAATACTGGCTTACAAGTGCAGTGATTACAACTACTAGTCCAGTTTCCCTTTCCTGTTCCACTCCATCCCCATCCTTTACTTCTCCAGACAGATCATTCACTTACCATGTTCTCAGTATGGGCATTGTATTTGTAATATTCTCTTTTCAGGTGTTGGAAAGTCTTGTTCTACTGTTTCAAAGTACTGTTTTAGGGTTTTTTTTAACTCTTAGTAGTAGAAATATTTTTATTAATATTTGTCCACTCTGCATTTCTATATTTCATGCTAATTTGTGACACTCCACATAGTTGCTTTTCTGTTACTCTCTATGTGCTTTCTTCACTCAGGTGATTTGAATCAATGACTCTCACATATAATTTCCTTTTATTTTGGGCACTTTTTGGACTGTCTTTTATTTTTTTCTCACCATCTTACGATTTAAGATTGTAAAACTTCATGCTTAGTTACTCTAAAAGATAGACAGTGTAGGAGACTCCTGTATGGTTATTACAGCTCTTTCATACAGGATAATCTTTTGACTGCTTGCACTGAAACACTCCTCAAAGATTAAATTCACTCAGGAGAAAGATATTCAGCCTGGTAGGTTTTATTTTATATGCATATTAACATTAAATAGGCAACATTAAATAACCCGCTCGAGTGGATGATCCTGCTCGAGTAGCAGGGTCGGACAAGACGACCTCCAGAGGTCTCTTCCAACCTCAACCATTCAGTTTTTCTGTGATAATTGTTTTATCAAGTGCTAGGCAGCACTATTAATCTGACTGTCAGTCTTATAATTACTGTAACTTCCCTTTTAGGCTGTGGAAATTGCTGCAAGCCACGGTGAAGACAGCAGTGATGAGCTGAAGAAAGGAAAGATGAAGGCTTTCCTGTCTTTGGCTCGTTTCTCAGATAATCAGTACCAGCGAATTGAGAATTACATGAAATCCTCAGAGTTTGAAAATAAGCAGGCGTTACTGAAGAAGGCCAAGGAGGAGGTTGGCCTCATCAGGGAGCGTAAAGTTCAGACAAACAGGTGAGCATTCAAATGGGGAGGTGATTATGGTAGGGCTATCAAACACTCCATATTTACTGATTCTCTGGGAAGGGTTACGGCATGGTCACATCTCTGCAGCTGAATTGTGCCTTCTCCACAAAACAGTGGCCAAATCTGTAGTGCTTATTACAAATAGTTTCTGAACTGTGCCTGAACGTGGTCTAGGAGAGTGCCAGGTCATGTGGGCCAAAACTAAGCCAAGGTGTGTTGCAGGAGTTAAACAGTATGGCTCATTATGGTCAAGAATTCACATGTATTCCCTGCTTTTGTTTAGTTTATTTGACACAGAAAACATTACAGAGTAAAAATAAATGACTTTGAGATTTTTTTTCCATTACAGATTTGGTGAAAGAGCAGAATTTATCTTAATACAGAATTCTTAAAGATTTAGTAAAAGCAATTGCAAGTGAATGGAAAAAAATTGAACTTCAGCTGTTGAAACTGAAGTCTTTGCACAAATTATCTGTACTGGATATTCACATTTACACAGTATTGAGATTAAATCATTAAGAAAGATGTTGACTGAAAATTTACTTTAGAGTGGCGGGTCTATATGGACATACACCAAAGGAATAGTTCCCACAATTTGGTGTCTCAATTGTTTATTTTACTGTGCTTCTACATACAAAACAAGCTAAAAGGATGTTAAATTAGTAAGAGAACTAGGGGTAGCCTTGCTGTGAGTTCGTTAAGAGATAATTTGTTGTTTAAAAATGACGTCTGTTTGCATAGATATACAGTGAAGGTTCAGCGAGAACTGGAACTGGATGAATGTGCCATACATGCCCTCACTGAGGATCGCAAACGTTTCCTGTGTAAAGCCGTGGAGAACTATATCAGCTGTTTACTCAGTGGAGAAGAACATGATATGTGGATCTTCCGACTCTGTTCCCTATGGCTTGAAAATTCTGGAGTTGACAAAGTCAATGAAATTATGAAGGTATATGCCTGCTGTTGCTTTTCCTTATGCTCTGATGTTAAATTACCCCTCTTTCTTCTCTTTCTCCTCCTGTTTCTAGAAGATGAATTATCATGCTGTGCAACATGCTTTCTTATGTATCTCAATTTTTACCTCAAAAAATTGCTTTTTTCAGACATGATTGCTCATCAGTTAGTTTTTCATCAGACCACTGTAATTCTCAATGCATTCTAATTTAACTTAATTTAGCATTTTAATTTGACAAATATTTATGATTAAGCATATCTCGTGATCTTTCACTGTTGTCACTTTGTTCTTCACATACCTTGGATACTAGACATAGAATCACAGAATGGTTCAGCTTTGAAGGGACTTTAAAGATCTTCAAGTTCCAACTCCCCTGCCCTGGGCCGGGACACCTCCCACTAGAAAGCCCCACCCAGCCTGGCCTTGAACACTTCTAGGGATGGGGCATCCACAGCTTCTTTGGGCAACCTGTTCCAATGTCTCACCACCCTCACAGTAAATATTTTCTTCCTAATATCTAATCTATATCTCCCCTCTTTCCATTTAAAACTGTTACCCCTCATCCTATCGCTCCACTCCCTAATAGAGAGTCCCTCGCCATCTCTTCTGTAGGCCCCCTTCAGATACTGGAAGGCTGTTATAAGGTCTCCCAGGAGCATTTTTTTCTCCATGGTGAACAACCCCAGCTCTCTCAGCCTGTCCTCATAGGGGAGGTGCTCCATCCCTCTGATCATCTTCGTGGCCCTCCGCTGGACCTGTTCCAACAGGTCCGTGTCCTTCCTGTGCTGAGGACTCCAGAGGTGGATGCAGTACTCCCAGGTGGGGTCTCATGAGAGCAGAGTAGAGGGCTAGAATCTCCTCCCTTGACCTGCTGGTTACACTTCTTTTGATGCAGCCCAGGATACATTTGGTTTTCTGCTGCCAGTGCGGATTGCCGACTCACATTGAGCTTCTCATCTACCGATACCCCCACATCCTTCTCCTCAGGGCTGCTCTCCATCCATTCTCTGCCCAGCCTGTATTTGTGCCTGGGATTTCTATGACCTAGGTGCAGGACCTTGTACTTGGTTTTGTTGAACTTCATGAGGTTCACACAGGCCCACTTCTTAAGCCTGTCCACATCCCTCCCTCTGGATGGCATCCCTTCCTCCAACGTGTCAACCACACCACACAGCTTGGTGTCATCAGCAAATTCTCTGAGGGTGTACTCGACCCCACTGTCCGTGTCTCCAACAAAGATGTTGAACAGCACTAGTCCCAGTACTGACCCGTGAGGAACACCACTCGTCACTGGCTTCCACTTGGAAAGTGAGCTGTTGACCATAACCCTTTTGAGTGCGGCCAGCCAGCCAGTTCCTTATCCACCAAGTGGTCCACCCATCAAATCCATGTTTCTCCAATTTTGAGACCAGGATGTCATGCCGGACAGCGTTAAATGCTTTGCCTAAGTCCAGGTAGATGACGTCTGTTCTTCCAACATCCTTTAGTATGTTATTCTAGTACGTGTTAAATATACTTCTGGGTGAAAGGATGTGCTTTTAGATTGTCTGTATAACACAGTAGCCAGGGATCAGTAAAATTCTCAGGCTGGTTCTGTCAGTTCTAGAATCGCGTGGGAAACCTGTTAATTCTTACCTGAATGATCTGTTTATAACAAAGATCTGTATAATTTAATTCTTCAGTTTGTGATATAATTAGTGCTGAAAAATAGAAAGCGTTCCTTTACTCTCACTTTTAACACACAGTTGTTTCTTGTCTTATCTAGATTTTAATTTTTTTTTTATTAGGATTGTCTCTTGCCAAAGAATCTAGAAATTAATTCTGAATCAATATATTCAAGCTCTGCTCTATTAGAATAGAGAATAGTAGTTTTCTTATGAAGGACTTGTAGCATTCCAGAGGCTTAAGGTGAGGATGGTGTGGATTGCCATTTGATCACATAGCAATGATTACTCTCAGTTGTAAAAAATATACAAGACCAAAATTGCTAGCCCTTACCTGGTACGGTAGTACCTGGGATTTTATGATTAATTGTTTTTTTGGTGTGTAGTACAGCTTTCTAACTGAATTTTCTCTGCTACAGAAAAATGCGGAGAAGATCCCTTCATACAAGTTTCTGCCTCTGATGTACCAGCTGGCTGCTCGGATGGGAACCAAGATGATGGGTGGTTTAGGTTTTCATGAAGTTCTGAACAACGTAATTTATGTTTTTCATATCTAAAGATATCTAGAATGGCTTAGTAGTGCATACTTCTTAACAATATGTATCTTCCTTTATGCAGCTACAGCTAAATGAGTTAAATGAATGATGCAAAATCAGTGTAGTGGGGAGAGAGGGGGAGAAGATTAGGGACTTTTTTCCTTGCTACTTAATGGATTTTCTTGCTGTATAAGAATAGTCTTATGCAGGTATAGAATATACTTTGAATGTATTTCAGTTGTGGAAATACCACAAAGGTATTACTTTTTATTTCTTATTAGGAACCTTAGAAGTTCAATAGAATTAATAATGTTAATTAAGTACATTTTTTTTTCTTCTGTACAGTTTGCAATGACAGGATCTTTTTGCTTTTCCTTACAGCTAATGTCTAGAATTTCACTGGATCATCCGCATCATACATTGTTTATAATATTGGCTTTGGCAAACGCTAACAAAGATGAACTCCTCACAAAACCAGATGCAATAAGAAGAAATACGTTAATTAAAAATGCACCGAAAGAAATCTCCCAGCTTGATGAGGTGACTACAAAAAATTCTATTCTATTAATCATATTTAGTCCTTTTATTTTGTAAAAAAATGAAAAAAAATACATCAAAGGGTATATTAACATAGAGCTCATCAGCTGACTTTTGTTAAGAAAGAGTAGGAGGGGAAAAAGTGCTTTTAATATTTAAAAATATTTCTTTTGTTTATACATTGGCAATAATTATTGAAAGAAATAATTATGGGGTTGAACAAAACATGGTTAACATTTTCTGCAACAAATAGTCCTAATTATTGTGAAGAGTTTTGTGATAAATGTCCTTGGTGTGTGGTTCTGTAAAAGGCATTTTAGATGCAACAAAGACCTGAGTGGGTTTACTGTTTAAAGTACATACTGATTTGAGTATTTTTTCTGCTTTGAGTGATAACATCTGTTCTATCCAAGTATTTAGCCTGGTGCGGTATATCTTTTGTTCCTTTATATGACCTTTGTATGTTAGAAGGTGTTAGATGATGGGTAATTCTGAACTGTGGCTTCATGTTAATGTTGTTATTGCTTCATTTTTATTGGAACCTGTCTTTCAAATCATCTCATATCTGGATGAGTACCCCTTCTTTCCCCCATCACTATGGACCTGGCATAGTTGTTTGTCATTACCCTGCTACCCCCAACACTGATACAATTTTTTGCCACGTTTTTATGTGACTTTTTTTAGCCTTTCTTTCAGATTTGCAGTTCTTTTGTGGTCCCACCACTGGGAGTAGGATTATGTTCAACTCAGCTGAATCTCTCAGAGTTAGGCCCGGAAGGGACACATGGTCAGATTTTTGCCTTTTGCATTAAGCTTTTTTTCTTCAGTTGGGAGGAAATAATGGAAACAGAAAGGTGGCGGTAGAACATCTAAAACTGCCTGTCCCTTCTTTTTCTGAAGATTTTTTGCATTTGCCTGGGCAGATTTGCTCCCTTTCCATCCCCAATAATATTTTGCTTTACTCTTTATCTCAGGTTAGACAACACAGAAGTTTTCTTCAAATTATTTCTGTTCATATCACAACGGGCTATCCATTATTGTGATTTTCTCTGTTTTCATAGGATGTGTCTCAATTGTACTTATTTGACAGCATGTTATGCTGCATCTTTAATCGTACAAGGTGTAGTTTGCAAGATCTGATATTTGTATTCTGTTGGAGTTTTTTAGGACAGGATGAAGGCTGCTCGCAACATAATCAGTATTGTAAGAAAAAGGAGAGCTAGTATGGTTAGAAATGTTGAAGAACTTTGCGATGCTTACATCACATTAGCAAATCTAGATGCTAATCCATGGAAATCTAAAAGAAGTAAGTCTCGGCAAAATTATCATTGTTTTTAATAGTGACGATATATTTTATTTTCTTGGATGAAAAAATATATTTCTAAATATTAATATTCAGTTAAAGTAGATACTATGCTAGCACCGTGTCCTATTTTTGATAAATGTTGAACTGAGTCTGGATTAAAACTCGTAGTACTTGACTTGCAATGTAGGGTTCAGACTTTCTGAGTATGAAGCTCCAGAAAACTCCAGTTGTCCTGTGGTCATCTCCACCAGCTCTACAGAAGTATGCAGTGAAGTTTTGGGCCCCAAAAGCAATTTAAGCTGTTTCTTGTGAATTCTGATGTATGTTTATGGTTCTGAATTTAAAAATATTAATTAATTTTTAATTACAGAAGGAATAAGTATTCCAGCTGACCAGCCAATTATTAAACTGAAGGACTTTAAGGATGTTGTTGTCCCCACCATGGATATCAAGGTGACAAGTTAAAATAAATATGCACTGTAGTATCAAGTCATAGAATCAACTTAAAATTTGCAGCCAGGGCATATATCTCTTCATCAAATTCCCCATGTCCTTTATAGGCCAGCCTACCAGGAGGTACTTTCCTGTCAGGTGGGAGATGCAGGGTGGGATGGCTTCCTTAGGCTTTAGAAGACCTGGACTCCGAGTCTTATATTTGCTTGGTAGTGGCTTACTGTATGCAGATGGTTTTGCCACTGTTACCACTGACTAATCTTTCATTATCAAAGGGGTGAATGGTTGATTGGATGGGTGCGTAGGCACTCGTTCTTAGATGCTCGTTGGGAGAGGCAGAAATGGTGTCAGAGCTTGTGTAGTGGAAGTCTGCAGCACCACGTCCCCTCTACCACTGAGGTGAACAAGAAGGAATTACACTCACTCCTTTGCTCACCTTATTTTTGTGGCGTCTGTAGGTTTTATCCTTGCAGATGATGGAATGCTCATATTAATATTTGGCATATAGTCTGCTAACAAGGCTTGCAAACAACTCATTACCACTTTCTCAGAGTGAAGTAATATTTAGGACGTAATATTTATATTAATTTTAAATTTATTTATGATTTCAGGTGGATCCCACAGGACAATATAAAAATTTGGTGACAATAATGTCTTTTAAGCCAGAATTTCGCTTAGCAGGAGGCCTGAATCTGCCTAAAATAATAGATTGTGTGGGATCAGATGGTAAAGAAAGGAGGCAGCTGGTTAAGGTGGGTTCTGTCAGTTTTAATGACATCTCAGAGACTTGGAACGTTGGAAATTTTTTTAAGTTCTCACAACAGTTTTCTCATGTATCACTTCTGTACCATGAGCAGACTTTTCACAGTTCAGTGTAAGTTTTCTCCGTTCAGGAATGTTTTAATAAAGGAAATTACAAAGTAATAATAAGTAAAAAAAAATAAAGAAATATAGTAATAAGTAATAATATTAAATATATTTGTGATTCTGTTTCAACAAAGCATGTAATACATAGTAGCTTCCCGCACAGCTACCAGACCTGTGACTTGCGTGGTCATGTCTCAGCTAGTGACCTGGAGTGTACAGCAAGTAAAAGCCATCAGCATTTTGTGTTAAATACCTCCTTTTTTCTTTCTTCCCCATATAAAAACAGACAATCAAAACATGCACACAGAAACACAAATCTCAAAAGAAAAATTATTTCTCTTCAACCTCAATTGATTTCATTCTCTCTTTGAATGTAAACATTCAGCAGCTGCTGGGAGAAATCTGGTTTGCTGTTAAGTATTGGGGTAGTTTTGAAAGTTTTAAAGAGAAGCATGATTGACTAGATTCTGCATCCAAGAATCAGAACTGCAGCATCAACTGATTCTGCTGCAGCTGGGTGCTGGGTTGCTAAATACAGGGAATGAAGCATCTGTTTTTTAAAAAAGGACCATAAGGCATGTAGGTTGACTGAAACCTTAAATAACATTTGTCAAAAAAAAAAAAAAAAGAAAAAGGTGATTATTTGAGTTAATGATGGCTCTGCTTAAGCAGCTGAGCACTATTAGGAAACCAAATACAGAGAAAAGCCAGTTGTTAATCACATTTTATTACAGGTGATGATTGTGGAAAAGTAACTTGTGTTTTGTGGAATTTTTAAAAATATTTTTATAAAGTTGCTGAACAAGAAGCATTCTTTAACTGCCTTTCCTGATTATGCTAAAGGGGCGTGATGACCTGAGGCAAGATGCTGTTATGCAGCAGGTTTTCCAGATGTGCAATACATTGCTTCAGCAAAACACTGAAACACGGAAGAGAAAACTAACTATCCGACGATACAAGGTAAACCCGAAGAGCTGTTGCAGCAGATGAGTAAATGCTACCAATAAAGCACATTTCCCCATTCTCTTCTTTTTAAGCCAAAGACAATATAAAAGTGTATTTATGTGTTCTTAAAATAATCACTTCTCCTTAAGGTATGGAATAAACAATTAATACAATTTAATTATTACAATTACAGCAATTATTACAATTAATTTTTTTCCAAATCCTTAAAAAAATTCTGATCCCCAAATTATGTTAAAATACTCTTCAAAGATTTCTTTATATGAAATTAGAACTGAAAAAAAATTGTCATGCACTATCCTTGAATTATAAGTTGTTAGTCATCAAACTTGAGCATACAATTTTGTTTATGAATTCTTATTAATTTTAGTCTAGCAATATTCCTTAATTAAGAACTCATTTTAGTCTTGCAGTATTCCTTACAGTTGTATCCAGAAGTCCCATCTGGGGTCTGTTCATGCTGAATTTGAATTGCAGAACTGTTTTTGTTGGAATTGGGAATATACAGTAATAAATTCTTATTGCAAATGCAGAAAATGTATTTGAACAGGAACTCTCCCCTCCTCCTTTTTTATGTGTTTGGGATTATAATAATAACTGTGAAGGTGACCTCTGAATAAGTACTCTCTAAGCAAAAGTTCTTCTCTTTGACAAATGGAAATGTGCACTCTAGAATCTCTAAAGTAGCTTATCTGAACTGCTAGCATAGTTTTAACAATTCACAGGTGGAGTTAGTCACATTTTTTTAATAATTTTCAATGAAGACTCAGGTTCTTATGTGTGTAAAGATGAGTGAGAGAAGGGAAAAAGAGAGTAGGGATTGCTTTATGAGATAAAGAGACTTCTGTAAGGAAAGGAAATTGAAAGAAACAGGCAGTAGCTATTTCTCTGAGGAGAGGACATCATTCATTCTGCCAGTTTGGGCTGCTACAGTAATTGAGGTAAGTATTACTGCTGGTTTCAAAGTGAGCAACTGTTCCCTAGGGTGGGAAGCAGACTAAGACAAGCCTAATATGTTCATGCAGCTACCACGTCTTTGGTCCAGATTTTACTTTTATGTGCAATTCGCAGAACGCTTGTATTATCTCCTTCAAGCACAGCAAGCTGTTGGCAGTCACAGGTAGAATATTGACACAACATGAGTAGAATCATCAAGTTGTGCTGAAGTATGTATTAGAAGGTTCTCTGGACTGGGAAAAAAATTGCAAGTATTTGGTAGAAAACCCTTGAGTGTGTTTTATGTATATATACATGTGTATTTTAAAACATATATTGTGGTCAGCTGGAAGGTTTGGTCTTTTGTCTTTTTAAATGAACACAAACATGCATCCGTGATCTGCAGGGTGCTTATTCATAGCTGTGTGTGTATCAGCTTCCCCCAGGCAGTGCTGGTTTTGTTTTTACAGGTGGTTCCCCTCTCTCAGAGAAGCGGCGTTCTGGAGTGGTGCTCGGGAACAACTCCCATCGGGGAGTTCCTTGTGAATGCCGAAGAGGGAGCTCACAAGAGATACAGGCCAAAAGATTACTCCAGTTATGACTGTCATAAAATAATGATGGTGAGTCAAAATAACGAATACAAAAAATACCTGGCTCATTCCACCCCTCTTTAATGGAGAGGTGGAAATTTACAAAGAATTATATATATACTATATTTACTGTACTTTCAGTATGTAATAATGAATATAAACAGTGGCATAGAATTAATAGATCTTCAGGCTTTTAGTTTAGTTTAGTTCCACAAACCACCTCACCATACGTTTAAAAAATTGCAAACAGGTTTACCTGTTACTTTATATAGCCATGACTGTGCAAGAAGTTATTTCCTTTTAAATCTGTATAGTATTAACCTGATAAAAGTATATTTAGTTTTGGCTTTGTGCAGCTTTGGCATGTGAATGAATGAGAATGATTTTCTGACAGTGACAGGAAGCCATCCCATAAGCAAAGGTACCAGAACAGGGTGCAAGGGGAAGTGTCTCCTAACAACATGCATTTATCTGTACACGCATATAAAATACATATACCTGATGAATCAAAGAAATGGGGGTGTGGGTTTTTCATGTAACTCATGAGTTGTGTATGAAAATAGAATTGTTTAGTAAAACAGTTAAATAGGTGCATTAATAATTGCTAAAAAAATACATTAATTCATAGCTCAGAAAGTAGTAAGAACAGTATTTGATATGGGGAGGGGGAGTAAAAAGGAGGAATGTATTTCTTTCAAAGGAAGAAGTAATTTCTTTTCAAAGCAGTCAGTCACAGGGAAAACATTTCTTATGTGTTTTAAGGATGCACAAAAGAAACACTTTGAAGAAAAATACAACATATTCATGAAAGTCTGCGAGAATTTTCAACCTGTGTTTCGATATTTCTGCATGGAAAAATTCCTGGATCCAGCTGTGTGGTTTGAAAAACGATTGGCCTACACTCGCAGTGTGGCTACATCTTCTATAGGTATTATATAGGATAATTAACACTGGCTTTTCAGATCATGTGAACAAAGAGTTTATGCCATTTCAGAAGTAATGGCAATTCAGCTTTTGTCACAATTGAAAAGGGGGAGTAGGGGGCAAAAACTGCCAGCAAGAACACCAGCATTATTTTTGTAATTAAAATTTCTGATTCATTCCTCCCCACCCCACTTTCTGCAGTAGAAAGATAGAATGAAATTTTGTGTTTCTTTGTTTTATATAACCATTTGTATTTGTTCTGGTAGGTTTTTTTTTAAAGTTTCTGCCTGACTAATTCTGTTGTTTTGATTCAACATGTATTCATTTCATCTGTAGCCTCAAATGTTTTAACTGAGTTGAAAAGCTTAATCTTTTATTTTCTTTGTAGTGGCATCATTAGCCATGGCTGAAATGGCTATTTAAACTCTGGCGATTTTCCTTTGATTTTTCTGTCTTACTAAGGGAATATATGTACTTAGATTGTGGATTTCCTTTGGATGACTCAGTTCTGTATTGAGTCCCTGGAAGATATTTGATAGTAGGTTGTATACATTGCAGTAGATCCTATTTTAGATCATAGAATGGTCAACGACCCTGCCATGTTGTGAACGTGTTTTTTATACACTCCCTTTTTTGAGGAAATAAAAAAAAAAGAAGTACATCTACAGTTTAGCAGAATTTAGATGAAAGATTTTTGTAGAAGTGCTACTGCTATCCATCAGCTAATAGAAAAACAGCAACAGGTATAAATTGCAACACAAGAGACTTAGTTTGGAGGTTTTTTACATTTAAGGACAGTAAAGCACTGAAATAGGCTTACACGAAAGATCTTAAAATTTGTATCACCGGAGATTTTTAGAACTGACTTAGACAAGAATCATTCAAGAATTATTTAGGTATAGTTGAACTGCCTCAACTGAGTTATGTTCAGTCCTGTTCTCTGGATTACATGTTACTATGAGTTTAAAGGTTTTCTTAAAAATAGTAGTAATAACAAACCCTAATTTTATTATGCACTTCCTTTTTATCTTTTTTCTTTTTTTTTTTTTTTGAAAGCTGTGAAGTTGTTTGCTTAACCTGCCTACAGAGAAAAACAGGCAAGAAGTCTGTGGAATCAGTAAAACAATACGTTTGTATGAGAATAAACTTTTTGCAATTGCATTCAGTTAACCTTTTCTTTTTGATTTTTGGAATGGCACTTGCTCTGTACCGGAGTAATGTGCATACATGGGAGAAGAAATATTCTCACTTCTAATTTGTTTGCACATGTTACACTGACTTTAATTTTCTCTCTGTTAAATTTTCTGTGTTTTTTATGCCATGTAAATATGGTTTCAGCACTTAACTTTTTGTTTTAGTTGGCTACATTCTTGGACTTGGAGACAGGCATGTTCAGAATATCTTGATAGATGAACAAACTGCGGAACTAGTGCATATAGATCTGGGTAAGTGGAACAGGCAAGAGAAGCTTAACTTTTCTTTACTTTAACATTTTTAAAAACATTTATTATCCTTCCATGTAGGGGTTGCTTTTGAGCAAGGAAAAATCCTTCCCACACCAGAGACTGTTCCGTTTAGATTAACCAGGGACATTGTGGATGGAATGGGTATCACTGGCGTGGAAGGAGTCTTCAGAAGGTAAGTGCTCCTGTACTGCACAGGGGTAAGGAGGCAGCAGTGGGTACTTACGTGTTATGATTGTTGTATGTTAAATAGTTTTGATGCTTGAGAGGAGACTCAGATTTCTGCTGATAGTATCCAAACATAAATGCTGTCCTCTAACTCATACACTGTTACTGATACAAATAGTCGCAAGTTCATTGTCACGGCCCAGCTCTTCATACTCTTCACTAATTCATGGCTTATTGTCACCCTCTTGTGGAATTTCAGGATGGCTCAGCTTCCAGAGGCTCCACAGCTGAATTTCATCCTGTGATTTAGACTGCTAGATTTTTCCCTTCAGAACTATGTGTTTCTTTCAGAGCTATACTATATATTTGGAGCTATTAAGTGTCGTCAAACCATTTTGTTCTGTCTGTTATTTCTGTTCAGTTTTATGTAAGTAATTCGAAATCTTTTTCCTCTTTTGGGTCATACAATCGATACCACTTTGCAAGTGCAAAATATAAACCCCACAACAGAACTGAGCTGCAAAACAGTAAAATCCCAAAAGGGCCGAGTTTCTGTCAACCTCCATCCTATCTTCTGTGAATGACCCAAGAGAGCCCTAGAAGACAGGACACTTCTCTCACTCAGGACTTTCGTGATGTTCGTTAACATAGTGCTTGTAAACCCCACATTTGATGTCTTTAAAAAAGTACATAGTGTAAGTGTTGTCTTAGTAAGGTAACAATTAACATTAATAAGTAGTTCTTAATCTACCTTTGTCCTTTGAAGGAACAGTCACTCCCATTTCTGTTCTGAACATGATGCTGACAAAATGACAGTTTTGTGTTACTTCTGAAACTTTTGTCCCATGATACAGAAAAACATGAATCATTTGGCTCCAGCTGAAGTAAATGCAGTATAAAAGGCACCTGGTGCAGATACTGTTTCTGCCTCAGCCAGACTGGCTTGTAATTAAGAGTATAGGTGTAAGAGCATAAACAACTCATCTCAAGGCTGGGTGTGAACATAGCTTCATTGTGTGTGTTCTCATCCTGAAGTAGGCAGGAGGCTTAATCCCTCTCTCGCTGGAGTACCTGGCCCATAAGGAGAGTTTCGTATTCCTTCCACAAGTTCAGTTTATTTGGGAGTGAATGTAGGTAGCCATTTCTGCTTCTAAACTCATTGGGAAGATTTCAGAAATAGCTTAATGTCTGTGGCTACTGGATCTGCTCATTTCATGTTCAGGAGCCCTACCAAGATACTCTGACGTGTTGCCAGGCATCTTTGGCACACAACTTTCCATACAGCCAAGCAATTCTGCCATCGTGGCAGGTAACAATCAGTGTTAACTCTGTGGTTAATTCTGTGTATAGAAACATTTCAGACAGTGAAAGGGGTAATCTTTTTCCCATCGGGAATATAATCAGTGAACTACCCAGTCTCCTTCTGATCTTACATTTCTAAATCTGTCCATTTATTTTTTCCAAAATGGAAGCATCAGAGGAGTTACTCAGCTGAAATTGGACTTTAAGAAGGGTACAATTATCCATTGTTTAAATTATGAAAATACCATCTCACTTTACTGAAAAAGACCTAAAAAGAGAGTAAAATATTTTCTAGATGCTGTGAGAAAACGATGGCTGTTATGAGAAATTCTCAAGAAGCTTTGCTGACTATTGTAGAGGTGAGCATTTTTACCTTTCTTCTGATAGTAATCTCTCAGAAACCTCTTTTTGGTTTCTTGTATTTGTCATTGTATGCGTTACTATACCAAATATTCATGTAGGGTTTTTTTTATTCAATTTTAACTTAGTAGTTTTGGTCGGATTAGTTAATTCATGTAATCACCAATAAAATCCAAAAGACCAGTTTGCATTTTGTATGGGAAATATTGATTTCAGGCATATGCAGTTTCCCCTCTTTGGTATCTTAACGCTTCTAGCTGTCGTGCAATATTCCTAGTGTGAGTAGCGCCGATTGAATTAAATCCTTTCTGCATAAGTCACAAAGATGAGAATTAAACTGACTTCTAAAAGCAGCTTATACTACGCATTAAAAGGTAATTATGTGCCTAGAAGTGTATTTAAAAATGACCTTTTCCCAGCTGAGATGGTACTCAGTAGCAAAACCCAGTCAAGTATGAACAAATCAAATACCTGCAAATGATCAGCTACAGGATATTGTTGCATTGCCTACTAAGCAATTTAGCCCAATTCTATTTGATTTAAAAAAAACACCAAACCTAATTTTGTGGTTAGCATGAACATTACCAACCGCGTGCTTCCCTTCCTGCCAGGGCACCGGACTAGCTGAGATTAACAGTTTAAATAGAGGTTTGTTTTCTGTGTAGGTGCTGCTCTATGATCCTCTTTTTGACTGGACCATGAACCCCTTGAAAGCTTTGTATTTGCAGCAGAGACCAGAGGATGAGGCTGACATCAGCTCTTCGCTCAACACTGATCCACAAGAATGTAAAAGAAAATCCAGGTGCCAGATGTTTTTTTCTTGCCCCCTCCTGCACTGTTGCCGTGCTGTACGGCTTTCTTACCGAATGTCGCGCATATTGTTCAGGATCCACATGTAGAGCACCCATTTTTCTGTTCTTATTCTGCCAGCAGCGACGACCAGAGTTTCAACAAAGTGGCCGAGCGTGTTCTGATGAGGCTTCAGGAGAAGCTGAAAGGAGTCGAGGAAGGAACCGTGCTCAGCGTGGGAGGGCAGGTGAACCTCCTCATACAGCAGGCCATGGACCCTAAAAATCTGAGCCAACTCTTTCCTGGATGGAAAGCTTGGGTCTGACTTGGAAGGATCCAACATGTTTTTAGAAGAAACCTATTTTAATGCAGCATCTTAAACATTTCAAATTGGTATTTCACAACTGAAACTTGTATCAAGAGCAAGTGTGAAGGCTTATCTATATTAGTATTCGGTGGATCTTTTGTTAGGGTTTTTTTTTTCTTCAATAATCTGTTACTGAGAAAACATTTTTTTTTTGTCCACTTGTGTTCACTGTACAGTATAAAACACCAACCAGTGCTTTGGTGTTCCTTGTGGCCAGCAAGGACTCTGCTTGGGCATACTGGATGCGTTAGTTTCTTAATGCCTGAGATCCATCACTTCCATGTACATGTTAAATAGCCAGAGTCCTGTATATAATAATTCTGTACAGTCATGTGACCATGTAGAATGGATGATCTGAAAACCAGGGGTCATGACATAACTAGCTAAAGTGCATTTCAAAAGGGGGTTATACTTTAAAGATAACGCTACTACACTGAATATAGAAGAAAACCAGAGAACCTTATGTTTAACAAACAGGGTTCTTGGGGTAGGTTTATTTTTTGCTTAGTTAAAAGGTATGGAAAGATACGGACTTTGAGACAAGTATAATATGGCTGCTTTTTTTCCTGTTGTAAATGAAATTATGTTGGTATTTTATACCATTACTTTATTAGTATAAAACAACAAGGAAATATTTAGCTTTTGTAGCTCAGACTTTCTTGATAAAATAGACTGACTGTACAATGAAGCTTAACATACCAAATGCGTCTCTAAAGCAAGCAGTTGTTCTGTATTTGGAATAAACACCTGTCGGAAACATTTCAGTTGTATTTTGAGCACAAAAATCTCATTCTGATTGCACACAGTTTTACGGAAGACATTGCTCCTTCTTAAATAAAAAGACCTACTGTAATGGGGTAGTCAGTAAATGTGAATATTAGGAGAATCCACTCAAATGACACTGTCACCGATGTATTTAATAGACCTTCTCGAATCATCTTTGTATTTAAAAATAAGAATAAAATTTGGTGTGCTCTCACATTATCTTATTTTATACTTTATGCATTTTTACATCAGTATAAGTGAAGAATTGCTGTTCTAATTAGCATTTCACTGATTTTTTTTATTTGTACAGTGTTCCCACATTTTTTATGCTGTATCTTTTTCTTATAAGTTGATGTCAATGAGATGAGTCTTTTGTATTATGTTTTCATGAAGCAACATAAATTTCTGTTGATCCTTGTAACCAAAAACGTATCTTGGCTTTTCTATGGGGAAAATCTCTTATCCAGGGATGCAGTGATTTGCTCTCCAAAAATGAAACTTAACTGACAGAGCATGCACTATGTGTGTGAATCTTAAACAGCAAACTTAGGAAAGGGGAAAAATTCCAGAATTGCAGGTAGGAAAGGACTGAACAAAAAGCACTTAAAGAATTTTTATTTTTAAGCACAGATTTTTAAAAAACTGTTGGTCTTTCTGGAAAATTTTCTTTTGCTTCTTATAGAGGAGTTTCTTTAGGCATGTTTTGGGTTATTTAATACTAAAACTCTAGCTATCAATCATATAACTGAATATTGCATAAAAGCACTTGGCAGATCCTGTCCTTCCTTCATGAGTTACTTGGAAAGGAATATTTTCATCATGCTGGGCTGCAGTTTAGGTTTTTCACTTAGAACAAACAGTGAAACGATAATAATAATAATATTATCTCAGGAAAGTCTAACTCAGAGGGAATAATTTAATTATTTCTCTGCAATGCATTTAATTTGGTGGTCAGTGCCTATATTTTTAAAGTCTATACATTTTCATGGTTCAAGCTGAATGAAATGCAAATAAAATGCATATGAATATTGTAAATGTAATTGAAAACTATTTGCATTATTGTAAGCTCTTGTAGCAGTGAAACAGCAGTTTGCTGACAAAGACATGAAAACAGTTTGAATTATTAACAAACCTTAGAGTCTCCAAAACAGTCAAAATCAATGTGACACAATCCTTTTACTATGAGATCCGAGTTCAATCAGATCAAACATTCTTGAGATAGATAATTGTCATCCCTGCAAAGCCTCATGTAGCCAAACAATAACCATCAGAGACTGCTTTTTTTACCAGTAATGCCTTAATTTTTAAAGTCAAAATTAGAAAGGGAATGATTTGCAAAAATGAATATTCTATAAATGCACACTTTCTGAGTATAAGAATAGAAAAATTAAACCTGGATGGAAATGCTGTTTCATTCTGAAGAGTCTGAAGTGGTCATTGTCAAATGTGACTACTGACGGTGAGGTGGATTAGTGTTTGAGAGGCTCAAATATATTTCCTGTATTAGTAAGCTAGAAATAACATGAGATGTACGAGAGTCAGTATGTGAGACATGAGAGTCATGGTGCCTCTTTAGCATTATTTTTTTTCTTGGAAAGCATCTTAGTAATTTTAAACATTTACATTTAGAAAAGATAATTTTAAGAAAAATTAGCCTGTGATTTGGTATGATGGGGAATAGTTTTTAAACATCAGCATACTTATTTGAAATTAGCTTTTTCTGGTGAAATGTCTGTTGGAGAAATGTCCTCAGGCATATGAACTGTAAAAATGTGAAGTGTTAGCAGGTAAGCCAATTTGAATTATATTGACCTTTATCTGAACTTTTCCATCAGTGAGGAATTCTGTCCCATGAATGGGAGTCAGATTAAACTGGCCACCTGGTGAGGTACATCCCATTTAAACAAAACAAGGATGTTAGTCTTCATGAGTGCAAATAATATGAAAACTTTGGTTGTTCTTACAGATAAAACCATGCAAAAATAATTTTCTTGGTAACTGAATTAATGAAGGCACTACAGTGTTAGACTTCATATTTTCAGAGGATAATGCACTCTATTATATATTGTTATTACTGTACTTTTCATGAGTATTGTTATTCCATACCTGCACAAGTGATAGTGCTTCAACAGAAAAGGGCCAATAAAGATACCTTTGCAAACAGGCGATTCCAACATCTCTCTGGGGAACTTGGTAGTGTGATTGGTGAGGACACTAGACATTTTTACTGCTGCTTTCATCTCTGCAAATTTAAAGCTAAAGCAAGGCAGCAGTGGTGTCTTGTGGAACCTGTAGAGAGCCTGAAACAGCTCGCAAGGAGAAATTACCTAATGCAAGCACTTAATGATGACACTTAATATTAAATAAAACTTCATTTCAGCAGGTAGGCTGAAATGAAACCACAGCAAGAAAGCGGGGAAGTCTGCAAGGGAAGGGTTTAGGTTCTCTCCCCACCACATTTCAAAGTCTTGCGTGTATCCTCATTACATGAGAAGAGTAACGTGTAGTTCCCATAACACACGCTCTTGTCATCTGTCCTGCACTTACCACTGTACACCTGTACTTCAGCTTTCAGGGCTGCAGAGTGAATCACGTCAGTGCCATCTCTAAGGGCACACACAGCTTCTGCTCTCCCCGCTCCCTCAGTCTTTCCTCACTACTGTATGTGCATCCACAAAAAAATGTGGTGCAAAGTGACCACCTTCGCATGCCCTGGAGAGTTTCTGCTGCAGCAGCCATAGTAGCTGGTCCTCCCTCTGTCCACACTCATTTTGCCAAACAATACACAGCATTCAACAGATCTGAGCTCATTTGGTTGCCTCAGTCGCTGTGTACCGCCTATGCTGGATGCAAAGCAGAAAGGATTATAAGAAGATGCAACTCCCTAAAGGTCTTCCCCTTTGAAGGAACTTCTTGTCTTGGATTGAGTTGTGAAGAAGTTCTCCACTCTTAAAAATTCCTCAGCCATGTTGCACTGAGTCTTCCCTGCAGCTTCTAGAGTGAAGCTGTGTTAGAACGTGGGTGTTTCTCAAAGATTGGCTGCTAACTAGCAGGATTTGATCATGTACTATTTTTCTTCAGAGGAAAGTTTGGGGTTTTCTCTGTGATTAAAACAGAAATTAAACGGTGCTGGGCATGCTCCTCATATGCTCACGCATCAAGAATGTGAGAGTGAGAGAAGGAAGGGGTGGAGGGAGAGGAGGAGTGAGTCTCTGCATGCTTTTCTAACTACAGCAAAATAAAGTTTTCAAGTTTCCCATCACAGGGCACAAGCTGTTTGACTGCGCCTCTGGGTTATAACCAGCTTCCTTCATGCTAGTTACTGCTAAGTCCCCTCGCTGTCCCCAGGGTACTGTTCCTCAAGTGCAGGAAAACCTCGCCATAGAGAACACGTATTTGACTTTTAGTATCTTGATCTGTTCACCCAAAGCCTGTTTTGCACCCACACACACCATAGAATCATAGAATGGTTTGGGTTGGAAGGGACCTGAAGTTCCAACCCCCCTGCCATGGGCAGGGACACCTCCCACTAGACCAGGTTCCTCAAAGTTTGCTTTCACAAAAGCAGAGAAAATTGAGCTTACAGATTGGCAATTTTGTGCTATGGAAATTCAACAAGTGGCATAGCAGGAATGAAGCCATTTCTTAAAATGTAGTGCTGCTTCTGCATCGCAGCTATAACTTGTTTTATAGGAAGCTGGACAGCTGTCAAGCATAAAAGTTCTTCTGCCTGTGATGCCTTCATCAGCCTTGTGGGATAGATTTTTCTGGCGGGCAGGATTAATTTCTTAGTATTTGTAAAAATTCCTGTATGCTGTGTGAGATGTCAGCACCTAAAAAGTGCCAAAGTGGCAGTTCCTTAAGCTGAGCGAAGTGCAGACAGTTGTGATTTTGGTGCATCATTTAACAAGGGACAGTTAGACAGTTTTTCCATATCCATTATATAAGCATATATGTATCACTGAAGAGTCTACTTAAAATACTTCCATCTGAAAAAAAAAAAAAAAGAAAAGATCTAATTCCACCAAGAAACTTTAATCTTTTCAGTTCTCACCAGTCCCTCATATGAACACGTAGCATTATGCTTCCCACTTTTTATTAATATACCTTTATATGGTATATAACCTCAATAAAGGGAGAATATTTTCCTGCTTTTATGTGATTTTTCCCCATCTAGATAAGGATGTCACCAAAGGTGTTGAGACTTCCATAAGAAAAACAGCTTTGCCTCCACACATACTTTCCCCAAACTACCTGCATCTGTGACAGAGAGTTCTTCAGATTTCCCATAAAAGATAGATTTTTATTTCCAGAAGACATTTAGTTGTAGCTGTTTCTATGGCCTCTGGGGTCTCTACGGCCACTGCAGAGAGAACCTTGGCTTTGGAAACTCTATCCAGAAGTGCTCCATACAGAGTTCAGACTATAGTAAAACAAACGAGACAATCTCTAAGGTTCCTTCCAACCCAAACCAGTCTATGAGTCCATGAAACAATTAATAAGGTAGTTGTACTTCATCTCTCATGACTTACCTGGAATGACTTACTCTTCCAAACAGAACTATTCCATGATTCTGTGAATTTCCAGAAACCTGCCAGTCATTGTACCCCTGAGCTTGCCTTTGAACACTACCATTGGATTTTAGCCCATCAATAATTAAGTGTACATACAGTCAGTCAGCCAAAAGACAGTCTGAATTTACATAGTCATACAATAGCTGAAGCTTGTGGTATGCACATTCTACAATGTATCTTCCATCCCCACTATCCTATTTTTAAGGGAATTTAACTTTTTACCGGTAAGGTAGCATACACCATAAAATTTATCAACACCATCACTGTTCAATACAGAGTTACCACTTCAGTCCTCAACTCTGCCTCCCTGCTTCCAGCACACCAGCAGGTCATGGAAGTTGTAGATAATACTTGTAAACAGGAGAGTCTTTCTTCATATGAGTATTTCCTGTGGACAGTTTCCAAACCAAATGCTTTTGTGGAGGAGAGACAGAGTGCTCCTGACCCGTGTTCAGTAGGTTGGCACTTCAGGACTAGACCAGTACTCCAAAGATTTTCATTCCGTGAAGTTTGCCAAGATATCTGAGATAACTCTTCATTATGCAAATCTTTAATTTGAAAGTAACATCAGCTTAATTAAAATTTAAAAGTCAATTACTCTAATTAGACATAAAAAATGAAGCAATATCTAACCAACCTTGTCAGTATCTCTCACTCTGCTTTCCTTCACGTTGGTTTGTGTTTCCTTTTTGTCCAGCAGACTATCTGACTGTGCCCCCATCAACGACGGATCCCTTTTGGGGGCTCTTTTGGGTACCATGTACATTTACTGACTTAGGAGGATTTGGGGTCAGCTTCTGAACTATCTCTCTGTTACAGACCAATCTGCAGCTGTTGTTTTAGGATTATGCTGACTCAACTCCTGTGTTGCATGAATGGGGTGTAACAAGGTTATCTGGGATTGTTCGAGGAGATAAAGCCTGTTGGGACAGTGTGCGGTTGGGAGGAGCCAAACCTTGTGCAGCATTATCCACAGTCCCTTTTGGACCATGTTCCTGGCAAGAACTCTCTGCCAAACTAAAGCCAAGTGTTGCTCTGAAAGAGCCAATTAGTGCTGTCCCAAGCAGAGCCCAGAAACAAAACGATTATTAAGCAGCGTGGAGAATCAGGGATCCCGCTTGCTTGTCAAGCCCTCAAGCAGGCTTCCTAGCCCCTTCCTTATTTAGTAGCATAGACAAAGACTTTAGTTAAGCAAAATCCAAGGTGAATGACATGGTTCTTTGCAGCTTAGAGCTAATGCTCAGACAGGCTCTGTGGTTAGGCTTCATCTTCCCTAAAAGCCACACAGACTGCAACAAGTAGCCCCTTATAGCATCCTTTCCTAGGCAGTGCTTCTGTGTTCGGTCAACTGCAGACATAAACAAATGACCTTGGACAGAGAGCTAGAATAATCACAGTTTACCACTGGACTGCAAAAGGTATTTCACCATTCAGTATAAAGTCTGTATATTAATTCAGCAATCTACTGTGCAGAAGCCTTATGCTGTGTGAAGAAAAGCATCCTGAAAAGGGTAGATGTGATTTAGAATCGCAGAACTGGATTGCATTCATTGCCAGTTGTGTTTAGAAACAGCAGAGTCCAGTGTAAAGCAGCTGACATTTGCTTTTTGAGTCAGGCAGTGCTCGTTCAGTCAACTTCTGTTGCTGAAATTACAACTCTACTTCACATCACAATGGAGTAGAGCACAATATGAACAAATATCAGCAAAATTAGCATTTAGGATTTATATCCATTGGAAAAATATCTTCCTCAGAGAAAAGGTGAACTAGCTAGTGTTACCTCTGGTCCTGATGTGGAGTCTGCTTCTACTATGTGAAAGTGAGTAAAGGTTCCTCTTCCTTCTAAGTTATGATGTGGAACCTGAGACAATTCATATGGATCATGCTGTCACTGGAAGTTTAAACAAGAGAGTGAAAATGCAAGATAGAGATTAGATCTTTAAAATTACAGTACCTTTACCTATACCTGCTACATATCTTTGCAACACTAACTTAGAACTAAAAAAACCATATACAATATCAAAGCTAGAGACAGTTCTGCTTGTGTTACAGAAATGGAGACAGAAGAGAATTAACTTTCCCTAAGATTGCACATCTAACAAGATAGTTTCTGTAATTATGAGACATCACCTGATATCAATGCTCTAGTTTTCTACTTAATATTTTCTCCCTAATATTGCTTGGTTGTCAAAAAGATAATATTTCTCACAAAATCAGTTTGTTGAACAGGTTTTTTTCTAGACAACAGTGTAAATCCTAAATTACATCAAACAATTTCAATTATGTAACTGTAAATGAGAAGATAATCTGGCTCTTTATGATTTAGTTTTGGATCTTTGACTTGCCTCACTACCTTAACCAGTCGATAATGTATGTTAACACACCTATACATTGCATAATATGTAAGTAGATCATACACACTAAAAGCCCCTTGGCTATGTTAAAACACAGAAACTGAAGCCTAACTGATGCCCTATCAGCACACAGCTGTCCTACTGGTGTAATTAAAACCAGTTTTAAATCAATTTATTTAGGTCTTTGCAAACTACCATGGGTGCAAACCTCCATGTGACACACATCTGTTTATAATTATCTCTTATCTGTTTATCTTAATGCTGTCATTTACACACAAAGTCTCGTAAATCAATGACAATACACGATGTATTGTGTTAAGGTAGACATTATACAGGGAAAGATAAACACAGACCTTTGAGACTGTGGCTCTCCTCAGGATATACGACCATTGCTTAAAGCAAAAGTGTTCCATCATCATTCAGTCCCAAATTACCAGCTTTAGTTTATGCAAAACATGGTAGTAAGCTTGTGGGTTCCCTGAATGCACTGTTCCCACTGTCCTTCTCAACCACTTTCTTTCTCACTCCTATACCATTTTTTGAATCTTGGTTCTAATGGTTTCTAAGTATCCTTTTTTTTTTTATTATTCCAAAAGCCCTTACTGGATGTGGCCTTCAGCCTGTCTCTCCAATACTTCACTCATTGTTTCCTCTTCTCATTACAGCATGTGCATTAGAGATGCAGCTGAGGGGTCTTTTTATAGTTTGTTGCTGTGAAAGAACTACTCATCACTTAATTATAGGCATGCTTGAAGCTTTTAAAGTTAAATAATGCTTTAAGAAATTGCATGTCTGTAAAAGCATTTTAATAAATTAATCTGATGGTATAAAAATAAGAATTCTTTTTACATTTCTATCCTATTGCATTGTCCAATTACTCTTTATTAGAAATATGAATGTCTCAGAAAGCAAGTGATCCAATTGACTATACTGAGGAGTTTAGTGGATTTCTTAGCTGGAGGAGCAGACTGTTACAACATGTTCTGTATATAAAATAAGTCATTTACTTTAAATGCTGGCTGACACAATGTATTTAACATATCCAATATATGAATAACTCATTATTTTTATATTGGTCTTCCAAATCTCTCTGAACTAATTAGAATTTACTGAAAAATGCTTTATCATCCACTAAGAATAAAACTGGGTCTTCCTTTTGTAAAGTGCTAAATTTTTTTAATTGTCTGAGAGTGCTTTATCCTTGTGGATTAATACAAACCAGCTCTTTTTCCTGAAAGATTGATGAGATCCCTCCCACGTATTGATGTCTGGCCTTTGTGACATTTTTTGTTATATGCAAAAAGACACACATTTCCTAATAATGGAAGTGCTAAATACAAAGTGCTGCAAAGAACTGTGTTTGCCTTTATGAAGCTATTTCTCTTTAAAAAGTACAGTCAAGAACAAAATAAACTTAATTCTGAAATACATTAAGTACATGTGCAGTTGTATTACAACCTTGATTAACAAAAACCATACACCAACAATAAAAGACAATAAAACTAGTTAATCCTTAGAATAATTTCACTGAATTTCACTGAATTATTTTTAGAGTTGGAAGGGACCGTAGAGATCATCTAGTCCAACTCCCCTGCTG
>JAOTQQ010000001.1:189229313-189253938 GCA_026546715.1 Gallinago undulata | reverse complement strand
AGTCTTCTCTTCTCCAGACTAAAGAGTCCCAGCTCTCTCAGCCTTTCTTCATAAGGGAGATGCTCCAATCCTTGAATAATGTGAAAGTATAGATGAAGTTCACAGAAACCTTGATGACTGCAACAGTTGAGTGTTTCAAACCATGCTTGGATGGACTGTTAAGGCTTTGGATCCCGCTGACTGATTGCCTTACTACATAATGCTATAAAGGAGGGTTCATGACAACAATTGCAGGTGACACTTCACTGTGAAAAGACAGCTTTCTTAGTGTCAAACTACATGATAAAAGTGACTAGTATTTGCTTATTTTCTCAAAAATGAACATAACCTGCATCTGGAGTGACAATGACTGAACTTTAGAAACAAATGCTAAATCATGATTGGCAATGACAAATCCCACACAAAATATTTGCCTTTCCTAAGTACTTTCATCTGGAGTTCTAACTCACTGCACAGATGGTACGTGTATTTTTTTTCTCCAGAAATTTATGAAATAGTTTTGTAATTCCTACCTACATACGCTTTCCTTACCTCATACTGTTACTGAAGGGGACTGTCTTGTTAAAAATAAATTAACTCCTCACCTTACGACTATATTGCAACTTGAACAGCAGTCTAAGTAGTGTCTCATGTTTCATTAGCTTCATGTATAATTGATGTGAAGTATACTAATGATGTTTTGTTCATAAGGTGAAGTTAAATAAGGAGGAGGAGGTCTGGAACAGAAACCAAATAATTATGGAGGAAAAGCAAAAATTTAGTAAGAATGTCAGACAGCTGGGCAATAATTTGGGCAACAATTTGGCAAAAAAGCCTCCTTCCAGCAATTTCAGGTGTTGTGACCATAATTATTAGTTCTTAATTAAATAACTTAAAAGAATGAGACATTTAAATAGGACTATGATATTTCAAGTTATTTAAATATTAAAAATCAAGAGGCAAGGATGCCTAAATTGAAGCAGATAAATGTACCAACACATTTCAAGTAAAAGACTATTTAAGCATTTCATCTTATTTTTCAAATTAGTATCAGCAGTATCTAAGTCAGAAGCTCACTCTGTAGCTACCAGAGCCAGAAAGGTACTTCCCCAGAGCAATTTTACAACTAATTAGATACTAAGATACTAATTGCCATACAGAGATAACAATTTCTTCCTGTTGACTACACAGGGACCATGAGCAACTCTGCTCCTTGCTGATGTATGTCCTCTAAGTGACCAAAGACAGATGGAATACATCTGGCCGCTCAAAGTCTGCCATAAAAAACACGTTCAACTGAAATCAACAGAAAAACTAAGACTGAAATTAAAAAAGCTGTGGTCTTTGTAGGAGCAGACCACCCACATATCTCTGAGTCAACAAGATTAACAAGTGCTTAGGACTGCAGGGATCATGGATTTAGGAATCTAGTTTTATCCACCTTGACTTGCTTAGTTGAATACATTTAATGTATGCAAATATACTTGATACTTTCATGCAGTGGCAATTTTTTTTCATCCAGAATGAATACCACAGTGAATATCATGTACCATAAAATGATACTTAAAGCATCTAGTCAGAATTTGATGAAAGCGCCTCCTGCAACTCTGTCTGCAAGTACAAAAATAATAATCTACAATACTTCCATCCTACTGAGAAATTAACTCAGAAACAGTGTATTGCTATTAATACTCTGTTTCAATTACTTGGTAGTACTTGCAGAAACAGGCTCTTGATCAGGTTTTATGTCCTTTACTAGAGAAACCAGAAAACATGCAAAACATAATGAGGTTTCTAGCAAGCAGACAAAGTGGCTTAAAGAATAAACCATCTACAGACTCCCAGGAACAAGCAAATGAAATCAACTTGGCCTATAAATATTTGTATAATTATCAAACAGCTTTCAAGTGGCTTGTAAGAAACCAGTTCCAGTCCATTATAATTAATTCTAAAAGAGAGCTGCCTTCTCTGTACTTAGTTTCTTCCTTTCTTCAGTTTTGTTTTGTTTGTCTTTGATGTTCAGCCTTGTTTTCCCTTGGATCATAGTTTCAGTTGTTCTCAACCTCACCATGCATCTGTAACTATGGGACCCAGAAAAGACTGGGGGCAATCAAAAATACTGTTTGATTTATATTACGGTAATGAGCCTTGTTTTACAACACTATACCACAAAGAGAAAACAGTGAGACAAGCCACTAGCAGAACACAAGTACTGACTTTGTACTGGGTAACTTGTACAGCCCCTATCTCCTGAGGGCAAATGCTCTTCACCAGAAGAGGAGGATCTGTTCCTCTAAAACTTGCAAATTCTTTGTTGTAGTGAAATACATGCACATCTTGTAAAGAAGCGCAAATACACCAAAAAAACCCATAGTCTTGTCTTTTACAGTTTTGCAAGAAAGCTGCAAATTGATTCTCCCATGTCCAACCTTACAGAATTTAAGAATCACAGTCTTTGAAATGGTCTAATAGAATATTCATGTAAGGGAAATTGAAACATTATTAGAAATAGTTTATTTTTATAAGCTAATAGTGAAAGAGCTTTTAGAGAGAAATACGTATTGGTATAAAGTACAGTCCCACATTCATTACTCGAAAGAATGTTGCAATAGAGCATCTATATCCCTCAATGTATTTGTCCTGGAAAAACTCACTGAGTAAAACTCAGATCTTTTTCTCCAGGTTAGATGTACCAGAGCTACTCCTAAAAATAACGTTTTAATCCTACCCAAGATTTTTTTTTTATAAAATCAGGCCATTGTACCAAGATCCTTCGTTGAATTCTTTTCTAGCCATCAGTAACTACTCTTCGCCTTGAAGAACACTTTCCTTCAGCAATTCAGCATTGTCCTCCTGATGAGGGCTGTCCCTCTCTACCTGAAGTTCCTGTAAGGGGTCCTTCATTACATGCTATGGACTATGACAAAAAGGAGGGTATATAACACCATACAGCCCACTGATCCATGAGTTGATCTGTGTCTACTGGTAGAAGAGCAGGGATGTTCTGAAACACTGCGGTGCAGCATGTTAGACCTGAGCTTCCAGATTATTTTCTTCTCCTCCTTGTCAGTGAGTTCATAGCAATGGATATAATGGCAAAAAATAACGGTAATTTGTAATTCTGTAAGGATCTTGAGATCTGCCATGGGAGGGAAAGTAGATTAAAAACTGATGGTAAACTGACAGATGCTAAGTAAAAGGTAGAGTAGATGACTCCAGAGAGTTTTCAATAGGACATCTGATATGTATATTCTGTCTCATAATGACCAATAATCCAAACACAAAAAACTGAGATTGACACTTCAGACAGAGAATAGAGCTTTCTAAGTAATAATAGAGGATACATGTGAAATTGTTGGATTACAGCTATCTGTTGGACAAGCAGGCACGTAGGACCTTATGGAAGAATGACATCTCTTAAGTACATGACCCTGAAAAAAACAGAAAAAGATATACACAGAAGTTCATGGAAGGAAACAAGCAGGGATATCAGAAGGCAAAGCAGGAGGGAGGAGATCTGTGAGAGGCCTTTCACTAGAGCTGATGTAGAAAATAGGCTTAGATATCATTATACAGCAGAAAGGAGACAAGAGGTGGAACTGAGGCTGAGCAGGAAGCCAGTGGGACTTGGGAATAATACTGTAATTATTCTTAAGGTTGGGATAGATGGAATTTGTCATCCAATGTTAATTCAACCTGTTTTATCTTGTATATAACGATATGGTCTTTAATTACATATTACAGACCATTTATTTTTAAATTTCCACATGAATCCTTGTCATTTATAAATGTACCACATAGCTATGTTGTTCTAATGTATCCTGTACTTGTAACTGTTACAAGGTGATACAAGGTGAGATAAAAGACCTCATTTTTAAAGGTCATTGGTAACTGCAAGCAGATCATTCCCATGGTCACCCACCATGACTACATGGTGGTTTGGCTGTGCACATGACTTGAAGTTATACCTTTGCATACCACTCCTATGAACCTTTTTTCAGAGATCAAGCTGAGATTGAAGAATCCTGCAAACAAAAGCCAAGGAAAATAACGTGGCTAAAAGAATACAAAATCCTGTCAGACATTTTCACTAAATCTGACTTGGGACAAACAGAGCTGCAGAGAGTTTTGTTCCTGCTTGTGGCCACTTTTGGTGACTGAGGCTTCTATCACATAAACTAATCAGAGCAGAAGTGCATCTTTTCCAAAAGCAGAAGAAAGGATTCAAACTGACAACAAAATTTGCAGACTAAAATCTTGAGTTCTTGAAAAGATAAATGGGATACTCATTTCTTAGCACAGGGGGGTAGAGAACTACTTAAGACAAAAAGTATTGTTGAAACCAGCAATACAGCTAAGAAGCAAGAACAAAACCCACTCAAACTGAAAATGAAGCATAGTTCCCGGAAGACTTAAGCACTAGGCTGGGAAATCTAGTAATGAACAAATCTGCATTATCAGTGGCACAAAAAGCATGACCTAAAGGGACTTTTAGATGTCTAAATACTATGATTCTGATCCTCAAAATAGACTTTCTATTATCTCTGGAGCAATACAAAAGATACGCCTGCTGGTTAAAAGAAAAGCTATCAATGTTTCTGCTTCAGCAGGATTAATCACAGGCAGTTATTAAATTACTAATGGTCTTTTCTTTTTTTTTGATGCAGAAACTCAATTTCCATTATTGCTAATGAGATTATACATTTTCAGTGAGAGGGGAACAGCCCTGCCAGTGACGATACCTACACAAATCTCATTACCAGAGAAATAAAAAGAGAACAAGGCTTTATGTGAGGAAAGACACAAGATTTTCTAGTGTGTAATCATCTCTGCAACAAAACATTAGAAAATTAAATGCAGAAAATTATCCAAAATGCTAATGAGACAGTGTGCATGCTGAGTCAGAATTTCTTGTTGCTAATTACCTATGCTTAGTCCTTCTGGCCAAACAGATTGCCTGTCACCATCCATCCAAGTATCCGCCTTCGGGTAATATTTCTAGCCAACAGATTTATTTTACCTTCATACTCATTTTTTTTCATTAAAATGTGACTGGAACTCTACCATATTCAAAAATAAACCCAGTTCATCTATAAAACAGCTTACTTCCCAAAACGTACTGGTTAAACAAAGCTGGTTATTTAAGATCCACAGCTCCCACCTCTCATTTTGGCCTGTAGTTTTGACTATGCAAGAGGTGGTGCTTTTAAAAATGTTTGCACTGTATTAAAAGCTCAAAATTCACCGAAAGATCCCAGGGTTGTCCACTCCCTCTCACTTGTTTATCAAATGAAGTACTTCTTTGAAAAAAATCTTAACAGCTTTCATGAAGACCAGGGAAAGTTATACCCCATGCCAGAATGATGAAACAAACTCCATTTTGCATTTAGAATCACAGAATGGTTAGAGTTGGAAGGGACCTTAAAGATCATCCAGTTCCAACCCCCCTGCCATGGGCAGGGACACCTCCACTAGAGCAGGTTGCTCAAAACCCCATCCAGCCTGGCCTTGACACTTCCAGGGATGGGACATCCATGACTTCCCCAGGCAACCTGTTCCAGTGCCTCACCACCCTCATTGTAAAGAATTTCTTTCTAGTATCTAATCTAAATCTTCCCTCTTTCAATTTAAAAGCATTAGCCCTCATCCTATGGCTCCATTACCTGATAAAGAGTCCCTCCTCAGCTCTCCTGTAGGCCCCCTTCAGATACTGGAAGGATGCTATAAGGTCTCCCTGGAGCCTTCTCCAGGGTGAACAACCTCGGCTCTCTCAGCCTGTCCTCACAGGAGAGGTGAACTGGATTCACTTCCCTGGATTGACTTCTCTCCCCACGGCGCTATTTCCCTGTCCTCGCTCTGGCAGACAGGTATTTTCACCGGCTGAAATTCCTGTCACGACACTCGGGCCTGCCGCCGCCAGCGGCTCGAGCTGGGGGCTCCGGAGGCCCCTGCCCGCCTCAGCCGCCTCAGCCAAGTGGGCCGGGCCTCGCCGCCCTCCCCTCACCGGGAACACCGCCGGCGGGGAAGGGCAGGGCGGCCCCGGGAGGGGCGGTTAGAGCAGCCCGTAGGCTGAGGGGCCTGCGGCCGGGCCCGGCCTTCTCCTCCCTGAGGGCCCGTCGACTCCCGGCCAGCCGTCTGTTGGGCACCGTGGCGGCCCTCCGCTGGTGAGGGGAAGGCTGGCAGCCTCTCCGGGAAAAGGGTGGTTTAAAGAAGCGTTCAAACCCAGCGTGAACGCGGCGTGTTCGCGTCGCTATGTCCCCTCTGCCGCCCCTGGCGGGCTGCCTGTAGGAACGGCGGTTTCCAGCAGAGGAGGTAAGAGCTTTGTTGGTTCGCTCCAAGCTTAAGGCCGAGCTTGTGGTAAGGAAGAGCCGGGAAGAGCGGTGTCCCGTGGAGCAACGTGCAGGGGGTGAGAGGAGAAACCCGCTTTCTTCCTTCAGCTGCAAGAACTGAGCAGAGGGTGTCCCGGGCGCTGGCACTTCCACAGCAAACCCAGCCTGCCCCAGGCTGCCATGGGCTTGATGGCTACCGGGGGTGGGCGACTCCAGGTGGGGAGAAGCGGGTGTCTGAGGAGCGGGCAGTGCCCTGTAGCAACACAACAGGTCCCTGGCCGGGATGGCCAGAGCTACTGGAGGCAGCTTGGCCCTCCAAGGCTGCCACAACCTGAAGTCAAGGCCATGGTAGACACTTTGAGACTCAAGGAATTTCTTCACCAGGGAGCTATGAGGGTGCAAAGACAACTATTTCAGAAGAGGAATCACTGCGAAATCAAGGCCAACAGCATCCTGGCCTATATCAGGAATAGCATGGCCAGCAGGAGTAGGGAAGTGACTGGCCCCAGTACTCGGCACTGGTGAGGTGCCACCTCAAGCACTGTGTCCAGTTTTGGGCCCCTCACTAGAGGAAAGACATTGAGGTGCTGGAGCGTGTCCAGAGAAGAGCAATGAAGCTGGTGAGGGGTCTGGAGAACAAGTCTTATGAGAAGAGGCTGAAGGAACTGGGGTTGTTCAGCCTGGAGAAAAGGAGACTGAGGGGAGAACTCTCTCTCTACAACTACCTGAAAGGAGGGTGTAGTGAGATGGAGGTCAGTCCTTTCTCCCAAGCAACAAGAGGAAATGGCCTCAGGTTGCACCAGGGGAGGTTTAGATTAGGTATTAAGAAAAAATAGTTCACCTAAAGTGTTGTCAAACATTCGAACAGGCTGCCCAGGGAAGTGGTTCAGTCACCATCCCTGGAGGTATTTAAAAGATGGGTACACTTGGTGCTGAGGGACGTGGTTTAGTTATGGTTTTGTCAGTGTTAAGTTGATGGCTGGACTAGATGATCTGAAAGGTCCCTTCCAACCTGGACAATTCTATGATTCTATGAAATGTAACTGTTGTTTGTTTATAGCCCTTGAAAAGACAGACTGCAAAGAAATTGGTGTGCTGCTGAACACTACTGGGTACTACAGGGGGCAAAACAGACAGTTCCCCCTCCGTTGTTAGTTTTTCAGCATGTACCAAAGTAAGAGGATAATAGTGTTTAGGGCTTTTGATTACTTTGTTGACTTCTCTCAACAAAAGCAGCAAAAAGGTGGTGTTTGGGGTTGGTTTTTTTTTTTAATTTTGATATTTCTTTAGCATATTCTATTGCTGAATAATTTAAGAGTTAAATTATCACTGAATCATGAACATTCAGGAAGGAAAACATTGGTGAGTATCCTCCCTGTAAGAATATCTAATTTCTTAAAGAATATTATTAGAAGAGGGAAATAATACCCAATTGTCAACAAGGTAAGTTTTGTCACTGATTTTAATGATGGTTGAAGACATGCAATTGAATCTCTTGATTAATCCCTTTGTACATGGATATGTATGCCCCTTTGTATTTTTATGCAATATCCATCACTTTGGTAACTGATCTCTGTTTCTTAAACTGGAGATTACTAGATACCTAATCCATCCCTTTATTTCTGGATAGCCTAAATTGTCGTGTGATATGTTAGATATTGTAGCAGCATGTGTACTACTTTGACTTTCTTTGTCAATAATGTGAAGACCTGATAGATGACTTTCATATTCACACTGTAGATCCAGTCCCAGGTAATGGGAATTCTTAAATTAATCAGAGAAAGAAGAGGATTTATTTCATTTTGATTTACTAATACTTCTTACCATGTAACATATTACCCTATATTATTTATTTTATCAAGTGCAAAAAATATGGCTTTTAAATATGGTTAATGCTTTAGATCAGCTAGACAGACAAAATCAAAGAGATAAAAAAGAGAAGGAAAGAATGCCTATACTGATTAACCCAGGAGATACTGTTTCAACAAAACTTTTGCCGTGTGTGTAACAACAAGATTTAAAATTCTTGAATGAAGAAGAGGACATAAAGCACAAGAATAAACCCGCTCTAGATTTACTGATGACATTGCAACTTGTTTTCAAAGGCAAAGACTTTGAAACAGCAATCAAAAATCTGTGTAAGTAATACGAATTCTGTTTGAAAGCAGGCCAAACTGTGCTAACTCACAAGATAGCTCTTGAAAAGTGCTCAGGCCAGTTTTAAAAGCCAGATCTTGCCAGAGGCCTTCATCTTCATCAGCACTCCAAATTAAAATTTATTTCAGAAAGTAATTGCATGTAATTTCATATTAAATTAAAATGCAAAGCTAAATCCGGACAAGTATTAGTTTGACAATATAGGAAGAATACAAATGTATGTACATTATTATACAAATAGGTAGCCATAAAGATAAATACATGGCATTGTTCATTGGAAGAAAAAGAGAGGACCCTGTCATGAGTGCCAATACAACTGAAAATACAGAGGCTAGTTTCTGTACTTGGAGTGAATTCTGGTCAGTAATAGGGAAATGCCAGGAGAGGTGTCATGACTCTCAGATCTTGAGATGCTGAGGGAGAATCTGCCAGCTCCATGCCAGGAGCAAGTGTTCCTGTGAAGTCGTAGCAGTAGTTTTGGCACTCAGGATTTTGTTTTCTTTGGTTGTTTTCTTTCCCCAAGGAAGGTCTGTCTGAGCAGTCAATGAACAATTGATTCTTCACGAGTTAATGATTTTTCCAGAAGGGAAGGAGGAGAACCTTTATAGGTTTTGATTCAATCCAATACACAATATTTCTTATGTGAAAGAGAGCCTTAACTTAGTTCTTTCTGTCTCCTTTTCAGGTAACCCACATAGTCTTTGAATACTATTAGAATGTATTTATTTGATCAGAAAATATTTATTTCCCATGAAATTGCTGAGTTATGGGAAAGGGATTTTAACCATTTATTAACTTAGGACAATGTAACATAGTGATCCACTTCAAAAGTCCAAAATTAATAAAATGGTTAATTAACATAGTTTTGCAGTAAAAGCCAAACTATTTTAAGCGAGAAGCCCCAGAAAATGTCTGAATTTATTCACTTACTTATTAAATTGAGTTACATAGGTGGGCAGTATCAACACATATTTTCTCTTTTTCTATAGAATTCAGAAACCTGTAGGAGTGTAAAATCTGATATGATGTAATTTTCAAGGGTCAATTTCATGAGTTCAATGAGAGTTGATGTTGCTGCCATTGCCCTGAAAATCAACCATATTCATTAGGCTCATGATATCTGGGCATAGATTGTTAAAATTTTACTTGATGATGTAACAGTAAGAAATAAACCCAACTGGCAAGCAATAAAAGTTTCTTCTCTGTAACTTTGATAGTTTTGCATATAATTTCTTACTTGCTTTAGATATTTGGCTTGTCTTGGCAAATGATGGAGTGATTCAAGGGAATTGATTTAGGGTCAAGGTATTAAGTCCTTAGAAATAGGAAACTGCTTAGCTAGTCTTAGAAGATGTCCTGTGTCTCAAACCCAAAGATATTCAAACTAATTTTTCGTTTGCCTATGAACAGCAGGTACTTTTCTCTCACTTAATTTTTTCATTGGATTAGGTAACCTTCGAGTCCTTAATTTATATTACAAATATGAATGCACTCAGCAAAAATCTTGCGCCATTTACTCTAGTGGGACCAAAATTCGGCCTTTCTATGTGAATACCATTTGTATTCCCCATCAGAAGTGATCTGATAATGGCTTCCTTAACAAGATAATCCATCAAGGAACTGATGACAACTGCGCCTAGTAACCTACTTAACAGATCCAGTCTGACAACTATTACACATTAGTGCATGTCATCAAAGCAGGGTGTAACTTAATATTAAATTAATCTAGCAAGCACATTTGATAGTGGACCATAGTTGCTTGAGAAGGTTGAAGTTGATAACATATGGGCAGAAGAATTATTTGGCTTTGGAGTAATAACCTCTTGTGACTGGAAGGGAGAAAACACCTACTGCTTATGAGGGTAGTTCAATCATCAGATTCAAGTAAATGCTTGGATTTGTTTGCTAATGGTACTTAGAGCTGTGTGTTCATGAAGGACTTCCCAAAGATTTCATTTCATTTAGGTCATGAACAGACATATGATATTAGCTGTCCCTAGAGTTCAGATTGGCATATTCCAGTGCACAGGTTGCCTGTTTTGAGTTGATCAGTTCAGGTTTTACAGGGAAAAGCCAATTTTCCTGTGTCTCTGCTCATTTTTAAATAAAAGATCCAGTTGCTCGTGTATGTTTCTGTGACTGGAACGGAATTGTGATGAGTGAAATGTATTATCTTGCAAAAGAGTAAATAGCATTAGTCATGGTCTTAATTCCAGTGAACTCACTACATATCATTATCAATAGTCAGGAAAAAGTTGCAGCTTTTCTGGATCCTTGGGAATACTTTTTGATACATTTGATCATAGGAAAATTTATTTTCCTGGAGGTAATCAGAATTTTGAAACTATTTAATGAGAAATGCTCAGAATTATTCAGCATCTTATGTATACACTACTTGCATTTAAGTATTGTCAAATATTTACCGTATGTTATGAAGTCATGTCTATGTGATCTGTACCATCTCTAAATGCCTGGCTTTTTTAAAGAGTCAAAAGATAATTATCATTAAGTACAAATCAGATATTTCAAATTTACACCTACTTTTCAGGTTCAGTTGCAGAGAGTTTTGGATCAGTGTGACTGTTGATTACCTTAGAGACACAAGTGAATCTTTCAGGGAACAGAGGAATGACAAAATCTGTAAATAAGATGGAATGGCTGTAATGGGAAAAGGCATGCTGGAGTTGGTTAGCATCTTAAATTTGTTCATATGGCAGAAGAAAGCAGAATTTGTTGGCAGAGATGCAGCTTCTATCAGCAACAGACATTTCTGACGTTTGTTAAATAACTCACCTTACCAAGCAGCATACGCCATCTGCCATAAAGACTATAGGATTTTGCTTGAGTGGTTATGTCTGAGAGATGGAAAGGTGGCATATCTCTACAGTTGGAGTGTTATAACAGCTTGGCAGGACATTTTGGGAAGAAAAAGAGTAGCTGGAAGTGTGCTTACTGTTGACCCAAAGGCAAGCAACAACATCTCCTAATGCTTAACAGCCTCTCTGAGTTGCATAAGCTGTAGTGGAAATTACAGCCTCAAAAGTATAGCTTGAATTTATTGGCTTTTAAGACGGGTTCCATCCAGAATGATGTATTCTACAGGCTTTCAGCAGGAAGGTAACCATGTGAAGCTCTGTCCTATTTCAGGTAGGCCCTTCTTTGCAGCTGAGAAAGCCAACGGCATCCCGGGCTGCATCAGAAGAAGAGTGATAGGACAAGGGGTAATGGTTTTAAGCTGAAAGAGTGGAGATGTAGATTAGATATCAGGAAGAGATTCTATCCTGTGAGGGTGGTGAGACATTGGAACTGGTTGCCTAAAGAAGTTGTGGATGCCCTATCCCTGGAGGAGGTCACAACCAGGCTGAATGAGGCTTTGAGCAACCTGGTCTAGTGGGAGGTAACCTTGCCCATGTCAGGGCGGTTGGAAATCAGTGATCTTAAAGGTCCCTTCCAACCTGAACCATTCTATGATTCTGGTATTCTGCTAAGCTGTCTTGAGTATCTCTATGCTACGCTGCAAATCTGTGGTACTGATGGATCCTAACTGACTTTTTTAGTGTTGGGAGTGGGATGGGAATATGTCATGCTCACTCACCAGTGGCCTACAGAGTATGCTAGCATTTAAGTATATGTATAAATTATGAAGTTATACATTGACTGCTTAAAATTAATTACTTTGGTTCATAACTGTACTCAAAATCTGTTGTCTCATACATGTGAAGTGTATATTCAGCTTCTTGAAAGAGCAGGTCTTGCACTTTGAATCAGTCCAAGCATATAATGCCAAGTCAAGGTATCCTCTTTCTGTTGAGTCCTCTATATGTACTGCATGACTATAGTATATTGTGAAAATATATAGTAACAATACATAATATATAATTTTATAGCCTTGTAAGCCAACATTAAAGTATCTGCAAAACTTAGTCAGTATTATCAAAGTAGACATAAACATGAATAGTATCAAAAGCGTCAGCACAGAAAGATGACATTGCCTCTTGGAGACACTCAAGAGCTGGATGTTTTTATTGTTCTGCTATGTGACTAGATAAATGCTTGTTGTATGACCAAAATGTAATTCATAGGATAATGAACATCTGGAGGTCATGTAGACCGAGCTTCATTTCCTTGGAGATACCAGTGTGAAGATTTCTTTTTCCCTTATCTAATTGGAATTTCCTGTCTTGCAGCTTGTGTCTGTTGTTCATAGGCATTCTGCTGTCTACCTCTGAGAAGGCTGGCTTCATTTTTTCTACACTCTCCCTTTGGAGTTCAACAATGTAATCTTTCCCCTGCCTTCTGACCCTGCTCACCCAGCTTCTCCTTGTACTTCATGTGCCCCAATCCCTTTAGCACCTTGGTGGTCCTCAGCTGGATCTGCTCCTCTATGTCAGTGTATTTCTTGTACAGGGGAGCCCACACCTGAGTACAATACTCCAATTGCAGTCTCACAGTTGCCAAATGGGAGGGAAGAAACATCTCCCTTGACCTGCTGGCCACATTCTTGCTAATACATCTCGTGCTTATCACCACTCATGTGATGGGACTTGATTAAGATATGGGCTACAGATGTCTCAAATGTCATTAACAGACATGCGAAAGAATCCTTTTCCCCTTATTCTTACAGCAAAATACAAAATTAGTGGCGTAACTCACTACAGTATAGATTTTCTTACATTACTAACATTTCAAAACAAAAGCTAAGCATTACTACTCATATAGCCTCATTAAAATGCTATAAAAGCATTCACAGACAAGAAAATTCTTGTGGTTAAATCCTGTGAATTTAAACAATAATTTATTTATATAAAATCTTGCACTTCATAACTCTTACAAGCGAACACTTACGAAAAACTGAAGTGGTAAAGGAGCTGATAATATCCTGGGTTTATGTAATGCTTCTTTTCCTTATTATCATTGCTTTGCAAGCTTCTCAAACGTGCTCAAACAGGCGATGTATGTTTTCCCTGTCAGCTCTTCTCCTGAACTAAATAATTTACTTTCTAATGTAATAAATGTCGGGCGTATGCTTTGCAGAATGCTTGAATCTAACATTCCATCAGGCAAGCTTTGATTATAGGGTTTTTTTAATTATGAATCTACAAGGCAGACCTGGCACAATACTGTCATGAAACTAGTATATTAGTTATCTTGAAGTAAATCTCAGAAAATACAGTCTAAAAATGAATTTATATCTTCTTTCTGTTCAACAGATATACTAGCTCATATTTCAAGATGAAATTGAGGTTGGGTGAGTATTTCCAAATGTGGGTACCTAAATATTTTAGGACATAGGTATCACATAACACAAAAGGACTGATTTTCTGGAGTGTTCACTGTACAAAACTACTGCTAAGGTTAAAGGCATCTGAAAATAAGGAATCTTAAGTAAAGGCTCTACATGACCAACGTTTTTGGAAGTCAGACAACTTCTATTTAGATTCCTATGTTTGAAAATATTGGCTATGGACTTCAGGACATACTACTTCAAACAAATAACCCTGTCTCCATCATCAGTGATGGGTTATACAGTGTGTTAAAAATTACTAACATTGATGAAAACAGGAGAGATTTTACTCTGTATTAAATCCTATGTTGTGTGTTAAAAGCTGAAATTACTGTAGCAAAATTCAGTACTGTGGTATGGTGACTATTTTTTTTAAATTACCACCAACTGGTAGATGTACAAGAAACTTACTCAGTTGCTGTTCAAGAACTACTATAGAATAATAGAAGCTCTAGTGTATCTATGTTGCTTTAAAATACTGCATAATGTATGTATTACACTTTGTACAAACAGGTTTTACTGAATATTTAGCAATTTCTGTAACACACCGGGCCAATGAGTATCATCCTGTCATCAAACTAAAATAGATCTGACATCTTCTCTGGCCTGGAGCAGCAATTGCTACGATTGCTCTTCATTACAATTTAAATTGCATATAGTACCACCAATGGAAAGAAGAGAGGCTTTGTCTTACCTTCTTTTATCTTTGGAAGATCTGTAGTTATAAATTGAACCAGATTTTCTCAAATGACTAAGCAGTTTTAATGAAGGCTCTACCACGTCTCTACTGTTTTTTAATTTTGGCAGGAAGATGAATGTATTCATATTTTTCAGGATATTTCTTGCCTCTAAGCTATAAAAGCACCTGTAAGGCATTCTGTGACAAACTAGTCTTTGCTTTGAAGGGATGCTTATTACAAAAGCAAGGAGTTTTTTGGCAGAGAAGAATTTAGAATGGCTTTTTTTCCTTTTTTATGAGGGAAAAAAGGAGGGATTAAATATACACATTTGTTTATATTCATGACCATTTAAATTTTATCTGATTCTTCTTCCAGTTTGAAACACTTCTGTTTCAAGCCAGGCAAGTTTTCCTACACAGATGTTTCCAAAGAACCCAAAGTATGCATCATAACTCCCCCTGTTCCCTCCCATTTTTTAAAATATAAACAGATCATTTTGGGACTTTTAGTTTGAAATATGTGTGTGAGAGGTGGAAAGCTTTGTTGCTTCAACCATCTGGTATGCTTAATTGCCTTTGCTGAGCACGCCACTTCCATAAGTACTGGTGAATATAAAATGCACATGGTATAATGGATAATATCACAAAATAAGATCTTATCATACAGCAAAAATGACTGTACACAGAGAAGGAAAGAGGAGCACATACTCAGTTCTAAGTGTCAGCTTCAATGGAACCCTGTTCCTGAATTTTGATGTAGAAAATTTTATGTCAGATGAGCTGAATATGTATGTATAGTCTGAAGTCCTAGGATTGACTGTCATGCTAAATAAAAATACAACCACTACATATATTAGTGTTAGAACCAGAACAAATGGGTAGAGCAACAAGTTCCAGGTTCTTTCTTAGCTGGCATAATGTAATAAATGACTGACAGACAGTTGCATGAACCTTTTTAGAAATTTGAAGTTCTTTCCTTATTTAGCATACTGAAAAATCTAGTCTTTCTTCCTGTTCTAGGGCAGAAATTTTATGTATTTTTTGAGAGTAACTTGCAGTGTAGAACCAAGAATGAAGCCTGCATGAGGTGTAGAGCACTAAACCTTGAGCACCTAAGCAATTAAGCAAGTCCACAATCTTAAAACGTTTCCATTCCTTTTTGCATAGGGAAAATTTGGTATCCACAGAAGACACCTGAGTAGAGCGGAGTGGGAAGCTGCTTAGGCAGGCTACATTAGCTGAGATGGAAATGCAGAGGATAGAAATAGGTGCTTGTGGGCATTGGTCTTGGTATTGGCATTGGTGTCTCCTTCCAGGACTGTTTATGCATTTTGAAGCAGATGAACTTGGGTAAAAATCAACAGAGGTATTGGGAGCCACATCCAGGACTAGGATTATGACTCCACCCAAAGGCATTTCATGGTTTGACCAGCTCCTTCTGGCCATGTGAATTTTGTTTTGTTATCTTCATGGCTGCACAACTTGAGTGGAAGACCTGAAGACCTCTTCTCCAGTCTGGAGCTAAGGCACTCTGTGGAATCATAGAATCATCTGGGCCGGAAGGGACCTTCAAAGGTCATCTAGTCCGACACCCCCGCAGCTAGCAGGGACACCCCCAACTAGACCAGGTTGCCCAGGGCCTCGTCGAACCTCAACTTGAATGTCTCCAGTGAATATTCAAATAGCACGGGATACTGTAGACTGTATTGCTGAACTAAGACACCAGTATTTCACCTGTGCTCACCTGAGGTTCCTAAGTCCTTTTGTGGATCTGTGCCTGTTTTCACAGATGTAGTCATTGGCAGGGAACAGGTCTTCAGAGTGGTGTCTTGGCACTCAAAGCACTGATTGTGATAGCTACACAGTCTGCTGTAAAGCAGCATTTAACTTTGGTGATTCACAGACATGGTGCTTACAAAAACATCAATCTGATCTCTCCCCCCTCCTCTGAACCTGATAAATATTATACCATGTTTTCTATTCTGTTATCTGTCATAGACCACAAAAAAATCTCAAAGCAATACCAGATTTGTTATCTGTAAATCTCAAATATTCATTTTCTTTGTCTAGTTAAAAAAATTGTTTTGTATACAAGAAACAGTCTAACACTGAGGTAAACTTTATGAAGAAATCATAACACTGTTTTAGTATGTTGCAAACGCTCCTTTAGAATAACTTGCACTGACTCACAGAAGATCTCTTGTGCATGACTGGTTCCTGATAAAACTTTGGTAACTTGGTCCCAGCTGGAAGACAAGCAGCACTGTGCTCTTCTTCCTGCTGATGCAGTACATCAAACAGATCCCCTAGACGCTCCCCATTACAGGCTCAGTATCTGTCTGGTGTGGCCATGGAGACAAAATTGTGGGAACCAATGTAGACCAGAGTCAGTGTGAAAAAGAATATGTAAATGCAAGAAGAATACATAACTAAGAATGTTTGCTAGTGCATAAGTGTCTTAGATTTCACAGCTTAATTCCTATTTAAATTCTTGCATTGTAAGTGAGTGATTTTCTCCATCCGGTACAGTTACAGATCTTCCCTTAGAGGCTTTTTCCTGTGGCAGCTGCACACTGAGTCTCTGTCATCAGGCTGAGGTACAAGTTCCATTCCATCCCGTATTTCAGGTTTGCTGGCTTGGCGTTTGGCATATTTCTGAAATATGTAAACAACATTTAAGAATGCTATAAGCACCAACGTATAATTCATGAAACATGAATTTTCCTCCTCCCTTCCACTCACAAGCTTGCCTTTATTCAGGCTTCTTATGTCATTGTTTACAACCTGTTTACAAGGTGTCTTTATAAAACACCTACTAATAGGCTACATTGCCTCTGAAAACCTCCTTTAATGTTTTCCCCTGTCCTATTATTAATGGTAATTTGAATATTGTCATTATTTGTGTCTTTAACTATGTCATGCAGATAATGCTGTCATTTTTGTACATTGAACAGCTCCAAACTTTGTGTCAACCTGTGACTGCTGACACTGAGATCTAACTCTGCATGGCAAAACAGGAAAAAGAAATTAGTACTTTCAGAGACTTCTTTCTCTAGAGATTTGGTCTGCTTCACCCCTTACTACTCTACTAGCCATGCTTCTGGAATTTCTTTTCCACATATTCATTGTTTTGTAATACAGCAAAGTAGCTTGTGAGGGGTAAGTATGAAGGGAAAAAGGAAGAAAGTTGTGTATAAACTATCTTCTAAGTCTACTAGAAACCATATACCAAGTGACACTGAAAATAGGTCTGACAGTGGCATTTGGGGGCAAAAAAAAAATTAAAATATCTGATTCTGTAAAACAACTATTATGTCAAGTTGCTTCCGCAATGCCAAAGCAAGTTTTAGCAAAGCTCTTCACACTCATGTACTGTGAATAATATGAACTGTATTTGCTATTGATTAAGTAGGACTGAATATGACATTTGTAGCATTAGTAGCAGTAGCAGCTGGGGTAAAACAATAAAGTGATCTATTATACTAACCTGGAGCACCTTATAATAGTAGCAGTAAAACTTGTGAGGCTGAAGTAATTCTCTTGCCGTTAATTGTCCTTCTTTAGCAATTTTTCTTGCTTCTTCGTCATTTTCCTGGAAAATTGAGATGAAATGAATGAATAATAGAGCAATCAGTGAGTTACTCAAAGCCTGGCTGGCATTAGTTTTATTAAAGGTTCTCCTCAAATCTGCAACCTTACGTGCAATTACTGGTAGACTGCAAAGGCACTCTTTAAATTGCAGATTTTTTTAAAATACTGTATTGCTTTTATGGTCACAACTGGTACCTTAGGGCTATCAATAACAACCTTCATGAATAATTGTACAATTTTGAAAACTCAGTTGATTACTGCTCTACTGTTTTGTCCAAACCACAAACCTCTTCAAAATCAGGTCTGACATCTCCCACACAGTTTTACAGCGGACAAAGCCACAGCAGGTGTCGTCTCCTGTGCAACTCAATTCAGTGTCTTCCTTTTAAAAATAACTCTGCTTGAATTCATGTACTTACTCTCAAGTTTTTAAGGTCTATATTTCAAAGCGTATAGTATTCTCATCTGATTTGTCATGAAGAACTACAGTACCCTCAGAAGAGAAACTTTTCCTATGTTTTTTTAACATCATAGCTAAAACTAAAGCATAAATGGTGGGTTTGATCACACAGTTTTATCAGGCTTTTGGTTACAGAATTCTGTAACCTCTCATTCTGAGCATATTATAGAGCAGCAATATTTTTGTACATTCAAACAGAACATGCAGTGACTTCCAGGCAAGACCTAAAAAACCCAATAGAATTAGTTAAGTAGTATCTAGGATTCTGGGCGTTTCTGTGACAATTACCTGCATTAGTCAGTACACTAAGGCTCTGACTCATGAAACGCTTGTGCATGTACTTAAAATGAATTCTTAAGTATTTCCCCGAATGGAGATGGTTACTTGAATTAAGGCCTTCCCATCTTACCCTAACAACAAAATGTACTTCCTTTATCCCAGGATCTCAATAAATTAGATGTAACATATGTATATGGAAATACAAAAAGAAGAGAGTATTAAGATAAATTGTTTCCAGGTTTGCTTATCACTTAAAACTTGAGTTAGTAATGGCAGTTACCTTAGCCCATTTTATTTTCTCTAGCAAGTCCTCTAGGTTTCTCTTAACTGGAACATAATGTTTCCAAGGTTTTAATCCAATATAAAAATGTTCATAGTACTGGGAATCTTGCTTCAATACTAGGCTGTCACCCAGCAGGAGGTATGGAAACCTGTAAGCTGCTACAGTCCCGTCTACATTCACTTGGTATTTGTACTACAATATGAAGACAGAGGAAAAAAAGGTGAAATGTTAGAAGTTGGAAAACTGACTGTATAAAAGATTATTTTCATAAGCAAGACATAATTGTATTTATTAATTTGTATCTTCAAACCTGTTTTAGTGCTAAGCAGGTGTAGTTTCATGGTGTTCTGTATAACAGAATGGAAAAAGGATTTGTTTTCAACCCAAGACTGACAGTGAAGAACCTTTGTGTCACGTGAACTGTGTGATGGGTATTCTATTAAAGTGCCCTGGGATAGAGCAAGGTGTAGAGTGGGGAAAGAAAGAAAACTAATCTGTGCTTAAATTAAAAAAAAAAAAGAGTAAATTTATTCTGACTTAAAATGTATTATTAAATAGAATAATCTGAAACATTATACTGAAAGTAACCATGAATGTACTGCTCTGACAGAAGTTGTTGCAGCATTTCTGATGATACATTCTCTGGAACAGAACTTCAATTGCCATGTATTATAATTGCTTTTTACAGGACTCTGTCCCATTTATTTTTATACCTCTGTTGCAGTGGAATTTGTGTGTTAAAGTGCAAGAAAAACACCCATTTCTAAGTTGTTACTACAAGGACTCCTTCTGATATCCGTAACGTACTTGCAATGGACACAAGTCATGTCCATTGTTTTCATATTTACCCCAAATAGAAGAAAGAAATAAAATTTCTCCATGTATTTAAAACACAAAACAAGTCTCTAAGAATTCTCTAAGGGACTCCACAATAAAAGTATAGTGGCTTTCTTTAGAAGTGTGTCATACTATGGCTTTGATTACAGGTGGTCTGTAGATAGATAGATAGTGTTCTACAGTGTTCCCAGAGTAGCATAATTGTTGTATTTACTGAATGGAATTAGCAAAAGTAAGCCTTGTCTTTTCACTTGGTAAGAACTTGACAGCAAAATTAATCCAAGAATGTAATTTCCTTGTTACCTTAAAGAAGTCAAAGAAGCCCATCAGCGGAACCTTTCCCAGCTCTTTTTCTTTTTCTCTGAAGAAGAAATATCCTGTTATTCCAGCATCTAGTAGATCTGGATTTTCCTTGGATAACTTGACAAGATAGAGACGTTCTTCTCGGCTGTCTCGACCTCTAAATAAGGCTTGCTCGGTTTTGTTTTCCCAGGATGGGCCTATGAGCATTGAGTAATAAGATAAAAGCAAACAGTAAGGAAATGTTCATTTTATGTTTGGTGCAAATAAGGAACTTGCTGTGACAGTGGCATTAAACTCAGAGACATGGTAGAACAGGCATGATTTCTCATGAATCCATAATCACTTATTAGTCACAGGGGTTTAACTCCTAGTTCTGGCTTGAATTTTGGGATTAGAAACTGAGCCACTTACAAAAGGAAAAACAGGTAAATTGTTTTTCTACTCAACAGTTTTATATTTAAATAACTTGAAATATCTTGAAAGCTACATAAGGGATTATAATCAAATTATGTAAGTACTAATAATTAAAGTAATACTCCATCCATGAAGCCTGCTGCAACAACCAAAATTTCTTCAGTAAAATCCACTTCTGTTACCCAGCAATTTACTTCAGTCTTTCAGGAATCTCTTAATGATGACTTAAAAAGGAAAAAAAAAAAAAAAAAGAAAAAGCTACTATGTCCTCAAGATACATAGCAAGAGCCTGAAAGACTTCATCTTTGCTTACTGCTTGCTTTTAAAAACATAATATATGTCCTTCCTCATCCTTCTGCTGGACTTTCCTTAAAGGATCTGCTGAAGTGGGGTAGGATTTTACCATGACCTAATTGGAAAAGCAGCTGTACTAAATCAGTAACCAGAGAGTGCTTCAAATGGATAATTTAATTAAAATACTTAATTTAAAAACTAATAAAGAAAAGAGAAACTGTGAACAAATCAAATAAAAAGAAAGCCCTCTTCACTCAAGTTTTATTCCTGAGGTATGGTTCATCCATTTGCCTGATCCCCAAGTATTAATTAATTTTGGGGGTGGGGGAAGACACCTGTCAGTAAAAATGACTCTTCTTTCAAAGCTAGAATAACAATTCAGAAGATCCCAGTCTGAGGCTTTTTTTTATACCTATACCTATATTTTTTTATACATGTATATAGAGAGACAATATTTTCTTAATTGAAAGAGGCTGCAGCATAGTACTAGTTTACTTCTTTCAGGATTCAAATTCATTTTTACGTAAACAAAACATTGGGCCACATCACTGTCAGGAAAGGGATTGCTGTTTGATTGAAGGAACATATTCAAGTCTTTCACTGAGGAGAAAGGCCTTTTAATTATATTGACTTTTCTTCTGACACGTCACAGTAGCTATCTTCTGGATACCTTAAAGTTAAAATTAATCATTATTGTAAACTGGACTCAACTTTTGGCTCTAAATCCTTATTAAACACCTGCTTAGTAGCAGCGTTTAAAGTGTTTACAGTCTGTAAAGACTAACCTGCTTGCATGAAGAGACGTCCTAAGGCACTTGTGAACTAAAGACTTGAACATATTATTTGAATGCAACTTGTTGCTTTGATGGAATTTGCAAATTCTTCTTTTTTTAAATCCACAAAGTATAATTTACCTGTATTTCCTTGAATAGAAAGGAGATCATTTGTGACTCCACGCAGGGTTTCAAGAGTCGAGTGGGTTACATCATACGTTGGAAGGACTATATCTCTGGAATCCACAGAGCCACACCATGAAATGACAGGTATGGGACCAGGGGTATCATTAGCTTTCCGATACTCAACTGGCCAATCTCCAACATTAAGATAAAACTCCACATCGGGAAGACGAACCTAAATGTATACCCAAGAAAGGATAATAACACAAATATAGAAGCTGTTTGTCACTCTTGTATGTATTCCTCAGTTCTCTTATGTTATGCAGAATCAATAAACCTGCTAGACAGTTAATAGATTTAGCTAAGCTTAAGGTAGGAACTTCAAGTTTCTGTCCCACAAGCAAGAATGAAAGAAACACTCACAGAGGCCAGGGAAAGGCTCGCAGAGTTGGGCCTTAGCCCCTGCAGCTTCCCCAGCAATTTCATTACTGTCAAGCTCAGCCCCCAGACATTAACCCTAAGATACACTGCCATCTTAGTGAAAAAACAAAAGTCAAATCTTACTTCGGGAATTACAAACCTGAAGATAAAACAACAAATGCAATGTCGCCCTATTAGAATGTGACTTAGTAGTCTTAAATGATCAAAACTGATACCTTTCTTGCCAGTGACAGGAACATTTCATCGGAGAACATTTTGAAGTCTGTATACTTCCCTAAGGAGCGACGGTAGATGTGATTGTTGAGAATGGTGTAATGAACAATAGCACCTCTTGTTTGACTGAACTTTGCTGGGATTTCCTTAAGCATTCGCTGAAGGTCAATGGTGGGAAAAGAAATGAAGTCCTTTGTAATCTGAGGTTCTTGGGATGGACAAGACATAGTGTTCTGCCAGATCTCAGGGTCTTCTTCAGGACAGTCACAATATTCATGATAAACTGGTCCTGCAGGAAGCAAAGCACTGAGAATCTGTATGTGTGATTGTACATCAATCATAATTCCCCAAACACATGAGTACATAAATGTAGACTTTACAGTGACTTGACATTTTTTATTCCAAGTTTTCTAATGTTTTCCTGGGAAATCATCCAGCCTATAACATTTCTGGGGTTTAGCAGTGTAACTGAGAAAACAGCAACATTCTTCTCTTTTCAGAAATCAAAATACTAGATTTTTTATTATCTGGGTAAAATTCACCTGCAAAATGAAGCTCCATTATTGTGCTGCCTGCCAACCACAGAGGGTATTCACAATTGTTCTGTCTGTAACTACCAAAGCTCAGGTATGAACAGTTTCAGGTTTTGCCTAATTCAGATCTTTGATACAGTAGGCTTTACCTCTGGCATAAGGTGTTTTCTTTTATGTTCAGTCAACTATCCCTTCTGTCCTTTCGAATCAGAGTGCTTCTAATGGACTTCTCAAAACAGGTTCTGTCCTGTGTCATAGTTTCATGGCTGCTGGCAAACATGCACCAGCAAAAAGAAGGCATACTGCTACCCTGAGGACTCAGGACAACTTCATCTCAGTTTGAAGACATTTCTAAGTTTGTATTTAGGAAATTTTATCAAAAAACCCCATGACCAAATTCCAATTAGAAGCAGTGGTAGACTGAAACAAGACTCCAGAGAACTAACTTTATATTATCCTTTTCTTTGCTAAACAGCTGTCCATTTGAGAGCAAGAAAAGGAAGTTAAAGAAGTAGATCTGGAATGAGAGTATAATTTGCCCTGTTTGTCCTGCTCTTAAATAGTTCTTCCATAGTACAGACTTGCACTGAATTAATCTCTGCAAACGAAAAGAAATAAAATTCTGTCTGGTTAACGAAATACAGTGTTGTTGTTCTGAAAGATCACACTTTTTAGAAATCACAGACATTTGAATTGTAAAGCATTGGGAACAACACAAAGTTCTTGCTTTTGCAGGTAGTATTTTCTACTTTAGATAAAAATAACGCAATGTTTAGGTGAATACCTGCTTGAAAACAATAAAACTACAAGCTTTCTCTCTTATTCCCAAGCAAATCTGAAGAGATCCATTTCCTTATGCAAGAGAGAAGAGGAGATGTCCAGACACATCACCTTAGTGTCAGAGGCCATAATCTACATGCTTGTGCATCTAAGTCCTGTAATTTAGCAATGCCTGGAGATTGTCACCGCTTATTTCTCTGAATAAGGAGAATACCTGTGAGAAGAGCACATGAACAAGGGGGAACCAGCCTCTAATTTCCCAGCTCCTCCTCTAGCAGTAAATTAATCTGTAGCATTTCTGTACCTACCATCATGTGCTACATTAATTAAAAGAAAAAATACCCTTACCTTTCAAGATGTAAGGAGATTGCGCTACATGCTGATCACCATAAAGTATCTCAATTTTTAACCCTTTTCGGACACTCCCATACATCCGATACCGCATAAGAAATGTGCCATCGTTTCTATCCAAAGGGCGAGGGGTGTAAATTCTGGTGCTTTCCTTTGGAGAAAGTGCCTTAATTACCACTTTAAACTGTGTTCTTCCTGGAAAGAGGAAAATAAAAACAGATACAAGCACTTTAAGCTATTAGAATTACATATATGAAATAAAGGTGAGAGCAAACTCTACTGGATTATGTCCATGGAATTTAATTTAACTTTGCACAGGAAATGTTTTGATTATACCAAGCTGGTAGAATTAATTTCAGTTACGGAAGATCATAGAATCATAGAATGGTTTGGGTTGGAAGGGACCTTAGAGATCATCCAGTTCCAACCCCCCTGCCAGGAGCACGGACACCTCCCACTAGAGCAGGTTGCTCAAAGCTCCATCCAGCCTGGCCTTGAACACCTCCAGGGATGGGGCATCCA
>JAOTQQ010000001.1:189202254-189222398 GCA_026546715.1 Gallinago undulata | reverse complement strand
GCCTTGAACACCTCCAGGGATGGGGCATCCACTACTTCCCTGGGCAACCTGTTCCAGTGCCTCACCACCCTCACTGTCAAGAATTTTTTCCTAAAATCTAATCTAAATCTCCCCTCTCTCAGTTTAAAACCATTACCCCTTGTCTTATCACTATGTGCCCTTGTAAAAAGTCCCTTTCCAGCTTTTTTGTAGGCCCTCTTCAGATACTGGAAAGGTAATATATGGTGTCTCTGGAGCCTTCTCTTCTCCAGGCTGAACAGCCCCAACTCTCTCAGCCTGTCCTCCAGCCCTCTGATCATCTTCGTGGCCCTCCGCTGGACCCACTCCAACAGGTCCATGTCCTTCTTAGTTGGGGGCTCCAGAGGTGGATGCAGTACCCCTGGTGGGGTCTCAGGAGAGCAGAGTGGGGGGGCAGAATCACCTCCCGTGACTTGCTGACCATGCTGCTTTTGGTGTTTCATATTTTTCTCTCTTTTTGATGTTTCATATTTCTCTAAAATGTATTAATTGTTACTGCCTGTATTAGGTCATGTACAGACAGAGGTTGCTTTAAAAGAAAGAAATAATACATAATTTAAAATTCTTCATTGCTGTTTCTGAGATTTCCCACAGTGACTATTTAAAGTGAAGGACAGAGCATGGGCCCTGTTGGGATGTACTGGCAGGTTGTTCCTTGCTGCTCCTTCCCATCCCAGGGAACATCATGCCTCTGGCCCGGCGCGCACCCACCTTTGAGAGGCAAAGGCCTTGGGCTGGGGGTGAGGGACTGCAGGCTGCCCTCCTCAGTGTGGTCATGCTTGGTGATGGGGAAAGAGGGACCATGGTATTTTTCTCTAGCAAGTGTAACAACAAAGTAATTTCATGGATTTAAAAACGGTGGAATACAAATAAGCATGGAAAACCTCCAGTTATTTCTCTCCTGAGGTGGTTGTATCATTTTTATCAGAAGCGTTTGCTGCTACTAGGAAATATTTCAGGGTGTTGGTAGGTGGTGGTGGTGGGGAGGCTGCACAAGGCTGTAGGAGAATTAAAACAAGCTTCTGTGCAAGCCCGGATTCTCACATGCAAAACAATGGAGCACAAACAAGTGCTGTGTGGGTTTGAATAACATGAACTTCAAGTCTCTGTGCATACAGACCGTGAAAAACAGGTTCCATGAAAGTGAAATTATCAAGTCTGGTTTCCTCCTTGCTTTTGTCTTTAGTCTCCCAAACTCCCCCACGTCAGATAACCACGGATCTCCACCGACATACTGTGTGTGATGCTCCCGACAGGCAGGAGGAAAAACGTGTAGGGTTAATCTGGAGTTAGGAATGTGCTCCTTGGCCAGGCAGTACGTCCCCCGCTGGGGCTCTCAGCGCAGGGGGTGGCGAGGGCAGGTTTCCTCTCCCTCTGCACCAGTCGGGAACACGTTTGGAGAAGGTGGTGAGTGGGAGCTGTCAGCGTGGATTGACTGGGGGCCAAGCGTGCCTGGCGAGAAACGTGCTCTGGGGATGAGGGGAAAGCAGGGAACAGCATTTACCTTGAGTTTAGGACAGATGTTTAGCACTGTCGCCCACAACGCTCTTGCATCCGCGTTAGGATGTTATGGTCTGGATGGGGAACAACCAGGTGGGTAAAAAATACATCAGGGTGGTTGGTTGGGCTTAGAGGGGGCTGGTTGATGGGTCATCTCTACCTAGTAGCTGGTAAGAATGGGAGCACCACAGGGACCTGGCCTGGGATGAGGAGATGGAGAGTTCCATCGCTTGGTTTGCAGATGACACCAAACAGGGGGACTAGTCGGTGTGCTTGAGCGCAGGGCTACCATCCTGAGGGACCTGGACAGAGTAGAGGAATGGGCCATGAAATTCAACAGAAAGTCTTGCACTTGGGTGCCAGGGAGCGGCGAGGGTGGGCTGCTGCCTGGAGAATGGGGCTGAGGAGCACAGCACCATGGCTGGCAGCAGGGCTTCACCAGGGCCTGGCCTGCATGGGGCAAACAGCATCTGGGGCAGCCGAGAGGCCACATCACTTGTGGGGACAGGGCAGGGTGAGGTCAGGCAGGGACATCAATCTGCAGATCAGAATCAGGCCCTGTGAGGGGAACCAGGGTTAAGCATGGCTCTGGTGGGGCTGGAGGGCCCTGGGGACCTCAGTCTGCAGGTGGGACCAGGCTCAGCAGGGCCCATGGCCAGCCAGGCAGGGCTGTGGGGAGATGGAGACCAAGGTCCTCCAACATTGCATGGGCAGGGCTGAAATAGTGTCCTGGGCCATGGGCAGTGTGGGTGGAGCCCTGGGGAGGGGGATCAGGGCCTGTTGGTGCTCTTGGGGCCCTGTCCCTGGGGAGGAGCCACCCCTGTGCTGATACAGACTGGCAGCAGCTCTGAGGGAACAGCCCTGGGGGTGCCGGTGGGTGGTGAGGGGTACATGGGCCATCAGCAGGTCCTGGCATCAATGATGGCCAGCGGCCAGCCTGGGCTGTACGAACCAGGGCAGAGCTAGAGGTTGAGGAGAGTCATTATCCCACTCCTTGCAGTACTTGTTAGACCACATGGTCCAGATACTGCATCCAGCTTTGGGCTCCCCAGTACAAGACATCGATAAACTGGATCAACTGCAAGGGAGGCCACTGAAGCGGTGGTGCTGGAGCACTGGCCCTGTGAGGAGAGGCTGGGGGAGCTGGGCTTGTTCCGCCTGGAGCAGGGATGGCTTCCGGGAGGGCATGGACCTTACAGAAGCCCCCAGTGCCCCTGGGAAGATCATTGAGGAGATGGTGCATGGTGGAAGGATGACAGAACATTGGCATAAGTTGAATGAAGGGAGGCTCAACCTGGAGTACGTTTCTCCCACATGCCTCAGGCAGAGGCACAGGCTCTCCAGAGAGGCTCTCCAGTCTTCATCCTTGAATGACTTGAAGACTGGACAGGACGAAGCCTTGAGGAGCTTGGCCTGACCTCAGAGCTGACCTGCTGTGAGCAGGAGATTGGAGCAGAACCTCCTGAGGTCCTTCCCAGTGTGAGCTACCCTGTGATGAAACCATGACGTTTCTGTCCCTTTTTTCAAATGTCATTGAGATGTTAGAAAGGTCAAAGGTCATCTGGGGACACAAGTGACCTAATGGGTGGACAGCGATAGGTACAAACACCACCCTAGCCCATAAACCGTGTTTCCTTTCGAAACCAGGCTGAGGGACTGCGTCACTGAACTCAGGTACCACACACCCTGGCTGTAGTAATTAAGGCTGAAAGACAGTGGTGAGTCTCACACCCTGCCACTGCACGTGGCAGCCAGGCCCCACTCAGGCCTCATTCCTGGAGCTTATCACCTTGTAAAACTCCTCATCAAATACTACCCTTGGCCCCTACATGGAGTATTGGTGTGACCCCTGCCTGCAGCTGCTGATGGACCACGGCTGGGTGCCCCCTCTAAAATCTATGGCATCATTTGCCTTAACAATACTAACATGCTGGGTTTTACTACTTTTTAAATAAACTGTCTATGGCATTCACAGTAAGTGAAAAATAAACAGAATACTAGTACATTTTTTCTCATTTGAATGCAGAATTTATTTCAAATAATCTTAAATATGAAAATCCTATAAATTATGAACATTTGTAGAATACACTTTTACCAAAGAAAAAGCTTGGAAAAGCAAAGATGTCAAAATCTGGCTCTACTAAAGTGAATGGAGCAGATCACTAGTCAAAGGGTATTTCTCCCTATGTTTTCATGCCAATTGCCTGTTTTACAGAATAGTGTTATTCGGTGTAAATATTAGTTTACAGATCCTCAGTAGGCTGCAGTCTTCCACAACTGATTTATGACCAAATGCTTACATGAAATCAAGCCACCTGATCTCCTGTAAGTACAGAGCATAGCAAATGAAAAAAAATTATGCCAACAAGGTGAGAACTTATTCCAACTTCTGTTGAACAGGTACAAAATATTTACAAATAAAAATGTTCTAAACCATCCACTTCTAGTCAAGAGAAACTGTATGACCATTTACTTCCCTTGTAAATGTTTATTTTATTATTCTTTACCTTATGTATGCTGGTATTACCAGGTTTTGGATTAACATATTTTGCAGAAATGTACAACAGCTGCAATTCCTCACTGATACTCAGCTGGTTTTATTGTCTTCCTCTACAGAATCCTGTGCTGTTGTGGTTTGGGGTGGGCTGGCCACCACAATACACAGAATACAGCCATTTACAGAGAAACACAATTTCTCCTTAGGATACTGCATTTGACAAGACTGCAATTCTGTGGTAGTCATTTCCTTCCAGCATGGCATATATCAGCATACACTTACATCCTTCCAAACCAGGCATGTCGTAGAGCTCAATTTTGACTATAAATACATAGTTTATGTTAGTCCTTCTATATACAACAAAAGACAAATTACCCAGGTAATAATACTTATATATCGGTGCAGATTTGAACTACAGACCCACTTCTTTAACGAAGTTTACAGTATAAAAAAATAAGGATACCAGTTACCTACTATAATATTTTCATATTTTAGTTACTTGTGGAGTAGTCAGAGATACAAGCATTGCTTGTTTAGTGTAAAATATAGTATTTTAAAATACCAGTATACTGTCCTTTAGTTACAAAAATATAATTATGTCCTACAGAAATTTTATTGAATTAAAAAGTTTATCAAAAATATGGATCATCATTTCAGACCATATGTGATATTAGAAATAAAGTAGAAGTAAATGTATAATTATTTAAAAATACTATCTGCTGGCTCAGTGAGCCACTCCTGATTTTGTATAAAAAGAGATCAAAACTTAGGCATAAATTTAATGGCCAGGGATGAGTTTTGACTAATACATTATTAGCGTGGTTGAAGAAAAGCCACTGGAAAATGTTTACAGCTGTTCAGTTTGAAGCATAAAAAGTACTATTATGACAGCACAAATGCTTGAAAGAGATCAAACAGGGAAAGAGCATTTTTTACTGGTTTTATTTACCTAGTATGTAAAAACCAGCCAGTCTCTATGGTACAGTTGTGACCTGGCCAAGTGTCCTCTCGGGCCGCTTTGGGTGGTGCTGCCCTGAAGGAGCCCAGCGGCTGCCGATGCCTCACCCCAGGACCAGCCTGGCACAGAGGCAGGGGCAGAACTCTGGGACGTAAGGAGTTGTATTGGTGAGGGTTGTTTTCCCAAAATTAGGACAACTTAGGATTCAACCTATGAGGTTTACATAGAAAATAAATAGAGTAAAACTTTTTACATTTTCCATGGTTTAAAATGTCGGATTATTAATCCAAATTAACCTGTTCCTAAATCAAAGGCAGAAATCTGGTCATTCATCTTGACTGCAAAGCTCTGCCAGTTATGAATCCCCCATGTCTGAAAAGCAGATTTCCACTCTTAGTCGTGTTTCTTAACATCCTCAGGAATTGTGGTGGGTTTTCCAGCACTGTGCCCTCTGCTGAGCTGCTTCCCATGCACTGCAGCACTTCTGTAACTCACACTGCTCACTGCTCTTGTAACGCTGAGGAGAAACATCTCGGTGTGGAATCTCCCTCAACTACACGTCAGAACAAAGGCCACCAGGGACACTGCTGCTGCGCCTCCCAGGAATGCAGAAAAAGAACATTCATACAGAATATGCTGTAAAAATTGAACAGGTTTTGTTTTGTGGGGGTGTTTGTTGGGTGTGATGGATTGGCATTATCTCACTTGATCTGGTAAATGAGGAAAATTGGACAAACAGCAATTTATCAGCAAAGAAAACTCTTGTTTTTCTGTTAAGTCTCATAAAAAAAAGTAGCTCAAGCTAGAATTTATCCATTCCAGCACTGCGTAGCTGGCAGGAGCCTAAGCCACTGCTTGCTGACTCAGAGGAAAGCCATCTCTGGAGTTACACTGCCCAAAGCTCCACAGTTGTTTACCTTCTATTATGCTGGGAAGAGATTTTTTAACATTCTTTTTCCCTGCTCAGGGAAACAACAATGGTGAAGCCTCATATTTAATACAAAAGTCAAATGCTCAACCAATGTAACATACTAATTTCTTTAAAACTAATTAAGTTGTACCAATTTATAGCAGCACAAGAACTGGCTCGAAGTATTTGACACGGTTTTGCCTGTCCAGAAAATACTGAGCTATCGTGCCATCTTAGTCCCATGGGCCCTTCATAGCTCCGATTCTTTATCGATCTCATCTAGGTAGTATTCATCATCGGTGGTGGTATCACTGTCTGAATCCGAATACGCTGCCGGGTCTTCCTGATAGATATCAATTGGCTCTCGGGGGGATGAAGCAGCTGATGACATCTTGCTCCCAGCAGAACTTGAGCTCAAAAGCTCAGCCCTGTTGATAGAAGACCCCTCTCCGTCTCTGAGAGCACCAGGGTTGTTAAGAAGACAAGGTCTCCATAATCGCCCTTCTGTGAGTGACTTCTTGATATTTTCCAGAAAAGCCAACTGTTGTTCTTTTCCAAATATACCAAATTCAACGGATGGATACATCAAATTTCTAGTGCCATAACTTTTTTCATCGTCTGAGGCCCAGTTTTCATTTTCGTCGCAAGACAACAGCTCTGAGTAAGATTTAAACCTCTTCCCATGTATACCATCTTTTGGTAGAACACTGCTTCCCGAGGCGAAGGTCTCGTGGGAATCTCGAGCACAAACACTCTCAGAAAGGTGACGCTCACGCTGGCTTCTGGCATGGCTCTTGCGCAACTGATAGCCGTGCAAGTTGGCATTTTTTACGCTAGCAAACTGAGAGGTGTTTTGACACTGACCAAGCACCATCTGGGAAGTCAAGTTTTGCTGTGGACATACGTCTGACTGCAAGCAGCTATTTACAAACGTGTTTGAGTTTTTGTCATTTAAAAGTGGCAAGGGAGGAGTGCAGGCACGACTGCCAGCTCTTCTTTTCCCAACATCCAGTGGGTCTGAAGCAGTAGCACTGGGAGAGATGGGCTGGCTTTTGCTTTCTAACCTGAGATCAAGTGTTTGGGAATTCTTATTTCTTGTGGTTACTGCTTTATCTGGAAAAAGGGTTGTAAGACTTGGCCTATTTTCCACTTTCCCTGTAGGTTTTTTGGGAGTGATGGCTTCCTTCTGGGTGTATGAGCTTGTAAAAGACCTCCAATTGGTGTTATTAACAAGCAAAGAAGGATCATTCTGATTTTCAGTTGTCTTCTTCTCAGCTGTTCTTGGTGTATTCTTATCAGGGTCCAGACTGTGATTCTGATTTTCCTTGTCCAACTGCAGGAATGGCTGATGGGAATCTGTTGAAATCAATGAATCAAGAGACATGTCGACCTCTAAAGAAGTGGCATTTCCACCATTCTGTGAAAAAATGTTACTTATGTGCGGTTTGGGGGGCAAATTTTTACTGGAAAATTTTCGACTTGTTTTGCAAACAGCTGCCAGTTTATTTTTAATTGAAGGTCTGTTTTTCCTTTTTTCTATATCTTTGACTTTGTCTCTTGTGCAGTCAGAGAGAAGCTTGTTCTCATCTTCTGCACTCTGTGTTGTCTTCTGGTCTTGGGTAACCCTGAGGACCTCATCTTTACAGTTAATGTTCAGGCTGCCTTCACTGTGCCTCTCTGATTCCTGCAAACCACTACAATTGCTACCCTTTTGAGTACTCTGTGACTGTAGTTCTTTTTTGGTTTTTGAACTCTTTAATTCGTCTGTATCTGTGCTAACCCCTTCACCTAGCTGCAGGAATGGATCAGCACTGGAAGCTGTGCTTACCTCACACTCTTTGTTCTGAGACTCTGAAAGCACTTTGCTACAAGAGTTTAAATAATTTGCATTTTTCCTTGAACTGTCAGCCCTTAGTTGCAGTCCACTACACTTATTATTATACAGAGAGGTGGTTTGGTGTAGGAAATTTACTCTCTGTGTGACTTGGGTACTATCCTTGTACGTGTCTTCTGCAGGAGGAAGTGGCACATCAGCACACTCTGTGTTACCGTTCCTTCCAAGGACCTGTTCCTTCTCTCCTGGGTGGAGGAGTGAGCTATTCAGATTTGTATTGGTGTTCACTTTAGGGGGCTGACAGCAGTTATCAGAGTTTCCCTTCTGTATAGTATTTTTATTTGTTGAAGTAGAATACAAGGGATTCTCAAAATGTCTGCCCGGCTTGGGAGGGGCTGATAAAGTGGAAATTAGTGGTGTGGCTCTTTGTAAAATGTCCTTCTTTTCTTTTAGAGATATTTCTGTATTTTGGCTGCTTGAAGCATCAGATATGGCCTTACCTGACTTAGCCACTACTGCAGTGGATTGCGGACCAAAAGAAATTTCTTTTGTCACCGTGTCACCATTTTCTGCAACTGAAAGATCTGCTGAGCTATCTGGCCTGTTATGTACCATACTCACTGACTTTGAAGTACATCTCTTCTCAGAGATAGGAGCTTCACTATCAACAGCAGTTCCTACATCCTGAGGTGTGACCAAAGCTGAAGATACTTGGTCAGAAGAATATGAAGGTACCTCTTTTTCCAAAGTACTGGGAAAAAAAACATTTGCTAAACTCACATGACCTTCATTTCTCTTGCTTCGTATTCTTGGTGACTGAGCATTTTCTTTGGGACAAGGTAAATTTGCATCCTCTGGATTATCTCTAAAGAGGCTACAAAATGTTCTTGAATGTCTTCGTGGTAACGTGTAATAAATAGAAACTAGTTCATGATACTTGACATGATCTTCATCAACACAAACTGTAAATGTGCTTGTAGTTTTATATTTCTGCAAAAAATTTCCCCTTTCCTCACAATCTGTAAACACAGAGGATTCTCTTCTGCTTAGATGTTTACATCTGTCTGTCAGTTCAACTGATGTACTACTACTTACTGAATCATTAGGACTTCTGGTTAAAGGACTGGGGTAATCTTTCTCTTTGTTACTTCCAGCAGCACTTAATGATGCCGATGTATAAAAGGAATGTTTTGAGTCTAAACAAGACACATCTCTTTGATTAGAACAAAAGGCACCAGCTCTACGTGGAGTTTCAGACCTTAAGCAATTGTATGCTGTTCTGCCTTCTCTAGGTAAAGAGATGGGCGTATCTGACCTAATACTACCAGCAATGCTGGCTGATTTCCTAGGCAAAGTGTAATAAATAACAAGTGGGTCAGGAGATTTGGGGCTGTTTCTGCTAGGGGAGCCAGTAATGCTGCAGCTACCGGTATGTCTCAGCAACCTGTCTTGCTTGTGAAGCCTTTCAATACAAGGTGAATTATTCCTTTCTTTTTCAAAGCAAAAATAACTTAAACTATGTTCAGAGGTCTTGGGTTCTCCATCAAAGTTATGCTTGTAAATATTTCCGGAATTTCCATTTGGTGGAGAACTAGTAGTGAATTCTCCATTACAGTTCTTAGTAAATAAAGTGCTCGCATTTTGCGGTGTTTTCTGTGAAATCTTTTTGTTAACACCTATTCTGCTCACTTGAGCTGTTTTCCCACATTCTGCTTGAGATTCAGTAACCGTGCAATTTACTGAAGTTAGTGTTCCTAAACGTTTAGAATTGTCTTTATGAGAAAGTGCTTGTGGAGAGCTGTGTGAGGAGCTAGATGAACATTCAGGAGGACAGGACAACATGCCTTGACAGTTTGCCAATTTCTCAGTGGGTGGAGCAGAAGCAGCTTTCAGCAGCGAGGGGCACCTCTTTGGAGCAGCTAGGTCAAAGGCTTCTGCACTCTGATTATCCTGTTTGATGCTCTGACTTTTTGCTGTGTAGTGCAGATTATGTTCCCATTCTTTCTGACTTGGAAGAAAAGGTTCCTTCCTGCTCTCAGCAGCTGGCAAAATGCGGGGAGGCTGACGGAACACACTGCTGGGTGGGCAATTGCTTTCCTTCATTCTTACATTTCTTTTATCACCGTTTGATGTATGTATTTTTGCAGTATCTCCTCTGGCAGTGACTTGGTTTTGCCTCTTTGATCTCATTGTGTTAAAGAGAGATGCATCGCTTTGCAGCATGGCAGGAGCAGAGCTCTTAGAGGGAAAACTCTGGATATTGATGTAGTTTCTATTGGCTTGTTGAGAAACTGACGGTAACGGCATTTCTTCATCAGGCTGCTTCATACCTTCAACCTTCTCTAGATGTGTAAAGTCTGCCTTAGTACTCCTTTGGGAAACGGAGACTGAATTCCTGTTCAGTCCTATAGGTTTTGTTTGGTCCTTCAAATTAGGAAAGACTGAGTCATCAGTTCTGATACTAGATGAAGAAACTGAAGAGTTACAACTTAGCCAAGGCTGACAGCCCTCGGTGAATTCTGAAAAAGTTCTATTTGCACTTCTTGTTATCCTTTTCATATTCATATTTTCTGGAGAATACACGTGAAAATCGTTCTGCAAGTGCTGAGAACCAAACTTGGCATTCTTTGTACGTGCCCACTGCTGGTCATTTAAATTAGCCATAATCACTTCAAAGCTGGCATCAGGGGAAACAAATGCTTCATCACTGTAATACTGAGGAGTATCAGACCAAGAAGGATAGCTGTCTTTTTTTCCGTAATAAGAATTTTTTTGGTTTGCGTACCACTTGCCATGAGAAGAAATATCTCTATAGTAGGCTCTAGAGAGATTATTTTCCGATTTGTATAATGGATAATTTTCCCAGTTATCAAAAGGCAAAGGAGAAGTAGCTTTGTCAGGGCTACTAAAGCAATTACTGCTTGAAATAGATCTTCTGTAGTGGTGTTTCGAGTGGTGACATGCATATTTCTTGGTTTCTTGCAGAGAGCTAGGATATCCACCATGGTCTGTAGCATGAACCTCCATCAGTGATTGGGTTCTAAACATTTTTTCTTGAGTTGATGTTTGTCCAGGAGAGTCTGGTGTGTTGTTCCATACAATAGAAGACAGAGGAATTCTCTTTGGGTTCTGTCGACCAAACCTTGGTACAAAACCATTGCTGCTCTCCCTTGCCAACGAATGTTGTAAACTAGATGCTGATAGCTGGTCAGTAGATACTGATGATGAACATCTCTGAAGGGAACATACAGAGTAACTTCTGCCAGCAATACTCCTGTTCATACAACTCTTGTGCCTAAATCCAGTGTTATGTGTTATGGAAGGAGGATATAAGCTACCTTCTGAAGACCGTCCGAAGGAAACAGAAGACAGCCTTCTGCTTAGTGGAGGAGGATTTCCATCAACCGGATCATCATATTTGTAATCTTCTTGAAAGGCTGTCTGGTGCCAGTTTATATATGCACTGTGTAATTTTCTTGGTCTGATGAAAATCTTGTGTTCATCTTTGGCTCTTATTGTTCTCATTCCATCAGGGAAAAATGTGCTAGGCATGTCACTCCAGTCATTTCTGTGTTGCCCCCTACTAGCAGTCTGTCTCTTTGAAGTGGGGAATGGAGTGCTGTATTGGATATTTGATGTGCTGCTAGTAGAAACTGTCCTGTCCAGTGGGTCTTGGGCTTGTTCCTGGGCCAGCTGGTCATCCAGATCATTTAGAACTACACAGGAAAAAAAAGATACGTGCTTTGGTTTTCTTTAATAATCTTCTGATGATTTATGTTTAAAAGTTTCATGTACCATCTTAATATTCAAAACTGGTTTTGAAAGGAGTCAGCTTCTCAGCATTCAAAACCCTTCCGAAACCCGTGTTCCCAAACCTGTGTTCTTCCTCCACTGGACCTTTCAGCAGTCATCCATTATGACTACAAGTTAAAAAAATGCACTGCTCCATGACTGATCTTAAAACTGCTCTTTATGTAAATGTTAGCTTTTATGCTATTCAAAAGAAAAACAAAACAATTTGAACCCTGAATTCTTACTCACGTGCTATATATGCATGTGTGTGTGGTAAACCTTCCAAGTCTAGTTTGTAACAAAAAATCCCTGAAAAGAATTCGCAAGGCTAACATGGACCTTTCTGTGTGTTCAAAAAGCACAGTTATGATGTAACTGTAAGAAAACACAAAATCCTGTAATCCATCAAATAAGCATAGTCAGTAGTCTGGCATGTCCAGTGTTTGTTTCATTCAGGAAAGAAGTTCTCCACTAAATTGTAGCTTATTACTTAAAAAAGAGAACTTAAAATGGCATTTTCTGGATAGAAAGGGTAATTAAATAGTTAGGAACCTGTGATTCTTTCTAGTAACAAAGCTGTACTTATATATATATATATATAGATAGTCTCATGAACTGGAATTAAACACTATATAGCTCAGTTATAAGTTTAGGTGACAGCAATGTATTGAAAGTATTTTTACTGGCAAAACAAATTATGCCTTTGCTAATTGTATTCTTTTTGTATTTTGAAAATAGCACACATAAGATACGAACACAAATGGATATGGCTCTTTTGTTACCTAATCTGTTTAAATTAAAAACACTGACTGATCAGTCATTACAGATCTGTGCTAATAGTACAGAATCATTAAGAAATCATTGCTAGGTATGTATAGTTGGAATAAAAGGTGATACAAAAGTATTATAATTTTCCTTTTTTCTAGATTTCTCTTCAGCACAGGAGAGAGTCAGCTTAGAACAAGAAAAAAGACAAGCTGTTTCTAAGTCTTCCATTTGGAGGACATCATCCAAGCTATGTACAGTTTTTCTCCCTCAGTGGGCAAGTGTGCACGGTTATGACTGACACCCAAAAGCAGTGATATGCATGTGAGTTTCAGAAGCAGCACTGTACACCTTGCAGTGCTCTCTTCTTCCAGCACTGCTGACTCAGCCACTGCTTCCTGATCAATCATGCTTTTGATCTGTGATCTCTTGTAATTCTCGGCGGTAGAAAGAGATTTTTTTTTGCATAGATCTCAGAAAGTTTACAGAAGAACACCACTGTAATTCCATAGGCTGGCTCTGATCTTGCCTTGCTTCCCATCAGTGAGAAAAAAAGAACTAGCAACTTTCAACTGGTGCTACAAGGGCTCCCAGAAACCTAAGTGAATGTCATCATGCTTCTTGCTTTTGTGGTTTGAGGCTTTACAATTCATAAAACCAGGCTTGGTAATTCATCATTGTCAAAATGATGCATGCAGGTAACTGGGATTAAATTCTTGTCACATAACTGTATGTCTGCATCTGAAGGATGCAGTATGGGCTCCTGCCAGAATCAGCAAGAGAGAAATGTACACTTTTAAGCTGTGATTCTTTTGATCTGGATCAGTACGAGACAAAATGCTTTCTAAGAGTGACCAGAAACATGCCTGAAGTCAACAACAAGAGTAGACATTCTGCTGTCAAACGAAGCCAGCAAAACGTAACCACTATGCTAGAAAATGATGGGCTATACCTTTACATCCTTTGCAGAATATTCTCTGAAACCAGTCACCACAGTCACTTCTGATAACAATAATATCAGAACAAAGTAAGGACACACACTTACCACTGAAAAGCTCCTTCTCTAGCTGTTCATTCCATTCCTGTGTACTTTTCTCCATCATTTCATTTTGGTTTGCATCAAAAGAGTGGCAACTTGTTGCAGTTGACATCGGGGAATTACACATTTCAGCCTGTTAAAAATTGTAAGGCAACATGAGTTTAGTTCTATATGTGGGTTCAAATCATGTTTCATGTCACATCACAAATCATGTCACAACTCACAGAGGTCAGTAACTCTTTGTGGGTCCATTAAATACTGAATTATTAAAATATACAACTGAGGATTGTAAAGTTGCATGCATTTTAGGGACTTTTACATATGTAATAAGGATATTTGCTCATTTGACCTCATACTGTAGCATGTCTGGGATACAAGTTATAATGACCTTATAATACGGGGCTTATTTTACTTATTTTCTCCATGTGCATCCTTATTGCATTGTATCTCTCTTAATTTAGTTTTTCCTAATCACTTCTTCCTTGACCAGCATATTTTAAAATTCACACAGTGACCTCCCAACAGAGATTTAATAATTTAACACCACAGTCAATTTTCATATTGCAAAACAGCACTTCAGGGGGCTGTGATAAATTACCTTAGCAGTGGGAAAAGGTCATCCTATTCCCCACCTGAGTTTAGTTTGCATGTCAAGCTGGAGAGGTTCCTATCCCATCCATATTTCTCTCAGCTCACAGTCTCAGACGGTAGAAGTGTAGACAACTGTTGATTTATTTTAGCTTCTTTTTTTTTTTTCTAATAAATTTTCCCTTACTACTTTTTAGTTCTCAATATTTTTAACATTTTACTTGTGTAGTTACAATAGCCTATTTATATAATAGGCAGGATTTTCCGATAAGACTTTGTTCCATCATACATTAATATACATTATCCCTTTGTTTTGGAAATATGAGAAGGGAGGTGACTGAGGTTGCCAATTTACCTCCTGTGTACCTTTGATTATATACTGTACACCTTCTTAATCCCCTCTGTGATTATACCACACAATTGAAGAGAAGGAAAGACATGCTAGTAATACATGGCAATAAAGCAATTAAAATAGCAAATATCATCCTTGGAGGAAATGTGTTTATTTCAACAGCATGCACTTAAATTACATCAGGAATAAATCTGTTGTTTCATCCTTAAATTGAGCTTGTGCTTATAGAATGGAACATTCAGCCAAAAAATAATTTCCTACTGTCAAAATTTACATTTACACAGTAACTGCACGTATGCAAATGTTGCAAGAGAGGCTCTAGCTTACAGCTTGCTCAAGCCAACTACTCTTTTTCACCCCTGTACAAATGAGAAGAACCAAAGTAAATACAGTAGATTCAGTGTGAGTTTTGACCTATTTGCAGATTGGTTTTGGTTGCCAAAATATGTGAGGGTTTTGGCCTAAGAAATTACGCATGGCACTATTCTCTCACTAAGATAGAGAACTGAAACTGGATCAAAGCTAGACTTAGAGCTTACCCAGGAAAGATTTGGACTTGTATAGTTAGCAGAGCAAGCTCATTCTACTGCATTCAACAAGTTCACAACACAGACATTTCACTCAGTGTTTAAAACATGAACTGCAACAACACTATTTAAAAAGGCATTACGTCATCAGCCTAAACAAAGGGGACTAGTTTTTGAAAAACCTGTAGTTTAAACGTTGCTGATAATACAGCTGATAAGCTACTTACCGTTGCCATTTCTTCCACTTTCGAAAATGGGCCAGGACAACTGTCATATCTGTAGGCAGAAGGATTTAAATGTTGGTTTTGAAAAGGAGTAGGATGTAATTTTACCAGGAGTAAAATCAACAGTTTTCAACAGTTTCTCTTTAACAGCTATTGAGAAGCATCTGAAAAAAGACTGCTCTATGAAGAAGCCATCCTTTCCCCCCCAAAAAAATCCTGCTAACAAAAAAATGCTGGGGAAAGCTATCATTCATTTAGGCCTTGTCATCTTGCAAATGTTGTAGCTGCACAGCCAAGAATGAACTCAACACACTGCTATCTGCAACAGCCATAAAGTAATTGTTTCAATCCAATAAAATGGGATTACTTCCTTTTCCAAACAACAATAATTTATTAGGTACCACAAACAGGTGAAGTTAACTACTTGTAAATCTGTAAGTGGTTTGCATCTGTAATTCTATTGTTTTTCTCTTCCATTTCACCCTGCTCAGATGCAGAGCTGTGCTGTGCCCCTGTGAAGGAGGAGAGACAGACAGCAGATTGTTTTGGGTGTGAATTTTGGAACTTGCTGCTACTCACATGAAACAGCCTTTATGTACCAATTTTTAACACATGGTAGAAGTCTGGTCTGCTTTCCTCAGCTACTAGGACTGCAAGGGCTTGGCAGAGAACTGGCTGGAGCGTCTGTGAGTAATGCAGTGGTTAGAACAAGCCGAGAAGCCCTGAACATAAAAGGTATTCTGTTCTACGGGGTGACTTGCAGACATACAAATACAAAATAAACCCAAGAAACAAGAACAAGGACTTGACTTCACTGAGTCTATTCCAGTCTGCAGATCCTTCTTTTACAACTAAGCAAACCCAGTCCCTTCAAAAGCCCTGAAGGAAATTTTGCTCAGCTCGTGCTTATTGCCGGTTCTTCCTTGTCTCAGAAACTGTTTTTTTTTCCCAGGAACTTAATTCTTGAGAGAAAGTGAAGTAGGGAAAGACAGTTCTGCTCAGTCCTGTTTGTCTTAAAGTCTCTTTGAATGACCTTGTTTTTAGGCTTTTAAAACCTTCTACTTTATTGTGCTTCAACAGCAAGTATAAACCGGCTTGTTGGCAGGTTCTTTGTGGCCCAGCCTTTCCTCCTGAAGTGCTTTGTCATTTGTTTGCAATGTGCTTGCAGGCAGGGAAGAACAGTTGAGAGGTGCAATTTGTTTTTGCTTCTGTAATTGTGAACTGTAAAACCAGGATTCCTCTCTGACATGGGGTCGAACCGAAACCAAAGGAAACAAGCCTGTTGACCTCAGTGGGCTGAAGGATCCAGCCAGACAATACGAATCTGAAATTCCTAATTTTTCCTCATAGCACTGAACAGCCATTAATTCAGTGGGTTACTGCTCCCTGTGAAAGAAGTTTATGGAACCGGGACTCAGAGATGTATGTACCTCTTCCTTTAAACTAAAATAATGTTGAATAAGTTTTAATGCTTCTACAACAAATTAAGAATGAAGCTTATGTTTCAGAGCTTTTACAACGATTTCCTGCAAACCAAGCTCAATGAAATCCTGTGGCTTAGCTAGTTACCTTAATTTTGATTATATGCATAACAAAAATGTAAAAGCTTTGTTAGAAGCTCTCTTCTTCAGCTCTACTGTGCAAAGCCGCTCTACAGTTCTCCCCAGCCGGTGCTGTGTTTTGTGTTGTGTTAATTGCTCCTTGCAATGAAGCTACATGAAGTAGACATGTTAGTTAGCAATGTCTTCTGATAGTCTAGGCAAAAATTAAATTTTCATTTGCACCTCTGGCAAAATTTTACCATGTCTTTGTTGTCACTCTTCTTTCAGAAATAACTGCTCATTGCATCCTGCTTTATTTTCCTCCCTGCCAACTTACACAGTTATTTTAATCTTTTCCCTCTGCCAATCCCTCCACTTCTCAAACTTCCTCATTATTTCTTCTGAACTCTTTTAAATTTTTCAGCATTTCAAAATTAAAGTTTTGCTTACTTCCAGAGAAATATTGCTTATTTTTAGGCAAAAGTAACTCAGTTTCTTTTTTGGTTAAGGATATTGAGCAATGTTTACATTATTTTCCACACACATGCACGCACACATACACACATACTTGTAAACATTATCTATTATTCATAAATAGAAAAGAAGTTAAATTACTGCTCAAGTTCAGAAATATTTGCCATCAGAAAAATACTACTCACTACGGAAAACAAGAAGTTGTATTTTATACATTTTCACTTATATACATATGTATCTTTTTTATGACAACCAAATGAAAGATGAAAAGTAAAAGATGACTCTACTTAATATCACTACTGGTAGCAACAATATAAATCCATGAATTAAAATCTACTGCAAATTAGTATTTTCACTGAGGCACCTGTCTTCCCCAGGCCATCTCTGAGTTGCTTAATGTCAGTCTAATCCATTTTCTTCTCTTCTATTCTTATCAGTACTACATAAGAAGCCAGCTAAGGAACAACCACATAACTCAAATACGCTGAAAACACAATTAAACAGCATTTCTTTTCCAGCATGAATCACACTTACATATTAGAAAATAATATAAGGATGAATTCAAGAGCATGAAACACCTTTGAACCCAAAGTGATCAAACATTTCACTACCTTCAGACTACAGTTACAAACCTTTTATTAGCATCTTCTGTATCTCCACATAAGCATACTCTTTTTTGCAGCATCCATAGTTTATTCTCACAGCAAAACACCACCGCAGCTGATGAAATTGTCTCTCCAGTACAGAAAGGACTCTCTAAACAGCCATTAATATTTAGCTATTTAAAAACTTCTGCCAGTTAGGGTTACTTACAGATTTACAGTGCTGCCTCCTATTGCATTTCACTAGCTCTCCAGAATAACTCTACCTGGTGAGAGACAGATTATTTCAGCGCTTTGTCTATGCATAAAGCAAACCACATGCCACGGCAACACCTAGAAGAGGGTGGGGGAAGTTTTCGACAGAGAGGCGTGACTAGAAAATGTAGCAATCAGCTCAGTTACACGTCAGGATTGACTTGTTTATTTTTCAAGCTGTGCTCGGTAAGAAATCAAAGGCATCTGGCCTGAGATATGATAGATTTTCTGTGGAAAACCAGACAAACACATATTAGAAAAGCTGATGCAATGAGTAGGCACGGTTTATTTTGTTGCCTTCTTAAATTAAGAAATCATGTCAGCGCTTAGATTCTGCAGCCAAGCCTAGACCTTTGCTTGTGCGTTGGCTCCCTGAGCGTGCACCAGGATCCAGCGCCCTTCAAATGAGATCCTCAGTTACACAAGTGCCCCTTTACTCTGCAGGGAGAGCTGTGGTCCCGGGTTGGTGTGTCCCAGCATAAGGGGCATTACCATGTCACAGGACAGAGAAGATGACACCTATGGAGCAGGGTTAAAACTTTGCCATTTTTTTTTTTCCTATGCTGTGTTACTATGTAGGAGAATTGTTACCAGTAAACATCCACAAAGCTAACCTCACGGCCTCTATTCAAACCTCTCCTTAAATCTCCTTCTGCTGTGATACAACGCTCCACAATGGCAAGCTGCTGTGCTACAAAACCCAGGTATCAGACTAATCATAATTTCTTTAGATGCTTGCATTCCCTGCCATTGTTTATTATAGCTGTTCCTTGTCTGAGCGTCATGCCACGCAGGAGCCCCAGGCATGGGCCACAAGACCAGCCTGAGCCTCCCAGAGTGAAAATCAGCTCTTTGTGCCAAAGACCTTGCAGCTTCATACACAGATTTCGCAGCAGAGCACAATCCACCTTTACCTGCAATTGCCAGTCCCAAGCGCTACCCTAAGATGCGCACAAAATTCGTAATATTTCACTCAGGTGTTGCTGACAGACAGGACCGTACAGGACAAAAGCCAGGAGAGAAGTGTCAGCATAACTAGCCTGAGTACAGCCCCACGTTCCCTCTGAACAGCAGCTGCAGCCTCTGGATGGCAAGGGAGAAGGGTGCTCTGCAAACAGCAGCTCCAGCACCGTGTATGAGACCATCTTTGGTTCAGATCCAGCTGAAACCAAAGCCCTGACAAAACACGGAAGACAAAAGGCCTGGAGAGCTGCCCTGTTTGCCCAGCTAGAGCTAAAGCTTCAGGCATGCCTCTAAGCTGCCTCAGGGCTAGAAATGGTGGGAACTGATGCAGCAGGGCTGCCCGGGGCTGGTACTCTCCACCACGGCTTGGGAAAGCTATGCTTTCCTGTTATATCACAGCCATAGGGCACCAGATCCCCATCTGCCTTACACCTTGTCCTCTTGAGAGGGAATGAAATAAGACGCAGCCACTGCTAAGTCTAAGAGCTTTCATACACTTACAGTCTGAGCAAAATAGATCTAGCCAAGAGACTTCACCTATTATTCACCACTTCATCCTCATTCTTCTGACAGAACAGATAATCTCTCATTACATGACCAAGTAAAACCATCAACCAAGTGAAGTGAAAAGCAAGAGACTGGAAAAATAACTTTAACAAAGTTTTCTAAGCAAAGCACAGGATAATTCATAGACTTGTTATAAGCTGGAAATAATGTATGTTCTGAATGTATCTCACCGTGGTTGCTTCTGAGTCTGGTTTTTCCTTGATTTTCTAAAGGAGAAAAGCCAAGCAAAAGGTGATCTGAACCCCAGAAAGGAAGCTGAAGTGTTCTTTTGTGCTTGAGGATTTGTGCGAGATGACATTTTTAATTCTTTATGATCTAAAAATATTATAAAAAATTTATTTGTTTCACGTTCTTACTAAATACAGTATTAAAATACATATTAAAAAGTTATGTCTTCATAAACAATTTTCTTTTGCTTACCTTTCACACCAGGAAAACCCAGTTTTGTTGACATTTTTTGACAGATTATATGACATGCTGGTTTATAATGACTAACTAGTAGACTAAGAGAAAGATAAACGGGTCTAAAGTTTCAAGAAGTATTGGTTTTCAGTGATGCACATGAGCTCATAGAATCATAGAATCATATGGGGTTGGAAGGGACCTCTGGAGATCATCTAGTCCAACCCCTCCGCTGGAGCGGGTCTACCTAGAGCACGTCGCTCAGGAACTTGTCCAGGTGGGTTTTGAATGTCTCCAGAGAAGGAGACTCCACCACCTCTCTGGGCAGCCTCTTCC
>JAOTQQ010000001.1:189157258-189180727 GCA_026546715.1 Gallinago undulata | reverse complement strand
CAACCTGCTCTAGTGGGAGGTGTCCCTGCCCATGGCAGGGGGGTTGGAACTTGATGATATTTAAGGTCCCTTCCAACTCTAACCATTCTATGATTCTGTTCTCCTTTAAGGTTTTCCCAAAGAAATACATTGGAACAGGTTGCCTGGAGAGACAGTGGATGCCCCATCCCTGGAAACATCCCAGGTTAGGCTGGGAAGGGCTCTGCGCAACCTGATGTAGTTGAAGATGTCCCTACTCATTGCAGCGAAGTTGGACTAGGAGACCTTTAATGGTCCCTTCCAACCCAAACTCTTCTATGATTCTATGATAAATAGTAGAGAACAGAAGTTCTTGACCTGGGTGATATGGCCATATCTCAGAAGTCATTTCATCCTGACTTCATTCTAACGGTTCTAATGCAACTCAGCTCTGCATGGGTGCTGGTGGGAGCAGCACAAACGGGTGTTATTCCAAAGTATGAGTCTCTCTAGTGCGCTGTAGTAGCTGAATAGGAAGTAAAATGTCCCTTGAAAATATTCTGTCAAAGAAGGGCTTTATCCGGGACTGAACCGCAGATGTGAGCACAGCTATACGGAGAAAGAAAATTAAACACAATTATTGTTCCGGAAAAGCCAGTCAGTGGAAACATCGACACACTGGTGCACAGAGGGAGCGGGGCTGAGCGGCATGCAGCCACCTTCCCACCCCACAGGGGGCTGACGTGAGGGCACGGAAGAATGCTTCCCCACTAGGAAGTTGTGTGGTGCAAGTGGAAATAAGGGCCTTAGAGGACAGCGGGAATAACAGGTTGCAGGAAGCTGCTTGTTTCGATGTAGCTTCTGGCATCACTAGTCTGGCCCAAAGAGGAACCTACCTGATCCCTGGTGACCAAACAGGCAACTAATGAAAATGTAATGAAACCTATGAAGAATTATGATGTTAAGAAGATGTTGAGTGGAGGTGTTTCCCACAGAGAAAAGACATTGGAATTTTTAATGTGGTATAGGAGATACTTCTGAGTAAAGTCCAAGTGCATTGTTTCTAAAGGTGCAAAAGCCACAGCCATCACTGCTGCATTAGGAGCTTCTCGAACTGCGCTGTCATCCCCATTTTGAGCACAGCAAATTGTTTTACCAGCAGAAGCTGAGCGTATGGGGTTCCCCCTGGGACTCTCCCAAGCAGTGGATTAGACATCACTCTCCCTTTCTGCCTGGCACCTGTAGGATATAGACTTATAGAACTGTTTAAGTTGGAAGGGACCTTTAAGATCATCAAGTCCAACCATTAACCTAACACTGCACAAAACCACCACTAAACCATGTCCCTAAACACCACGTCTACCTGTCTTTTAAATACCTCTGGGAATGGTGATTCAATCACTTTCCTGGGCAGCCTGTTCCAGTGCTCAATAACCCTTTTAGTGAAGAAATTTTTCCTGGTATCCAATCCAAACCTCCCCTGGCACAACTTTGAGGGCATTTCCTATCACCTGTTACTTGGGAGAAGAGACTGACCCCCACCTTGCTACAGCCTCCTTTCAGGTAGTTGTAGAGAGCGATAAGGTCTCCCCTGGGAAGCAATTGCACACAGTGCTACTGCATCACATTGTTTCTGCCCCTAGATTTGGCAACTTCATCTATAATTGCACTCATCCTGCATCTAAGTTGAGTGGAATACATATTTCTAGCTTTCTGTCATCCCTTTCTTTGTTTCTAGGAACCAAAATGTATGTTAGCATATTTTCAGTGTGGAGGGGAGCAGGATCAAGATGTTCATATAATATACAAGCAATGAATAGTCTTTCAGGTAGTAACAAATATGTTTTCCATTGTGTACAAAGTGATGGGATTATTTAGAAGAGTGACAAGTTCACGCACTAGTGGCTTTAGAGAGATGCTGCCAGACACCACAGTGGTTATTATTTCAATGGCTTTTATCCAGAACATTTAGAGATTTGGGCATAGCCATCTTGTGTGGTAACAAGACCTTCATGTTACATAGCATCTTCGGTATGTCATATCAACATTACAAAATGTGTATTGGATCATGACTAGAAACAGCTGCTATCTATGGAGTCTCCTGCTAGAAATTTATTTTGTGAAAAATAACCACTTTTCCATATGACTCTTCATTACTCCACCTTACTTCAAAGTTTGTCTTTTTCATATATGGATGATGATGGCAAGGAAACACTGCCTGTATTCCAGTATTTAGATTCCCTAATACCCTACATACTTTAATTTCTGTTGCATAAACCTAAGATGGGTTACATGGTTCAAATTTTTTCCTTGATTTTTAACTAACAACTGTTCCAGGAAGCTACATAAGTATTTTCTTGCAAATAAGTAGCATTTTTTTTGTTTAGCAACCTGAAACAAGGGCCAAAATAGCAGAGGAGAGGCTGCAGACATGAGACGTCTATTAGTAATGTTAATTGCCAATGCCACTAAAGAGGATGCTGACACACATACCTTAATTATAGGGGAAATTCTTCAAAAACTTCATTTCACAAATACTGTTGTACTAATGGGTGGTGTTAACTCCATTTGCTCTCAGTGGCGGATTTCAAAGTGCGGGACTGCAGAAAGCCAGAGGAGCTGTTTCTAAAGGTTGATCCATAGCTAGGGAACTGAGGGGAATGTGCAGGGGGTTGGTTGAATCTTGTAGTAATTGGCCTTGAGGCTCATATCAGCCTTCAGGCTTGGAAGAACTGTAAGGTCTTGTCTATTCCTGTTGATCTAATTACTGTGTAAATTGTTACGCAAATTAGTGAGGGCTCACTTAACTCACTCTGTTAAGTGAAAAAGTCTTCATGGCAAGGCAAAGAATAAATATGAAGCGTCTTTCATTTAAAATGTATTAAATTTGTTTATTGTACTTGAAATAAATATTTCTAACACTGTCTTTGGTAAAAAATAGCTTGATAATATGACTCAAGAACAAAAGCAGTGCCTCTCCCTCTGTTTAACAAGCCCATCATTTGTATCTCAGTTCAGTCTAGTAGTCATTATTGATTTATGTGTACTAAGTTAACAGCTAGAGTCAGGGGACGTGGTGGCTCGTGGTGCAAGGTTCCCACTGCCACAGGTAGACATTTCCACTGAGCAACGAGTGTCCTCCAGGATCTCTCACTGGGCCCTCTGCTCCCACTTCAAAAGGCTTTGGACTTTCATTTAGGTGTTTTAACTGTGAAGTGGTGCACTTTGAAGATTGCCTGGACGTCAACATCCAAATGCAGCTTGTGTTATTACAACTGTTTCTGTGATATGCAGCCTCTCGTGGGGCAAGGAGAGAGCCAGGACCGGGCTGGGCAGGTTGCAGAGCGTCAGCCATTGTCCACCCTGAAACCGCCACAGGCAGTAGGCCGGCTCCCACAGGGAAAGCCACTCTTCGAGGTGCACCACATCCACGAGTCACACCTTGCAGGCCATGTGGCTGCAGACTGCTCCTTTTCACAATTTCCTCAAGCGCTTCCTCTTGCCCAGCCTCTAACTCACATGCTTTTCTTTCCCTCTCAGTCCCTTGAGCGTGGGCTGCTCCCTTCCTCCATGTTAGGCTCTTCCCAACATGGTGGATCTCCTCACCGGGCAAGAACTGCTCGCTTCTGCTGCCTCTTGGCCTAGTGCCCTCCTACCCCGTACATTGTCTATATGAACGCCTCAGTTTTTTCCAGTACAGGGTTGTTTCTGCTGAAATAAACTTCTTGTTCCCTTAGAGCAGTGCAAAGACAACAGATGGTAAAGTGTTTGCTTGCAACAGGAAAGGCAAGAGTGGTGCCCCAGCAGCGTCTGAGCACTGCGTGGCAGTGAGGGGAAGTGACCACGAGAGAGAGAGCTGCAAACTAGTGGCTGCAGTCTGACCCTTGCAGTTCGTGATGCTGCTCTGAGGGTATTTGGTGCTGCTTTAAACAATGACTCCTCCTCTCATTTGGTCTTTCAGGAAAGGACCTGGGGGTCATGGTGAACGACCCAAACAGGAGCCAGCAACATGGCCCTTGCAGCGACAAAGGTTAACTGCGTATTGAGCTGCATTAGTAGGAGTGTAGCCAGCAGGCCCTGGAGAGCCGCTATTCCATGGGAACTCAGGAGGCTGCACCTGGAATGATGTGTCCAGTTTTGGACCCCCAAACACAAAAAACATTATCATACTGGAGCAAGTCCAGTGCAGGAGCACAAAGCTGACTGGGAGGCTGCAGCCTATGACACATGAGCAGAGGCTGGGAGAATTGGGATTTTTCAGTCTGAAGAAAAGGTTAAGGGGATCACCATGTTGTGTACAACCTTCTAGCGGGTGGTTACACAGAGATTTTCTTGGACATCCACCACAAAAGGACAAGGGGCAACGGGCATGAATTGCATTAAAAAAATAATATTCACCATTATGAAAAAAAAATGTTCATGGAATCATAGAAAGGTTTGGATTGCAAGAGACCTTTAAAGATCATCTGGTCCAACCTCCATGCCACCTGCAGGAACATCTTCAACTAGATCAGATTGCTCAAAGCCCTACCCAGCCTGACGCTATAGCAGGTTGTCTAGGGAGGAGGGAGGCTGCAGGTATAAAAACTTGACTGGGGAAGGCACTTAGCGTAGACTTACAGTCTCATAGAATGGTTTGGGTTGGAAGAGAATCACCTGTCTTGACCTGCTGGCCATGCTGCTGGTGATGCAGCCCAGAATACAGCTGGCTTTCTGGGTCACCAGTGCACATTGCTGGCTCACGTCTGCCTTTTCAGCCTCCAAAACATTACAGAAAGATCTCAGCACTTTGCACCTACTTAAAACAGGTCTCTTCTGTTCAGCTCCTCATCCTGTTAGCCAGTCCTGCCCTGGCTTGGTATCCAAATCAAACCAAAAATCAAAATTGTTAACATCCGTTTCCTTCTCCCTCCCAAGAAAGATGAATCTAACATTGAAGTTAGCCCTGCTTTGAGCAGGGGATTCAATTTGATGACCTCCCAAAGTCAATCTAGATTATTTTATGCTCTTGTGATTCCAAGTGGTTTATAGCATATATGTCACACTTAAATCTTCAAAAAAGAGATTTGCAGAGACACATAATGCTTCTGGCTACTGACTGCAAGATGTAAATGTAACCTGTTGTGAGGAATTTTGTTTCACAGTGTACATCAGCTCATCTTTTACTAGAGAATAACCACCAGATTATCAGAGATAGTAACTATCAGCAACAGTGATTGGTGTCCTTAGATTCTCATAATTTCCAGTGCAGGGTGAAGAAGAAAGGTAGTACATTTTACAAAAATGATTACTTCAATTTTAATGCCATTAAGAAAGTTAAAATAAATGAAACAATAAAAATTTCACAATCTAAAATAAAGTTGCATAACAGAAAAGCTTAATGACATCTCTAGTCAAATTGTTTGAGCTAAAAGCATATTATCCTTCATTTAAACCCCGAAGCAAGTACAGTTACTAATGCTTCAAGAAAAATCTGGTTTTATTTACATACTCTGTTTTGGAGGACAAGGCACAGCAACTATGATAAAGCAAAATCAGAATGCCTCTGTGAATATACCAATGGAAATTAATATAAATTGTGGATTGAAATTGCCTTTTATTCCAGCTAAGAAGCAGATTGTTTAGTACTTTTAATTATATCACGGATAATTCCATGATCCTTTTTAGCACTTAAATCTAAGAGTGCTTTTATTGCAGGAGAATCACTAGGATAAGGCAAAGTCCTTACTCTACTTGAGTTGCATAAATACCCTTAACAGTGAAAGTTGGAGGAGTAGCCCATTCACATCCTTCTTTTAAATACAAATGGTTATTGATGTTGGTCAGCTAAGAATATAGTATGTCAGAAGAACAAACATAACAACTATTAATGAATAAAAAATATTTTACCCTTGCTTTGTTTATAGCAAGCAAATTCCACCTGAAAGATCAGGTAAAAGACACGTGTGCTTTAGTTAACTCAGCAGCTAATCCTCCTCTATGTACACTGACAACATGACAGTGAGTCTAGATATCTTCAGCTGCCAGAGAAAGTATTCATTTTAATAAATGTAAACACTTGTAGTGTAGACAGCTCCTTTTAAATGAGTTTGCCTAATTACCTTTATTTTCAATGAAGAAAACCAACTGCTTATAGAGCAGAATTTATCTCATTCTAAAGTAGGCATCTAAAATAGGTCAGATGAATCATGCCTTAAAAGAGGCTCTTTCTTTCCAATGAGTATTAAGGGAGTCTGGCATGCTGAGCCAGAAGCTAGAAGTGTACACTGTATATGTCTAAAGTTAGGTGACAGGAATCCCATCCCACCTGTTTGTACACTTAATAAGAGAAGAATACCAATACAGTATAAAAATGAACAAACTGTCCCCAGGCTTTAAAACAAGTTGTTTTAATCTTGAGCAATTCAGGTCTTAATTTAGGGTTTGATTCAACTCTCATTGAAGTCAATAGCTGTATGTTTTAAGAGGAATTTAATGAGGCTTGTCAATTATTTTTGTTTACTCTCTCATCAAGGATACTAGACTAAATTAAATGAGAAATAGATACCCAATGCTTAATGAGAAAGGATATTCTATAAATACAGGTTATACTTTGAAGAGGATTTTTTTCTAAATTAGTTTTTTTCCTTCCATCTTTTAAATTAAATATGTGAGCACTATAGGTAAACTCTTAGTGATAAATGCATTTAATAATCCTAATTCAAGTAACACCAGAAAGTACAGATGTTGTTTCCTTCCACAGGATGATTAGCCTTCTGATTAATATGTGTAATATATTAAACAAATTCCAGCAGGATGTTATTGCTCTATTTAAGCGATTACTCTGAAACTTGCTTTGCACTGTCAGTTTTGCAGAACTCCTCGGTGCTGGACCTCAGATAACAATAGGCTTTAAGCACTATTTGTAACACAGAGTAGAATCATAGAATCATAGAATGGTTAGAGTTGGAAGGAACCTTAGAGATCATCTAGTTCCAACCCCCCTGCCATGGGCAGGGACACCTCCCACTAGAGCAGGTTGCTCAAAGCCCCATCCAGCCTGGCCTTGAACACTTCCAGGGATGGGGCATCCACAGCTTCTCTGGGCAACCTGTTCCACTGCCTCACCACCCTCACTGTAAAGAATTTCTTTCTAGTATGTAATCTACATCTCCCCTCTTTCAATTTAAAACCATTACCCCTCGTCCTATGGCTCCACTCCCTGCTAAAGAGTCCCTCTGCAGCTCTCCTGTAGGCTCCCTTCGGATACTGGAAGGCTGTTATAAGGTCTTCCCAGAGCCTTCTCTTCTCCTGGCTGAACAACCCCAGCTCTCTCAGCCTGTCTTCATAGGAGAAGTGCTCCAGCCTTCTGATCATCTTTGTTGCCCCCCTGCTGGACCCGTTCCAACAGGTCCATGTCCTTCTTATGTTGAGTACAATGGAATTGTAGTGTGAAAGTCTGGCAAAAACTTTAGGAGCCTAGTATAGTTGGGGAAAATGAAAGGCTACCTAAATGAAACCACTGAAGTTTTACTGTGTAGCTTTGGGTGTATTCCAGACCTGATCTCAATGTGGGGAATTAAAGAAACAGTGGGCATGCACTTACATGACTGTGACTGAGACGTGTAACCAGGAGCCTCTGCTGGCACTAATGGGAGACATGAAACCAAATGGTTTGTGTTCTCTTTCTTCTTTGCTGAATTCATGCTAAATATCTAACTGGCTTCATTGACTTGCATGTGCAATTGGTCTGGAAGGAGGAGAGTGAGGGAATCCTGTTGATGGAGTTAGCATCTGAGTGAGATTAACAAACTCAAGAGTTGGAGTAAACTCTAAATTTCTGCTCTCTAATTCCTTTTCTATTTCTATCTGCAAATCTGTTTCAGAGTAATACAGGTTTGAGATTCTGAAGCCAGAACATCACCAGGAGCTGTGTGAGGGGTGTGTGAGAGAAGGCTGCCTTTCCCTGGCTCAGCACAATGAACCATGCATTACACATTCCCCAGCCAACTCCTGTTTGACAACCCAGGTGCGAAGGCAAGAGAGGTCAGCTTGGGCTTGGAAGGATTCCTTTATACATATTAAAAACGCAAGTAGCAATTCTGCATATTAAAAACAGGATTAAATTAAAAGAACTGGATCAGTATGGGAGTGGCTGAAGGCAAAGGACTCTCTCCAGTGCACTTGGTAGTAAAAGAAAAGAAGATGATTTAACTAGATAGTAAAATGCAAGCAGCTTCAAGAGGTTAAAAACAAACAATGATACTAAATGAAATACTTTTACTTTTATTCTCTGTACCGCATTCTTGTAGCATGAGATTTTGCCAAGCAAGCAGTTCTCCCATAGACTAGCTCTGCTGTGCTGTTCCTTAGTTTTCAGTCACTCAGTATCCTGGCTACCTTTCACTGCAGCATCAAATCCAGCTACTTGTGAATAGTTGGTCTGTGTAAGTCTGTAAGGGAGAACTGTGTGCTCTGCAAAGCTCTTTAATGGTGAAGATGATAGAATGTAATGCTAGTAGGGTAACTTCAGCACCTTTGGTGCTCTCCTCCAGCATAAAATTGTTCTTGAATTGTTCTAATTGTGTCTCTGTATTTAAGAAAATTTGGTGCAGGCTAACTGAAACTCTGGGTCCTGAAGGGATGCAGAATGAAGAAGTCTTTCCTGTTCCAATTGAATTAACTACATTAGTAGTTTTCCTGCAAATTGTCACTTTGTTAATTAACCTTACAGACTTTATACTTCATACCGAAAGAAACATGAAGTTTGTGTGCATTAAAAGTGACAGTGATATGTAATCTTATTACTTAGATTTTTTTTATGAGGAATAATGAAAAACAGATAAATTGTATTAACAATCAACAGGGAAGGTGTTAGAGGCTGCATATATTGATATAACTGCATCATTTCCTGGTAATTTTTGGTATGGTGACACTCTGAAGAATTTATATATAACCTCATTTTCCTGTAATACTATCCATAAATTTTGTCTTATACAGGTCTATTGCATCAGACCAAAGAATTACACATGAGTTTTATAACACTATAAAGATAGGATGGATTTAACTTTCTTAATTACCATAACAAAAATGCTAGCAAAAGCACTTTGATGGCACAAGAGGTGTCAAAATGACTTACTCAGTTTTAGCTTCTCATTTTATTTACCAGCTCACATGAACTACATAAAAGCCTCTTTCTTAAGAGCAAATGAAAAATACAGAACCGAAATGGCAAAGCCTTAGTAATGGCTGGGATTTATCTGAGATGTGTGTGTGTTCGGTGAACAATCATGTTCATCTATTCCGTTGGATTTGGAGGTGGGAATATTGTCATGTGATCAGCATGGCAACAGTCATTACCAAATTAGTAAAATTGCACAATAATGATAAGGTATCCACATGGAGCATGGATACCTTATCTGGTATCATAGACTAATTTGCAAGGACTTGCTTACCCTGCAGATCCTTTGATACTGGTCCTATTGCATTATAGGGATCCTTACACAGTGGTGCTGGTACACCTGACAGCCTGCTTTTGAGACCAGTTGCTGCCCCAGGAAATAGAAAATAGAATTGGTAGGATTGACTACCGTAATCTGGCAGGATTGACTACCTAAGTGTTTTAGCACGTTGAAAAGCAACACGTTGCATTACCTGAGTGACATGGTATTATTCAGCAACAACAGCAGCTGCCAGCAGCAGTAGAAGTAGTAGTATGGCTCCCAGCTGGAAAAATGATCTGGAGGGAGTTAGGAGCTGCCTATCAACCTTAACTTCTCTCCCCTCTATGGACAAGCTGTGGTTATGGTAGCTACTTTTTATATGATCTTAAAAAGCATGATGCTGTTAGCAGCTAGACATGCTGTCCTGGGGATGGGAATGGGAAGAACAGGAACCAGAAAGCGGTCCGTGTTTCTAAAGAGGAGCTGGATCCTGCTACTGAGAACAACCATTTTTTCCCCTCTCTCCCTAATTTCCATTACACTCTGATGCTTGGCATAAGATGCTCAAAAAGGAGGCAGAACTAATTCTGTGCCTTTGCAATTAATCCTAGTCATGGATGATTGTTATTAGGTCAGAGCAGCAAAGATACTTTTTCATTCAAACATCTCCCCATTCAAGATCAGGAGGCAAAACCAGTTCTTCCTCCATGCCCTGATGGTGACGCTTGCACCCACTTTCTGTCAGCCCTGGTGACAAAGAACAGATCTGTATTAATGCAGGACAAAGAAAAGACTTTGTCAGCCAAGGTCAGGGTAGTGCGACTGCTGTGGTGGGGCTGGCCCTGGCCAGCACCTGGCCAGCACCTGGCCAGCCCCATCCCAGTCTCTTCCTCACTCTCCCCCAAGAGGAATGCAGGAGAGACTTGGAATAACAAAAGCTGTAAACTCATGGGTTGAGATAAAGACAATTTAATAGGTGAAGGAAAGCTGCATGTGCAATCAAAGCAAAATAAGGAATTAAATTCTCTGCTTCCCATTAGCAGGCAGGTGTCCAGCCACTTCTTGGGAAGCAGGACCTCAGCATGCGTAATGGTTACTTGGGATGCTTTAACTGCAAACATCGCCTTTTCTTCCTCCTTTCCCAGAGATCTTATTGCTGAGCACAATGTCGTATGGCATGGATACCCCTTTGGTCAGTCTGGTTGGCTGTCCTGGTTGTGTCCCCTCCCAGCTTTTTGCGCACCCCCATCCTACTCACTGGTGGGGCAGAGTGGGGAAAGGAAGAAAACACAACCCTTGACGCTATGCAAACCCTGCTCTGCAACACCACTTGGATTATCAACACTGTTTTGGCCACAAATGCAAAACACACTGGGGTATGGGCTGCTATGAATAAAGTTAACTCCATCCCACCCAGACTCGGTACGAGTGCTGATTGTGTTCTGCTGCTCACTCTGCAAAAGTCATCACGAGAGAAAAGGAACACCCGTGCTGGGAGACGGTACCGAGAGAGCAGCCTGATGTGTCTGGGGATGGTATATCACTCTGTTGACCTACAAATCAGCTAAAAATCCGTAACTTGCTTTATGTCTGACTGATGCTTATCTGGGGGAAGAGGCAGACTGTTACAGACCATTTTCTCTCCTTTTCTCAAGCAGAATAAATTATTCTTGGTACATTGGTATATAGGTATATTGTACCTATATATATATGTTTTGTCTGCATTCAAAATTTGAGCCAGGCTGGGTTCCACTGCTGGGTAACCACGTGGAGGAAGCTGGCAGGGAAGCACAAGGTCAAGGGTGTGGGGAGAAGCCCAGCCCAGAGCATGGCTTCACAGGTGGGGCCCACGCAGAGGTGTTTGGGCCAGGACCAGGAGTGGCTCCACTGCAGGGGTGTAGTGAGGGGTGCGGCCCCGGGCATGGCTCCAGAAGTGAGGTAGGCACGAAGACATGAGGTCCAGGGTGGGGTGGGAGAGCAGCATGCGTGCTGGAAAAATGCCCACATCCTGGCTCTGTGCCCAGAAAATTATAAAAGAGGAAACAAGGAAAGGAAACAACAAGGAAAATGACCTTATCTGGCAAACCTAATTTTGGCTCCAGTGTGGGCTGTGGTGATACCTTGCTGGTGATGAGATAGTGGAAGCAACAGCAAGGGCCAAAGGTGGAATAAAGCAGGCTCTGGGGAAGGCAAACACGTGGAGAAAATGCATAAAAGATTAGGATATTCCAACTGAGCTTAGAGTCTGAAGATAAAGCAGAATGTAGGCTTGCCATCTTCTTCAATTCTTCTAGTGGACTTTTCATTCACATTACTTAATGACATATAAGTCTCCATTATCACTGTCATAAAATTATATAATTCTTATTTAACAGAAAATAGTAAATATAAAATTCATGTTCACGCCTTCATGTATTCCACTGGAGGAATAAAACAAACAGTAAAATCCGGTACTTGTAATTCTACATGAATCAGAAATTCTGAAGTCAGACCTACCTGGAAACAGAGCTGGGCTTCTGAATGTGGGAGTTAGTTACCCTCCTGCTGTCCTGTTTTGTTACTGTCGTTAGGAAACAGGACTTTGGATTGATGATTTGCACAGCCAGGATAGACAGAGAGACAACAGGTATTTTTCTTTTGGTGAAAATGATGCAACAAAGTAGTCCCAAATACTGTCTAGCTGCTTGGGTTAAGAATAAATGCAGTTTATATATACTGAGGTATTTGCAAACTGGCTGAGTAACTTTGTTAAGTGGGGATCCACTTAACCTTATACTTAATATCAGTAATTTGTTAGTAACCTTATGAAATAAGATCTTGCTCCAGTGCAAAGTGACTATATATTGGAGGCATTGTTAATAATAATATTAACATATTATTATGTACACATATGTTATCACCACATATATATCATGTGGTGATAACAGAAGCTACTGTTCACAGTACAAGGCAACGGAGCCACTGAGGATATTTCTTATCTTCTGTATATTGTTCAGTCCCCTGAATACTACTGTTATTTTCCGCCCACTCCTCCTAAGTTGTCTTCCTGATAGAAAGATAAACCCTGTATTTCCAGCGCAACTGCATATGATTTTACTATAATGTTGCATTTCTAGATGATTTGAATCTCTTCATTCAGTGTTCTTTGAGTCAAATTGCTGGCGATGTTTTTTGGGGTATTGTTTATGTCTATCTGTGGGAAGAATTTGTTTCTCTGTCACTATTACAAATAGAAGCCTTTGCAGAAGACTAATGACATCAATTCATCTCACTAAATGTGATATTAATGCAGGTATCCATTTAAACATTTGCAAATGATGTAACTTCAACAGCTGTAGAGCTTCTATATAACAATTAGTATGTAGCTACACTATGGAAAGTATAAGCAGCAATGATGCGAAAATCTACAGTGGTATCTTAGAAATTACAGTACAACTTTATTCCCTGACTTGGAAGCTCTTGGGAAATCAAAATGACAATTTAATAAATCAGTGCATAAATACTTGTAAAATTATTTAGAAACAAACCAGCATATGCCACTGCTTCTAAAGAATCCATTTCTAAGAAAGCAAAAGTTGGTTTTGTTTATTTTGAAACTCGGGAGAAAAGGGGAACTCATATGTCACCAGTTCAAATCTCCTTATATCTTCCAAAATCAGACCTTGAGTTAGAAGAAAGGTCTCTAAATGCCTGCATTTGTATATGATACAGATTCTATGTCTGTACTCTGCACTGAAAAACTGTTAAACATGCTGCAGAGGCAAAATGATGTGATTAAGTGAACAAAATAATAAACTGTGCGCTTATGTTTAGATAATGGTCTCCTACTGCTGAAGAAAGTCATGAAGCAAATCCAAGATATTATTTTTAAGTAAATTTAAACCATTATTGGAGCAAAATTTACACCATTAATGTTGATGCAAAACCACAGAATGCGCAAGAAAATGAAGTTTCAAGGTTTCCAGGGCAGCTTCTCTCTTTTTAACAGTAAAAAGTGAAGCCAACACAGGAATGTCATATAATCATAGAATCATAGAATGGTTAGAGTTGGAAGGGACCTCAGAGATCATCTAGTTCCAACCCCCCTGCCATGGGCAGGGACACCTCCCACTAGAGCAGGTTGCTCAAAGCCCCATCCAGCCTGGCCTTCAACACCTCCAGGGATGGGGCATCCACAGCTTCTCTGGGCAACCTGTTCCAGTGCCTCACCACACTCAGAAGGGAGTGAAAAATTTCTTTCTAGTATGTAAACTAAGTCTCCCCTCTTTCAATTTAAAACCATTACCCCTCATCCTATCACTACACTCCTTGCTAAAGAGTCCCTCTCCATATCTCCTCTAGGCCCCTTGTGGTACTGGAAGACCGTTATAAGGCCTTCTTTTCTCCAGGCTGAACAACCCCAGCTCTCTCAGCCTGTCTTCATAGGAGAAGTGCTCCAGCCTTCTGATCATCTTCGTGGCCCTTTGCTGGATCCGTTTCAATTAACTATGTCTATCAGTATTTACAAAGGGGGTTTTGTCTTTCTAGAAAGACCATGTTTTCAACAGTTTCTTTTTCACTACATTTTTTGAAATTTGAATTGATCCTTCATGAGTTACAATGTATCTCCAAGGTTTTGATTTGGCAAAGCACATTCTCCAGTCCATACTGGCCAAGAACTAACACAGAATCTGTTTGTCCTGTACAAGGATTTTTGGGAGCCTAAGCAAATGCAGTTGCCTATTCCAACCTGTAGCAGGTGCCTTGCCTGCCTCTCAATCTTGAGGACTGTGAACAGCTTTTAAAAATCTATCTGTGACACCCATCTGTCTCTCCTGTTGCGTTTGTTGCCCATTTAACCCCTCCCTGGAGCCGCCGTAATTGGATTCATTGCAGAAAGGCATCCACGAACAGGAAGTTTCTCATTAATATTACTGCAAGGAATGGGGTGGAGTGAATAGAACAAAGATGCAAAATAGCTGCTTATCAAGAGCCAGGATCAAAGAGAAGACGATGAATGGGCAGTTTTGGTTGTTATTGCTTTTGAAAGATAACTGAAGGGAAAACAAAGTAAAACACACGCAAAAAACCTGTTCTTAGTAAGTTAAAGTTATTGGTCTGGATTCTCAGTCCCTCAAGTTCACTCATGCTGCACTGTTTAAAACAATTCCACATTATAGAAAAGAAATCTTTTTATTCTCTTCTGTGAGAACATAAATAGCAACTCAAATGCCTTCTCCTTTTTCCTAAATTTAAATGGAAATCTCTTAGTGTGTATCCTGGGTTTTCTCCTCTATTCTTTACTTTCTTTTTAAGCATGTGTTTCTAAGCAAGACCTGTCTTTTTGTTATCTTTGTATCTCATTCAATAGCATAATATGCCATATTGTGCCAGTACGTATTACGTCAATTTTTATGGCACAACAAACAGTGAGCACAGCTTTACAATGAAACACAGTAACAATAATAAATGGTAGGATGAACAGAGGACTTTGCCGTTGCAAAGCTGAATTCATATTGGTTTTTCTCTGAACTCATCGATACCAACCTGAGCGGAAAGGTAATGCCTGATGAAAGGATCCATTCTTGCCACGCTGTGCTTCTGTGAACACTCAGTGTGATTATATGTGCTTCTTACAGTTTTATTCATCCCTAAAAGGAGCTACCTTCTTTCCATGTCTGAAGTATTGCAGTCAGAGTGAAACCTAAGCCTAAGGGGTTTACTAGGTCTGGGAGTTTGTTCGTCACATCCTTGACCCGTGTCCCAGGGAGGCAACAGACTTCCCTGTGTAGCGGGTCAGGGCGGCATATTGGTCTTACATTAGTGAATGCCTAAGTAAGAATCTTAGAGTAGAAACTGTCTATTCATATCACACAGATTTTATAAGTTGTAAAAATCAACTCAGAGCCCACCTTTGGTACACATAAAGTTGGGATGGTACATAATTTCAACTTTATTTACATTGAATTTTAATTGCTGTTTGATTACCTAACCAGCTATTTACAGTCTTCACCGGCCAGGCACAGGCATACTCAACATAGTTCAGACAAGGACCAAGTACCAAGGCTTTATCTCCTCAATCCTAACTCCATTTTCAGATCACTTCCAAATGTGTTGAATATCATGGGCCAGAAAAGACCCTACAGATTGCCAGTGGTGGTTTCCCTTTAACTCTTCAGATTATTTGCAAGAGGCACTTATAATTATAGCTTAAATATTGTTCACACATATTTGATTCTTTCCTTTGTGAGGGAAATAGGATACTGCCAAGTAACTTCTGCACAGATGAGTGCAGACAGTTGCATGGTTATCTGTGTCCCCCCTGGAAGCCATGAACCTGAGCTCTGTGGTAGGAAATTTATGCCACCAACCTCTACTAAGCGGCAGAGACTGTAGACTTAGACTGAATGGCTGCGGCTGTCAAGCTCCTGAATTTGTCAGGAACCAATCTTCTGTAGAGCTCTTCTGGGGTTTATGTTTGTTTGTTTTTATGAGTTGTTAAACCTGTATAATTCAAATCCAAAATAGAGATGCTAATTTCATTAGAGGGTCCTGAATATTTTGTGAACCGGACCAAAAAAAATAGCTTCCAAATTCAACTGAAAGATTTGTTTAGGTTTTAAGTTTGCCCATGAATCAACCACATCTGCTGAAACAACCTGCTTCCTGAGAGTTATTGTTGATGCTAAAATGATTTAAAGGATTGCTGAATGAAGTGAAACTGGAACACTAATCTGCTGTGAGGCTCAGTGAAGCTTTTTAGGTCCATGTTTTCACATGCCTCTCATTGAGTCTTTACATTAAACTCTTTGGGGAGGGCTGTAGGACAGTCAGTTTCAGCTTATAGGCACTTAAATGTCATGTCTACATGTCATGCTCCCATTATAGTGAATGAAGATCTAGTCAATAGAGCTAATGGACTCCAGAGGGGGATTCAGATGACTCAATGAGATGTTTCTTTCAAAATGAGCCAAATGGCTCTACAGTTTCCAGTGGGATTAAACATCTAGTGCCCTAGGGTGTAGATGCAACTGCAGGAGGCTGGCAGATATGACATGGGGTGTATGGGAGTGCCCTTCTGCAAGAGCTCAAGCAGGACACTGAGAGCATCTCAGATGGCAACAGAGCAACTGAACCAAGCCCCTCCATTTAGACACCTATATGTATGTCTACAGTCTGGAGCTGAGTCCCACCTGTGGGATTTGATTGTTAAGAAACGTTAAATCATTAGTTTGGTTTGTCTAAGAAAAGCACCCAGAACTTTCTATAAAAAACCTACCATTTTTTCTTAACAATGTTTCTCTTTTCACTTTTTCCTGTGCTCTTGCACCCAGCAGTAGTAGAGAAATGTTACTAGACTCAGCAGTCCGACTATTCAGGCACATGACTGTGCTCCATTCATCATGAACTGACCTTCAGTGGGAACTGCAGACAAATCTGCACGGCTTCATCACTATGCTGCTCCCCTTAAAGAAAATCTTGTACCCTTTCCTTGTGTTAGCGAGTGTGGAGATGAGAGGATTTAGCGCAGCAGCTTTTCTGTCTCTGCTGTTTAGAATACTGTGATCACTCTGGCTTTTGGAGGTCACATGTGGCTGTTCATGACTGTATGGACACATGCTATAGTGACAGTATCACCTGAATCTTGACAACACCTTCTACTTGAGAGATCTGATGGAAATGAAATAACAAAGTGTGAAGATAAATTTATTTTTGATGTGACTTTGCAGCTATGTGCAGGATGAATTTGGTTTGACAACTTTGCAGTTCACGCAGCTGTTATCCATATGGGCCCACGCTGGATTCCTGCCAGAGCACAAGGATAGTCAGCAGGAATGGCTGTGTGTTATGGACACAGGCACAGGTCCTGCCTCACCTCTGTCAGCATAAACAGGTACTACAAGGTAGTTTATCTTGTTTCCTTTTGGTTTCCCACATTGCCTTTCTCTGACTGACTCCCAGTCTGTCTCTTCTCTAAAATTGGTCTCATGACCCATTACTATCAAATATACGCTTAATAAGTATAAACATTTAAACTAAATTTAATTTCTACAGCCAGAAATATGCAGATAGATAGGGCAGTCTGGGGGGATTACACTTCACAGCCACACAAAGAGGTGTTATTAAGTCATTATAAATAGGAGAGAAATGTGCACCTCAGAGTTGAGCAATACACTCATAAACTACAGAATCAAAATAATAAACTATGACGCTTTCTCCAAATGCAAGAATAATCAAGCATATAAAAGCAAGGACAATAAGGTGTAAGTGCCTGCCACGTAAAGATGCAGTGCCCCTTTTTACACATCTGACAAACTAAATATATTGTGCTATGCTAATGGGCTGGGAAAAACAATACATTAACTGTCTCCTGAAATGACTCTGAAATACAAAGAGCCCAAGAACTGTGCTAAATCCAAGTTCTTTTTTCCATAAAGTTATTTTCTAATTAAAGGACAGCATTTAAGTGTGTCATTTTTATATTCACCCTCAGCAGCACCACGGTGTTTACCACTCTGTTTTGGAAATGGCATTCTTCCAAAATGTGAGATTGTCTGAAAGGTTAACTAATCTTTCATAACTTGATTTGTCAACTCTGTTTCTGAGTCAGGAAATCAGCTCAGTTTGCGAAAGAACTGTCAAACATGTTCAAAATTAAGCACATATTTATGGAGTTCCCTGAACTGGAATAACAGCCTGTGCCCTGGGACTGCACACAGATCCCGGCCATCACAAAAGGGCAGGCTTGATTATTTAATGGTTCTTTTCAGCATGTATCTACTACGATCACAGTTTATTAGTCATTTGTATTTCTACAGGACTGTTACGGCCCCTAGTGGCTTAGCTACACCCAAACATCATCGTGGTCCGTGCACCACAAGCTCTGAGAAGTGCAAAGTGCTGCGGGGCAAAGTGTAGGAAGGAGTGAGGTGACGGCGCCTGCAGAGCCTGGGTGTGTTTGATAATTCTCTGGGGGAAAACAAGTTTCAGCAAACACCCTCATCTATTTCTTGCAAGATTTGTTACGCTTGTAATTTTGAATAAAAACACCTTTGTTGGCTTAGAGGAAAAATGTTTCAATTTTCTATTTTTTTTAACCTCCATCCTGTGCCTTTTAAAAAAACCCAGCATCTCCTGTTCATAACATTTTGAAGAGATGGATAGTTTTATTTAAAGACTCAAAGTATAACACAGGAAGTAATTTTAAAAATTATTTTCCATTTTATAGGTGGTCACATTGCTGTCTGAGTTTTTAAGCTGGAACATTCATTCATGTTTAGAGGAATAGCACAACTACTTTTTTTCCAGAGCAGAATTTTGGAGTGTCTACATAAAACCAAATTCTTGTAATTTATATACTTGGTAAAAGCATTTTCATTTTTATTACTTCCACAAGAAGAGCCCATAATGTCATCTGCAAAACCATTTTTTTTATTGTTGTGAAACAGCAGCCCATTACTAAGAGGAAAGTATAAATCCTCAATTAGACCACACAATATTCTTGGTTGTAACTGGAAACACTTATTCTTCACAACTTACCCATTTGTTTAGACCAGAAATTACTGAAACAGTGTGATTCTACTGTGTTTTTGAAAATACAGTTTAACTATTAGAATTTAATTTCTTGGGTAATAGCCCTTTATTATAGGGCTACCTAATGTGGGAAAATCCAGTTTTTTTTTTTTTTTTCTGTACTCTGTCTCTTTTCTCTGTTCTCCACTATAGATACCTACTGTTCCTCCTTTATAGAGTGTCTTAACCTGGGTCTGTGTAACTGCTGAAATCTCTTCTTTAAACTGACAGTGCTGATTTTTTTTTCAGCTTGCAATGCTCAGAGCAATACATTTAGGCCGGGGTGAAATGGGCTCCTGAGCCCCACAGGCAGGGGTTGGGAGAGGCCCTAGGGGAAGTGGGCAGAGACAGAAAGGCCCAATAGCCCTCAGGGCCCTGACACCCACCCTGACATCTATGTCTTCTACAGTTCTGGCCACCATACCTAATAATGCTTGTTTAAAGTGATGTTTCTTTGTCCAAGTTAGATTACAATTTTTCTATGTCATACTGTACATCCTCTAGGCAGATAAAGTTTTATAATAATATCTTACAGGAACATTACTTCTATTAAAAATAACATTCACAAATCTGACTGGCATCTTCATATTTTTTTTTTCAAAGCAGTTTGAAGTTACACTGTAGTACTGCAAATGTTACATTAAAGATCCATCCTTTCACTGTGAGTATTTTCAAGCTTTCGTGTCTCATTCACAGACACTCAAGCACAACCTTCAGATGCCAATTCTTACATGCTTTGTCTCAAATCTCCTGAAGCATAGCAAGTAAGCCTTGGAAGGTAGTGAGAAGAGTGTCAAGAGCCTCTCAAGTTGAGAAAATTCCCCTAGCACTTGGCTGTTTCCTTGAGAAAGAATTTAATAGTATTTAATTGACATCTTGTGCTTCTGGGGTGACTTCCTCTGGTTTGCTGATTACTTCTTTAGATAGGTGATCAAAATAACTTGTAAAAATAGAAAGAAAACAGGTCAGTACAAAACAATCAAAGATTTAATGGGAACCCAAAGTTTAACTTAAGCACACAAGATGTTACTTTTTTTAAAAAATAAATTATTAAATAAAATCAACTCCAAGTTATCTTAAGTTCCTGTAGAGATTTGCAAAGGAAATGTTTAACTGGAGTACGTGGCATGTGATCGACAGTCTGTGCAGCTGCATGAGGCACCAGAAGAAATGGCACAGCAGGAGTGCAGGGAGTGAGGCACGTGCAGCAAGCCAAGAGATTAAGGCCAAGCATGAAATGCAAGAAAGGTAAGAATGGGGAACTGGCAGGATTTGGATGTAGGGCCCACTATTCTAAGTCCATGCCATGAAGAAAGCCCCACAACACAGATACAGAGCAAGAGCAGCACGATGCAAATCAACTTGGCCCCAAGGTTTTGTCAACAGAGAATATAAAGGATACCAAAGATCATGCACTACCATCACCATTCAGGATGAACCCAGAAGAAGTGATGAAGGCTTGACTGTCAGAGCACGGTGAGAGGTGACTGCTCGTGAAGAGGCAGGAGATAGGTGTGATAACATGCTCATGGGTGGCAGCTGGGGTCAACCAAGAGTCCAGCTCATCAGACAGATCTGTGGTGGTGAGGCAGGTCCAAGGTCGAGCTGGAAAATTAATTCCTGGGTCAGGATGAGGATGAGGATGAGGTCTGGTGGCCATAACTAGGGTAAGACACAGCTGTTGATGACTGGGCAGGTCTATAGTGATGAAGCAGGTCCCAGGACAAGTCAGAAGTTGGTCTGCAGCTTGGAGTCCCAATCAGTGGGGTCTATGGCCAAGGACAGGGATGGCTGTAGCTGAGCTAGAGACCACATGCCATAGGACGTAACTCAGGCTGGGCCTGAAGCCGCAGGGTGGAACTGAAATGGGGCTCCAGGGCCAGGGTGTAGGGGGAGGCCTCAGGTGAGGCCATTAAGGTCTATGAGTGCCCTCAGGGCCCTGACCTTGGTGCCCCTTGTCACCATAAACAACCCTGCCCAGACACATACGTGTTTGTGCTGTAGGAAAGCCTGAGTATGCATGAGCTGAAATCTATGTGAGAATGACTGTTAGTGAAATCGGTCTTGTTTAAAATAAAAAATTGCCACCGCCTTCTCTGTGGTCTTGTATGGAGCCTTGCTATGTTTATTGCTATAGCCATACTCCCTTCCCTCATTTCCCCAAGTTGCAAGTAAACAACAGTGCTTGAATCGCTTATTTGTCAGCTTGTAAAAGCAAATTTTTCTTCTCTCTCTCTCTGCTACTCAGAAGGATCTCTGGTTTTGCCACAGTTTTAGGGATAATATTATTACAAGACAACTGAAGTAGTCTTGCACATTATAAATAAACCAAATTTACCATGGTAGATTTTCTTCCTGTTTAAAAGGGAAACTTTCACAAACTTATGTCTGTTTCTCAGGCAAGCCCCTCAGGGTGAGAGGACAGCAGAGAAGATGGAAAGGTGGCTCCTGGGCCTTTGCAGGCTCCCAGACTTCCAGTATGAGACGGTGTTTCACCTTCCACTGTGAGACATCAGACAGGCCACTTCTGACTTTCTGGTTTCCTTTCCTGATAATATGGACCTCTTGGCTAATGAGCAAATAAATAATTAAAAAGCATCAGAAACATATAGGCATAATTAACAGTGTCATGATAGCAGCAAAAAATGTTGTTTTAGAAACAGGATAGCAAGATATTATTTTCCATAGAACATTTTTCATTGAGGATTTACGTCCGTAGTGACTCACAGAGCACTGCTGCTGTTCTGCTGTGAGAGATGAGCCTGTAGGCAAAACACAGACCAGGTAAGTAAAGACAGCATGTTCAAACACACCATTGCCACCTGTGCATTTGCTTACAAAAAGTTTAAACTCATTCCAGCGCTGCAACAGCAGGAATTCTACACAGGAGGGTTTTTGGTTGTTTGTTTTTCCATCACAGGCAGACAGATAAAAAAAATTCTAGTGGCAGTCAAGCCCTCCAATAGTCTGACTGTGCTAGACTGGGGCCTTGTTTTGTCTGTCAAGTTAATGTGCCGTAATCGTGGAAAAGATGTGCCACCCCCAGAAGCACATCCTTCAGGGTGGAACATCACCTCCTGTGAACAGTTTCTCACCAGGCATTTCTGGAAAAAAATATTTTAGTTCCAAGAATAAAACCTTCAGTATCTTTCCTTATTCATCATAACAGCAACTAAACCCCTAGAGAAAACCATCAATGCAAAGCTGAACCTGAGAGGAGAGATCCCATTGAGGCATATTTAATGGGAGGCTTTTCCAGCCCTTCCTGAAATTAGGAACTTAATGTATTTTAAAGGGAAAACAAACATTTCTGTGATCACAGGTTTCCCTGATCTCAGGAGGAGGGAAAACATCTTCAGTGATATACTCAACATATGTATGGCAAAGTGGAGCTAATTAAGAGACACTCCCTTTCCCGTCGGCTTTCGTCGGAATTCCAAACCCTCATCAGAGACAGTAATTATTTTGGGAGTCTTTCACTCTTCTCCTCACCAATCTGTTTACTTCCTTCTTATGACATTGCATAAATATGGTAGTAATTTTCTCTTCCTGACGTGGCACAATAACTTCGCAGCCTGATTTTGCTTTTAATTCTGTGCACTGATGAAGTGCTAAAACTGACTCAGCAAATCGTTTCTGACCACCGAACAACTGTGGAGCAATACAGACCTCCCCCCCGCAGAGTCGTTAAGAACTGGTGCACATAAAGATAGCAAAATATACATTTGCAGATTGATTACATCCCGTTAGCTGGAGAGATGTGTGCTTCTCACAGAGACCAGTCTCATACCCCCCTGTGTGTTCTGTAGTTTCCCCTGTGATATTTGGTGATATTTGTGATATTCGCTGCACAGTTGAAGGCTATGAGCTGAGGCCACTAAGATTGACTATGACTATATCGTGCAGGGTCAAACTGCACACCTAATGTAGCTGGAGTCTAAACACAAGGCCCACCTTATGTCTTTCAACTGCTTTTTAATTTTTCCAAATTTGTCAGTTTTTCCCTGTAACGAATTAGCAAATAGAGCATTAACAGACTTGTGACAGACCTCTCCCCTCTGTTCCCCACAACACCCTGTTGCAGAGGACAAAGTTTATGCCAGTACTAAGCACATATTCCTTCTCTATCTTTCTCTATCTACCTGGACTTGTGCAAAGCATTTGATGCTGTTCTGCATGATATCCTAGTTCTAAATTGGAGAGACACGGACTTAATAGATGGACCACTCAGTGGATAAGGAATTGGCTGGATGGCTACAAAGGGCTGTGGTCAATGGCTCCACATCCAAGTAAAGACCAGTGATGAGTGGTGTTCCTCAGGGGTCCGTACTGGGACCAGTGCTCTTCAACATCTTTGTCGGAGACATGGACAGTGAGGTAGAGTGCACCCTCAGCAAGTTTGCTGAAATACCAAGCTGTGTGGCACGTTCGACACACTGGAGGGAAGGGATGCCATCAATTGTAATGAATAACTGAAGATTTGTTGCTGATCAAATCTTAGGATTATCCATTTCTGTTGTACATAGTGTAAGAAAGT
>JAOTQQ010000001.1:189114411-189151270 GCA_026546715.1 Gallinago undulata | reverse complement strand
TTTTTTTTTTTTTGTGGTTGGACTCGATGATCTCTGAGGTCCCTTCCAACCACCACAATTCTGTGATTTCTGTGATATTCCCATAGATGCACGTGTGTGCACATGCGTGTGTTCAGCCACAGGTGAACACAGGCAGAATGTGTGAACAGCATGGGCAGCAGGTGCCGTTCCTCTCTGTGTGAGTGGGATTAATGTCCACTAGTGAAATAATCACAGATGTAAAATGGGTCTCTGCGGTAGCTGGGTTTAACTCCATCTGCCCCAGAGCAGCCTCAGGCCCCAGTTTTCCCAGTGCCAGGACCAGCACCTCCAGCCCCTGAGATGTTGAGTCCCAGTGGGACCCCCTCCAGTCCCTGAGATGCTGAGTCCCAGTGGGACCCCGTCATGGTCCTGCTCCAGGGGCTGGCACTCAGCTCTCATGGTGCTGCCCACCCGTCTGGCCTGAAGGGTGCTGGGGGTCTCTCACACAGGCTGTGAATAGAGGGTGTGCCCACACAGAAAGTGGGTAGAATAAGAGTAATTATTATTAGTAATAAATAATTATTGTTGTTATGATGTAAGAATATTTGGTAAGACTGTAGAATAGACTGTGATGATCAAGTGCAGAGCTCACTCAGATGAATGTACTGACCAGCCAGGTGTTACCCAGATCCAGCCACTTTTATCCCATTTCCCTTCTATTTTCTCACACGGGTTCCTCCCTTTCCCTGCCTTTCATCCTTCCCCTAAACGTCCCATGACAAGTCTTGCAAGTTCCTACAACTCCCTTAAAACACGTCATAAGAAGTTGTACAACGTCCCCAAATGCTTTTCCCATGCAGCCCCCTATGAATCCCCCTCCCCAGCAGGTGCTGGCCCCCACCAGTCTGCAGGACCTTCTGGGGAGGGGGTGGCCTTACTGGTTCCTTGGCGGTCTTCACTCCAGAGCCATGAGCTGAGCACTCTCCTCTGGTGGTCCCAGGATGGAGCTGGGTCAGGGTGTTTTAACTCGGTGTGCAGTGGTGACTTCACTGCGGCTCCTTCCCGGCATTATTCCACTGGTTCTCATGGGGGTCTTTGAGTTGACAGTCATTAATCTCTTAATCATATAACCTAGTGCTAAGTATATGCAAAAAAATCTTGATGCTGGCACTGTAGAGTCAAAATGGAAAAGTGGTGTGGGGGAGAAATATGCTTCTTGTCTAGAGTTATCTCCTGAAGCATTTCTTCACCAGGCCTTTGCCCTACAGAACATTTACCTGCTTTGTGGTGTCTGATCTCGTACTGGAATACGCTTCATCCTCGTTGGCACAAGGGACTGAAAACATAGATGGGAAAAGGACAGTTTAGCTCTAGTAAAGCTGTAGGCTGCAGGGAGGCTGCCAGCAGCGTGTGCGTGTGGTCCTTGCAGATGAAGGAGTCTGCCTGTATGGATAGGAGCCATAAGGGTTAAACTGTTGCAAGTGCAGATGACCTCTTTTTCAGGAAGATAATTACTTTGCAGCATAGGAATATTTTTTTTTCTTAAGACCAAATGGTTAAAGAAGAAGGGATGTAACAGCTCTGAGTTCCATTTTATGGGATATGACTGTCATTATTCCATTTGCAGTAGCCTCCAAACCCAAACTCTCTTCTGTGGATATTCCCAGGAAAATGAGTTTATGCTTAGCATACATGAATCACAAACTTGGTGCTTGTTGCAGCCATACAGAAATATGAAATAATTGGCTGTTTATGTGGTTTGCCATGGATATTTTATTATAATCTCTATTGGCAGTTGTCTGACTGGGACAGTTTTGGAGAAGAAGGCTACAGAATTTCTGATTTTAGAGAGGCTGTATGTGACATGATTAGTGTGAGTTCCAATTGTTTTAATTGCAAGTGATGTCTGGGGCTCGTGACACACTGCATTGTAGAAATTTTAAACCTTGCTTGTATGCCACAGTATTTTATTAAAAAGTGATCTTTTATTTATTTATTTTTTTCCCCTGAAAAATGCTGCATCCAGTTTTGGACATCCCAGTAAGAAAAAGGCATCAGTAAAGTGGATCCAGTTCAGTGGGGCCATTGAAATGGTGGGGGCTGGAGCACTTCCCTTGCGTTGTGAGGAGGTGCTGAGCGAGCTGGGCTTGTTCAGTTGGAGCAGGAATGACTTTGGGGTTGAGATGGGGACCTTACAGAAGCCCCTAGTGCCTGTGGGAAGATCATTGAGGACATGTAGCGGGGCAGAAAGATGAGCGACAACAGGCATAAGTTGAAATAACAGGTGCTCAGCCTGGTACGCTGGGCAGCCAGAGGCACAGGTTGCCCAGAGAGGCTCTCAAGTCTCCATCCTGGAGTGATTTCAAGACTGGACTGGATGAAGCCTTGGACAGCCAGATCTGACCTCAGAGATGACGTGCCGTGAGCAGGAGGTTGGAACAGATGCCTTTTAAGGTCCCTTTGAGCCTGAGTTCTGTGATTTCCTGATGGTCTGAGCTTTAAATTGTGCTATTAGCCTGCATGATTAAAGTATATCTTACTACCTATTAAGCAGTTTATGGTAGAAGGATGGTTTGGCTTAGGTCAAACTAGTAGAGATTGCCTGACCAGCTAACTTGGCTCAGGTCATACTGAACTATTACATTTTTATGTTAACAGCTACTGTAAGAATGTTATTTAATTTCTGTGTTATGCTTAGATTGTAAGCAGTGATAAAACTTATTTCATTTCAGATAAATCCGAGTGAAATTCAAAGATTTTCTGATTTTCCGTTGTCAAAGAAAACTCTAAGAGGTGAGTACAAAAGTTTTCTTCGGAAAGTGATTTACGTAAAAATGAATTTATCTGCATCTGAACATTTTTTTGCTTTAAGTTTTAAATAAATATTGTCACATACAGTGTTTTGTAAACAGAGGAATACAACTCTGGACAAGACAAAAATAAGTGGTTTATTATTATTATTATTATTATTATTATTATTTCTTTTTCCTCCCATAATCTCTCTTTTCTTCCCATCCTGCAAATACTAGGATTGCAGGAAGCTCAGTATCGTGTGGTAACGGAGATACAGAGGCAAACCATAGGTTTGGCTTTACAAGGTAAAGATGTACTTGGAGCTGCAAAGACTGGATCAGGGAAAACCTTGGCTTTTATTGTACCAGTAAGTAATTTACATCCTTCCATTTGTTCTTCAACCAAGTTATCTGGGAAGTAATGGATGTCAAACAGCTTATGTTAATAGATCCTGGGAGAAAAGTTGTAATTCAGCTGATCTAAGTGTTCCAAGAAAGCCAAGTTACTAATTTAATAAAGCAGCTTGAGGTTTTGAAAGAAGTGTATTTTTGGCCTTTGGAATGTTTTGACACTTGAACTGCAATTTTGATCCTGACGTTGGTAGATCATTTGTGATTTAGGAAGTGCTTTGCTTTTCTGTCAGGAATCTGTTTTCCTGGTGCAGCTCTAGTTGTCCAATTCTTTTAAAATTCAAAAACTAAGTGTATAGAATAGAACAGTGAAATTTCTTCAGTTCCTTAGACTTTTTTAAAATGAGTGGTTTTCACCTGCTTAAAATTTTAGGATTTGGACCTTATATAGCAAACATAAGCTTAGTGATTGTGAAGTTCCATTTCTTTCCTGTCTTTTGTGGACTCCTTTGAAAGCACTTCCAGGTGTAAATGGAGAAACAGGATGAAAACCTCTGTCATGGATAATTCATGTTTGACTGTTTTTACTCAAAAGATCATGCTTTGCATTTCATTTCTTCAAGTTGAAAGTGTAATTGAGAAGATTGTTCATTTTAAGTGCATATATAAGTGGATGCAAGCCCCATCATGTTATGATTAGATAACAGGAAAAAGAAATTTCATTTTGATTATTGAGATTTTTTTTTTTTGGTTTAAACATTACTTGCATTTTTATGAGTGCAGATTTCTTTGGAGCCTGTTCTGTTAGTAACTGTGGGAACAGCAGTAGGTGTTTTGAGATTGCCCAGTTAGTTAATCTAGGAGTAGAAGTACTTCATTTTACAAACCTCATTTTAAAACAGTTTTAAGGGATGAAAGTGGTAAGAAAGGAGCTGGAGGGATGAAGAGTGAAAAAGAATTAATTGTACTAAGATGTTTAACAGCCTTCAGGATTTTGGAACGCTTCAGGTGTTCACGCCTATGAAATCTTTGTGTTAGGATTAGCTAAAACAGCGTTTCTGCAATGTGAATTCATAAGAGGAGGAATAATCCTGGTCTGAGGTGCATGGAAACTGTAGTTGGAATGCTCTGTGTGTAGCATGCGTGGATACTATTGCTTCAGGTCTGTGACCAGAAATAAAGCTGCAATAATTGACTTTCTTCTAGTTGCTCATTGTGTTTCTTGTTCTCACAGTACTTTGTACCCATAAAGCAGGGAAATGTCTCATGATTTTCTACATCTGAATTCTATTCTCGTATAAACGATTAAGGCTTAATTTCCAGAATTTAGCAGAGTAGGATTAATTGTGCAGTAAAATGTTTACGGTTTACCACCCATTACTGTCTGCCATAGATAGTACTTGCTTCAGCAAGTATCATTATCATCAGAATTGATATATAATCAAACTGTGAAATGTATACTGATGTTTCTTCAAGTCATGATTTTAATTAGTATGGCTTTATCTTTTATTATGACACTTTGTTACAGAATTTGTTGTTGTTACATGTTTCCTTCTGAGACATTTATATTGAGAATGTGGTAATTTTTTTCAGGCTTTGGAACTCTTGTATCGCCATCAGTGGACTTCAGCTGATGGACTGGGAGTTTTGATAATATCGCCTACCCGGGAACTGGCATTTCAAACCTTCAAGGTTCTGCGTAAAGTGGGAAGGAATCATGAGTTCTCAGCTGGCCTTATCATTGGAGGAAAGGTTTGTCCTCTCATGGAGCTTGCTGTATGGAAGCATCAATGAGTGCTATGTGAAGTGCTAGTTTAGGAAGGAAACCCTGGAAACAAAAAGTGAAGGAAGAGAGTAGTTAATGGGAACCTATCAATGACCCACTTGTTTTCCTGTCCGTCTACTCTGTGTCTTTTGAAGTTTTTGCATATTTACAGTCTTTCCAGGTTACGTGACTGGATGGACCTTCCTGCCAAGTTTTCCAGGACTGTTGTGTTCAGATTATTCTGAAATACTTTTTGCTCAAGCCACAAGTGTGAGCGTGCTGAAGAAATTGTGGCATCTCTGTAGGAAGAGGAAAGGCTGTTAATTGACTATTCTTTCTAAAAACTATCAGTAGGTTAAGCTGGCCTGGTCATCTCTGGTACTGGGCTTCCAGTGTGAACAACTAGAGCTAAGCTGGTTTTCACCTCCTTTTCAGGATCTGAAAGAAGAGTCTGAAAGAATCCACCACATAAATATGCTAATTTGCACTCCAGGACGGCTTCTACAGCACATGGACGAAACTTCGTATTTCTATGCATCTGATCTGCAAATGTTGAGTAAGGTTTTTTTTTTTTTTAGTACTTTGAAGTGCTTAGAAATGTTTTGTAACAGTTAACAGTTGTGTGGAGCACTTTATTGGGTAAAGAGTTTATCCTAGTTGCAGGATGGCATTTAAGTTCACACATGTACAAATTAAAATAGGAAACAAGAAAACCCCTGTCTTGTGTGTACTTTTTCCCAAACAGTTGCTGAGTGTGCTTCCTTAGGATGGTAAGAACAAGTAGGTGAGTTAGTAAGGAACCCAAACTCAAATGTCATGTCCCATATAATCCTTTAGATTTGTTTTGGCTAATGCTGGCCTTTCCTTTCTGGCTATGGCTCTCGTGTTTTTCATGACATAACTATGTGGAATATCCATTGCAGCGTTGTATTTTGGGCCAGTTCTAGAAAACACTTTTCTTTGAATTTTAGGACAGGTTGCTGCTCCTTTCATGGTTTTGTTAGCATTGTTAACGTTGTTTCTTTTCATCCCTCCAACCTGAATAAAAATTTCAGTGTAATGAAAAGGTTTTCATGCCACTAAGAACTGCATAATCTTTAGCATAGCTTGAGGAACTTAGAAGCAATTAAGAAGCTAATGAAGCTGATAAAATGTGAAATTGTGCTTGCTACACTTAGTACAATTCATGGCAGTTAGACAAAAAATGCATTAAATTTAGGCCCTTTTCTTATGGCTTTGTCTCTGTACTATTCTGTTTATACCCCGTGTTTTAATGATAAATTCAGCTTAGGTACAGGAGAGTCTCTTTTGCTCTGTCACGAATAGTACAGCACTGTTTGATATTCCATGCTTTTGTTTCAGTAATAGGACAGGGAGTTTGTAATTTGCAGTCTGTCTGCAAATTGCCAAACTGTTTACTTGAAATGTTGATCTTTTATGCTTCAGCATGTGAAACTGAGGGTTGTAGTGCATAGATTATGGGAAATGCTATGATTTTTATTGCAGATTTTTTTTTAAAAGTATTTTATAGAGTACTTGAATATCTAAAGAGAATCCTGTCATATACAGTAACTAAGTTAATCTCTGCAGTTTAAGTAGGCAAGTATATTTGAACTATATGGATTTGATGTATGATTTTTAAAATATATATAAATAAAGCTAAGACAAGATTTTCTCAAACTCTCAATTCAGTTCTTGATGAAGCTGATAGAATTCTAGACATGGGGTTTGCTGATACAATGAATGCAATCATAGAAAATCTACCTAAGAAACGCCAGACCTTGCTTTTTTCTGCAACACAAACAAAATCAGTGAAGGATCTTGCACGACTGAGTCTGAAAGATCCAGAATATGTCTGGGTTCACGAGAAAGCCAAATTCAGGTATGTTGGGATAATTTTTCTTTTTTTTTTTTTTTTTTTTTTTTTTCTGGGATGGTTATACAGAAGGTGATCCTACTTAACTGCTTCTCTGACTGTCAGTTCCCTGAATCGGAAGTTATGTGGCATTAGTAAGTCTGGTGGCTTCCTGACGTGCTGGGTCTACTGTGCACTCGAAATAAATTTGTCATGCCATACAGTTTGGAACAGAATGGGAGGACCCTGTGAGAAGTGCAGTACGTGGTCTGCCAGGTTCAAAAAAATTAATGTGTTGCTAAACGAAAAAAGAAATGCACCTTTTTTTGGCACATTTTTTTTTCTTTCAAAATCTAAGTGAAGAACGTTATTTAATATTTTGTATTTCTGTGGGTTCTGTCATAAGTGTCAAATTGCTTATGAACATGTATGATTTTTTTTTCCTGCTTTTCTGTGACATAGGCATATATTTCCATATGTAAGATGCAGGAGAAAGGTGAAGCACAGTGATGAAAACAGCTTTCCCTAGAGTAAATGAGAAATCATCAGCAAAGTGAACAGCAGAACCAGGTCGAATCCTGAGGCAGTTTTAACTGTTTGATTTGATGATCTCTCTATTGTACTGCACGTACCTTTTTTTTAATCAGTGGATCTGTCAAAGGCATCTTAAATAAGCATGATTGCCTGAAAAAATTGTGTGCTCAATAGCCTCTTAGCAGAAGAGGATGTACAAGTCTAATATGGACTCTTCATTTTGAGGACTGACTATACATCTGTTTCACAGATTTCACATTTTTTGTGAAGTCTTTTATAGGTTAAATTTAATTGTAAAAAAATACCTGGGTGAGTGTAATTGGGTAATAAACTGAATCAAAAAAATGAAATTATTAATTTGTTTTAGAATTTACTGCCTTGGTATACAATAGGTTATTGCCTTATGAAAACAGTTTCCTGTGAAAGACTTAAAAAGCAAAAGGTACTGTGGCATAATTCAAATTGACTAGCAGAACTGGAGCAATGTCTTGTAATTTCATCCTCCCAAGGGACACCATTAAAAAAATTATTTTGAGCACCCTTGGTTTGTTTAGGATGAAGCAGAGGAACTGTGAGAGATGGGCATTTAGTTTCAAGGGCAAATATGCTAAAGAATTGTTTTTCTTTAGTTTATTTTGCAAAGAATGGAAAGGTGAGTTAAGATGACAGTTCAGAGCTTTACGAAGTCACTTTGCATGTCAGGGTGTAATCAGTAGAAGTACATCAGTGCTCTTTTTTTGTGCATGATTAGACTGTGCTTTGACATTACCTCAAGCACGAATGATGCTTTAATAGGACTAATAGACAAAATTGTGTTTTAAGTCAAGCCAATTTGAATGTCACTGCTTAGACATGGAAAGAGTTTGGCTTGCTAGTAGTAAATGAATTTAGAAGTAATGTCAGAAGTCATCCCCTCCTCCCCACTGGCTTTTATTAAGGAAATTGATTCATCTTTCAAGAGTAGCTTTCTAGTGGAGCTGCTAAGACTTGTTCCTCAAAGTGGGAGAACTTAGCAGCCTGAGTTTTTTTCTCTTTTTCCTTTTTTTTTTTCTTTTTTCTGGGTATTTATCAGACACTCTTGATATAAAAGAAAGAATAGGCAGCTTTGTAAATACTGTATGCCTGTGTATTCTGTCTCTTCCCTTCTCTTCTTTCTCAATTTAATGTTATAGGAACTAATGGTATCTAAATGTGTGGTTGGTTGGTTGTTTCTTTTAGTACCCCAGCAACTTTGGATCAGAGCTACGTTGTTTGTGAGCTTCAGCAAAAAGTAAACATGTTATATTCCTTCCTGAGAAGTCACTTGAAAAAGAAGACCATTGTCTTTTTTGCAAGCTGTAAAGAGGTATGGGTATCGCCTCCTCTCTCTCCCTAGCATGTTAAAACTATTAGAATAAAGGTATTCATGTAGATGCCAAGGCACCAGAGAGATGAGATTCTGGACTAGATTTTTTGCAACAGGAAACTGGGGGAGGAACCAAGTGTCGCCTGGCTGCTGGGAAGCTCAGCAACCCAGGCTTGAGGCAGGAAGGTCCTGGAGACTTCAGTGTACTCAGCCATTTTTGTACTCTGCCGTTAAAAATGAATGTTAAATGTTATGTCATTAAGGGACAGCTATTTCAGTGTTGTCTCATGACACATTTTGTAGTTGGGTTACAGAGTATTTTAATATTTGTACTTACTTTCATAAATGTCCCTCAGCACCACACAAGCTTTTGAATTTGCCTATATAAGAAATTATGATTGTGAAATAGTGCAAGGAAACATTTTTCTTATGGTTATATCGGAAGCAATCCTTCAAATGTCTACTTGTATCAATGTCCTTGGACTGTTCTGTTGAAGTTATTTGCATATGTTTGTATGGCACAGTATTCCTATTACTACTGCATGTTTTTAATGTTTTATAGCATACAGTGGTATAGTAAATGCAGTTCTTCCACTTGTGCAAGAGGTCACAGTATTTTTGTTCTGCAGCTGACTGTTGAGTACAGTGAGGTGATAGCCTTAGTTGTACAGAAATTCTCTGAGCTGCAGCTGTGCCTGCAATCTATGCACTTTCCGTAACTCTTTTCTTAAAAGAATATCAGATAAGGTACTGACTATAAAATAAAGCTGCATCGTGGTACTATATGTAAGAGCAAACAGACAGCTTTTATAAGAGAAGCTGTTGGAGCTTGAAACAGTAAGCCAAGACTGTAGACTGCTTTGAGTGCAAGCGTAAGACGCTACACCCCTCCAGTATTGTCTAAAAGCAGTGCTTCTGATGGACTTTTGATACTTTGGTTCCCTGCACACAACCTAACTAGTCACGTCCCAAGTTGTTCTTGCTGTTACCTACTCTGGTTCCTTTTAAAAAATGCCATCAAAAGTCATGCCAATCTTAAGTGCCAAAGTTCATTTCCTCTTTTAGTACCTGGGTATGAGGTCAAGTCTCAAAAAATAGCATCTCTTGTCTCTGATAAGGAGAAAAGTATATTTTATTTGATGTGCTATATACTGCATATGATCTTAACAAGTTTAACATTGCATGGTGATTTCCCCTCCTCCCCGATCTGTTGGGTAGGTCCAGTACCTATTCAGAGTGTTCTGTAAGCTGCAGCCTGGTCTTCCTGTACTGGCACTCCATGGCAAGCAGCATCAGATGAAGAGGATGGAAGTCTACACTTGTTTTGTTCGGAAAAAGGCAGCGGTACTTTTCGCTACAGATATTGCAGCTCGTGGCCTGGGTATGTACCCACAGAAGCAGTATTTACTCACGAAGTGATGATCTCACCCTGTTCAGACTTTATCTGACTTTATGCTTTGAAGACCAACATGATTTCTAAAAAATGAAGCTGTATTTTCTTGAAGAGCTCATTAGGGTATCTCAGAAGAGATATGCTTCTTAGAGTTTTGCTCTTCCTTTACTGAAGAGGCCCACTTCATTTGTGGTTATTTTTTCTTTTTGTCCTGTGTTGTCACTAGTTTTCTAATGGCATTTGTTAGTCTGGTTGTCAGTGGAAGCTGTCATTTATTTATTTATTTATTAATTAGTTCAAGTCTGTAGACAATCTAGTTTTTTCAGCCATGTTCTGTGACAAATTTCTGGAACGAGAGAAAATAGAAATAGTGATGTATTTGCTACATTTGCTACATGCCTTAAGGCGATATTTCAGCAGTGTTAAGTATTTCCTGTTGGTTATTCTGAAGGATATGAAAAATTACTGACCTACCAGGATGTAGAAATGAAAACCTGAAGAAATTTTAATATCTGAACTATGAATGGCATTGTAGGACTGTATTCTTAAGTAGGCAGAAAAATAGATGAGTGAAAAAGCAAGAATATGTAGGACCTGTTTTAGCTTAAGTTTCTTTCTTTCTTCTGGTCCTTACCTGGTGAACAATGATTTACTTCTTTACATTTTCTGTGGATGCTTTGGACTTTCCTCCTGCCCGCCCCCCCCCCCCCAGTACTTGGTGGCATTAAGTATGACGTAAGACTGTTTTCAGGAGTCTAGCCGTTTTTCTCTCAGATAGCAAGCTCTGTTGTCCTAAATGTGAGGTTCTGTCAGTACGCTACAAAAGGAAGGAAAGTGCTTTAAAAACTGAAGGCAGAAATGAAAACTGTTTATCATACCTTCTACAGCACTGAGATCTCACCATTGAGGTTCTCATGTGGGTATGGTTGGTTGGATAAATGGTGTAACTGTGGAATACAGCGTAGCTACAGACTTGGTGAGGAACTAACGCAAACTTACTCCAGTGCAAAGCATTGCTGCTGACAGGCGAAGCACAGCGGTCAGAAAACGCTTATTAATCATATCATTCACATTCAGAAGTTGACTTTTTTGTCGGGCTTGGTTACCCCCTCCCGTCTTTAAGAGGGACTGTGATATTTCTGTATGTGGACAGCTGAAGTAATGTGGTCTTGCCACAGCTAACTTCAAACCACGGTGGTCTAAGATACTGATACACTAGGTGAAGAGTGGGTCAGATACTGTTTTTTAATTATTAAACATAGTGGTGTTTTATAATCTGTGTGACACAAAGCATATGTGTTCTTGTCAAGTGTGAAATTATATTCCATTCAGCACACTGTCATAATTTAGGAAATAAAGACAGCATTAATTTTAGCTTTCTCTGATGAAGGGAGTGATTGTTTATGATATGCTAATACATGCAGTTAATTTTATTTTTATTTCAGAGGTTGCACCCTATGTCTGTAAATTGGTCTGAATGATGGTTCTTACCAGAATTAATGCTCCAAATAATATGCTGCTTTTGAATAGGAGGATTTTGAGTACATGAGATTAAATTTTGACATTTTTTTTTCTTTACACAGATTTTCCAGCAGTGAACTGGGTCATTCAGTTTGATTGTCCAGAAGATGCAAACACATACATCCACAGAGTGGGAAGAACAGCCAGGTTTGTTTATTGTTTAAAACTAGATCACTCTAGGGGCAGATAATTAGCTAAAGACCCACATGGAAAAAAATCCCCAAGATATAAATTGGAAAGAAAGAAGGCATGTTATCACCAAAAGACCCTTTTGATTGCTGAAGTGTAATGGTCTGACTTAATTATTTCTTAGTGAGCTTCAGAGACTCCTTACAGCAGACAGAAAAAACATTCCCAGCTGTTTGATCTGGTCAGGGAAGATTAATAGTGAGGAAGGAAAAATCTTGATTCGCACTTGGCAGGATTACCTCAAAGGCTGGGATGAGCATGTTTGTGGGTTGAAATGCTTGTTTTGCCACTGACGTTTATAGATAAATAAGGCTTTAGACTGTGGACCCAGGTTCTGTGTGTGATTGAAGACTCTTCAAAAGAATGGAAATATTTTTTCATTATTTCAATTTGGGGAGGAAGGAATCAAATAATGTTAATTACAGGTTAAATTTTTAATTTTCTAAGTCTTTTGTGGAATTACATTCTTAGGGATAGTTTTAGTTAAAATATTTGTGGCTAAGTCTTTATGATGGGAGTTACCCAGGCATAGTGTTGAAAGCCTGGTCCTTGATCTCTGAAGCTGATTTTTAAGAGAAACGGGAGTTGTTATTGTGTATAATTCAGTAGATCAAAAACTTCACACGATGAAATGCAAGACCTGGCATTATATCTTGTACATAATTTAATTTGTAGCATGTTTTGCAATATGGGTGGCTGTCAAACCTAATGACAGAGCAGTTGGTTAGAATAGGACTTCAGCACTCTGCACTATGGGAGTTTGAAATCTGTCTTCCTGGATCAGATGGCATTAAGTTTTGGTGACTTAAAGTCACCAAAGTGTGTATTTCCAGCCCTCTTTTAGAATGTGGATGTTCTTGCCATCTTTTCACTGTAATTGTTAGCATTTCTACCCCATCGTGTCTTGTGTGCTTCATTTTCCTATCTACCTGTTATAGTAGAAGGGAATAATACATTTTCAAACAGTTTTGGAAAAAAAAACTGTCTATAAACAAAATCAACAAATGTTATGTCTAAATAGATGAAACATGCAGGTATTATTTGGCTAAATTAAAATCTAGGTGTAATCTCATGCATCTCACTTGAGAGAAAAGCATATAGGCTTAACTTCTGTGGTTTTTTTCTTTTTTTTTTTTTAATCATGTGTGGCTTCCACGCAAGGCTTAAAATTTTGTCTTTATGGCATACTGTCATCATGGAAGGGAAAACAATATATTTGGCACTGTTTAATTGGCAGTTTCTGGAAGGCTTGTTGAGCTCTTCCTGAGCTGTGTCACTGAATTAAAGTACCTCCTTGGAATTACAGTCCTCAGGCCTTGTCCCAGTTCTCATTAGGTGCTGAGAAGAGCAATTTTAAGTAGGCTTAGAGAGAGGAAGCAGCTACATAAAGACAAATAACCCTCCTTTTCCACAATGCTTTTAATAAAATGTCACTCTGACGAGGACATTAGCTTTGCAACCTTAAGGGGTCTGTCTTCAGCTGTCTCTTAAATACAGCTGTCTGCTTGAGGAACAGATTTAGGGAGGAAATTGGGGCAGTGGGTCTGTCCCATGGGCTGTGCCATTGTCTGCCCTTTGCTTCACTGGGCTGATGGTCACATTGCCCTTTACCTGAGCTTTTTCAGCAGCCAGACCTTACTGTAATTGGGAGTGCATCTGAGCAAGTTGTTTGAGCTGGCAGGTGGTGACTGGTACTGAAAGGAGATTCCTTCTGTAGGAAAAGCTTTACAGGTATTTTCTGTTTCTTCATCTGATCTAAAGTTCAAGGAAAGTTCTGCCTGCCCTGAGCTTTTCATTTTTACACTGAAGCAGTCCTGGGAAGAGATTTGTTTAGTGAACTTAACAGCATCAAGTAAATCTTTGAAAATAAAACAAGGGAGATTCCTAATAGTTTTAAATAAATACTGTGCAATAATGCAGTTTTAGATGTGGATAATTGAAAATGTATTTCTCAGCCAACTCTAAATGTTGAGTAGGAAACTTAACTGGTTTTCAGTAGCTACAGTTAGTACGAGAAGCTCGTGTTTCTTCTAGAAACTTGATAAAAATGAACTGAACCGCAGTTTAGTAGTCCTCATTAATGAGGTTAGAGATAATTACAAAGTTTCATGGATTATAAGAGTGTATAATTGCATGGAATGAAAGCTAAATTAAATATCTCAGCTAATTAAGAGACTGTGTTAAACTGTAATTAAAACTGGGATGCCAAATATTGTTTACTTTTGAATTCAAATTATTTTGTGATACAAAAGTAAACACAAAAGTCAAGAGAAGAATTATTTTGGGAATGGGGCAGAAAACCCTTTGACTAACAATTGTGAATGTGTTCCCACATCTGTTTTACAGTTTTGCAAAGGTTTGTCTAAGATGAAAGATAATGATGGATTTTTAAGGGGATAAGACCACTGTTTTCCATAAGTAGCATTTCACTTGCATTTTATCCTGCTGAAGAATGTCTATTGCAACCCCTGCCTTTTGATTTATGGAAATAAAGTAAGATCAAGAAAATCTGGGTGTTGTCCAGTAATGCTTTTACTTTATAGTAGAATTGGCATCTTGATTATTTTTTTTTTTAAACTTAAAAGGTATGCTATGATTGGAGTGACTGGAAGCTATTTCTTCCAACTGCATTTAAAAGTATTTATTGAAAGTCTTAACTAGTTCAGTAACAGATTTTCTAACGTGCTAACATTTTATAAATGGCCCTAATATCAGGGCCATACTCAAATATTTTTGGCTATATTTTTGTCACACAGTCTCTTAGGAAAGTCTAATTTAAAATACTAGATTACAGGGTTTTCCCGTGGGTTTTATTTTGAAAAAGTCCAAGTAAATAAGAGATACTTATACCAATTGTCTGCAAAACTGATTTATTCTGGCTTTTAATTTCTGTTGATGCATTCTTTTTTTGTAGCCCTTGAAGCCTACAGTTGAAAATATTCTTTGATCAATTTTGTGAAACAAGTTACAGTGCCACTAGAGGACAGCAGAAGATAATAATTTCTAAAGCACACTGATAATCACTATTTTTCCCCCAACTGTTTTTCCAAACATAATTTATAAGTTGTGTGTCATGAAAGGAACATATATAGGGATGTTTTTCTTTCAGTCTTTTCTTTCAGGATTGCATTCATGAGTCGAACAGACACTGAAAAGTCTATTTTATCTTTCTATTTGTGCATAAGTATCTTTGGATATACCTGTATTCTGGCATATCACAGATTTAATTTTTTTCTTTCCTAGCATTATGTTCCTCCCTCCACTCCATTTTCTTTTCATTCAGAGGAGACTATTAAAAACTGTTACTTGAGTTTAGTGATTTTTCTCTCAGGAGTCTTTTTTTAAAGACACTGACAGTGGAGTGTTAAACAGAATAAATATTTTTGCTCTGCAGTTTTTATCTGTGGTATGTCCAGAACTTATATATTTATAGGCTTTTGGTCTGACTCAGGCTCAGACTTCTGATGGTATTTAATCCAGGCTGGTTGGTTAGGTTTCTTAGGTGCTTAAAGAGACTTAGGAAAGTCACTGTAATTTAGTTGTTGTTAGACACGGTGTGCATGTGTGTTCTGTCTAGCTCTACATATGCTTTTTTTTCATTTTGTTAAATTATATTCCGAAAACAGAGTAATAGAAATCCATCTTCCCAAAGCAGGATACTCTGTTGCCTTCCATCTTTGTACTGGCTAATATGATGATGAGAGTCAAGAAGTATGAATATGAACTTAAAAGATCTATAGTCTTTTTCATCCCTTGTGAATACTAAAGAATATGCACGTGTCAAAGTCTGGTAAGGTGAAAGGGGGAGGTTGTATAATTATATTATTTTGTCATGAAATAAAATGCTTAGAAGCATGTTGGTGGGGGCTCTGCTGAAGTAATGACAAGTTTTGTGTGTTAAAAGCCTTTAGTGCCACTTGCAAGATTATTCTAAAGAATTAAAAAATGTGACTTAATGGAAGTGTTTTTCAAGGGTGGAAGCTTGATTTGTGTGGTGGGTTGTTTTGTTTTGGTTTTTTTTTTTTTTTTCATTGGGAAATATATCCCAGGGGTACATGTCTTGGATCCCAAATAAACAGTACAGTCCCCCATTGAAGCACATCTACTGATGTTTCTGTAAAAATGAATGCAGTAGTTAGATCATCTCGTAGTATATTGTGGTCATTATCCTAACTCAAGCTAAGTAAAAATAGCTGCTGGTGGAGGTCATAAGAAATTGTTGACACCACATATTTAACTTGCAATTCACCTTATTAAATTCTCTAAAATTAAACACTGTACCCTAGCACTGTTCCTGCCAGTGGCCTGTGATGCTGCAGTCGTGCTGACTGGCACTGTGTTATCCACTAGAATTCTCTTCATAATGGCATGGGGCAAGTGTTCCAATAAGCTGAGATATTAGGTAGCTAAGGTTATTACCTGCTGACATGAAGCTGTCCTTTAAGCTGTAATAAAAAATAAATAAGCGCATGTATTTTAATGCAGTAGAGTGGGCACAGCTGCTGTGGAAAATGAATAGCTTGCAGCCTGGACCCAACAACCTCCCCAAGGCCTTTTGAATTCCGAGCCTGGCATGGTGAGGTTGGTGAGCCATTACTTCTTGTGACTAAGGCTGCCTGGCAAACGGGGACACCTGGCCGGTACGGCTGAACGAAGGGGATCATGGTTTTGTGGTATGAGTAGAACCCTGCTGCATTGCTCTCAGAACTTAGCAATAGGTTTTAATGGGCTACTGTCCAGACAGGAGAAGGACTAGTTGATCTTAAAAGGTCACTTCCAACCTAGGTGATTCTGTGAGAAGCAAAAGGATATTAAGTGATCAAAGGAAAAGAAAACCAGAAACCCCAAAATAAACAAACCCTGAAGCAATCTCTAACTTTATAGCAGTATTTACTGACAGCTTTTTTTTCTTGTTAGGATACTGAGCTAAGGTCTTTGCAATGGAGAAATAGGAGTGAACAAAGCATTCGAAGTGAACTAAAGCAAAACCAAAACATGAATCCTGTTCACTTTTTGTTTGTTTTCAATGTTCCGTGTGATGCTGGACTGTTCCCAGCCCACGGGAAAGAGTCCTTCTCCCTGGCTGAGTCCGGGGGCCGGCAGGGAACCCGGGCTGTCGGCAGTGTTTGCTCAGGGGTGAGCAGCGAGCAGCCTTGCTGCTCTGTGGCTGGGGTGCTTTGGTCAGACTTGCTGTAGATCACACAGCACAGTTTCAGTTAGCTGTGCACACAGATCTCTTGGTAAAGATTTGTTGTTTTAAAGAAAAATATCTCTACAAAACCAGACCATGGATCATGTAGATGGGATAGAAATCCGATATTCATGTATTTGTTTTCTCTGCTCGTTTGTCACTTGAAAACATAGAATAACAAATTGCCACATTAGGGGAGAAACCCAGCAGTGCAGAAGGTATGATAAACAGTAGATAAAACTCTTCTTACTCCTGGGCTTGGAGAAATATTGTTTTCTTGGTTTGAAGCTTAGATTTCATCAGTCCTCATCATGTCAGAGGCCTGGAAGGTAGTTTAATTGGAAACAAAGTTTTGCCTGAATTGAGCCCAGTATGAAAGACCTAAAGCTGTTACTTTGTTTAAGAAATATGTTTAAAAGTGGTACCTTATATAATCAGATTTAATATTTGAATTTTAAAACAAAACTGAATTATTGTATTTCTGTGAAATACCTTAGGGGTAGATATGGATATTAGTTTCTCTTTGTTGAAGGGTACTGTGTGGGTGAACAGATTTATTAGTATACATATCAGATCGAAATAGGTCTTCTCAGAATAAAACTGTCCATTTTCATATGGTTTGGATATATTTTTAATAGATGTCTTACATAAAAAGAGTGCAACACAGACAAACCTTTGCATCAATGAAATGCTTTTTCCTTCACTACTGTAGTTATTTTATCAAGGAATTGAAAAGAATTTCAAAATAAAACATAAATTAATGCTAGAAAGAATAGATTTTTCAAGTATTTTTCAAGTACTGCTTACAACAGATGCATCATAGTCATACGGACTGTACTATGCCAAGTTTTTTTCTCCCCATCCTCAAGTCTCAATTACAACAGTGTGTATGTTAAAAAACGCCTATATAATTTCACTGACATATTATTTCAGTCTTTACATGGTTAAATCTTTACTCTAGAAGCAGGGATATGTGCTGCTTTTGGAATTTTGCTTGTCAGCAAAATAATTTAGTGTGATGAAATTTTCTTAATTCTGGTTTCTTTATGGAAGCTAAAATTGTATGCAAAATTTTGAAGAACATTATTGTTGCAAAATCAAGTGACCCAGAATTATTATATTCCAAGAAGGGTGTGAATGGTGCGCAGCGAATAAATGATCGGCTTACCTGGTGAATAATTTGGCTTCATAGTGGAAGGAACTATTAAATAGTTTTGTATTGAGTTTGGCAACCATGTATGATGAACAAAGGGTCCAGTGGAAGAAGAGTGAAAATGCATAATTAGAGTGTATCATTATGAACATGCAAAACAAGGCAAACTTAGTGGGCTTGGCTTTGATGCTATTCCAAATGCTTCCCTTGCTGACCCTAATGTTTAAAGTAAAACAGTCTTTTGCTTACTTCTGAGTAAGTCTAGCAAATTTGATCTGGGTGAGAGACAGACAGTTGAAGTTGATTTGGTTCCTTCATGCCTGATTTCCTTTCTCTGAAGGGATCTACTGTGCAGCATTTCTGCAATATTAATGTATCTGAAGGTGGCTTGTTGCTGTGAAATGCAAAACTTTTTAGGAACAGGCTGTGATTTAAGCACACAAATTTTTGCAGTGATACTTTACTTCCTTCTGTGTCTTTTGACAGATGAGATGACAGCATATGTTTATACTATCCATCCTGGCCCAGTTAAGCTAAAATTAGATATTTAATCAAGTCAATTTGGTAAAGTCCCATTTAGGTTACAGATTAAAAAAACCCCACAAAACACATTTTTTGAGTATAGTAATGGATGTGTGGCCTCCAAAGTATAAAAGTTATATACTTATGGTTCCTTGCATGTTCATGTGTGTTGTAAATATCTTCAAAAACATTATCACCTCCTTTACATTGAGTTTTCTGTAATGAGAAATATTCCAATTCAGGAGAATGTAATGCAAGTATCTTTGTATCTATAGCCCTCCTCCCCCAAATTTTACGATTATCTCATCATCTCCTTTTTCTCCTTTTCCAGTTTTAAAAATAGATTATTTTTTTCTTGCCAAACAAAGCAGAAATACTGCCTTTAACTCTCTTGAAATTAGCATCAACTTATGTCTTGTGAAATACAAATGTTAGGGAAACATGTTGCAATACATCTGTTCAAGACAACCTGTGTAACGTTTCCTGTAAGGTCTATGTATCCATGCAGGCTATCCTTGCAGTTCTTTTTCCATTGCTTTCCCATCATTTTTTTTCCTACCGGATGTCTGCCCTACAGCACTACGCTGGTGCCTGATGACCATCAATCAGATGGTTCCCATTCTTATTTTATTCTGGTGTCACTGTGAACTTGTATGTCACTGACAATTAAAATACGGTGCATTTGTCTCAACTATATGTTACGATGGTTGTGGCAGGGATGTAAAATGACTCTGTAGTTAGAACAAGCTCAACTCTGGCTGCATGGCAAGGTGGAATTGATTAGTAACCATGGTGAATTTTCATGTATTGCCTTTGTGACAATGGTAGTATTGTTTGCTGTAATAGTATTGGCAAGGGGTATTTGCAGCCTTTGGCTGGATCTGATCAAGGGTAAGAACTGCAGAAATCAAATGTCTGCTTGGCCTGTGCGAAAAGCATTTTTTTCTCATCCTGTTCTCACTGAATTGTCACCATGCTATTAGTTTCTTCATGCTTTATACCAGCTGTCAATTCAGCCTGATTCTTAGCAGAAGTTTATGTCATGGTGAATGAACTATCCTTTTGATTTTAGCTTCTCTATTTTATTTATTTTTTGGTATGAAATGAAACTCTCTGGCAAGTCTTTGTGTTTCTTTGCTAGGGAAATGGTACTCCTGACGTTTTAAACCATTTTTCTCTACTTCTCATTAGCCAGTACCTTATTGTCCCAAATAATTTACTCTGTTTCCTTCTCATCCTGGCTTTGGTGCTCATCCTTGATTCTCATCTGCAGTCAGTGTAAATATATCATTCCTACCCTTGGCTTTATATGGGTAATGATGATTTGTCATGGTTTCCTTGCTTGTAAGTCGACATTGAATTGCAGAGAAGTTACTTGCTTTTTTGATAACCATTTGTTGTAGTTTAAGCTAACAGACTCTAGAAAATAAGACAGATATGAACTAGAGGTATGTGTTTTTTTTTTTTTTCCAAAGACTCCCTACAAGTAAGATGCAATTTTCCATAGAGCTGGAATGAATTGTATCTGGTATCCTAAGAGACAGTTAAGATTGCTATGCAAAGATGAGTACCTGCTGTGGTTTCTTGATCACCTTGAGGAGATGACAAGATAAGTAATATCATCCATTACCACAGTCCAAGGAAGTTTGATTACTTTGAGGTTTCTCATTTCTTTTTATCCAGGACAGTTCAGGTGCATACTTCATGAATAATAAATCACCAGAGTGAATTAGCCTTTTTAGGACAGGTGTTTGGTTTTGGTGATGATGGACAACTTGAAGTCTACAGTCAGCAAGAATGGGGAGAACTCCTAATGTCTTCTTATCTGCAGAAGTAGTCCTCTTGCTGAAGAATTTTGGTAGCTGATGTTGACTCTTTGCTGCTTTGTTGTCTATGTAAGTTTAAAGGTTTTATCTGTCTACTGAAAACAAATACAGAAATGTTCTTTTGTTGGCTTCAGTGGAGAACTTTATTCCCTTAGACTGAGGGATGTTCTTTTCTTTACAATCTTTTAGGCATTGTAATGGAAACAAGTTTTGAACAGAAAAATTAATTATTGTTTTCTTTATTGTTTATACCAGTTTTTAGTAGTTTGTGCTGTCATAAGTTTGTTAATACAGAGGGTTTTATTATAAAAGACACAGAGAAAACACTTTTAAAAACTTAAGTTTTCCATTGCAACCTCTCTTCTTGCAATTATCTTTAAGACCATAATTTTCATACTAGTGCATTACTAAGTTGTTCTTTTCTTTTTTGAGAAATAAGACAATACTCTGCCTAACCATTGGCATCACTGAACAGATACAAATCTTCCCAGATGGTACTTAAGATTGTTTGGTTTTCAGCTTTCTCAACTCTGTAATTATTTCATTTGCGTGTTTAGCTCTGATTAATATTAAAATGTCTGTCTTTAATTAATTAAATCACATTTACGATATAAAAATGGATAAAGACTGTTCCTCCATAACTTCAAGTGTGTTTAAAATTATTGGCATTTAAAGAGTGAAAGTTTCCAAATTAGGTATGGAAGAAGAATACACTGGATCAACAGTTCCCAGATGTCTTTCAGTCTTTTCTTCATTTCTGAAGGCATCAGCTCTGAGAAGTATTTTTAATGTTGCTTTTTAATTTTTTTTTTCTTAATAGTTGCCAATAGATGAGAAAGTATATGTGTTTGGTAATCTCTGTCTCTTCTTTGACTGTTTTTGTGATCATTTTCATAGCTCTTTTCTGAGTTCTTTCCTTTATTCCTGTTATTTTGTGTGCGAAATTGGTAGGACTGGTATTGGCAGCAGTATTATCTCTGGCTTCCTGTCTGATACAAACCTTGGGTAGATAAAGAGAATATTTTCATCCTTCTCTCCAACAGTGCTCTGAGAGCTCAGGTGCTTTTGATGAATAACTAGCTTCCTTGGAACTGTGATCATCAATTTTTGCCATAAAATGCAAAGTCTTCTAAGGTTCAGTGGCTTTCCAGGATTTCCTTGCTTGTTCAGGCAGTGGCAGTGTCTGACATGCACCTGTTTTGTGGGAATATCATCTGGAATTTGTGGGTTAAAATATATAGAGCTTTCTTACAAGGTGCGCTTGGCCTAGATAAGGTAGTCATTCCCAACATTAATTATTGTATAAAGGACCAAAACATTCATGGGATGTTTGGCCAGCAGTAACTTTTATGTCCTCCTATGCTGTTGGTAAAGGTAATAAATTGCCTTAAACCAACCATATGCGTTGCTTTCCAACTCTTTGTTAGATACTTTCTATAAATTGATATCTCTGCATTAAGAACACTTTAGGTCTGCTAATTAAATGGATTAAAATCAAGTTAGCATGGTTTTTGTACGATATCTCTCCCTTACCCACAACCCTAAAGTAGTGTTTTTTGGGACAAACCCCAAATGTCTTGTTTTTTTTTTGTTCTTTTACCAAACCATATAAAACCAGTAAATTTACATAGTGTTCCTGTGTGACAGACTCTCCCCTTGTATCAATTTTGTTTCCGTGTCAAATTTCAAAAATTTGGAATGTAAGGGTTAAAATCTCATACTGAAAACATTTATTAAACATTTAAAAATTATCTGTAACTGTCAGTCTCCAAGCCCATCATGTGTATAGCATTGGGGAAGGAAAAAAAAGGTATCTGAGAGCATTTTGTTGTGATTTTTCAAATTCATCAAACGAAAGCAAAGAGCTGTAATAAAAGCTGTCAGACTTGTTTTAACTGCAGATTTTGTTGCTGCTTGCATTGCTTACTGTGCTGTGACACATAGTGTTTATAGTTTTCAAACAGTTTTGCAGTACTGTTTTTGCCAAGTGATAACTGTTTATACTTGGAGAAATGTCGGCTCTCTATATTCAGTCTGAAGTGATTTTTATCAGTTAATGCTATGATTCTTGTTTGGTTTGCCTGAGAACATGCTTCTGTGCTCTCTGGCTTCCAACTTAAAAGCTCTCTTAAGCCAAGGAGCCGTGACTCTAATACTTCCTTAAATAGCACTTATGTCCCCTTTTCTATCCACAAAGACTGAACTGTGTTTGTTCTTCTGTCATTGCCTGGAGAAGAGGAGGCTGAGGGGAGACCTTATTGCTCTCTACAACTACCTGAGAGGAGGGTGTAGAGAGACGGGGGTCGGTCTCTTCTCTCAAGTCACAGGCGACAGAACCAGAGGAAATGGCCTCAAGTTACGCCAGGGGAGGTTCAGGCTGGATATTAGGAAAAACTTTTTCACTGAAACGGTTATCAGACATTGGAATGGGCTGTCCAGGGAGGTGGTTGAGGCATCATCCCTGGAGGTGTTCAAAAGACGGGTTGATGTAGTGCTGGGAGGTATGGTTTAGTGATGGTGATGCTCCTTGTTTGTTGTGTGGGTGTCTATTTTTGTCGGTTAGGTTGACGGTTGGACAAGATGATCTTTAAGGTCCCTTCCAACCTAGAAGATTCTGTGATTCTGTGATTGCTGAGCTTTTATTGGGAAGATATGTGACCTACTCTGGCATAGTCTTGTTCTCTGGGGTCTCTGACCCAAAGACAAGCTCATAACATCTCCCACCCTTCTTCTGACAGTTTATACCTTTTGTATAATATCCTTTACTTGATGGTTCTCTTGGTGGAGAAAAGCGAATGCAATTGGAGTAATGACCCAACAGGAGAATGTAAGATGGATTAACAGAAGCTGAAGACTTATGGAATGGCAAGAGACTAAGCAGAATAAAGATTGAGGAAAAGGTTAACTTTCCTTAAAGAACACAGAAATGCTTAGGACGGATGAAAAGTTTCACCAACATAGGAAAAAAAGACAAATATGACTGGAATAGGAACCAAATCAAAGGCGTGTTAGGGTAGTAAATAATTTGATATAAAATGACACTTGAAAAATAATATGAGTGCTTTCTGTTTCAAATAAATGGAATATTTGTATTGATAGCTGGTTTTGTATAGGCTGCTGCCTTGGGGCTTCCTTGTGAGTGGCTCTGGGCAGCTGAGCTGCTCTATGTAGTAACGTGCTCTTCTCATATTTTGCTTTGTCCCGCATGTTGCTGTCATCAGTTCATTGTAAGTTGGATCCTGTCCAATTTTGGCATATTTCCAAAGTTTAGTTTGATTCGTGTTTTTTATATAATGGAGAACTCTCTGCGATATTTTCCTATCAATGTGTACTCTTAAGAACTATTTGTTAATGTAGACAAAGAAATAATATACATGTTACAACAGATAGGGACTTAGCTAATGCAGAATAAAAGCTGTCTCATCATTACTAGTTTGCCTGGTTTCAGCTGGGAAAGAACTATCTTTCTAGTGATTGCTGTGAAAGGATTGTCAATGATACCTATTGTTTTTAGATATTGCTAAGTGATGTTTGCGCTATTCAAGGACTTTTTTCAGCTTCCCATAGAAGCACAGGCACAACAATGGAATGGCCAATGAAATATTCCATACCATAGACATCATGCTCAGTATATAAATGGGGTTTAGCTGGGGATAGGCGGGAATCCAGGATCACTGCTCTGGAGCTAATTCACCTGGCTGTGAGAGTGACTTGTGTTCTTATTATTATTTTTATTATCCCTTTTCTGTTATTATATAGAATTAATTATTCTATTAAACTGTCTTTATCTCAACCCACCAAGTTTTTTTTTCTCCCTCTCCCCTCCTTTTTCCCCCCCTCCCTTCTTCTCCCCAATGTTCTGGGACAGGAAAAGAGAGGGGTGTGTGAGCGAGTGGCTGTGTGGTTCTTGTTGCAGGCAGGCTAGTCTTAAACCATGGCACTACTTCATCAGTAGGACTTAAACCCTTTGTCTTGTTTGTTTCCTAATGCTGTTGGGTGCTTTTTTCGCCATGAATGTTCTCAGGTAGCTAAATTTGCCGAGAGTAGGAACTGACATTTTGTTACACAAAAAGAAAGTGAACATGAAAATGCTTTAAGAATAAAATAGAAGAATTTTTATTTCTTTGCCAACCATGTATCTTGAGTAATTACCAAATCAGCTACATTTGATACAGCTGTTAAGTACATTGAGAGCGAATGCTAGATGTGTTCTTACGGGATCAGTCTGATCAGTATTTTTTCTTTTGCACCTAAAAACTGCTTCTATAAATTAAAGAACTCTTGTTTTTATGCTTTTCTTACAGTGATGCATGTGTGACCTATTAGAAAAGTAGCCTTTATTGAACATGCAAGTAGGAGTTGTTTGGGATCAAGGCACTTTGCCTTTCCTAGACTCTACACTTGCAGGATGTGCAAAGGAGAATCGATGTTACCAGATGTTAATACTTGCCTGTTGGTAAAGGATGAATGCAAGTAGCTAGATATTCTAGTATCAAATAGCTTTAATCAAATGCCATTTGACTACTACAGAAATATTTCTAATCTAGGGATTAAAAGATCCACTGAACTGAATCTGTGCCTTAGTCCCAGATGTTTAGTGCTCTAAGTGTAGTTTTAATATCAGCTTAACTAGAGGTACTGGCAAGTCGCTTAGCTGGTTTGCCTTGTAAAGTGAGCATTTTTGTCTGCTCTTTGGGCTGCTTATGGGGAAGCAGATGTGAATTCTAATTGGTTATTGAAAACATCAACAAAAACTTTTATTTTTTTGCATGTTTGCTTGAGGTCTCTCTTGTGTTTTTCTTTTTTACCCCCGATCAGATACAAAGAAGGTGGTGAAGCTTTGTTAGTATTGCTTCCCTCAGAAGAAAAAGGCATGGTGGAACAGCTGGCACAGAAGAAAGTACCTGTCAGTGAAATCAAGTGAGTGACTAATGGTTTGTCTTTGTTATTCAGCCTCTGTTCTACAGGAATAACTTGTCCTGAGTCTATGACAATCCTGATGGTGTGAAGCGCTTGAATTGCCTGGAGCTGGTCAAACAAGGGAGATAATTTGATATGAATAGTGTTGTAGAAGGAAAGGACCTTGAGAGGTTACCTATTCCATGTCCTTTCCCAAAGGCAGGATCAGCATTGTTCTTATCAGATGCTTGTCTAACTTGCCAATAAATATTTTCACCATTTCCCAAAGTGATCTTATCTATACTTAACACTTCCTGCCATTAGGGTTTTTTTCTTCAAGTGTCTGATAAGCCTTGTAAGTAATTTAAGTGAAATATTTCTTTTGTCCTGTGCCAAGAATATATGGCAGGTTCTCTTACTTATATTCTCTTACTCTTTGCAGGTACTTTTATGAGTGAACATTACTGTGCTTTTTTTCTTTTTTCTTTTGCAGATGAAACAATTACAATTTCTTTAATCTGTCCTTGTATGTTTTTATACTTTTTATCACCCTTGTTTCTCTTACTTATCTTTTCTTCAGTTCTAGACTGTTTCTCCAGTTTGTTATGATCTTGCTGAGTCAGTTAGTTGAAGAACAGGAAGTAAGAGATGTGGCTAAATGGTCATTTTGTATACCAGAGAGAGTATTCTGATGGTGACCTGTAAAGTGCTCTCTTTACAACAGAGAAATGACACCATGCCAAAAATCATAGAGTGCACCTAGAAGAAATCTGCAGAAAGGTGACCAGGTAGAAAGTTAAGTTTCTGTGCAAGTGGGTATGAGCAAGGCTAGGACTCTCTACTTTGAAAAGCTGTGGTTTGAATGTGAAGATATGGGTATCTAAGCAAAGATAACTATGCACAAAGTGTTTGTGGAATAATTGTTTTTGAGGAGAAATCAAAGTACGGTGAAACTTTAAGTGGGTCAAGTTTCGGGTCTGCCCAAAATTAAATATATTTTATTCTTTGGATTCTCAGAAATAGCCACTACTTAGACCATTACCTGTTTTTTGTTACGCTTTTTGTATACTCTTATGTCAAAACTTAAGGAACTAAATGAACACATACCTTCGGATTTGTCATTATTAAAATTACTAAATTAGAATCTTTCTCACTTCATTAGCTTTTTCCTTTGTAAATTCAATAATGGTCGTGTTAAAGTAGGTCAGGATAGCTTGGTCGATTGCAATTTGATATGATGGTGACTTGTAACTTCTTATTTTGCTTTCACCAATGAAAAGGAAGGCTTGTGTAACCAGCTATAGTGAAGGGGAAAGAAGCAGAAACTTGGAATGATAACCACAAAATACTATCAGTTCCTACCGAGTCTTATTCTTTAGTGATTGCTCCGGTGTTCAGCTTCACGAGGCTGATAATTCTGTTTGATTTCCTGAGGATTGCCATTTTTGATACCATAGTTGGATGTCATCAGTCCTGACATTCCACACCTGGGCACAAGTTGTCATTTCTGCACAGAACAGAAACTTACATCTAACACTTTCCAGATTTAAGCTTTAATTTTTTTTTTTAAGTATTTTTGATGTATGGGATATGCCATTTCAGAGGCACTTGTGAATGCTGTTTCTGTGTAACAGACTCATGCAGTGCAGTAAATACACTTTTCCTGGTCAAACATAGGTATCAATTTTGTGTAGAATAGGCATGAGCTTCAAGCATAAGACAACTTTTGCTAAAACAGTGAAAATAAGGACTAGAGTGGAGTCAAACAACTACCAAAAGTGTAACTGTACTTAAAGTTTTCTTTTAATGTTGCTGTTCAATAAAACCCACACCACAACAACAACAAAAAAGTAAACAAAAAAACCCCACCTCAATGTGGACAATATCAGTAAGGAAACTGAATTAAAGTCTGATATTTTCTTTTCCTTTAAGCATCACAGTGCTTTAAAAGGGTCTGTTGTATAACAGACCTAAGACATTTTTTTCTCTTTCCAAACTTTATTTTTCCTTCTTAAGATTATAGCTATTCAATTAATTTATTTTATTCTGATATTCACTAAATAAATGTCTGATCTCATGCATATTACAAATATTTCACCTTTCTTTGACAGCTAAGCTTTTAACTTCTTGAATAATGCACTTAATTGTTTGAGCAGCTTATCATAGAACATGGTGAAAAAGCCCATTTAGCCTGTATTTATTCATGCAAATCCAAATCGGTATTTTTGTACCAGAATAACAATTCAATTTTAAGGCGGCAAATATTTCATTTCCCCCCTGTTTATAATCCAAGTTAGATGTGTCTCTGGAGAGACATACATGGCTGCTGTTCTTAACACACATTCTTGTTAATTTGATGTCATGTCATTTGAAAGATCTCCACTTTTTTTTTTTGATACCACCCCAAAAATGAATTCTTTTACAAAGCCATCAGAGTATATGTATAATAAATACATTTAAGTAACATTCTTAAGTGGAATCGTTATAAGCAAACTCAGTGCTTTTGATTAACAGTATATTTTAACAGCCTGACCTGAGATCCAGTTTTCGATCTGTAAAACTTACTGTAGAATTTGTAACACTGTAATGACGGACAATGTTTTTACTAAGAATTGTCTACCCCGTGTGGTTAAGGTTTAAATGGTTTAGCATCGTAATTCTAAGATGTTAACTAAAATCCTTAAAAAAAAAATAAAATTATTGTAATTTCTTGTGGAATCCAAACCTGATTAATCCTAAAAACTACCAATTTTCTTATATTGTTTACTTCTAGCTAGTTTCCCAATTAGTATAGCCCTGGTGTGTTTTGTCAGTTGATGAATCTTTGAAGTTCCTTCAACACATGGATCATGTTACATGTCTTCTCTTGAAGTCTTCTGGTGTTGTTTGTGCATATTCACCTAATTATAGATTCTCAAGAATTGATTTAACTTGTGAATTAGAAGGTAATGAGCATTGTTTGCTGCCAACAGAACTTAATTCTTCAAACTTGTGAAATTCATTCTGAAAGCTTTTTGTTTCTAAAACATCAGTGTCAATTAAAGTGTTTGTTTTGCTGTTCTTGTTATCCTGTTATCTTGCACAGGGATTGCAGGAATCAGTTTTCTGTTACTTTCTTTGATTTGTATTTTCTTACAAACAGCTCTTAACATTTCTTTATTTCATTTAGACAGAGGTTTTAAAACAGTTCCATAATTTGAAAGGAGAGAGGAGAACAGCTTTTTTCTTTTCCTGAATACCTTTTCAAAAGGGGCTAGGATTTGGGCTGCTTTCTTAGTTTTCAATTTAAAATGTAGGCTCACTGTAGAACCTGTTAGTATACCAGACCTTTCTAATCAGCACAAGCTGCCAATTTACAGGTAGTGCATTGAACAACACACTTCTTTTTTTATTGTTCAAACAGAGCAAGAGAAAATGTGAAATACGCAATAGGAAATATTGTATTTTAGAGCAATTAAATATGGCAATAAGCTACTATGAAAGTATTATGTACATATTTATAAGGAGTTTATAATAATTTAAAAGTTTTAGATACAAGCTCTAAACTGAATTTTTTTTTAATAGTCACTTGAGACTAGTTCATGGCATCTACTTTTCTTAAGTAACAAGATAAGGGCTGCTTCCAAAGGGGTTATCATAAAAAATCTTCTGTCTAGAAAATTTTACTAAAGGAACTGCAAGTATGTAGGTACGCATGATGTAATATTATTTTCTTTAATATTATGTCAAATATGTGATCTTAAGGAAAACAACAGTAACAACAACAAAATTCCTTTTTTTTTTTTTTTTTCTGGCAGTGGAGAGTACTTGCTTGTGCTCCACGCTAATATTAATTTTGGAGAATACATTAAAATTTGCTGCATCCCAATTACCATCATTACTGTAAGACAGTCATTGGTGTTCCTAACCAGCATGGTTATGCTGTATGTGGTCTGCTGGTGTGATCTCTGAGCAGCCTTCCTTAGGTCCTGGCTCTTCCTCTTCTCTCCGGCCTTCCAGGTTGTCCAGTGTAATCAGGCTGAGAGCACTGAGCAAGACCTGCTGCTGCTTGGAAGCAGGCTGGAATATGGAAACTTGTGCTACATCGTGGCAGTGTCACCTTTTTTGGTGGTTGTTGAGTTGTTTTGTTTAAATTCTGCTTTGGAGAGGAAGGGCGAGAGAGAGAGTATGTAGTTCAACAGCGCTTGTGTCCTGGTGTTAAAACCTGGGGGAATGAGAGGAAAGCAGAGTGTGCTTCTGCCAGGCAATTTGGAGAATGCTGTCAGGTCAGTTCTTAAGGTCAAGCAAGCTCAATTTGTATTTATATCATGGCATAGTCAAGTGCGGCCATTTATGCAACCGCTAGGCAAAACAACAGTTTTAAAAAGTTATACAGCTCCTTAAATGCCAGATTTGTACTGACAAAGTAAGAAAAGAAAGAAATGGCCTAGTTAAAATAATGGACAAGGTCATAAAATCCCCTTCCAGTCTTAGCATAGTTGGTTCTAGCTCACCGGTTCCTTATAAATTACAATAATTCATTTCAGTGTTTAGTTTTTATGTTTGTCTCTCCAAGTAGTCACATGTATATAATTATCATAAGGAGTTTTATTTGTTCAGAAAGGGGAAAAAAAAACAAACAACAAAACATGCAAACTCATTAAACCCAAAATCCAGTTTACCAATGACTAGCTTTCTTATTTTTGGAATCTCGGCATGAGATGAAGACCACAGCGGGTGGCTGTCTTGATACAGCATTGGAGAGGAGAGAATCTAGTATTACAACTCCTTTTTTTTGATATTCAGTGTTGCAAATTTACTCATTCATTAACAAATGGATAACCTCAAAATGTGCTTGGGGCACCATATTCTTGGTTGAAGTTGCCTAGATTTACACCACATTATCTTGCCGTGCATTTAACTGGAAAGTATCTTGTGTTTTCTGCCTTTTTCAAACCCTTTCCTTGCAAATTTCAACCATATTACTCAAACTAAAATTCATGTGCAGCCAACAAAATGTGGTTACTTCTTGTCTAAGATTATTGTCCATTGTGCTTGGAGCCCCAGTGATGTACTGTCTCCTCTACGTAATGAATGATATTCCTACAATAATCAAGTCATAGAAAATAACGAGTAATAGAGGGCCCAGGTGAGAATTGGAACTCCGTATGCATTTTGAGTTTGATGGTGACTGCAGTAAGTAGTTGACAGTCCCAACTACTCTTTAAGTGCAGCTCCAAGGCCAGCTTTGCATTTGCTTAAAGATTTCTTGTAGCCCATGTTTCCCTAGCTTATGAGTCTCTGCAACTGCCAGGTGGTTTGCTGTCATCAAAGATGACATCTGCTGTTTCTATCTTATTCTTAAAGTCTGCTAATGCTGCTATGAAGGATATCCAAACTGATGAGTTAAGGTTTGTTTGTGACTAAGCTATGTCAGCCATTGCATGTTTGCTTATCTTTAGATGCTTACAAATTGGTTTTTAAGGCATCAAGAAAAAAGTTAATTAACTTCACTTTTTTTTTTTTTTTTCCCCCTTTGAAGATGAGCACTACTCTGTCCCATAGATTTTTATCTGAGATGAGCTCTCAAGAATAGTTACAACTATGACTCGAAGTGGTCTGATTTTCTCTGTAGTTGCTATGGAGCAAATTTCTTTTGACCCAGCTGACTTATTGAAGTACCTGTTATTTGCAACTCCGAGCTTGGACTGTGCTGTGGCTGTTGTTCACTGATTGCAGCTGCCACTTTGAGTGAAGACAAGGGGAAAAAAAAAACATTGGCTAATTTAAGTGCCTTGAGGTCATCCCTTAATAGCTTTCCCATAACTTAAGGGCAATCCAGCTCTTCTCTGGGATGTCTTACTACTGGTGTTCAGGTTAATTTTTTTTTTCTGTTGCTATTTGTGCTATCCCCTCTCTGCTTTTTGTATCTCACTTTGTGCTCGTAATTCTTACTTTATCCCAGTGTATTCGTGCTTTTTTTATATGTGTCTTTGGTACTTTAAGCCTTCTTCTTGAGTTTCAGGTCATTGTAAACATGTTGATTTCATCTAGCCAGCCTTCTTACTCTTCCTCCTATTTTTCCTCTGCAGTGAGGTACTATATGTTTGTACCTTCTACTACAATTCAGTGTGAAGCAAACCACTGCTTTTATTTTGTTGTTCTACCGAGTTTCCTTTTTTTAGGATCATAAGTATTTTCATTGTCACCTTCTCAATCTTGTTTTATAGAAAAACATCTAGAAGAGCTGTCTCTCTATTTATTTATTCTGTCTTTGTTATATTGTATACATTCCATCCTGCATTGCATTTCAAAGACTTTTTGGTCAGTTTGTGTCCCACCGAATTTTTCATGCCTCTTCTTTTCTCTCTTATGTCTTTATACTTTCAGAGTAAATTATTTGCTGGCTTGAAACTGGAACTCAGCTTTTTGATCTTTCACTAAAACTGTAGCTAAATAGCTTTTGTGTGCACTACAGCCTTCCACTGGCTGTATCTGACAGAGATAAGAAATTGAAATGGTGAGGGAATAAAGCTTGATGTCTTTATGAATTAAAGTATTCTTTGGTAATACCACCCAACCCCTTACTTAATTGCTGCTTTTATATTTAGTAAGAATAATTGATGACCATAGTGGCTTATGTTACAAAAAATGACTATAAAATGTTTTTTAATCAGTCATGTTTTTTAGACTGACTTAGTGCTATGTGAAGAAGCATGATTTTGACGTTTTTTTTCTTTATTTCCTTCAGCAAAGGCTGTATTTTGTTGTGCAGTATGGGATGAAATGGCACACAGCAGCAAGAACCAGATTAAGAAATGTGGTAGTTGTGTATCTCTTGACCTCTACTTGAGGGCTACCCTCCTGCCATGTTTGGTAGGTTGTATGATACACTTGGTGGCACTTGCAGATCTAAACTAGAAGTTGATAAGAAAAGATCTGGGCAAATAAGCCTGGAATAGTGTAGCTATCGTTGGAATAAGTGTAAAAATCCAGAGTCCGGGGGGAGGACTTGTGTAACTTCTTACTTGGTTCAATGGCACTTTCTATAATACAGTCACTGTTCTTTGTTCACCTGATCAATATCTTGATGAGCTCTTCAGTCTGTTTAATCTCAGTGTCTTTTATTTTTGCTCTTCTAGCTGTAAGAAAGAACTTAAATTTCAGTATTCCCAGGGCAATGGATCTTATTTAAGCTTTCAAAAATGCTGAAAATTTCCTTGTGAAGACTGCTATCTCAGTATAAAGAAGTACTATAGTGCCTTATGCTGCTTCTATATTTTTTCCTCAGCATTTTTATAAATTCAAGAAGTTCCTTACTGCTGATTTTGACTCTGCTTTGGAAGAAGTTTCACCATCTTCCCTGGAAGCTGTCTCTGGATAAAAAGTCTGAACTTCCATTTTTTCTGTATTATTCATTTGAGGACTATGTGCTTCATCCTCAATATGGTTCCATTCTAAGCTTCTTCAGAGTTGTAATGGCTTTATGCTTATGAAAGCAATGCAAAAGATGTGAAGATACTCCTGAGGACTTAATAGATGCTTGTTTTTGCATGTTCTAGTATTTCAAGCTAACTTTCTTCTTTTTGATTTTTTAAATTAGAATTAATCCTGAAAAACTTACAGACATCCAAAAGAGGTTGCAGGCTTTCTTAGCTCAAGATCAGGAGTTAAAAGACAAAGCTCAAAGGGTAAGTCATCTGCTGCACTATATTTTTTTGAGGCAAGCTAGTCAAATAGAACTGCTGTTGGAATATCAGACCTGCTTATATATGCCCTAGCAGCAGCGTTTGGAATTGCTAAATTATTCTGATTTTTAAACTTTATTGTTCCTACTGATGCCATGTTTTAATCTTGTATTAGTAGTTGATGGCAAGTGTGCCTGTTACAGCCTGTGTGAGTTGACATGGGCTCAACATGGGTTTATGACCCTGACCTATTGCAGTTGGGCCAAAGTTAAGGCACAGGTGGGAATGTATTTATTTTAGAGTCTCAGGTAATCAAATAGTTTTTGGTTTAGTTATCACTGCTGCTCAGCTGTTTGAGGGTTTTTACTGTTTTGAGTACTGAACCTGGGGAGGAGTAACCCCATACACCAGTACAGGCTGGGACCAAATGGCTGGAAAGCAATGTTGCAGAAAGAATCCTAGGGCAAAAGGTTGTCCTAGTGGACAACAGGTTCAACATGAGCCAGCAGTGTGCCTTTCCAGCAAAGAAGGTCAAACGCATTCTGGGCAGCTCTAGGCAGAGTGTTGCTGGCAGGTCAAGGGAGGTCATCCTTCCTTTCCCCTCTACTAAGCTGTTGTGAGATACATCCTGGAACAGAAATCTTGATTCTTGTCTTCCAGTACAAGATAGACATGGACGTACTGGAGACAAGACCAATGAAGAACCACAAAGATGACAGCACGTGGTATATCTCCTGTATTAGGAGAGAAGTATAAATTAGAAGGAGCCATTTGGAGTGGTGTTCAGTGGCAGGAGAGGAGGCAATGGGCATAAATTTATATACAAAAAAACTCTATTTAAACCCAAGAAAAATATTTTATGTTCTTGTGAAGGTGTTTGAACACTGGAACAGGTTGCACAAGAAAGACTATGTTGTTGGATAGACAGAGGGACTCTTTCAGAGGACTTTTCTTGGGGACCTCATATAGAACATTTTGAGAGAATAATAATTAAAACCAAGTTACTGAAGAGTATCGGATGTCATTCCTTGGCTTAAAAAGTTAGAAATATGAAACCATGTAGGCCTCACGTACCTACTTCCTTAATCAATTTTTATTGTTGTATCTCCTGAATATATCTATCTCTGACAGTTTGCCCTTTCTCAGTGGTAAGATCCAATGCACTGAATAAAGCATTTTAACTTTCATTTGGTTTTCAATGAGTAGTGAAATAGCTTAGCATAGCTCTACTAGGTAAAATGGAGAAGTATGTAAATGGATCTATGAATTGGATTTTTTTGCTGCTCTGATTAATATTGAGAGACACCATGAGCAATATGTGAATTTCACCAAGGTTTTAGCAGGTGTGGGGAAAGTCGGGAAAACTTAACTAGGTAGATTCCTGGACTAGAATGAACTAGTTATGAAAGGCACTTCCCATGGCAGATTACACCTCCTACCAAAGGTCAGAAACTTTCGATTTTTTCCTGAGGGCCAGCAAGAGCTCTCTGTTCAGCCAGGCCAATCTTCTTCCCTGCCTGCTCGTCTTTCCCCACGTAGAGCTGGACTGCTCCTTGAAGGTTTCTTGAAGAATGTCCATCATTCCAGGGCTCCTTTGCCCCTTCAGGACTGCCTCCCAAGGGACTCTCCTCTCTCAACCAGGCCCATAAGCAGGCCAACCCCTGCCCTGCAGTACTGTCCAAGGTCACAATTTTGGGAACAACATGCCTTCAGTCTCCAAGAAGGAAGTGTAGTGAAACGACAAGGGACAACAGTTTTAAATTGGAAGAAGGGAGATTTAGATTAGATACTAGAAAGAAATTCTTTACTGTGAGGGTGATGAGGCACTGGAACAGGTTGCCCATGGAAGTCGTGAATGCCCCATCCCTGGAGGTGTTCAAGGCCAGGCTGGATGGGGCTTTGAGCAATCTGCTCTAGTGGGAGGTGTCCCTGCCCCTGGCAAGGGGTGTGGGACTAGATGATCTCTAATGTCCCTTCCAACCCAAACAATTCTATGATTCTATGATTCTATGGCCTGTGAACCATTTCTGGGCATCATGCTGCTGCTCTGTGCCATCACATCACATCACTGACCCGTCCCTAGTTTTTTTAATATCTTTAGGCTGTGAACTCTTTGGGATAGAGCCTTACTTCTTGTGTTACTAAAGAGCTGGAAGATGTTGGTTTTCAAAAGTTGCTTTGCTTGTTTGCTTGTTTTCAAACAGTGTGGATATCGTGAGCCTATGAATTCTGTAGTTGTACCAAGTGCCTTCCAAACTATGCAAAATCAAGAGTTCAAATAACGGGGAGACAAATGCAGGGAGACAAGATGATTAGAAGAAACATAAGAAAATCGTTTAGGTGCTTTTTTTAAAAAATACAAGTAGGTCAAATTTAAAGAGCACTACCAAGGCCAAATGATCAGAAATCCATAAATGCCAAAGCCTGAAAATACAAGTTCTACCCAAGGAGAAGATTGCAGAAATCCTGGATTAGTATAAATACTTTTATTTGTCTGAGCTAGCATGGGAATTGATGACACCTGAAGACTTTCTGGTAAGTCTGAGTGATAGGGTAAATGAAAAGGGGATCATGAATGCTTAAAGCTAGACTAAGAGATATAGCCTTTCTGCTGAACTCATGTAAAAAGAGGTAAATTCCCATATTTAAAACTCTTAAGGTGATGTTCATCTCACCGAACTTTAGGTGGCCTACACGAGCTACTCTGCCTGAGCTTTCATTTATAGCTGATAGAGAGGAATAGGCACTTTGAGGATGCATCCTGACACAGATACCTCAAAATCCCTTTGGGATGGATGAATGGTGGTTTCTTTGCACTGCAGGGGTAGCCTGTGTGATGTGACTGACCTTGGATGCCTGCAGGAGAGACACTTAGTGGGTCAGATGACTGTCATTCTTACTTTCCTAAATAAAGAGTCTTAAATCAAAGTGCCTCAGGAAGTCAGTGGGAGCTTTGTGAATAAAATGTCTTTGGCAACGTTCAAGGGACTACTTTTAAAACTATTTTTGGTGTTTAGGTATCCCAGGCTTTTGTAGTGCACAAAGTATTACTTGTAGCTTGTGGAACGTCAGCGTAAGCTTCATCTAGAGGTTGTACAGGCCAGATGTCCTGGTGACATATTACCAACCTCTGCAACTGGCACAGGAAGTTGCAGTTACACCAATGTGTATCAGAAGTGACAGGGCATCTGGCTGGGGAAGGACGTGAGTGGGAGGAAGCCAGCATCATCTCACTGGGAATGAAAATACTAACAACTCTGTTTCTGGCTTTGGCTTTTTAAGATCTCTTGAAAGGTAGAGACAGATGATTCTAAATCAGGCAAAAGAAAATAATGATAAAGTTTAAAAATTGTGCAAGAGTAAAATCAAACATGGGCTGTCTGCCAATTTTGCAGATAAAAATATAAATTAATTTGGAAATCTTTTTAATTGCCATTTAATTACCCTTTCAACCCATTTTTGTTGCATTTTTTTCATTTATGAGTAGCAGTGCAGTGTCATCTTGCAAACAAACTATATATACATTCAGTTTTTGAAAATCTTGAAGTATGGACAAGTGCTTTGTCATAGAAGTGCCCCTCCTTAATAAGATTTAAGTATGAGCATTCAGATACCTACTGTGCAAATGTGCCCCAGTAGTCTTACATATCAATATGAAAAAAAAAACCCAATAAAAATAATGCAAATTAAATCATAGAATCATAGAATGGTTTGGATTGGAAGAGATGTTAGAGATCATCTAGTTCCAACCCCCCTGCGATGGGTAGGGACACCTCCCACTACACCAGGTTGCTCAAAGCCCCATCCAGCCTGGCCTCGAACACCTCCAGGGATGGGGCATCCATGACTTCCCTGGGCAACCTGTTCCAGTGCCTCACCACCCTCACAGGAAAGA
>JAOTQQ010000001.1:189099284-189112582 GCA_026546715.1 Gallinago undulata | reverse complement strand
TCTTTCCTTGCCTGTCCCTTCTGAAAAGCTGGTAGCCATCAATCACAGCGCTCCAGTTATGCGAGTCCTCCCACCACATTTCTGTGTTTGAAGGGAAGGTATTGAAATAAAATAAAAATCAAAGAAGTCATCTGTTCTACGTTGTATCTAAGTTTTCTAGTTTGTGTATAATTTCTTGGAGTAGGGTATATCTTTTGCTGGAAGTGTTCATAATGTCTGAAGTAATAGAGAATGAGGTCAGCTGAAGACTTTAATCATCATATTACTGTTGTGTGTTCTTTGAAGCATATTATCTTAATTACTTGCATGTGTCTTTGAACTTTGAGCAATACTATCCAGCATTCAGTCCATGACAAACTTGAAAAATTGTTTTGAGTGTTAGTGGGCTGAATTCTGTTGGCAGCTGATAGATGTGAGTTAGAACATCTGGCATTTCTTAGTTATTGGAGGGCTTTGTGCACATTCAAAAGGTATGCTCTTTCTGCCCTTTATCTTCCATTTATTAATTCCTAGACCATCTGTACCAAAGACGTACTAGTAATGTAGGTGGATAGCTTTATAGGTTATGGAAGAGGCAGAAAGAGTTTTCTACCCTGTGACATGTAGAGACTCAAGTAGATCTTCAGATCTGTAGACGTTGCAACTCTCAGATTCACAGGAAAGACACTTCTTGTTTAAGGTGATTTTTTTTTTTCTGTCTGCCACTCCAATGAAAGAGGCAGCTCTGATAATTTCTTTTTGACATTGCTTATTAAATTAATGAGATGTAACAAATTTCTAGTGTTCAAATTGTTTGGTTTTGGTGTTGTGGTTTAACCCCAGCCAGCAACTAGGACCATGGAAGCTGCTCACTCCTCCCCTGCTCCAGTAGGGTAGGGACAAGAGGGAGTAAAGGAGAGCAAAAGAAAAAAAACTCATGGGTTGAGATAAAGACAGTTAATAAAACAGTAATGGAAGAGGAAATTATTATTATTATTGGTAAAAATATACAAAATGAAGTGATACAATACAAGTCACTCTTACCACCTGATGATTGATTGCGGATCCAGTGCTAGTCCAGTGGTTGTGGAATTCCTGCCTGCCCGGCCAACCCCACATTTATATACTGAGCATAATATCTATGTGTGGAATATTCCTTTGGCCATCTTGTCCTGTTTCTGCTCCTCAGCTTCTACGGGAAGCTGAAAAAGTCCTTGATTAATGTAAATATTACTTAGCAACAACAACAAAAAAATGTGTTATGGACATTCATCTCATACTAAATCCAAACTACAGCAGCTACTAGAAAGAAAACTAACTCTATCTCAGCTGAAACCAGGATATTTAAATATCTTTCTAAAATGATTAATAATTTAATGTGAGCAAACAAGTATTTTATTCCACACCTCACTGTTGGTGGCAGGTTAATGGATTGTGCTAGCACCTTCCACTGCTAAATTTGAGAGACAATCTGGATGGGAAACTTTACCCAAAAATGTAGCCTTTAGAAAAATAAGCAAATGAAAATTTATTACTGTAATGGGGTGGTGGGCAGCTTGAGAAGTATATGTCTTAGCTCTACATATTTTACAATTACTGGCTGTTGTTTCAGTTTACCAAGGGGAAAAGTATGACTTTATGATGTTGCCTAATTTACTGTCTCATCTTTCTTTTCACCTCTGGAAATCTCTTATATGCATTTAAAGAATCCCCGTAAGAGAGTGATGCTTCTAAGTGTTGGGTCTTTTCCTCCTTTATCTTGGATTAAGAAGAAATAGATTTATTTTTTTTATATTATTTTATATTCCACATGAACTCTTAATGTAATAATTTTCTCTGACAGATGCCTGCACATAGCAGAACAAGGGTGTGATTACAGTATGCCTGAGTCTAACCCTTAATTTGCTATTGTTACTAGTGTTTGCTGCTTTAAACCTTGTGATAGGAGTTTTGGCATGTGTTAGAAGTTAGGTTATGAGCAACAGAAATCCAAGGATCCTTTCTGATACTTAAAATATTCCATTATTTATTCTGCTGCTGATAGGCAGGAATAGACTATATAAAAGAAACATGAGAAGAGTAAGAATCTTTCCTTTTGGGAAGAATGGAGGGAAAATACAGCATAAGATTAAGTTATTCTGTTATACAGGCCTTCCAATTTTCTTGGTGAAAGTCTGTGATTAATTGAAACTTCAACCTTGGACTGGTCTTACTGAATGTTGTATAGTGAATTCTTGTTGTTCAGCTGAGTTGCATTCATTGACTGCACGTAGTTGATGGGCTGACGGCAAACGCGAGGTAATAAGAATTATCCTAGGCCACAGTGAAATGTAGCTACATTGAGTTGGATCACTTTCTGTTAGTGGCAAAGATTGTCAGGACACCTCAGATTGATAACTACACAGTCTGTTTTTGCTTTCACATAATTCAGATGTCAGAAAAGCATAGCAAGATTCAGAAAAGCTGTGAGGAAAAAAAATAAAATTGAATCGGTGATGTTTCCTCCTCACTAATTTGCCATATTTTCTTTCTAGCGAAAATAACATGACATACCGTTGGGAAATTCAGCCAATTAATGTGCATTTGATGAAATACTTGAATACTTGAAGTCACATCACTTCTGTAGTGATGTACAGAATATGTTTTGGCTGATGGGCATTGGGTAAAAGAATTGCAGTCTGAAATCAATGATACACCGCTTAGTAGTGAAGTTCTATTTTGCGTTTAGAGCGACAGTGTGTTAGTTTCATGTGTTGGTAATTGAATGTTTTCTTTTTTTGTTAAATCATTTTCTTTTTCTTTCAGTGTTTTGTATCCTACTTGCGTTCAGTTTACTTAATGAAGAATAAGGAAGTATTTGACGTTTTCAAATTGCCTCTAGCAGAATATGCCCTGTAAGTATGATTGACTTGGAAAATGAAAACTGTATAGTGAGAAGTTTAATACTGTATGACAGCTTTAAATAGTTGTTTTGACTATGTTAACACACAGAATTGGAGTCTTGTATGTACACTTTTATGTATATGCTGTGCTTTTGCATATTTTCAAAGGCATTCTAAATAGAAATTAGGTATAAAAGCAATTTATCTGTACAAAGATAAATAATTCTTACAGCAAAAGGTACATTTGATATATACAATAGAGGACAAAACTTGTGAAGCAAAAGAATAGAGACCAATACGTTTTTGGGTTGGTGTTTTTTTTTTTTCAGGTTTGCCCTTCAGCCTCATAGCTAAATGCCAACCTGTAAAGTGTATTATTTAAAAGAAATTGGAGTATCTAAAGATGATAGGCTGCAGTTTCATTTTGAGTGTAACTGGGACATTGCTCCTTGGACATAAATGACTTTTCAGAAGATTCAGTGCACTTGCTAAAGATGAAACATCTGCACTGGACTGAATAGCATCTCTTACTGTGTCAATTTCTGTACATATATGTGAACCATTCCACGTTTTGTATGGGAGGGAAATTAATTTTGACAGGTTGACTTTACATATGACAACCATCTGAGATTGTTTTAAGACGTGAAGTTTTTGAATAATCTCACGGGATTTAGGGTAGTTCAGAAGGGAGCAGGAAGGTGCTCAAAGATGTATGGTAAATTAATCTTATGTCACTGGAATTTCATACAGAGAAGACTTCAGTCTTCAAACTTGTCAGCACCTGGCATAATGAACTAGAATGTGACAAATTACTAGACTGTAGAACACCTGGTCTTCCTGTGCTGTGCTGCTATTAACATGATTATGCTCTGTAAGGATGGTAAGCCTATTATAAAGGATGCTTTCTTTATGGACTGAGAAATTTTTAAAAAGGAGAACTAGTAAAAACTTGAAAGATTGCACTATGCACATTGCCTGCCTCTTTACCTGTGTGATCTGTCAGCAGCTTTAAAACTTTACTGTGTTTTACTATATCTTACTATGCTGAATGTAAGCAGCAGTGGCAGAAGATTAGGACAAAGAGCGATGACCACACGAATTTAACCATTGTGCTAAGAAAAAAAGTGACAGATGGTGGTAATGCTGAATTTTCAGAATCCCACTGCCTCTTTCTGGCTTTCAGCATGGTGTACCTTTTAGCATCTGATAATGACGTAGACAGAGTAGTCCAGTTCTGTTCTTCTCAGGCCTCTGCCAGGATTTAGTCCGTCATCAAAGTCAATTCTAATCCCAGCTTTGTAAAGTTACTAATAAGTCATTCCTGTATTAAAATGGAGGAAACCAGACAGTTTTTTGGGGAGAGCAGGAGGGGTTTAGTCAAGACTGTGAAATATATGGAGGCGTAATCAAAAAGTCAGATGAGAATAAATCTGAGATAATTTCAGGATTCTGCTCTAAGTACTCCTCAGACTGGTAGTCTACCTAAATACACCCTGCAGTCCTTTGGCTTTCAATTCAGTGCACATCCACTGATACAGTGGATCAGTCAGCTTAATTTATCTGAAAGGCCCTCAAAGTCTGGTACATTTGAATTCTGCATTCAGAAGCAGCCTTGGTTTATGTTCTGCACAAAAACTCATGGCAAAACCTGGGATAAGAATCCTTTATTCCCTTTACCTCTTGTGTGCATTCTCTGAAAAATATTTCAGCCTTTCTGTGGAGATTTACTGCCAGCTTGATAGATGCCACTCCACTAAAAATCCTGCAGAGAAAACTGGCTGCTTAATGCCTGTCAGGTTTGCGTTTCAGTCTGTCAGGCTGTTGCCCGCCTTCTCCATTGCTCCCTTGCCTGGTATGTCTGTGCACTGAGATTCTCTTAAGCTGTGTTGATTGAGCCTGCAGAAAAGTGGTAGTCTTTTTGAATTTTTTTTATGTATTATGTAAAATTGTTATGTATCTAGAAAACAATATATATATGTAAAATAAAAAATGTGTGTGTGCATATCTATACACATACTTACTCTGGAGATTGATCACCTTTAAGCTATGGTACATTAGTATTCTCTCCAGTATCCTCTCATTGCAAATTGCTATCAAGAATAATTTGCTGCAGCAAGGCTTGCAGAGGCCTTGTGTTAACATAGGCAGCCTTTAAGTTTGGTGAAGAAGAACCCGGCTGCTTGCATAAAAGAGAAACTTGTCTTTTTATTGCAAAGGACAGCTTTGAAAACATAAGAAAATGTAAACAAACAACAGGGTGGAAAGGAATAATTAGTTAGTCTGGTTTCCTGGATAGGAGACAAGGTAAAGAGGAGGCAGGGATTCGAAATATTTTACATCTTAGGCACTTTATTTTGTTAAATGCTAACATATATACAGCAGTCTCCAGGGGCAGATGTTAATAGGTGAGTGTGTTGGATAGATGGGTTAGTCACAGCTCTAAGGGGCTGCCAAGGAAGGTAATTTCCTCTGTGATTTTCATCATGTCTTCCAGGAGAAATGCAGTATATTTTTTCTGTTTATCCCTGTATTGGTACTTAGAGAATAAATAAAGGAGGTTGAAGCCAAGTTATTTGGGAAATGTCTGATACACGCAACTTAGTACCCAGCCGATTTTGCAAGTCTTGCTTACAAAAGTCTTGTAAGTCTTGTTACAAAGCAGTAGGTGGTTGCAGGTGCTGTTGGGTCTGAAATGGGTGACACCTGGGTACATCATCCGTCTGTCCACATCTGACTGTCCTCTCACTGACCCAGGGAAAGCACCCACTCTCAGCCCCCTGGCTGTGGATGTAGACCTGATCCTTACTGCATGTTGAGGGCAGAGGGTTTCATTAGTTGAGTTGCACCACCTGCCATGGGCAAGTGCAGGGCTGCCCGTCACGTCCCCCAGAGAGCGCCCATCACAGTCTTTGCATGTCTGGTTATCCCTTTGCTGCTTCTTGGCCCTCCTTCTTGCTGCCCTTTTACTTCCTTTTCTAGACCCCAGTCTCCTTCCAACTAAAAAGCTTGTCCCTGATTTATTTTTTTCCCAGTTGTTGCCAGTCTTCATGCATCTGTAACCAGACTATTTATCGTGCTGGTACCTAATCTGTATTATTTATACAGACCTTAATATTCCTTCCAGTGATCTGTAAAGTTTGGGCATTTCTCATGTAACTCCCCCTCAACCACCTGTGAGATCCAGCCATCCCCTTCTGAGTTTTCTGTAAGTACTTCTGTAAGCTTCTGAGCATTCTGATCCTGGCATACACATCTCTGAACAAGCTGCAGTCTCTTCTCTCAAAGGCCAGGGTCATTATTCTCTTAGTCATCATCCTTGGTTCTTCTAGGTTCTTGAGCTACATTTTCTGATTGTGCAGCTAAGCCTGGTATTGACTTTCACTCTTCTTAAAGGTAAATATATTTGCATATGCATGAGCAGCATTTCCAGCAGAGTGCCTCGGAGTTTGCAAATCCAGCTAACTTGGAGGGATACACTCTAGAAATCTCTGTTGCCTGTACTCTCCTTTGTTCCCTTTGAGCTTGGGTACCAAGAGCACCAGGGCCTGCAACTGCAATGTGGAGGCTTCTTTTACTTTTGTAAAGAAGGGTACAGTTCGGTCTTTGAAATGATTGGATTCCAACCATGACAATCCTCTTTGTTGGCCTTCTCTTTGATCCTGACCCATAAACTCTTGATTAGCTTGGCTCTCATTATTATTAGTAGAGTACAATGTATTTGAGGTCCTTGATGTAGAGGGCTAAAGCTGGCCAGTCAAATAAATAACACAGCAAAAGCAATTTCTCTGTTCGCTTTGGTTATTAATCAGACCATCTGGAAAGCCTATTAATTCAGATTTGTGTCACTTCAGTTGATTTGATTTCCCCTGTTTTCAAATGGTTGCTCATCCTATCTTCCGAAAACATTTTAAATGTTAAATGTAGAAGTAGCGTATATTGCAAGGCAAGTAATACGCATTTCTTCTCTTGAAATAGCTTCTGGGAGTATTTAACCTTTTTCAGGCTATTTTAAATCTTTGTTCTGAACCTGTTCTACAGTAAAAGAAATCATCATGCTGTGTTTTCATGTGTTCAAATGATTCTGAAGAGGTTCACTAATGGAATATGTCTTATATTTAGTAAAGGTAGTAACTTAATATTGGGATGAAGCACTAACTTGTGTAAAATCATTGTGCAGCACTTCTGCAGAAGGTACCTCAGATTCTTTACAGCTGGCTCATATTTCAAAAAGGGCTGGAAATCTTCTAGGTGCAGATTAGGAACTCTTGTGACACTTAAAAATGAAAAGATTGTACTGGGTCTTAAATTTCCCATTTAATTTGTCTTGGGCAAGGACAGATTTTGTCGAAGATGCATTCTTTTTAAAGAGTTAGAGAGATGCTCAGATCTAACAGAGGCATAGTGAAGTTGGCGTTTTAATGTAAACATACTCAAGATCTTTGTATGACCGTAATAAACAGTCCTTGGAAAAGGCAGTATTTAAAGTCTGATAGACCATTCACTTGAATTAATTAAAAAAATTAACTAATGTTTGATTTTCCTTATTCAATAGCAAACAAAAGTGGTATTCCTCTTAAAGCCATATAGTGTTTGGGGTTTTTTTTGAGTTTTATTCTTTTAACTTATTTCCTGAAAATAATTGTTGACTTGCCTTGAATTGAAGGAGGTACCTGTGCATTGTAGGTGTTTTGTTCAGTTACTTTTATGCACTCCCTGATAAATGTTAGGGAATGATGATCGCTGGCCACCTCAGTTTCTGTTGATGAATGGAATAATCGGCTGTACTCTCATATATAGTAGCAAAATAATCTGTTGGATTCAGTATTGCCTTTAGAAGCTGATCTAAAATGCCTTTCTGTAAGAGCTTGCTTCCACAAGTCATTGCATTTCATATCAGAATATGAAACATGATTTTTTTATTTGGTTTGTCAGTTGAATTTGTGTGGCCGTTTCAAGGCTACCATAGTCTGAGGTCTACATTGTGGTGTTAGCGTGTTCTCAGTGTTCTTGGGTAGAATTTATGAAATATCACTAAGTAACTTAATTGCTTTTTGTCTGTCTTTATGAGAAAACTTTGCACATTTTTTATTCCAGAAGAGTGTGTTAATGATAGCACTAAAATCAAAGAATAGGTGTAACTTCAGTTGGAGTAGGATTGTGGTCTGAGTGGTATCTAATGAATTAATGAAAACTAATATTGCCCTTTCTAGTTGATGGAAAGAAAAGCTAGTTCATACATTCACTTTTATTAGTTTGACTGAACTCTAGATTTGGCAAATGGTTAAGAAATAAATTCTAAAGAAACTGTCAAATCTTGCTATGTGAGGAAACTAGCAGTAGTAGAATGTGTTTGTCCCAAATTGTTCTCTGTTTTGAATGTACTATAGAATAGAGGCAGCAATGATCCCAAATGCTGACATTTCTTTGAGAAGTTCTGTAATTAAAAGTGTTTGGGTATTATTTGTACACAACTTTGTTTAAGCTTACCTACTATTACTTTCTTACCAAATTTGACCTTGACGCCTTCCTTCTCCCCCAAGTCTAAGGGCTGTATTCTTTTGGTTCAGGTGTCAATTGATTTCTGATAGTGCTGGTAGGGTTGCTAAGCAGTGTAGAAAAATAGCTAATGCTAACTGATAATTAATTTTATGCAATTATTAAAGAAAGACACCAGTGCAGAACAGCACTCTGGTGGTGGGATTTCCTATCTGAATGAGAAAGGTTGTGCTGAAGTCTCTTCCACATCATGGGCTGCTCTTACTGACTTGTCTTTTTTAACTTTTACCATAGAGAAAGAGTGGTTTCTTCACTTCATCAAACTTTTCTCTGTGGCCATGATCCTGGTCTTTGATACTACCTCTGGAGAGGTAGAAGGGAAGTTGTGATAAAATCACAGTTTGCAGTTGCAGCCCCATGAACGTGTGTCTATATCTCTCTGCATGAGAAAGAGAAATGACCACGAATTGCGAAGTTGCTGTACAGTACTACTCTCTCCAGTACTTTATCAACAGTTGACAGCAATACTTTATGTAGAATAATGTTGTGAAATCTGGAAAAGCAAAAAAGTGTTTCTCTTGCGAAGCGATTTTTTTTTTTTCTTTTTTGATCGCCTTGCTGAAGAGGTTGCACGTTCATTGAAGTTGCAGCAGCAATCTCTTTCTGTGTGTTTTGCTGTGCTTGGTGTTAAGGCCCAATTCCAGGTTTGAATCTCTGCCAGCTGCTGCACTGAAGCATTTTATCTCCTTTGTTTATTTTTTTTCTTCAGTTAGTCAATAGGCCAAACTTTAACACAGAGAGTTTCATTGCAAAGGTAATTAGTGTTAGCTGTCAAACTCTGAAGCAAGTTTAAGATTGCTGGTTGCTCCAGTTTCAGTTCCCAAACATGTTGTGTTGTCCTCTCAGCAGTGCGCTGTCAGTAAATGTGCAATATACATTGAATAAAAACTTTGATATTTTTTTTTTCCATAAAACTCTTGCTTTTTGGGGGACGTGTCCACTTTTCAGTGTTTTAACCTGTGGCCAACACCAGAACTGCTTCATTTAACCACAGGTGTGGATATGTTTTTTTTTTTCTTCTGTTGTTTGTTATTTCAGCAAGTTGCCTCTACTGTAGACTCCTCTATCCCACTGGCTACTGTTAACAGGTCTAGGCTCTCCAGGGTGTACAGTCCACTTCTGCCACTCTGTGGTACTGTTTGGATGCTTCATGGGCTGTTTGTAATGACATTTCCACCAGGAAGCATAAATTTGATTTTTCTTCTGTGATGTAACTCGGGTTTCTTTCTTCAGAGCTGTTTGGTGAAGAGAAAACCTACTGCTCTCTACTTGAAACAAGGAGCATTGAGGAGAGATGTAGTGTATAACTGTGCATAATCTGAATCAAAAGAGACTGCTCTCTTACATGTGTGTGTGCACGTGTATATATGTAGCTATTTTAGTTGGTTAAATAATTTCCTCCTTTGGTAAGTGTATATACCAGCTCTGAGTATTGCAAACACTATCAGTTCTGTATTGTGTGTTTTTAAATGTAGTTGTGCTCTCCACTTGTTCCTTGTGCAGTACAAGTGTCCTCCCACGATTTTATTCACCTAATGGGAAGGCTCATGAAGTCTCAATGAGACTTAAGTATTGCTTTTTTTGAATTTGGATTTGACAGGGTCAGGTGTAATAATAGCAGACAATTACAAAGTTCACTGAAGTCAAATGATCTGATGGAGGCAGAGTATGTGTTCCCATGCAATGCTCTCCAGTATTGTTACTATACAGTATTTTTGCTTTTTGGCTATTTTTTTGCCTCTTCGTGTATAGATTATTAGTATAACTTTGAATTGTCATGAATAAGTGGGTAGGATTATAGTATTGTTGGCACTGTTAGTTTCATATACCATGAAAGTGAAGCTTGCTGCAGGGGGATGCAGGCAGGTGAGATTTCCTTTGAGGGAACAATGTCTCTACCTTAGCTTTTTCTGCAATTAGTCATTTATCCGTATTGTGTTTGTTTTTCTAATCTGTCCATCACTGTGAGATGCTGGGGATAATGTTCTGGGTGCACATCTAGCAGTGAAGGACACTGACAGATATCAGTGCTTTCTCAGTCCTTGACACTACATCTGTGTATCTTGAATACCAAATTGCATTGATGTTTCTTCCACCATAAATTACTGTGAATCACAGATAATTTGTTCTTGTCTACAGCTTTTTAAGTTCTTTGTTTGCTTTCTTTCCTGGGAGGATTTGCAACCATTCTTGACAGTTTTCAGTTATTTCATCTCCTTTCCTCTCCCAGTGTTCACTTGCATTTTTCAAGGTAGATAGTTCAGTTTTAGTCCAAATATTGTTTTGTAAATATGTTGGTTAAAATATATCAATATGAATCACCATAATTAAAATTGAATCATTTGAGCCATTGATGAGGGCTTCCAATTTAGTTAGCTTTTGTGTATCTAGCTTTGAGATTAATTTATTTGTTTTATTCCATGCTTTAGATCACTTGGTCTTGCAATGGCACCTCGTGTGAGATTTCTTCAAAAAGCTCGGAAACAGCTTTGTGCAAATGAGGCAGCTGGTGGGAAGGATCACTTGAAGGAGACAGAGCAAAATAAAAATACTGTTTCCTTGATAAACAATGGAGTGGAGAAATGTGGGACTAATTTCAGTGGAAAGGTGTCTGTTAAGAAAACAAAGGAAAAGGAGAGAAGGAAAGAGACTGAGGAATGTTCTGCTACCAGTGAAGATGCTGAGAGTGGTGAGTCTGAGGATGAATCTGAAGAAGTATCTGAGGAGGAGGAGGAAAAAGAAGTTTCTGTACCAATTAGGGTTCCAAAGTCAGACTCAGTACAGTTCTTTGAAGAAGACAATGATGACGATGATGATACTAAAGATCTTGATTTGCTGACAGTGAAACGGCGGGATGTTTTTGGTGTGGAAGCTAAAGATAATTCAGCACCGGTAAGTTCACTCTTAGTAAGGCTTATGAATCTTAATGGTTTTATATTGGACATAACTCCAAATATGGAGGAGGGGAAAAGAGAAAATTTCGCTCTTAGCAGAACACTCAATTGAATATAAATGTGTTGTCCATATGTATCAGAAGTCAGAAATTGCTACCAAAAGATAAATGGTGTGACTTACACGTTTAGCATTTTATGTAATTAGCAGAAAGTAATTTTATTTCCATAATGAATATCCTTGTAGTTGCTTTAATTTATGAATAACATGATTTGAATACCTGGGAAGTTTTGACAGTTTTAATTCTTATCCCTTATTAATTTGCTTGTACCTCTAAAATAGCTGCCACTTTCAGTCATAATTTTGATGCTGTACAGCAGTTTATGGCACTAGGAACCAAGTTGCAATACATGATGAGCCACTTCCCGATACAAATTGTAACAAACGATCTTTACAGCAGTGTAACCTTCAAACCATGATTTTTACTTTCAACAGGACCTTTCCTATTAGAATCTGAGCCAGTATCAGAGAGAGAGAGAGAGAGAAAGTGTGCATGCACTTCTTGTAAAGCACAGTTGTAAAGGTTCATTAAAAGTATTAATGTAGATCTTTCATTTCCTTGCCTTTATAATTCAGGATTTCTCTGTGCTTAGTGTTCTGAGAAATGATGCTTTCATTTAATCTTTAAATACAATATTATAGTAAGGGTAGGGTTTTTTTTTAATTATTTCTATAAAGCAGATTTGGTCTGTGAATATTGTGAATTTTTTGTATATCCTTTGCTATTTAGCAACTATATCTGTTGTAAAGAGATCCAAGTGAAATAGCCATCTGCTTCAGCAAGATGTTTTTCTGAACTTATATGCATGCAAGGGGAGCCTCCTGTTAAGCATTTGTTTTTCCGACTGGTATTTTAAATCTTTCTTTTTCTGTGCTGTTACTTAACAACACAGGGCACTTGTCATGAACTTATGCTAATCAGCCCACTAGCTGCACTTATAAGCAGCATCTTCCCTTTAGTATTTAGTGAAATGTTATAAACTAGCTTTGTCACTAACTTTGTTGAAGATGAGCAGTTGCACAATAACCCAGCGGCCGCCTGCACTCTCTCCTCTACTGTGAGAGGCTGCCACAGATTGCCATCTTCTCCTAGAAATATAGGAGGAGGATGCTCCTGGAATTACCTTTCTGTTCCTGTTATTCTAAGCCTGAGATATCCTGCTGTGACACAGCTGTGGCATAACAGTAGCTTATCTCTCTTAATAAATTTCAGTTTCATGTAGAAAATATATTGCTGCTTTAGAAACAAAATGGAGTAAAGGATTTCTGCCTTAGTTGAAGAGTGATGTACTCACAGCTTTCATATTGCTCCTCCAGTTATCCGTGCTGAAGCGCACAGACGGTTCTGTTTTGCTTTAGTGTGTTGGAAAGTGAAGGGGGAAGTTCTGTTCAGGAAATGGTAAAAGAAGAAACTTTGATGTAAAAGAATGAACAAAAGAAATTTTATGAAAAATACCAGTGATTTAGAATGTAATTTAGAGCCTCACTGAGTAACTTTTTAATAGATTTCCAGCATTAATCATTTACAGGTTAGTTTATGTTTAGGCAAATTAGACATTGTTTTCTGTGATTCAGTGTTGATAAACTGCAATAAGGGTTAGTGGTTTGTACTCAGTGTGCAGGTGTGGAAGATCTTCTGTCACCTTACACTTCTTGTTCATGGGGGTATAATAATGAAATATTTAGTTATTCTTCTAAGGAGCTGTGAACAAACAATAAAAAGCGTCAAGATCTGTATCATCAAGAACTTAAATATAATTTAAATACTCTCCTACAGAAATGCCTATGGTACTACAATATGTAATTTTTAGAAAGCAGAAATGTGTGCTAACTGTGGGAACTAGTCTTGATCAATCACAGAATCACAGAATCACGGTGGTTGGAAGGGACCTCAGAGATCATCAAGTCCAACCACAAAAAAAAAACAAA
>JAOTQQ010000001.1:189055425-189095764 GCA_026546715.1 Gallinago undulata | reverse complement strand
GAAATTCTTTCCTGTGAGGGTGGTGAGGCACTGGAACAGGTTGCCCAGGGAAGTCATGGATGCCCCATCCCTGGAGGTGTTCAAGACAACCTGTTTATGCACAGCAGCTAATAGGGAATACATTCCGAAGAGCGGATGGAAAATCACATTTTCTTCCTGTGCAATTTCAGTACCTTAAGTACAACCAAAACTTGTTTTTAAAGAATGTCTATGATGTCCAGTTATATTCTATGAAATTTGAAAAAGTCTTGTCTTTCAGGAGTGCTTCTGTAAATTACACAAAGGACAGAGCAGAAACATTTCTTCGTGTTCTTGAACAACTTCGTGTTCTTAGACAACTTCTGCTCTTGAGATTTGGGGGCTGGCTTTATTATTTTTAAGTAGAATGTTCATGACTTACTTGCTAGGTTAAACTGTGTCACAGAGGGTTTTCAAAAAGGGTCTTTCATAAAAGTCCATAATCCTTTTTAAACACCAGTTCTATAGATCACTTAATGTTTTAATCGTTCTTCATTGCTGTTTCAGGTTAGCTGCTTTAGCACCCTTCTGTCTGCTCCATATCCATCTTCAGAGTTCTTTCTAATGATTTCTATTTCCATTATTTTTTAGCAATCTGTGTAGTGTATGAAAAAATTACTGTAAATATTTGAGTTTCTTGCACCTTTAAGGCAGCCTTCCAGATACTTGCATCAATTCCTGTGATGTTAGGAAAACTGGAAAATCTGTAGGATTAAAATTTTCTGTGAGTTACTGGTAAACTATGTTTTTCAAATAAATGGCTGCTATATATATCTCAAGGTATGTGTGCAGCATAAAATGGTTGTCCTAAATATTTTTAATCATGGTTAAGATCTGGATAGAAAGTATAATTTAGGAATTCTGTTTTACTATTTGCCCTTATCACAGATCTCAGCTTTCTGTATCATAAACTACGGAGTACATAATTCAGATGTGCTGGGCTTAGCTTCTGTGAAAAGTCTTACATTTGAAGGTGCTTTTGAAGTATTGTGAACTGTGGTGTGTTTGACATCCATCCACAGTCCATCTTCTGGGCCTCTGTTGCTTTTGTAAATAAGAATCTGGCATAGAGAGATGCCAAGTGTGGGGGACTTGCTTTGAACATTTTCATTGCAGCTTTTTGAAAAGTACCTTCTCCTTTGTGCCGGGAAAGGCTCCCCCAGGTCTGATGGGAGTTGTTCACAAATCAGTGGCTTTTCCAGCTGGCTGCCATGTGCTGCTTGTCTGCTGGAGCAAGGGGTGTTCACAAGTTAGTAACCACTGTGGCACGCTCCTGAATGGTGCCACCATCTTATTTCAGTTACTGAAGCTGTGGGTTAAAAAAAAATTTCTTGATTCCATATGCTGTCTGAAGCAGCCTCACAAGTTGTCTTCACTCTGCTGAAGCATCCCATTGTTTGCTGTCCTGACGAGAGGAAGCTCTTTTGCAGAGTGTTTCTGTGGCTGATGTGTGCTTTGAAGTACTTTGAAACTCGTGTTTACCGATGTAAGTTTTCAACATTTTCTTTACGAAGATCTTGCTGGTGGATTGATGGTTCGTGCAGTGCAGAGTGATGTGAGCAGGGCAGACTATTTCTTACGTGCTCAGGTTTCAGCAGCTGGTGCTAATTCAGGTTGCAGTGAAGCACCCTTTGTCTTGTGATTGAATAGACCCAAAATGACAGAGATGCGTGGTCTTGTATCTCAAGAAATATTAGGGTACTGTATGATCTAAAATGATTCACTAAAATATCATTCATTAAATACTTCTAGTAGGTTACTGAGGCCTACAGTAATACTCACAATTTTAATTGCGCTCAATCGCTGATTTATAGCCTTGTTTAATATATCCCAGCAGTTTCACAGATGATGGTGAGCCAAATAATCTGCATTAAAACTGCCTAGTTGCAATCAATGTTCTCTGAATCCATAGAATTTGTAAGTTCTACAATGCTACAATTTCCTTCAAAATCGTTACTGCCTGAGTGCTTGCTGAGTGATGGAATTAGAAAGACTTATAACTATGACATAGTTTTTGGATAAGTGATTTTCTAGAAGTTGAGTGCTAAAATTGTAAAATGCTATTAGAAATTATACAGCACTAATTTTTAAAGGAAATGCTGCTTCCTGAAATAGTAATAAAGCAGACCTACTAAGAAATACATATCCGGAGTTTCCTGACTACTGTCAGCACAGTGGGTAGTTAAAATTATGAGAATTATTCTTTATTGTGTATGTGAATGTATCCTCCGATACAGATACCTGCTACTGGAGAGTTGTTTAACAAACTACCCATGCACATCTTACGCAGTATTTTGGGGCAGATTTCTGAATTTGTGTAACTTTCTGAGCTGTGTAATTTTTAGCTGGAATCATTTGATAATTATGCGGAAAAAAATGTGGGTTTGGTGATGATTCATCAGCTGTTAGTCAAAATGAGTCCCTGGATAATTCCTTACAGTATCACGAACATGCAAAATGTAATTTAATGACTATTTTAAAAAGTAAAAGTGTGTTTAGTTTCCAAATAGTGGCCTGCTGACTGCCCAGGAACTAGGCCAGTGATCCCAGCAAATGTCCTTGGTCCCGTGGAGCTGATGCTCCTTGTTTCCATGAGACTTGGATTTGTCCCAGCTGAGCAGAGTTGTAGAGTTGGCAGGGACAGTGGGGAGGGGAGTCTCTAACCTTCTGGGTAAGAGCCTGGGCTCTCTGCTCTCCCTCTCGGAATGGAGAAACAGCTACTGCCTCTGGGGATAAAAGCCTCTTAAAGGAGCTTTGTTTTGAGTGGGTGAAAGGAAATAAAAACAGGAAAGGCCACAGCACCTAGCTTCATTTCAGTCAAAAATAAATGAAGTTTAAATTGCTTTCCACCCAGCCTGGCCTGGAAGTCTAGAGGTCTTCCCATCCTTCCTTACCTGTACCAGGCTGTTCCTCTGGTAGCTCTCTGCTTTTTTCAGTGCAGAGCTGTTCCTCTCCTTTGCCTGAACTCTGTGTGTGTTTCTTCCTCCGGCAGGAAATCTTGATGTGGCTGATGCTGACAGGCTCAGCAGCATAAAAGGACAGTACATATTTCTGTCTCCGTAGGTCTCTCGCTGTCTTGGTGGAGAAATAATGCCTATACCTCATTAGTTTTGGGGAAATACGATTTTTTGCAGTTGTTACTCTTCTCTTTACATACAGGACTAGGCTGGTTTTTGTTGGTCTTTACTTCTGAGTGATGTTCTTGCATTGGGCTTCTTTATAAAATAATTTATAAAATCAGGGGGTCTAGTTGGGGAGGTTGCAAATCCCAATGTCACTCCTAAACTTTTTTTTTTTGTAACAAAGGGAGATAGAAGAGCCAGCTGATAATCCTAAAATGGATATTAACAGCTGCCTTGGCCTTTCCATCTGACGTTTGTTTACATAAACATAAACTGAAAGCCAAAAATGTACCTCAGCCACAGCTGTTTGTGGACTTGTAACACAGGAGGCAGATGTTCTGTTGTGCTCCAGCCATGGGAATTCACTGCTTTGGGCTTGCAGAATCGGGTATTCCTTGGTTTGTGCATTTTGGGAGCTGTGTGCTGATCTAGAATTACATCATCTCTGCTGAAGAATAAATCACTGTAAATTCTTGCTGTTATTTCCTGCAAAGTCTAGTTAATGTGAGATTTGGCATGGGAAGAGGGCATCTTCTTAGAATGCATCGTGGCTTCTTAGGCATCCTGGCTCAGGGACAAGTATTGTGTTTGCAAGACAGGTATTCACAGTGTTTTCTAATGTCCTGTTAAATGAGGTTTTCATTTCACGTTGAAATTTGGGATTCACTTGAATTGGAAATGAGAAGTATATTTGCAGAATGAAGTAAAAATGTGGAGTCTTTGATTTTGTGGTGTTCTCACTGCCATTTGTGGAGTAATCTTAGAGTCTCAGCTAAGAGATGAGAGTGGGGTTTTTTAATTATTTATTCAGCAGCTGTGGGTCATCATAATTTGTTACTTTCTCTAGCTTTTGATCCAATAGCTTCCCCAACAATATTCTCTGGAAAGTATAAATAAGTTCTTGTTTATCTATAGAATTTTATGGTAGTTTATTTTCAAAAATAAGTATTCCATCTGCAATATGTGTATGTATGAGACACGCAAGAATGATGTGATAACAAAAAAATAATGACTGGTAAGCAGAAATCAAGAGGTGCTATCAATGTGGTAGGTCAGTGAGTGTTGATGCAAAGTGTATTTTTCAATTAGTGGACTGAAAGAGAAATACTCACTTCCAGCTTTAGGACACAAATTTTGAATTGGCATTTCTAGTACATACATTTCTTAGACCAGTGTAGAAAAAGTGTTGGAAGAAGGCAGCATGCTGTAAAAGAAAACTCTGTAAATAGCTGTGACAAAAGCTGTTGGGACTGATGTCAGGAGGGGACTGAAGGGAGAAAAGAGGGATAAAGTGAGAGACCAGAACTGAGAGGCTGCTTTTGTACAGGGATGGCAAATACGTGAGGCGTCTTTCCAGCCTGATCCTTGGGGAGCCCATAAGATACTGTTGGCAGATTCCTGTCTCTCTTAACGTCATGTTTCATGAAAATTTATACTACATCTCTTGCGCTGATTTTTTTAAAAAATATGTGTCAGTGTATTGCTGACTACCACAGTTTAGAGTATTTACTCCTCACCTGGTATGTGATCCCCGCTCTGCTCTCCGTCGTTACAACTCCTTAGGGCTACAGTAGTTACATTTTATCCATGTAAAGGGAAGCAGTCCTCTGGTCTGACTTCCCTGGATATCATATCCCTGATATTTTACTCTGTCACTCCTGTATTGAATGCCAAAACTGAATTTTGCTTAAGCGCATCTTTCAAAATGCGTCCAATTTGGATCTGAAGGCATGAAGCAATTAAAAATCCTCCACTATTAGGAACTTTTTCCAGTGGTTTTAAGTAACTTTTTTTGTGTTGCATTAAAGAGGTCAGTATGGGTATTGAAGAATAAAGGCAGTAGAAGATATAATAAGAGGACAGCAGCTGAAAATAAAAGCACTCCAGTAAATATTATTTTGGCCTGCAAGAGAGACTTTATTTTAGCACAGGGAAGAATGTGAGAAGAAAATGTGATGCTGTTATGGAGGAGGTGAATGATATGATATAAATTGAAAATGCAATGTGCAAATGCAAATTAAGGCAGCATTTAGCTTAGGGACACTTTGTTACTGAATGTTATTAAATGTTGCAAGTAGTTTGGAGGGCATCCTATAATTCCTTAGGTATGTGAAAGGTGGTGTGGGAGTTGAAGGTTGAATATTTTGACTGACTGAACTTGAGTAAAATTTCTGCTCCTTGCTGGTTCAAGTATTATAATTAGCTTAACAAGGCAAGCCTTAAAATAAAAGTTTTATGTACCACACTTGCAGGTAATTTTTTTTCTTTCATTTCAAGATCAGCGTTTACTCTCAGCCAAGGAAATGTTATATTTTCATTACCCACTTTTGTTCTTGTGGCTGTACTTTTCCAATCTTTTTTTTTTTTTTTTTTAATGTGGGAAATTTAAAGCATAAATTACTTTGACTTCTCTCCGTTTTCAAGAAGTATTATATTCTTTTTAGTGTAGCTGAATTTTTCAGTGGGTCACTGAAGCTAATCAATCTTGATATTTCTCTGCTTCTGCTAATCTTCTTTTATGGTTGGAAAAATAACATCTTCATATTTTATTTTACCTCTGGACACTTTTTAAGTGCTTATGAGCAGTAATAGTATTCTAAAACATTTCATGATGTAATGCAGAACAGCTGCTAATGATTAAAACTAAGACAGCTATAATGGAATATTTACTGGGTAAACTGAGAAGAGACTAACAAGTAAATGGTGGTATGAGAAATGCTGAATTATTCTAGTAAAAAAACATTGGAGAATGGAAATGCAATTTTAGATTGAGTCTGTCAAGTGTGAGCATCTCAAATGAAACAAGTCTTGGCATGTTGTTTTCAATTTTTGTTTTAGTTGCTGAAGTAACAGATCAAAAGAATTTCAGATGATGCTGCTGTTACGTACTTGCTTCAATATTGTGTAAGGTCTGTGGTCTCTGAAATGGGTAGGGCTGTCCTGGCATCCACACTGTGCTGGAGTTCAGGTGGGTGGTAATTGATGTAGTTGAAAACTGATCTCACTTGTCCTTCTTTTCTATAGGTCTTCGGCTAGATGAATTTCTGTAACAGCATATTCTCTTGCTCTGGAACTTCTTGGCCATAATTTTTTTATGCCCATATGACTGCGTGTAAATAAAGCTTTTGCAGCTACAGTTTTATTAGCTCTTTCCTGAAGTTATTAATCTGAGAAATTCAGTGGTTCTAAAAGACATATTCCCAACTAAATCAGTTATCACTTGTGCAGCAGGAAGCCCCAAATCTACACTAAAGTATTTTTATGAAAAATAGATTAAATACAGATTCAGATGGATTTTCTATAGCGGTACATATTCAGCAGTTTAATGTTTATATTAAATATTCAAACTTTAAAAGCTGGGTTATTGATCAAAGAGTTCTTTTCCTTGGATGCATTTCAAATAGTCTTCAGTGATACTTGTGTAGGGTTCCAGAGGACTTTGGTTGTCTTGGAATGTAACCTAGAGCTCAGTACCTGGGTAGGAGTACCATAGGAAGCAGTGTGCAGGAAAAAGTGTGTCTCGGGTTGGCTTTCAAGAAATAGAGTGTGTGCATGCCCAAAGAAAGGGGAGAACCCTAATTTTCCAGTTTGAGGAGGGTAAGAGCGAAGGAAAATTGTGAGCTAGGCTAATAATGTTGCTACAAAATCAGAAAAATATAAGTATTTAATTTCCAAGTGCCACATCTACTGAATTTGTTTCATGAGTAAACCCAAACTTTCATATTCTTAATTCTCTTCAGCACTTTTGATCAGTTCCTTTAGAATTTCATCCTCCTTGAAATGTGGTAGGCATTTGTGATTCACAGAAAAAGTGCAATATATTGCTGAAAGCTGTAAATATATTTGCAAAGAGGTATGAAGCTCTCAAAGCTCAAAAGTATCTTTACAAATGTTGGTGACCAGGGCTTACCTTGGGAATGTTTTATGAGGTGGCTCAGCATGATAACAAACCAGTTGCTCAGATAGGGGCGACGTGAAATTCTTCCCAAGTGTAGCTGTGTGTTTGAATGTAGTGAGATTAATGTGAGGTGACTCAGGTTCCTCAGTCATGAGAAATTATATAGTGGTTAAGGAAATTTTAAGGTGGTGAGAGAAACCTAGGTTATTATTTTTAACTGTGAGCATGTAACAGATTTATTTTGCTGCATTTGGTCTGTTTACTCCGAGTACATGCTATGAGCTCATTTTCCATGCTTCGTGAAAATATTCTTTTTGTTACACAGAGGTTTCTTAAAACTCATTGAGCAGTTATGTGTACATTTATGTCTGTTTTTTGTGAACTGGGTGTCCGTAGCCCCAGCAGCTTGCATTTGCAACGTGATGGAAAACTCTTGAAGGTCAAAGCTTACATCCCATGATAACCTGCAGTGTGGGTATGAACAGTGCATTCAGGCTTTTTGATCTTATCCTTTCCTGTTTTATGTATTCTTTTTGTATATCTTTGTATGGTTTTTATCTTTGGGAGCATTCTGAAAGCGGGACTTCCTATCCTGCCCAGGATCGATGAATTATAACTGGGTTTCACTGTCTGTGGACAGACTTTCGCGCTGTTCTCTTACCTTCAGCCGAGGGGCTGAAATCCATCAACGAGAGCAATTTAGGGCTATCTATCATCTGCCTTTTCAAACCGTCCTTCCTGAGATCCGGCTGGAGTGTACAGCTACTGCGCTCGCCGTGTTCACAGACTAAAAGGACTTGGTACAAAATAGAAATTCAGCGCTTGTGCCGTGAGACCTGGGGCATCTGAATGTCAAACTCTATCTGATGAAATTGCATCCTTTCCTACTTTAATAGGATTGTGAGGATAATATAGTTTAAATTTATAGTTGTCATAAGGATAAGGTCGGCAAGTAGATTAGAGATGAATTGGAATTGACCCTGTTTTATTTTCTCTTGAGTTAATTTACTGACTTAGTAGGCTATCAGTTCCTCAAAATTCAGTGCCTGACTAAGTTGTGTGACAGGTTGGGTTGTCTTAAACTATTTAAAAATAAAACGTATGATGTATATGCATATAATACTTAACCTGTATATGTTTTACATATACAAATGTATATACATATAATGTCTAAAGATTATTGTCTAAAATAATAATTTATATATTTTTCATTTCATGCACATAACATTCATAAATATATATGTATGTGTATATATATGAAAAATATGTTACCCAAATACTTCTACCTCCAGCATCTTTCCTGAATAATATTATTCTTGAGTCCATGAACTCAGCATATTTTTTCATGGGGTTAATTTTGCTAATGTAAGTGGCAAGAGTCTAACAATTAACATTTAAATTTTTGTGGTATGACTTACTGTCTCAGCTAGGAGTACCAGCACATAACAGGAAATTTTTGGGGTTTTGTTTTGTGATCATCTGGAAGATGTTTTAGAAGGCGATCAGCAAAGGCTGCAGAGAAGCAGGGTACACCTCTCAGGCAGCGTTTGTATTGTAGGTATTTCATATGATGGTTGTAGGGTAAGCTTACTGTTGTACAGGAGGAGCTGTGCCTCACTTTCTGTTCCCTTCTCCCTTGCTTCCTCTGTGGTGTTTTTCCTTCCAGTAGTGCTGACTCTATCACAAATGCAGGAGTTAGCTGACTCGGGAGAAAGAATTCCTCACCAATCAGTTTTCTTTGTGCAGAAAGATAAATCTGCCGACTCTCCCAGCCTTGTATTTGTTCTGAAATGTTGGTCGTTAGATTTTCAGGAAAGAATGAGTTGGTACCATCTTGAGCTCATTTTTATATGCAATCAAGGCCAGATGCAAAGATTTCTTGTTCATCCCAGCTTACAGAGATAGGAGTTCTTGAACGGCTTCTCAGGAGTAACTGTAGCAACGTAAGTGATCCTGTTTATCTTCTGATATAGGTTGAGGTGCTGGAGGATAAGGTTTTGTTATCTATGGCTGCGTATGGTAATGAGTAGCTAGACAAGAAAAAAACAAGTCATCCCTTTTGGGTTATTCAACCTACATGTTTTCCTTCAGTGTAAGTGGTTATAGTTAGTAGCTTGAACTGTACATGTCCCCTGTGCATCAGGAGTGGCAGAAGTTGGTCACCAACTATTGCTCAGTGTTAGCTCTAATTGCTTACAGGGAGGGAAGGGTTTTTGGTTTTGTTTTCTTCTAGGCAAATTTCATAGAAGGTACCGTTCAACCAAAAGGCATGTACAATAATTATATAAGTAAAAGTATCTGAGGAATACGAGATTTTTGGAGAAAAGGCAGAAACACACTGATAGGTAAACAGAAATGGAAGTTTGCCAATGGCAATTAGAATTTTTTAGTTCTTCTGGGACATGAGTAAATTTAAAATGTATGAATTGTTAATACTTCACCTTTTTATTGTATTCTTTATTTTGCATTGGATATGCTAATGGAAGTTAAGCCAATAAAACCTACTTCTGTTTTATCAAAAAGCTGCTGCAGTTGTCAGACATGATCTTGTGAGCATCTGCCACTTTTAATATTGGGTTGGCAAGCCCCCAAATTGGTAATGAATAAATGAATTCCAAGATCTTAACGGGCTGTGCTTTTATCAGAAGGCTTTGGTGGCTAGCTGCATACACAACAGGCAACTCTTCCAAATACTGAGTTTGGGCTAATTAGGCTATTTCTAATATATGGGTTGTTGATGAATCTTAAACAAGATTCTTTGTTGAGTTGAAACTTTAGTTGAAAGAATCTTAAACAAACAACCACCAACAAAAAAACCTGAAAAACTCACCCAAGAACGAAGTCCCTCTTGAGATTCAAATTGAGAAGTATTGCTAACTCCAGCTGTGTATGGGGGCAATGTGCCAGCTGTCCTAGTACCAGATTTCACAGCTGGCTGCTGCAGGCAGAGTGACGAGTGCTAGACAACAGGAGACCTAATTTTTCATACTGCTGGCGGGGGAGGGGGGTAGAAGCACATAAAATATTTTTTTGAATGGTTGCTTGGCATGGAATGAGTAAAAACTGAGGAAGCAGCATCCCTTCCTCTCCACTTAGGCTGTCCCAAACTGAGTGCAGTGAAGTGCTGCATTGAATAAATGTGTTTTTTCAGCAGATGAACTATTCAGTTCTTTAAGCTATGAAACAGGATATTTTTCAGTGTTTTAAAAGGTTAAGGTGGATGAAATTTTCTGTGTAGACTTAGAAGATAACCGCTTACTTCAGAAGGAAAGAGAGAAAGTTTGCTTTAGAAGTGTTACAGACCTTTCTGCATGGCCTAGGACAGGTCACCCAATCTTTCTGGCCCTTTTGCAAAGCATTTAATGTGTGTGCTTAAGCTTAAATGTTTATTCCTGTAATTGCATCCATAGATGTACAGGTGCACATCTCTAAATTATTTGTCCTTACCTGTGAAAAGAACACAGTATATTTTTTCAGAGGATAAATCATAGCTGCTTTTGAGTGCTCAGATGATTACAATGATGGAAATTCTGGCATAATCTCCCCACGTTTTACCAGGTAGGACCTCTGTGGTGGCAACTGCCGTATGTTTCAGAACTGACTTCAATGGACATGGTAAAAACTAATACTTCTAGTTGTTGGGAAAATTTCAGCATACTGATATTTTTTTTTATTGTGTTAAAAAAAAAAAACCAATACCCCACCAACACCGACCATGATGTTCTTAAATTGGAGGCTTCTTCCCTTTTTATTTCTGTGATATGAAGGAAGTCTCTCAAAATTTTATTATAAGAAAAATGTTTTGCTAAAAAAATACCTTTTTGATTCCACAAGGAATCCAAAGCATTCATTTTTATCTTCATTGGTTAGAAATAAACATGGAGAGAAAGATTGAACAAATACCTTTTGCAGATTTTTTTTCTGGTAGGAGATACTATTATGTCCAAATACCCTGGAGTTCTGTAAAGTGTAATGTGCTGTTGATCAAACCAAATTCTTGATATCTGTTACTACCTGTGCATGAGGTTCACAATCTAATTACATATTATATGAAAAAGAATTTCCTGCCTTCTAGTTCAGTTGTGGCTTTTTGATTTCATATATTGCCTTGTTTCTTGTATTATGAAACAGAGTGCATCTCTGTACTTATTATATGCATTTTTAAATTTTTAATATATTTTTTCTTTTAAAGAGTGAAGATTCTTAACATTTTTATTTTCTCTGTGTATAAAAACTATTTTAAATGTTCATTGCCCTTCCAGTCTCTCATCTGTGAACTTCCTATAATTGTTTCTCAATAGAAACAAAACAAGTTTATCAAGAAATCGAAATAAAGTTACAAAGTAGTAGCTTTAAAGTATAAATTTCTGGGAAGTTTGTAGCTTGGTGAGAGAATTATATTACTTCTTTCAACAGTGTAATCATTTGTTCTGGTAGTATTTATGCTCCTTTCATTTTGATAAAGAAGCCAGTGGAGGCTGTACTGCATAAACCGTAAAAGCTATTGGCCTCAGCGGTGTTCTTGTGCTGAAGCTGTATGGTCAGAGGCATCCAAGCAAACAAACAAGAGGGGAAAAACCCTCATGCTTGATTTGCAGGATAGGATTATGGTTAGAAATTACTTTCTAGAAGTCTGGAAGGAAATACATAAAATGGATAGTACAGCATCCTGGCCTGTATCAGGAACATTACTGCCTGGGAAGTAGGGAAGTGACTGTCCCCCTGTACTCGGCACTGGTCAGACCCCACCTCAAGTACTGTGTTCAGTTCTGAGCCCCTCACTACAAGAAATTGAGGTGCATTGAGGTGCTGGAGTGTGTCCAGAGAAGGACAACGAAGCTGGTGAGGGATCAAGAGCACAAGTCTTATGAGGAGAGGCTGAGGGAGCTGGGGTTGTTCAGCCTGGAGAAAAGGAGGCTGAGGGGAGACATTATTGCTCTTTCCAACTGAAGTGAGGTTGTAGTGAAGTGGGGGTCAGTCTCTTCTCCCAAGTAACAAGCAATAGGACAAGCGGAAGTGGCTCCAGGTTGCACCAGAGGAGATTTAGGATGGGTATTAGCAAAAATTTTTGTACTGAAAGGGTTATTAAGCATTGGAACAGGCTGCCCGGGAAAGTGGTTGAGTTGCCCTCCCTGAAGGTATTTAAAAGGCGGGTAGATGTGGTGCTTAGGGACATGGTTTAGTGGTGGACTTGGCAGTAATAGGTTAATAATTGGACTTGATGATCTTAAAGGTCTTTTCCAACCTAAATGATCCTATGATTCTATACATTGAAGTCTTGAGTAATGTTACTTCTCCAGCATTGCAGATCAGTGGATGTTCTTACAAGCTGTGTTCTATTGAGTTGCCATTAAAATATTCTGGACCTCCTTTAGTTTATAATTCTGCATGTGTATTTAGTACAATATTACCTTTTGTTTTCTTTTTAGTAAATCAAAGCCTAGAATAAAATGTATTTGAGAGATCTATGGAACTCTAGACAAACATCAGTTTGAGACAGAAAATAGATTGGCACATGCAGGCTACAGAATTTCCCAGGAGAAAAAAATCAAGACTTAAAATCTGGACTGCTTTAGTAAGAAACTGATATGTATTTCAGTCTGATACTGGAAGGACTACTGTCTGGATTTGCCTTTGGGGGAAAAAGGCATGCATGAGTCATTCTTTTAAGAAACTGCTTTAGGTTTGTTTTCGTTAACAACTCATTGTTGACTGATTCTTTAGCTTTCCTGAAACAACTGTAAGATATAATTTTCAGCTTCACTTCTTAATTTAAGGGAATAAGTAGTAGAATTTGAAAGTGATTTATTTGAATCAAAAAGCCATGAAGCAAAACCAGGGCTTTCATTAGAGCAAAAGTACAAATATTAAAGTTCCATTGCTTGAGTGACTGTTTAAATGACAAAATTTATTTGCAGTAAATGCCCTACAAATAATTGTAGATCTTTTTGATTTTGATTTGACCAGTCAGCCACATGGAAAGAAGAACAAAATTATTTTTTATTTTTCTTTTTGATGAAGAACAAAAGCATCTTTCCTATTTAGCTATGTACTTACGTGCTAGCTAGAGCTATGCCTTTCCTCCAACCCCAAATGTTGGGTATTTATTCCCTATTTAATTTTGAGCAGCTTTCTCCTTTTAAAAAGAAGGAAGGATTTTTTCTGGCAAATGTTTGAATTTGGAATCAGCATCCTGTTGGCTGGAGATTTTTTTGTATTATTATATTGTACCTGTATATATGTATATATCATTTGTATTCCTGTGAGATGTTGGCAGACAAGATAGAGGAGGCACAACACTCAACAAAAGCATTCCTATTATACTATCTGAATGGATGCATTACTTTCTTTTAAAATGGGGAACCAGTACAAAAATCAAGTGCTATACCCAAGCTGTAGTAATTACATTCGTGCAGCCAAGCTAAGGGCACACATAGGATGTTCAAAAGTCTCTTATGCATCTGCCTCCTCAAGCTACCAGGAATGTGGAAGGGAGGCTGTTCTCCTCCTTCACTTCATTCACAGAAAGTCTAATTTCACAGCTATAGATTAAAGTGGTAAAGAATGGAATTGCAGCTGGAGCTTTGGTGTCTTTGTGTTGTGAGGGAGGAAGCAGGGAACTGGAAAGTGGAGTTACTAGGATTTAATCTTGCTCTGTGCAATTCTGCTGCAGATGGTTAATATATCCTCTTGAAGTGCTGCTTTAAAACAAATGTTTTGTGTTCCTCTCGCCTTTAAAACAGGTTTAGTGCCAAAAAGCCTGGGTAACTCAGTAGTTACCAGAGGCAGACTCAGACTTGTTCTTAAAAGACAAGTTGTGGTGTGTGGTAAAAGTGACTTCGTAAACTACCACTTGTAACTTTTCCTGGCAAGGTCATTGCTAAACATAATCTTTGACATGAAACCCTGAATTATGTTGCAGCTGTAAGAAAAGTTACCTGATAAGCGCAGAGTGAGGAGCTGGAGTTTAATGTATAAATGGATGATTTACTTTGACAGTAGCTATATGTATGCAAATCTTCGGAATCCTTCCCTTCCCTACATAAAAGCAAAACTTGATAAATTCATAGGAATAGCTTTTTTATGGGAAGTTTTATGAAAATGTTGTGTTCTGTCATTAAGCATAAATTGGCTCTGTAACACAGGCTACAGTGCTGCAACTTATTTGGCAAATGAAAATAATACCTTGACCTTGGCAATGGGAATATTCATTCACATACACAAATGCTGAGACTGACAGACTGCTGCATGTACATTCACTTTTGCTAGCATTTTCAGTACTCAAGCAAGGTTTGCTTATGTGCAGGTAGTTTGAAACGCGAAAGCTTCTCACTCTAAACAGTGTCAAAACCCCCAAGAGCGCAACTCAGGTCTTGAGACTTTATCAGAAAGTGTTCATTCTTGTTGAACGAACTTGAGTCTTAACCTCGTTCAGTTCATCTGGCCCATGCCCCATGCTCTGAAAATCGAGTTGGTACTTTACATCTGAAACAGGGAAGTTTAAAAGTAAAGTAGTGTATAAAATACATTTATGTAGCCAAATGTGGGATGATTCTCAGCTCAGAAATGCTTCTGAGGAGCTGTCGGTGCATATCCTTGCGTTCACTTGAGTGTGAAGATGTACTTCAAATAACCCAGAAGTTTAAAAGCACTTTGCTTGTGCAGGTTGTTATCAAATAATTGAATTTGTAATTTTGTAGTTTACTAAGACTCCATGAGTATACTTGTCTTGGCGATGCATCCCAGGAGGTGCTCTTATTATTTCTTGAATGACAATCTAAGTGCTGGGCTCAGCCACCCTAATGAGCGGGGAAAGGAGCTGTTACTGACAACATGTTCCCTTTAGATTTGGTTAGGGCAGTAAATAAAAGGTACATAATTTGCCTAAGCTTATTAAGTGGTATTCTCAAGGGGAACAGCAATCATTTCTGATGCTGTTTTCAGTGCTGACAGCTGATTCATTTACAAATTAGATATTGAAAAGAGTTCCAGTGAGAAGGATAAGGTGGATCGGCTTATGGCTGTTCCACAGCAGCGGCAGGAAAATGCAGAAAGTGTAAGTCCTCCTGTCTCATAGTTTGTCTGCAGTGAATGGAAAAATAAGTTATACTGGTACTGTAATTTGAAAAGCAATGTGATTTCAAAGACTTAAATGCAGGTGTAAAGAGATTAGCGAGAGCAGCATAAATTACATGTAGGTATATAATTTAACCTGAGAGTATACAGATGTTTGTTTTTCTGCCTGAAATAAGCCAAAATGAATCACAAGGAAATTGGACATATGTTGTTTGCACTGGCTTGTTTAAATCGGCTTCACAACAAACATTTATTCGAACCTCTCAAATTTGTGTGTGGGGAAAAAAGATTTTGTGCTTAATTGTGTTTCTTGGAGTGGCAGATTGAAAAAGTTCAATACAGCATCCACCTTAAACAGAAAGTTTCTGTGTGATTTCACTTTCAAAAAAGACTTGTGGTGTAGCTTGACCTGGTAAAAGTCAATGAAAAGGCAAAAATAAACTTTTTCTTTGGGTCTTTTTATTGTTGTTTCTGGTTTCTTTCTTAGGTGTCACCTATTGAAGGCCTCCCATTGTGTTACCTTATCATTTGAGAGGGTGGTGCAATGGTATTGTTGGCCAAAGTTTGTATGTGACTGTGTCTCCCAAAAATAAAAAGGATTTGCTGATAAACACAGTTATGAAAGAAGCATCACAAAAACCTCCCTCTTTATTCAGCAATGGAAAAACAGTCTAGCCTGAATTGTTGGGATGCAAATGTGTGCTCAAAATAGAGCTTTAACATTTGTCTAGGATGTCTCAGAAGCAAATGTTTGGGTTTTGTTGTCTTTGAACACAAATGTATAAAAGGGTTTTCAGTACGAGTAGTTTTTAAAAAATGTTGACTGGTGTAGAAAAATAAGCTCTAGAGACTAAAAGATAATAGATTTAAACCCCTTCATTATTCTAAAAAAATATTTGTCTTAGCTAAAAAGCAGATTTTAATTTGCAGAATAGCCAAAATGTTATTCAAAGTCAACATTGGATTGTGTTCCTAGGGTTTGAAATTATGATTTTATTAATATTGTGTAATTAAAATGACAAGTGGAAAATTAGGACTTGTCATTTGGGAATAGTTTTATTGATATATTCCATGATATACTTAGCGTGCTTATTCAGCCTGCAAGTGTGCATAACTTCTTAGCCTTCTGGCCATTTGTTGAAACTTAAATTAATGAAAGCCTTTCAAAAGATACTACAGAATAGTAGTAGATATTGACTTTGAGATAATGATTCAAACTCTAGTCTCTTCCCACAATGTGAAATATTTGCATAGGTGTCATAGAAATATTTTAACAAATGTAATTCATGTTTGTTGAATGCTTTCTGATTTGAAACTGCAGTGCCTTTGTACCCAGAATTAACAGGTCAGATTATTGTTGCAGCAGTTTTCGTGCCTGTGCCAGTAAAACAGGCAGCTTTGATTAACTCTTTCAGTGCAGTCAACAGGATTGTAGTTTGTCAAGTGAGATTGCCTTGGTTTCAGTGTGGAAATGCTTGCAGCTGGAGGAGTTTCAGCCTGCTGGGTTGCCTGCACGGCTAAGGTTTGCCTGCTGTTCCGTGTCTTAAATGGCAGGATCTTTAGGATAAAGGCTGCCATTCTTTTAAGCGCTTGCTTGAACTCAATTGGAATTTTCAGAGCAGCACAATATCAAGATGAAAGAGATGTCCCCACCCAGGACACGGGGGTTGGAACTTGATGATCTATAAAGGTCCCTTCAGCCTCTAACCGTTCTATGATTATGATTCTAAGGACCTTGAAAGATCATGTGGTCAAGCTTTTCATGGGAAGGTGAGCCTAGATGAGATTATCTAGCACTCTGTCCAGCCAGGTCTTGAAAACTTCAGCAGTGGTGGCTCCACCACATCCCTGGAGAGGTTGATACCGTGACTGATCGTTCTCCAAATTTATCATTCTCACAGAATCACAGAATTGTAGAGGTTAGAAGGAGACCTCTGGAGATCATCTATTCCAACCCTCCTGCCAGAGCGGGTTCACCTAGAGCAGGTTGCACAGGATGGTGTCCAGGTGGGTTTAAAATGTCTCCAGAGACAGAGACTCCACCACCTCTCTGGGCAGCTTGTTCCAGTAGGCTGCCACCCTCAAAGTAAAGAAGTTCCTCCTCATGTTTAGGTGGAACTTCTCACATTCAAGTTTGTGCCCGATTCCTCTTGTCCTGTCACTGGGCATCACTGAAAAGAGCCTGGCCCCATCCTCGTGGCACCCAACTTCAATTATTTATAGGTGTTGGTCAGATTCCGCCCCCCCACCCCCGTCTTCTCTTCTCTGGGCTAAAAAGACCCAAGTCCCTCAGTCTGTCCTCATAAGAGAGATGCTCCAGGACGCTAATCATCTTTGTAGCCCTTTGTTGGTCTTAAACAGTGTAACTTGTGCTTCACTTTGCTTTATTCAATATAACAATTAGGACAAAATAATTGCCTAGATCAGTTAGGCAATTGCCTTGATGTCTGGGTCATTGATGTGCTAATTCAGCAGAGTAGTCAGACTTCAACGTGCCATTGCCTTACCTGTCCCTGTGTTGAGTCAGCAAACTAAGAACCAAGTCAAGAGCCTTACACTGTGCTTAACTTTGAAGGCAAATTTTGCTTTATAAGTGCTGCTGTACTTGTTCTGAGGGTTTTTTTGAGTGGCACTTAAGTGATTTAGAGGGTTACTTAGAGCTACTACACAGAATCGCATGGTTTCGAGGGCATTTTCAGAGCACCCAGTGCAATCTTTACCCCTTTAAGTGATGCTTTTATTTTCACAGAATTTAAATGATAGAGCCAGAGCGGGTCCTTACAGAAATACCCCAACCTTCAAGTTCATTGCAGACCAAGAACTGCTGTGTTAAAATGCTGTTATGGTTTTTAAGCCTCTCCCTTCCTCAGTAGCAAGCTGTATGGACGAGTCAGTTTAAGTTGCCTTTAGCTGTATATATTTAATAAGCAGTGGAATAACCTCTTGTGTAAATTAAAGCAAATACTAGTTTGCATCCCCTGTGCCAGTGTCATTGTAAGCAAGTTGCTGCCTGAGTAGAATAATACATATTTAATTTGGGGCCTTTTCCACTCAAAAATATTGATGATTTACCTGATATTAAATGAAATGGTTGGAACTGAAAATTAGTTATGATGCTTTCTTAATTTAATGAAAATATGTTGACAATGAAAAAATTTTGAATAGGAATTATTGATATTTAAGAAGTTTTTAAAGAAAAAACTGTGTACCTTCTGGTGTACATTCTTAGTTTTCTCTCTTCGGCCTGGAGCTTTTAATGTGTTTAAAAGAAAAAAAAGTTTTTTCTTTTTCCTGGTGTTTATATTTGTCAAGAGGAAATAAATGATAATATAGACACATACATTATAAAATGTTTGCAGAGCAAACTCTGTGTCTACACTACACACCTAGGGTTTTACTTTGGAGCTGATCTCATCTATTCTTGTGGACCGACTGCCCAAAAGCAGTCGCAGCATGTAGGGTTCACTCCCGGGGTGCATGTACAAGTCTTGTTTCATCCAAAAGGAACCCGTTTCACATGCTCTGAGACTGCTCTGATATCCCCACCAAAACGTGGTAGGTAGGAATAATCAGGAGAATAATTTCAAAAACATCCTTTTACTCAAACTGAAATATCACTGGAGACAAACCCTGTAACACTGACAGTATATTTTGGGGCTTAGTTCAAATGATATATCTTTTAGTACATATTTTTTGTTGAGTAACTTTCCTCTCTACTTACTACTGATTGTCTCTGACGTTTATTCAGCACAAAGTCCTTGTGATCTACTATATCAATTTACTTTCATTCTTAATAGAGTATGAATTAGATGAACATGTGTGTATGTGTAGCCACAAACATGCGTGCACATACTTCTGGTGAACAGTTTGTACGTCAATCGGTGTTAAAAAGTCTGTTTCCTTTGACCCAATCAATATAATCCTGGTAGCAATTAAGGCAAGCATTCAGGATGGAGAGATGTCCCAGTATTAATGACTAACAACATACACATGGTAATGTCTTTCTTGCACTGGAACCAGCTGTGACCATCACCAGCTTCACCTTGGTGTTGTAACTGCATTCCCCAGAACCAGGTCTGCTGTTCCCTGCAGATGGAGGAGTGTACTGTGCTTGGACAGGCTTTGGGAGTCCTTTTCATGACTTACTCCCCTCATTGGTCCTTGCCTTATGAGATTACTTCAAACAGAAGGACATAGTGACTTTTCAGTGTACTGTTGTGCTCTCTTACAAGGTCAGTGTTTTTTCACTGGTGTGTTTACACAGTTCATAATGCAGTTGTTGTTTTGATATTGGGATGGTACTATAATGTGACTTCTAATTTAAAGGAGACAAGGATTTATAATTGTTTGCTCTAATTTGCTTATGAAAGCTTCAAATGTAAAATTTAAATACCCAAAGCTCCTATTAGATATTCAGTTGAAATTCTGTGCTTCCACAGGGGACAGCTCTTAAAACAAAAGACTGGGATCATGAGATAAAAATGATCTCACAGCATGCCCAGACCCGATATGTGCATCCAAAAGTGGGGCTTACAGCATACAGTTACACTGGTGCAGGCTGCTCAAGGTTATTTCATAGTATTTAAGCCTCCACACAAATGTGAAGAGTTGCTACTTCTCCAGAAGTGTGTGTGGTTTTCCAAGCATGGAGCTGACACTGCCTGGTGGTATCACCCAAATGATGATCCATCTGCAAGGTTGGCCAGTAATGGGATTCTGGAAGCTAAGCAGTTATTTTTCAGTATTTTACTCGAGAGTTTGTTGGGATCAGATAAAGCTATCAAGTCGGATCAAGTGTTTGGTCTTTTTCTCAGGACTGTTTGTCAGTGCTGATGGTGAGGATGAAACGGAAAGTTTCTGCAGTCAGCGCCTCCAGACTGCAAGGTGATTGCAATATTAAAGATTAGGAGAACTCTTTAAGGTCTTCTCTAACACTAAAATCATCTACTGCAGCTTTTACAGTGAAGATAAGGCAGATGATGTCACTTCTTTATTCCTTCTTGGAGTGTAGGTACGTCACTAGAGGGAATGAAGAAATGAAATCTCTGGTTCTGGACACAGACAAAAAATTTTAAATGTTTAAATGTACTATCTGATGTAGTTTACAAAATAGCATAGTTTGAATTTAATAGTTCTGCAGATTAAATTTACTGTACAAAAAAGTATATTTCTAGAATACAGCTAGAAGGCAAAAAGATTCTAGTATCAGGTCTATGTTGAAACAATATTGGGTTTTTCAAGTCTTCATATCCTTATCTCTCTTCCTGAATGTAACTGTTATTTCTACTCTGGGAGGTCACATTGAGCCTTGTATGCCACCAAAAGATTTGTTACTATACAGTCCTTCAAAATTTTCTCCTTCATCTCAATTTTTCCTTTAACTCCTTCCTTGTATTTGGTTGAAGTTAATGGATTCACAGCATTTTCTTTATGAACAGTTGTAATGTAAAGGAGTTTTGTCATCTTGGAAATTTAATTTTTTTTTTTTTTTGAGACACAAAGTCTTGGAGTGGATTCTTGGGTTTCAGGATTCAGGTTTGCTACGATTGCATGTAGAAGCATCATCATCTCTTTTTTTTTTATACTAGTTCCATCTTAGGGCAGGCTTAGGCTTCTTGCCTGAATTATTGTCATACTTTTACTTCTCTAATAATTAGGAATTTCTTCTGGTTTACAGTTTAAATTTCATTTTTTATTTTATTTTTAAGATTTAATTTATATCTACCTCTTCCTGTGCAGGCTTTATTGATAAATTTAAATTACTTTAATGATGTATTTACTTTCAGTGGTTTAATGGCATATAATTTAATTCTATATTGTGTGAAGGAGAGTTTTCTAGAGGATTTATTATCTTACACACCCTCGTGCCTGTGGTCTATTTAACAGGTAGGATTTGCTTGTGTTTGCTCTGTCTTGAAGCCAATCCAAACCTCTGAATATCTGTGTTGCTTTGTACTGTATCTCCTGCAAAGGGTCTATATCTCTGAAGCAAGATGTTCAGAGCTGAGGTAGCTATCAGAACGCAGTGTGTATCGTGAATATATTATATTTAGTTTTCTGTTTTGTTCTTGTTATATTTGTCTTTTTGATTTCACTCAAGTGGTTAGCTCATGTTTGAAAAATTATGCACAGTGATTTTGAAAACTTTAAGTGGGTGATATAGCTAATGTAGAACTCATAAGTGTGTAGATACTGCTGTATAGCCATTTTTCTGAATCACTTTGTGTTTTCTGTAATTCGGTACATCATTTTATTATCAAATTGCTCAGTATCACTGTGATCCTTCTAAGTTTTTTGTATACAGATTTTTCTAACCTGTTCCCTCTTGCTTCAAAAATCCTTGGGAATGTGTGAAGCAGTATAAATCCTAGTTGAAATCCTTGGAAGATCCTGTTAACAACCTTCCTACGTTGTGAAAAATGTCCTCTACCCTTTTCTATAATTTAAGTTTTTATCAACATACAAGGGGCTCTGCCCACTCAGCCTGCAGTATTTCTTTCTTTATGTTCTTTCTTGGTCTTTCCAGGCTGTGACTGCCTCCCTGCTCTTTTTCCTCCAAAATTATCATTAACGTAGACTTTATGCAAAAGTAATTAATGAGAATTCTGAAAATAGCAGTGCCAAGACTTGATACTGCTGTTGCCAGAGTGATAAATGTGGCAGCCCAGCCTGGAGCAAGCAGGATGCTGACGGTGACTCCCCTTGGGGAAGCAGATGCAGGAGAGGTGCTGGGCTCTGCCCCCAGGGCCCTGCTGTGTGGAGACGGTTGGTAGGAGCTCGCTGAGCTGGACTGGAGGCAGGGAATCTGGAGCTGGAGGCAGATAATTCCGAGAGCAGCCGAGGGCCTAGAGATGGCCATCAACCAGCCAGGAAGAATCATCTCCTTTAGGTGCATTTGCAGTTCCTTTGCTCTTGTCACCTTTTACAATTTTTCACTTTTTTGTTCTTTTCTGCTACAAACAAGCTGGTAGGACTTCATTTGATGTAAGCAGATGTTATGCTGAGGGAGTCTCAAATCACACCAGGGCAAGGGCTGGTGTTACTATGGGGGGTTCATCCATGAGCTACTTAAGGCTAGGAGTGGCTTGTCCCACCTACAGGCCATTTAGGCTGTGCTTAAGGAATCAGTAAGCTCCTCTGCAGTCCTGAACTTAAACTTGCAGAAGCAACTTCTACATGCCATCTTCAGTGTAGAAAGGTGACTTTTAGCTAAATTAGATCAGTGTTTCTTCTTCGATGCAAGTAGTAATTTTCCATGTGGCACTGTATCAAAAGTTTTATTGAAGAACAGGTTTTTCTGCATTTCTTTTCAAAACCTTTTCTTTTGTAACTGAAGAATATTGGTTTAGCCTGGCATCTTTGGTCAACCCCTGCTGAATCTTGCCCTATTTTACATGTTTGAGTCTTCTGTTACTGTTTCCACCAAATGTTGTTCCAGATGCTTTCATCCTGTCAAGTCACCTGGTGGTAGTTGCTCTATTTTTCTTTAGGCTCCATTTATTACTACACTGTATTGTTCTGAAAGCATGTTCAGATAATCTGTAATCCTTCATTCTTCCTGCATAACAACTCCACTAATACTGTTCTTACTTTGTCTTTATGTCCAGTCCTAGGTATGAAAATTAGGTGGCTTGTATGATTTCTCTTTCTCACACGTGTTTCTGCTCCTTGTAGGGTTCCCAGGAAGTTTTTCTTGTAATGGTTATTCAAGAAGCTCTATCGTCCTATAAGTTTGTTTTTGCTTAATATATATTCTTAATAATTTCACACTACTGTCAAAATCTCTATCCTAATGAAGCTGATCACTCCTGGTCCAGCTGGTCTCTAGTTTCTTAGTTTCTCAGCCTGCCCTTTTGGGGCTTTAATTTTTCATGCCCTGAGAGCCCAAGGCAGTAGATACCAGAGCACATGACACTGATGCTCTGCATCTGGGAATCATAGGTCCAGAGGGACCGGTTCCTTGGAGAGAATGAAATGCCATCTTCAAGGGCCTCAGGCCAAATTTGACTCTCTGGGCAGTAACTGCAGCTCCCAGAAAACCTGCTAATGTATTTCTGTAGTGTGCTATAACAGGAATATGCACTGCTTTTCCTATCAGCTTTCTGTAGCACTCGGGGGAAAGAAAATGAGATTTCTGAATGTCTGCTTCATATCAGATGTTATTGACCATTAATGGCCAAGGATGGCAATAAAGAAACCAAAAGCTGCTAGAAGTACATTCAGTAGACAGTTAGAATCTGTTAGTTCTCATAATAAATAAATAAATCTTTATTTCACAGTCACCAAAGAGTGCAATATATCACATGTTTATTCAATGTCATATCTCTGATTTCTATTCTTAAATTTTACTTTGCTTTTCTGAAAATACTTTTTAGTGGTTTAATGGAAAACTACATTTTGTTAAAATTATACTAAATAATCCCCTTCTGTTTTTTTACTGTAATGTTCCTTCTTGCATTCATTTTTTGTATTATTTCTGAATTAATACCATAGTTATATCAAAATTGTCTAAAATTGAAGCTTTTCTCAGACTATCCAAATAAAACCATATAAAAGTGATAATTGTAGCTGCTGTAAACAAGCAAGCATTTTTGTCATTGGCTGTAAACACAGAGACAAATATTCAAATCTGCTTTTCATAGGTCATGAATCTTTGAGTTAAAACAATGTAGAAAATTTTAACGTTCTGTTTATCTCCACCGATGTGTCACCTTATATTCAGTGCATTCCTGTCACAACGGATGTGCCTTTAACCTTTTGGGTGCCCCTAAAGATCTTATTTGTTTACCTTTAGCCTGGTGTTTCTTTTATAACCGTCTTGTGAGTGAAACTGGAAATTCTTTCAGTAAAGATTGGTTTACATTTTAGGTTTGCATTACTGTGTTGCTTTTGAAAAGACTTGTGGGTTGCCTTTCTTTTTTCTTCTTGCCGCGTGTTTTGCCTTTCTCTAATGAGCTAATGCTGTGATTCAAAACTCAGCTCTACTGCTGTGTGGTGCTTCATCTTAACTTGATTCCCTTTCTGATAAGCCTTATGTTAAATCTTTTTTATTTCCTTGTTGGTTTTCGTCTCTCCTTTCACATTGTATCTTTTCCCAGTTTCACTGGGATAAACTTTTGTTTAAAAAAGCAAAGTCATGCATGAGAAGAATCAATAGCACTATAAGTAGTGTGTGTAGAAGTAGTCAACAAGCAAATGCATGAAAAGTTGGGGTAAACTGATCTTTAGAGAACGAAAAGGAATTCAGAACAAGCCTGTTTGGATTAAAGCTTTTTGTTTGTTTGTTTTTCAGATGGCTTTCATTCTCAGAGCTTGCTATTTGTCTTCTGTGCTTTTTATTTACTGCATTATGTAACCTCATTTTCTGAAATTTGCATTTCTGCCTTCGGGAATGCATTATTTTTCAGAAACATCTTGGGTTGATGCAAAACTTTATTGAAATTTCTATTTATTTAGGAAACACATCTCTGGAGGCTTCAGAAGAAAAAGTATCCTGCACGGTTTAAGCTTTGGTATTTCTGAAGTATTTATTGCTTTAAGAAGAATTTACAGAGAAGAAGAATAGTAGGATATTAACTTTGCAATGAGAATAAAAATTTCTTTATGGATATAATTTGAAAGAAATCTAAGGTATTAGACTAAATAGCCCCTCTATCACTAGCTTCATTAAAGGATGCATAGGCAAAGAGAGTAATGGATTTTTAAGCATAAAGCTTGCCTGTTAGAGGTTAACAGTTTGCATTTGAAAAAAAGAGACCAGTATAAAGGCTTAACATATGCAGTTGCCTTTTTAGCTGCTTATTAAAACAACTGATCAAATGCTTTCTATCAGATTTATTGCTTGCTTTCATCTTGTCTTAGCCATGTATTGCACTAATGTAGAGTGATATTTTAGTGGAGCGACTTGGTAATGGCTCAGCAATAAGACTGCCTCTGATCTGGGCATAAAGGTTCTGCATTTGATGTTGTGTTTTCTTACATAGTGCAGCGTCCAGGACACAACTAATGAGGACTTGCAAACTGTAAAGGAGAAGGTTGGGACACAAGGAGATGTGCTGCTTCACAGTGGTGCTCACCCAGTGGCTCAGTAAATGAGACTTTCCTTTGCAGACTACAATTTACTGACAAATAACACCACAGAAACTGTGGGTGAGGAGCACTTACTGTAATCACAACACTGCCAGTGGGGAAGCAGCAGGATAAAAATAAACGCCTTGTATTTCACTGTGCCTTCCATTACTGTAGCAATGAAGATTTTTATATGTCTTATGAGCAATGGGAATCTACTGTCTCTGGATACTTACAGCTGGGTCCAGTAGAACCCAGTGAAGCGTTTCAGCTCCAAAACGCATCTAAGTTGCTGATTCCCAAGGTTTGGTCTGTGGACCAACACTAATCCTTGAGGTTTATAGAATGAGGCAAGCTGAACACTAAGTAGCATTGGAGTAAGCGGAGACGCAAGATGATAAAAAGGAGAGAGTGCCTATCTTGAGTTCTGTAAATTAACGGTTCCTCTTCTACAATGTAATGTAAGAATCTTGCATTGAAGTAAAGGAAATAGATTTAAAATCTGTTTCCTTTACTAACTAAATCAGCAAAAGTGTAACACATGATTTGTGGTTGTTAATAATGGATGTGGATGTTTAAATAATCCACTCACAATCCTGACTAAATGCGATTTGTATTTTGTTTAGCATAGATTATAAAAATCTCTTAAGTAAAGGGTGGGACTTCATTGTACTGGACACCTAACGTTCTGCATATATGCTGTGGCAGAGTTGCCAGTTTAAGGCAAGAAAACAGGTGGACACAAAAGACAGATGGGGAAACACAAGGTAATGGAGTCAGTTATGAGTGTTGTAATAAGATGTACCATCTGCCCAGCTATGGAGAGAAATTTTTCTTTTTCAATTGTAGTGCACTATTTTCCCATTCTGCCTTAAGGATGTAGCAATTATATGCCTCAGCATTGTTGGTTGGTAAAATCTATCATGTTGGCAGAGAGTTGTTCCTCATCTCTCATCTGCATTCAGCACCCAGGCTTGTGGGTGCCCGGGAGCTGCTTAGTGTGATGATGTTTGGTAAGGGGATATTGATGAGCATTGATTTTTAATAATAATACTTTTTTATTTGTTCCAGTCTTGCAGTGAAGTATTTTCTTCTGTTGCTATTTTACTGTTATGACTAGACTTGACTGAGGCTTTTAAGATTTTTTTTTACATTGACTACGCAGCTAAGAGTAGTCTTCTTTCATACAGTGTAAAAATACTAGGGACATAAATGAGAGCACTTCATAGAATCGTAGAATGGTTTGTGTTTGTGAGAAGGGATCTTAAAGATCATTTAGTTCCAACCCCTGTGCCAGGGGCAGCAACACCTCCCACTAGAGCAGGTTGCTCAAAGCCCCATCCAACCTGGCCTTGAACACTTCCAGGGATGGGGGATCCACAGCTTCCCTGGGCAACCTGTTCCAGTGCCTCACCACCACAGAAAAGAATTTCTTCCTAATATCTAATCTAAATCTCCTCTCCCTCGGTTTAAAACCACTACCTCTCATCCTACCACTACACTGGAAGGCTGCTGTAACATCTTGCTGGAGCCTTCTCTTCTCCAGGTTGAACAACCCCAACTGTCTCAACCTGTCTTTGTAGAATAGGTGCTCCAGCTCTAGGATCGTTTTTTGGCCCTCCTCAGGTCCATGTCCTTCTAACATTGAGGACTCCAGAGCTGGACACAATGCTCCAAGCGGGGTCTCACGAGAACAGAGCAGAAGGAGAGAATCACCTCCCTTGACCTGCTGGCCACACTTCTTTTGATGCTCAGGATGCAGTTGGCTTTCTGGGCTGCCAGCACACATGGCCGGCCTATGTCGACCTTCTCATCAACCAACACCCCCAAGTCCTTCCCCTTAGGTTACTCCTCTAGTGAGGAGGGAAGGTGATTCTTCTCCAGCAGTTGATTCAGAGCTCCAGTGTTTACCTCCTGCTTAAAATGGCCCTGTCTGCAGAGGCAGCCAAGAGAGAATGGTTTTCTTTGCTTGCCTGTGTGCTTCTCTGGTCTTCCAGTTTGCTTTGTCCCCGCTTTGTTTGAGAGTCTCTTATTCTGCACTTCAGGCAAGAAATGTGCTAAATCTTTTATATACAGTCCCACTCCCTGCAGAATGTCTGCTATTTACTCCATAGAATATTTGGAACCAAAAAGGAGATATGTATATCTACTGTAGTTGATATTTGTACTGCTTTACAAATTGTGCCTGTATCTTCTAAGTAAAAATACTTACTCTACAGTTGAAAAATAACACATAAGTGACTCTCTGCTGCCTTAGGGTGAATGGGCAGCCCCACTAATGAAGCAGTTTGCTGCACAGATGTTAAAACTTTGCTACAGAAAACCTTCAGCCAGAACGATTGGTGCATCATTATCCCTTTTAAATGTGGAAGTGACATAATTGCAGTTTTTTCCAGGATCTGATCTGAAATCTCAGATTTGGAGTAAAATGACATTATAATCATCTGGATGGCAGAACTCAGAACTGTTGTTGTGTAGGTGCCTGCTGGTCAGTGGACTGCTCACCACTACGGATCTGTGTCTTGGGATCAGCAACAATTGCTTATGGTTAGAAGTGCAGAGTGCCCTGAAGCTAGGAAGTAGTCATGAGGAAAATTGTTTTGCCTTAAGTGTTTTAAAATTTTACGTAGGTCTTTCTCCCCCCCCCACCCCCCCAGTTTACCTTTGAAAGGAAAATATCATTCTAAGATTAATTTTATTTCCCTCTATTTCTTGGTGTTCTAGAAATGCAGTGATCTTCCGGATAAGGTTTCTTTCAGAAGGTTTGAAAGGAGTCTCGTGTCTGATTCCCTTTAAAATGAACTTCATTTCTTGAACCACCCAAGCAATTGAGGAGCACGCTAACTGTTCCAAGTTTTGATGTCCTTCTGATGATTTTGAAAATCCCATTATCAGAAAACAAACTCATGGTGGCTCCTTTGAAAAATCAAAGTGTTATAATTTTACAAGTGAACGGCTTAATAGCCCCAAATCTCAAAATAGAAAAAATTGAGTTTGTATGAAGCTCAGTCCTTGCAAGTGAGCAATCTATGAAACTATGAGCAAGTAAAACCCGACTGAGAAAATGTTCATGGAAAAGGAATTTATTTCTGCTGTAGGAAGTGTGCTTGCATTTGAATATTCAAACTCCAGATTTTTTAAAATGGAAAATACCTGCTGCTACTTTCTATGAATTTTTTCGCCAAAGGAAGAGAAATATTCCCCTCCTCTTAAAAAAAAAAAATAATCGGTTTTCTGGGTGAATTTTTTTTTAAAGTAAAACTTTTTCTTCACATACGTTTTATTTCAAGCAGTGAGTGGGACTTACCAAAAGACAAATTTTACTAAAGCAGTGTAAATAAGTGGATTCTAAAGTTAATAATCTGGTTTGCATAAGCTTGGATTAAAGGTAGGTATAAAAATATTATGAGGAAATGTTTACTGGTGGACTGGCTCTGTGTAATATGTAGTTTTGATTACTGAACATTCCAGTTTTATCTTAGCTAAAATATCGATCTCTTTGCACTCATGGCCTGTAGCTGCCTCATTATTTTTCCCGTAGCTGTATTAAATACTGAAGCCTACTGATGTTCTAAGCAGCAAAGTAGATAAATAAGGTAATAAATTATGGCAGTTATCTTCTGGGAACTGCTAAATGGATAGAAAATGTATTACGGTTATGTCCTTGAAAGAAGCTTGCTTCTGCAATGTAGTGTGAAATTTTTATCGTGCTTCTTTTCATGTCTTGGTTATTGACCACTGAATACCCTGAGTTACTTTGTCCATTTGAAAACAGTTCAGTCAAATTTTCTAACTTTATAAAGAAAGTTTCATGTTAGACAAAGCATAAGAGATAGTTGCACACTGGACTGAAAGGAAAGATTACCTTTTATCCATAATGACATCTCAAACTCTTCTTGTTTGCGTTAGCCTAAACTTGGATATGTTATTAATGTTTTTCCTCAGAGCAGTTGAAAATGATAGATAAAAAGAATCTTACCCACATTTCTGTAAATGGCTACAGGAATAAAATCTATTGAATGCATGATAAAAAGTTACTGCACCATAAAAAGCTGTACTGTTGAAGCATGGAAGCACTGTAAAAAGTGCTTGTAAAAGCATTTTGGAATTTTTTTCCCTACCAGAGTAGGAGTGATAGGTTCTTTTCCCTTTTGAGACAAATCAAAACAGTATCTATGTTGTAATACATGTGCATATGTAGTATGAAAAAATACTTCCTTGAGTTCTTTCTTCCTGTTATATATGATCTTTCATGATCTTGGAAAAAAAATACATGTATGAGATGCTGCAAGTGTTATCTCAAAGTAATATACTTCATGGTTTTAATTTCAGTGGCTTGTGCAGAAGGTCAACTTGGTTGTTCTTACAAACAGTCTGTTTGCAACAGCCATATCTGACTCCATTATCACAGTACAGAACTTGAGAAAATACCTACTTTGGAGAAGAGGGATTTAAATTACTCTTTATCTCAAATGGTTCTATCATGGTTTACTGTTTTTAATAGGAAAAAGATTACTGGCAATGCCGAGAACATGGATGTCTTTCCACTCAGCAGACTTTATTATTTAGGATCTTTTTAGGAAAGATTTTTTTCTGCTAAAAAGTTTTAAGATTATATTTTATTTAATCTAGAATAAGGTGTGCCAATGTGAATGCACATATTTAAAATCCATTTTCCATATTGGCAGTTGATCTCCCATGGTTCCTGATTTTCTTGTTTTCCCTGATGTTTTTTTTCTCTGCTGTTAAGACTGTCTTCAACTGCCTTCATTTACATTTAGGAGTTGTGCACTACACCAGTTTGCTTGGAGTGTGTAAAGCTGCTCCAGCTGAGCTTGGTGGGCTTTTCCAGCTCACTGGAGTGAGAATGAGCAGGGGACAGACCTAGGGGAGGGGGGGGGGGGGCTGTGCTGTGATTGGATTGCAGTGGCCCAGTTGTGCTAATACAAGTTGCTGCTTCCCCATTGTGTTACCAACAGTTCTAAGCTGTTTTCTTTGGTGTGCATGGTGGCTCTGGCTTAATTCTTCACTTAAGGTGATGTAGCAATTTGTGTGTGTGCCCAAGAGCTTAGCTAAGGCTCAAATGGGACAGTTCTTTGCTGGTCAAGAAGAGCAGTAAAGTCCAGCCAAGAGATATCTTTCAAGAGAGGCTTTCTTAATTTAGGGAAATTTCTCAGGAGACCACATTCTTTGAATGACAAGGATGGGAATTAAGCCTGGAAATGGACAATTTGCAGCTTTTTTTGGCAGTACTCATAAAAATGCCTCAGGAATGGGAATGTTTTGTTTAGTTTGTATTGCTTGAATTAGTGTGGTCCAGCTATTGACATATGTGCCCCACATGTCCTGCTACAGGCTTCCCAACAATTCAGTGTACTTCCAGTGGGAAGACTGGAGACATCTCTTTGGATGGCAGAAGTATCTTCTGTTGCCAAATGTTGAACCTTTTCTTGCAAGTTGTCTGGCACTTAGAGCTCAAATGGTGATGCCACTCCTATCTCCTTGCTTATGCCTTCATGTGACCTGGCTGCAGTGTGGCCCTTAGCGTGATGATAGGGCAGAAGTAAGGATGACTGACCAGTGCCACACATGTTCCCTTCAGTGGATTCAGAGCTAAATCAGTGGATTCTTTGCTAAATCAGTGATGCATTTCCATCAGCTCTGGTTTGTGAAACCCTTTAGTTAAATTTTAAGGATTTTCAATAAGCACAAGAGACTTCCATGTCTGGGCTATGTATTTTGGTGCATAGCTAAAAAGAAACACATTTTCTCAGTAGGCTTATTTTTCTGTCTATGCAGAATGCAAAATCCACATTTATTCAAAAGTAGTACAGCTAAATTTAAAATGGAGGAGAAAAGTGTGTAATGTCATATAAAAACAAAGTTAATTTATGATGGTGAAATAACAAGTAGACTTTGTTAATTTCTTAATGTCTGGAAGTCCAGTACATTCCTCTAAAAACAATTACTAGTTTGATTTCAGCTTGACTTTATTCCAAGGATCTTTAAAATATGAGTATTATAGTCCAGATATATATCAGATAGGATAACCAGAACACAAGCTTTCTCAGGGACAGTAGCAGAATTGTAAATGCAGCTCAGGAGGAGAGATTCATTTGAGTGTGGGAATGCAACTAATTGCCTGCCATAAATTTTAAGACAGTTAGTATTGTGAATGACAGATGTTTGTTCCACTTTGAAGACAACTGTCATAAATGAATTCTAGAAGTTCTTATAAGCTTGGAAGAATGCTGTTTTCTCAATGTACCTTTAGTATTAAATATAATAAAACAGATTTGTTTACAAAAATCTGTTCTGCTAAAAAGTTTTACTGTTTGTAGTGGCTTATATTTTAAATGAATATGTAAAAATAGTGTGAGTTCAGTATTGAGGTGTATTGCATGCTGTACTTACTAAAGACTTAATCAAACTCCCTTTTTGTATAGAAGGTCATTGTAATAGGTAGAATTTAGACTATATTTTTTTTCATTTTGATGGTGTTTCGTGTGCTTTTGAAAACTAACAGTGCCTGAAGACATGGAGCCAGATTATAGTCTAAGGTTTTGTCTCCCGTCTCCAATTGTTTAGAGATAAAGGGGGAAAGCATTACCTCTACATTACGGCTTATTAAAGTCCAAGAAGTTGATAGTCAAATCAAAAGATAAGTTGATTCAGAACTAGCTTGATGTAAAAGCTCATGTATGTACATAATTTCATGGCATGGTCAATGGAGCAATTCTGTAAAAATATGTGGAACAAACCTTAATGCAGACTTAAGAAAAAGAAATGGTATGGTCTGTTTTTCAAAGGTGAGTAGAAGTCATGTGACGTGAAAGAATCCTTCTTAGTATAAAATAGAACTGGTTTGAAGGGGAAAAAAGTGGTCCTTTTTGGTTCAGTACTGAAACCCAGTGTTGCATTTTGTAGTTCTCTATTTGACGCTTTAAAAGTTCAGCGCTTTTTAGAATTATTAAGCCCTAATTTTTCTGGAGGTGGAAGTCTGGTTAAGTAATCAACTTCTGAAGTTATTGATAGTTAAATCAGTTATGTTTGGTCCTAAAGTTTATAAATTCTGTAGGCACATTAAATCCATGTCTCATGACTGACAGCAGCCAGCTGAAATGTTCTTTTCCTGATTTCTTTTTAATTTAGTATCCATCAAAGTTTGCTTTTGACCTTCTTCCTGAGTAGTTTGGGCAGGTACAGAGTATGTTTGTGATTGCAGCTGCCTTTTAAGAAGGCAACCTCTAGGGAATGCAGAGAATTCAGATTTCGAATTTCAGAGTTAAAATTTGAGGACCATGTTTTACCAGTTTTTCATTTCTATATTTTATTTAGTTTTATTGTGTTCAGAGTGAAAGCTTTGATATTTTTAACAGTTTCTGCACTTGCATTCTTAATGCTGCCAATATCAAACTGCCATTTTGTGCAGCGGTGATACATGAGGAATATGAGATACTGCACAAAAAAACAACCATACTGAATTCTAAAAGAAAAATTAATATGTTGCTGTAAAATCAGTGGTTTCTTTCAGTAATTCATAGAAATATTTCCTAGCTTGAAATACAGAAGCTTGTTGAAATGTAAGGAACATAAACACACTCTTGTGGAAAACAGAAGCATAATTTCTAATCCTTGTAGATTAAACTTTGTTCTCTAATGTGCTTTTTGTTATTTCTCTTTTGACTATTTATCACTAGTACACTTTCTTTCAAAAATTATTTGGGAACAATGGAGTGTTGTATATGCCTTTATGGAATACTAAAGATATGATTTTATTGTGAAGCCATTTTAAAAAAAAAAGATGATATATCTACTGGATGAAGTAGAAATATTAGAATTAAAGCATTATGGGACATTCTTTTTTGGTTCACTCTGAAGATGGCTGAAAAGACAGATGATATTCAAAGATTTTAAACTAAATTTTAGCATACTTGCATTTAGTGAGTGACTGAAGATTTGTCATAGGTTAAAATGATTAGATGTATTTTTTTTTCATTTTAATTAATCTTCTGTTGCAGCATTTGTTCTTGTTTTTAACTACAAATTGAATCCTGAGCCTTTCAGAGTATAATGCTTGGATTAGGTTGAGCCCAGTCTCTGGGGTATCATAAAGAGACGTTCCAAACATATCTGGTTCTTTTTACACAATTGTTTCAGCTATTTTTACAAAAGGGTAGGATGATTTGCCTTTATTATTCCTATTTACAAGAGCTGCTTTTTGAGGTTATCCTCTATGCTGGTTTATTTTCCAATACATATTTTCATAGTTTTGTTCCTATTCAAAGATTGTTCTTAAGCTTAAATGTTTTTTTTCTCCCTCTCCTGTGTTTATCCCAGGTATGTTTACAAGAAAGCTGTTGTGTTCCCTCTGCTTCATTGTGCTCTTTTCATTTCCTCTCAAAAGATGGGCTTTTCATCCTGCTCACTCTTCTCTGCACATGCTCCATCTGAGCAGCTAGAGGTGAAGCTGGTCGCATGAATCCCCATCGGCTTTTAGTGGCAAAAGGTTGCCCAAGAGGGCTTAGGGTTTTTGTTTGTCTCTTCCATGGCCGCATGAACAGCGGGGCTCACAGTCATCCTGTGATGGAAATTGCCCGATTCCTTCTTTGTTTCTTTCCTCACTTTGATCTCTCACCTTAAATTTAAAATTCTGAATAGCCCTTGCACTTTGTGATATTGGATTTAATCTTATTTTAATGTGTCTCATTTTTAAGGTTATCTTGTTCTTTTGAGTAACCTGCTGCTCGTTCTCCAGAGCTGGCGACAGCTCCCAGCTTTGTGCTGTTGGGACTTTTGATCCCTAACTCCTCTGGGCAGAGCAGGGACCATGGGACTGACTGGGAGAATCGCTAGTGCCCTGGTAATTTCTGTTTTAGCACAGATCATGGTAGTCACTATTTGTAACTATTCTAATCCTTGACTTTTTTTTTTTTTTTTACTACAGATAATACTTTTCAATGTGGTACTACGCTAAATGTTCCACTGAAATTTAAATGAATTATTCCTGTTATATTGGCCTTGTCTAGAGAGTCAAGATAACATTTTTATTACAAATTGCCTTTGGCATTCCTGTGCTATAATATATTCTGTATTCCAATTTCCATTCCAGTTTTGTAATCCATCATTCCTCCAAAACTCACTTTTCTGCTTTGCGTCCTGTAGAGGTCAGACAGAGGCCTGTAACGGTCTGGAGTAGCCTGCGTTGGAGTTCCTTTCCCTTTTCCGTCTTTTATAAGTGGTTTGTAATTGGTATTTCCAATTCTACATCACCTGTCACTTCTAGTAGGAAAGATTTATTAAAAGATCCCAACAACCTTCCAGCAGTTTCGTAGTTTTGTGGGCTAATATTTTCAGAATTCCATGATGGGGACTATCTGATCATTTTCAAGCCTGAACTGGGGGGGGGGCGCGGAGGGAGGACGGAATTAAAAAAAATCATATTCTGGGTTTTTTCTTCCAAGTGCTTCCAAGTGGACAGTTCTAATGTCCTGGTTCCTAGCAGCTAAGTTGCCTTTGCCCATCTAGTACCCTAGTGGTCTTACAGATAGCTGAGTTAATATTGAGGTTATGGCAAGTTTATGTTCAATGTCCATCACTCATACAGCATAGCAGTTTCGCTTTTTTGTTTAATTTTAGCCATGTTGCTGAGAAATTTTGCCTTGCTTCCTTCCCAAAGTCTTAGCTTGTGACCCTCTCTTTACAGCTCTGTCTTCTCAAGGTGGTATGTGTTCTTGGCCGGTGGTAGGAGTTCCCTTTTTTTCTTCTGTCTACTGCTGTTCTCCATTTTGAGTTGATTATTCTTTTATTTTGGTCTGGACCAGAATTTCTCTATAGATAAAAGTCTAAAACCTGCTTGAATGTTTTACTGTGAGGACCTCTGTAGTGAATTAATACAATTTTTACACCTAATTGCCTTGTTTTTTAAAGGGAAAGAAAGACAATGATTATAAACTCAGCAGGCTTCTTGGAATCTGCACATTTTTCTAATTGTATAAAGTGATAAAGATATTTCTATCTTTGCTACTGCTTCAGAAGCAATGGAGAAAATCTTAGTGTACTTCAGCATATCAGCCTACAACACTTGTAGTCATTGTATCTTGGCAACTGAAAGTATTTTTAAATGAGCGGTTTGGGTTTTTTTCATCAATCAATCATTTTTATCAGCCTAAAAATTGTAAAACCGAAAGCTTCTGACAAACCTCCCCAGAATTCTAGAGGATTGAGAAGGACTGAGAAAATACTAATTTGTATTTTAAATGAAACAATGTCACCTTCATGAGTGCTTTCTTCTAGCAGCATGCCTTTACGTGTAAAGCGTTCCAAGGCTGAGTTGTGCGGAGACGAGTGAAGGTGTAAGCTGTGAGGAGAGGTGCTTGGGACCACCTGACCGTGGCCATATGGTGTGTCCTCCATTTATAGATCTGCTCTGAGTCCTCCTATTAACAGATTATAAACTCTCTCTTGTATCTGAGCACTGGGAGTTAGACAGAGTTTAGACTCTCTGAATATAGGCTGCTGAAACAATTGAAAACTTCTAATTGCTTTGGCTGGAGACAGAGATGTGTACGATTTTTAAATCATCTTTTGAAAAGCAAGTAGAAAAGATTGATTATGTAAATATACCTTTTGTTAAAAGTTGACTCCTGCAAAGATGACGTGTGACGTGGCTTCCAGCTCCAAGGCAAAGTGTTTCAAAAGATGCAGGAAGGCAGATTTAAACTGCAGACAGTTTTGGAGCTCAGTGCTCTGAGGTGTAGTACCTGTTTATGTAGATGGTGATGCTTACAGGTATCACACTTTTTCATACAACTTTAGGTGGGCATCCTTTGTGGCAGGGGTTTTGCCTAGGGCATTTCTGTAGTGGAACAAGAGCAAAGCGCTGTCAGACGGATGCAATCGCATTGACTGTGCCGGTTCACGTGGTTGTTGGACCCTCCGGTATTTTTTCTCATGAGGATTTACTTTGGAGAGCAGTGGTGCTCTGTCTGCTTTGTGTACCTGTGATGGCAGCGGCACCGGGCATGTGTGTGTGTTTTCCCTGTGGAGGAATCAGGGGAGTAGGTGCGCTTTCCCTCGTATTTATCAAAGCTGGAGGCTTTCATTGTGTACCTGAGATCTGAGAGTAAGTTTTGCTGCTTTTCTTGCCTGGATTCTCAAGTGTATTTAAGGTGCATTTCCATCTTGCTGCGTGGCTGGGACTCTGGCTGTTACTGAAAGGGCTGCTCCGGCTTCACCGGCTCTGCTCCCTTCCACCAGCCTCCTGTGAGTGTGCTTCTCTGCCTCTGGGAGTGAAAATAGCAGAATACGACCTGTCTTAGTGTTAGCTTTCTGCGCATTTTAAATCCTTGAAGCGGTTTTTCTCAGGGCTGGGAAAGGACCTGTGCTAGTGAAGGGCAGCAGTGAGAGTGAAGGAGCAGTGCACAGGAGCTGCAAGAGCACTTCTGGCAGCATTTTTAGTCTGCAGAGTACCTGGAGTAAGGAGTCGAAATACTCAGCCTTTTCTAATGAAGAAAAATAATAGGCATGAAATATTTTTTATAGTTGTTACAATTGTGGCTTCTCTGTCAGTCTTTAGTTGTGAAGAAATTCTGCATTTCCAGATCATCCTTGATTGACATTGGGTTGGAATATATTGCCTACATTCTTTCTGGGTCTCTTGCCAGCAATGAGCAACTCGCTCAATTGACCTGTTACTCATCTTTTTTTCTCTTCTTCTGTGGTGTGTTTTCCTCATGCTTGCTGTGCTGCTGCCTTCATCCCAGCTGGGTCTCCCGTGCTGAGCTGTTGGTTTGTTGTATGGGATTGCGGAGGAGACCCCGATGTGGTTCTGAGACAGGCTCTGCACTCCCTATTTGGGACCTAAGTTCAAACAAGCCTCATCTCGAAGATCAACCCTCACAGATAGCCAACTAGCATTACCTCTTTGTTCTCTTTCAAGTGGCCTCAGCAGTGCCAAATGCTTTTTTTCACTTGGCAGTTTCTCGTCAGTTTCTTGTACATGGAGAGAAATGCATTGAGAGGCCCCTGAAGGGAAGGAGTATGTGCCATCTATGTCATTCTGAACAGGAAATAAAATTCTTTAAAAAATAATGATCACACTAATCTGCTGAAAAACTAACACTGCTCAAATGAACAAAAAGAAATCTTGGGTAATTTTTTTTAAAAAAATAGCAATCTGCTGCTTGCGGTCATAGCCTGTGAAGGGTGTCATTGTGGTGTGGTAATTAAATGGTCATAGTTTTTGGTTTTAGCATGTGCAAAAGGAGGAAGAGAGAGAGCTGAAATAAATATATTTACCTTTGCAAAGTAACTTTTTTGTTACTTTCTGATGGCAGATCAGGAGAATGTAGTGAACAAAATGTCTTAAGAAGGTTCAGCTCTGGCTGCTGTTGTGTTCCTGGGGTCTCGCGTGGTGACTTTTGCGGGGGAAAGGGAATGTCACACTGCTCATGGATGGTAAAATATATTCAACCTTAAAGAAAAACAGCATGACAGTATGGTCTTTTCATCACACCTTTTGACCTCAGATTCCTCTGCAGAGTATTTTTAAGCCATGATTTTAATGATTTTATGGCATTTATTTAAACCTTGGCTGCCGTAATGATTATGCAGACAAGTCAGAAAAGTCTTTTTTTTAGAATAACTGTCTTAACTACTGAAAAATACAGTTGCATTAATAAAAAAGATCTTTACTCTTTAACTAAAAAAACCCCAAATTTCCAGTTCATTAAATGTCAGTTCAGCATTGCCTTCTTGCTCTATCATTCAATGATTACATTTCTCTGAACATTTCAATTTAACTGCCTTGTACTAAGATACTAAGAGCACCCTGGGAGAGAAGGAGCAATTCTGGTTCTTCTGCAGTCTGAAAAATTACAAGTTCCAGAATATAGCGCATTCTCAGCACACCGGAAGGCTTTAAGGGTTCTTTACATCCGAAGGGTTGAAAAGGTTTTTGTAGCTCCTCAGCCGTTTTTTTTGTTTGTTTGTTTGTTGTTGGTTGTTTTTTTTTTTTGGAAGTGAGAGGCAAAATATGGCTACAATTTGAAGTAATTTTAGTTCAATATCAAAAACATGTTCATGCTCTTATTTCTAATTTGCCATGTTTTGCTGGAAATAGCATCTTCATGATGGCCTGTTCCTGTTCACAAAAATGGAAGCTCTGGAATGGGGAGGATGAATAGCAGTTATTAGCTTGTTAATTGATGTTGTATGAGGAATATACTTGTTCGTTTACAAAGGTGTAATCCTCAGTTTAGGATAACTGCAAGGAGTTAATGTATTTCTCTTGACTGTATAATGCTGGGGAAGTTGATGGTTGCCATGCATTTCTGTTGGATTTTACCAGAGAAGATCGGGTTGTGATGGTGCATTAGCTTGTAACGTCAGGGAGAGGTGGAATGAAAATGTTTTGTCTCGATCTGGCACTGCAGTTACTAGTGGTATTAGTCATTATTGTATACTTCTTGTATATTTTCAGTTAGAGGCGCTCTTTGAGTTATTAGGGTATGTTAGCTTGTATGTGTATTTTTGAAATATATTTTTCTACCAACCTTAGCCCCAAGAATAAATGAAACCTATATTGTATGTGTTTGGTTTTGAATTACAGTCTTCTGCAATGTCTTTATCTTTATTTAGTCAGGCATACTCAATTATAACTTAATTTACTTTTTGCCTAGAAATGTGTAAAGTAGTTTACTATTCTCTGTTACACCTGTCTTTTAAATAAACTGCATGAGAAACCATGGTCTTGCATTGCTAAAGGCCTAATGCTTTAGAAAGGGGTGTCGTTGCTAGTTATGCTCACAGGTAATGGAGATTTATAGGCTGATGCAATAGCTGTACTGAAAAGTTCTATGGTCCAGTGCATTAGAGACATCTTTCAGAGTGAGATTATCTAATTACTGTAACTCACAAATTTCTTAAATAGTGGTTTTGACCATGTTAGATCTTATAAATTTTTCAAAAATAGTAAGTTTATTATTTCTTATATAATATTCTTATACTTAAAGATTTGGAAAATGAGGTGCAGTGATTTTGCAGATCAATGACAAAAACTGTTGGTGTATGTGCAGATACTAGTTTTATGTACAATTACCTAATTTATAGTACTCAAATGTTTGTTTTGTGGGCTGAGGTAGCTTAGCTCTTCACTAAAGCATTCTTTACAATCTTTCTGTTCCGTGGCAGAGTCAGAGATACAGTTAAAATAAATAATTAAAAAAAAAAAAAAAAAAAAAGGAAAAAGCACCGGGAGAGGGAAAGGTAGGAAGTAAAAAAATCATGAAAAATTGTGCAATGGTGCTCATTCATGGTCCCTTCTGGTATTGTGGGATTTTATACTGGGGTAAACATTCTGGTTTTCTTAGGTATAGAAAATGAAAGCAATGAAAATTTTCTCAAGGATAGAAAAATACAGTTTCACCTATTTATTTTATTTTCAGGATTTGGTTTAAGTTTGTAGGTAATAAATGCTGGTGTGAGGATACAGGAAATGTATTTCACAAGGCATTTCAGGAGTAGGAATATGGTACCCAGACATATTTAAATTACCTAAAAAGAAACAAGAGGAAATAGTAAAAGTGGAAGTAAACATCTTAACGTGAATGGGGGGGTAGGGAACTTCAGCCTCTGTCTCTGTTTAGTGTTTGCCAAAACTCAGTTTTCAGTAGCAGCTGCTGAAATGAACAGTCAGGTATTGAGTGGAATATGCATTCGTTCATAGGAAAAGTGTAATAATTCACTAGAAAATTATTTTAGTTATTTTCAGTGTTTTAGAAGTACTCTGAAGAAATACTGCTATGTGGTGTCAGTTGGAAGTGAGAGAAAGATTTATCATTGAAGAACCATTTAAAAAAGATTTCTGTTCTTAAGCTTTGTTCTTGTCTATGGTAAGAGAAATACTGGGCATGGAGCCATTTACTGGCACTTCTTTCTCCTTTTTTCTGTTATTGTAGTCTGTATACAAGTAAAAACCATCTCCTAAATAAATGGCATTTTTTAAATACAAGAATTCATAGCAAATACCTGTCTAAACATAGAAACAAGCTGATATGTAAACATAATGCAAAAAATTCCAGTTGTTTTAGCAAGTTGTAAGTTGGCAAGTTTGTTACTCCTTACTCTTGCATTTTGTCTTAAATGCTGAGATTTT
>JAOTQQ010000001.1:189022017-189047917 GCA_026546715.1 Gallinago undulata | reverse complement strand
CTGAACCTCCCCTGGTGCAACTTGAAGCCATTGCCCCTTGTCCTATCATCTGTAACTTGGGAGAAGAGACCGACCCCGGCCTCTCTACAGCTAAGTTGGGTAGACATCCCCTAGAACTCATGTTCTGCATCCTGATGGGATCTGCAAGGAAGTTATGAAACAGAAAGGTTCTTGCATGTCCACTTGTACCCTACATTAGCACAGAAATAACTCAAACTGGTGTGCTGCAGCACCTGGGGACAACGGAATGACGAGATCAAAGTGGTATCTGATCAGTTCGAGCTAATGGCTTTAGTCAGTTATACTGGATTTCTTTCTGATGAGTCTTGCTAACAGTATAAACTGGTGAATCTAATGTCCTTGCCCCAGAAAGGTGAGTGAGGTCTGAATGAGTCAGGTGTCCTGCTGCTGGTAGAATTTAAGTTATGCCGAGTTGTTAATAGAGGAAATGAATTCTTCATGATATGGCTTGCTTAAAACACTTTTATGAAAAAGACTGTTAGCTATTTTTTTCTGGAAACTGCTCTTAGTGATGTGTTTTAGGAATTATATTTTAATATATATAATTGATTTTAAGAAAGTTTGAAGCATATGCTCTTTCACTGGGGAAAAAAAACCATAAGAAATCTCATTTTCTTTTATACAGAGTGCATCAAAATCAAAGATGAAGAAAAAATCAACTAAAATCCAAGAAGCCAAAAAAATCTTGAAGAAGAAATTTAAAGTCAACACAAAAATAGTCTTTACTGAAGATGGAGAGGTAAGATCAATTTAAAATAACTGTATTTTTGTGGGAACTGCATTTATAGTTTCTATAAAGACAGAAATACTTTATCTCTGTATAAAAAGATACAATTTTCAAAAGTGTGTGGTTTTTGTAATTGGTTTAAGTTTTGCAAAACTGTTCAGCTTCCATTTAGAATTCAATTCCACTGGGGGAAAAAAAAAGAATGCTGAGCACTGACCTGTTCTCACCCTTGTATGTGTAAGATACTTGTATGAGAGCTGTTAGTGGATGTACAGAACTGTACCTCTTCTCTGCCTATTATCTTTGGTGGAATCAAGAGCCTGTTTTTGCTTTACAGAAATGTAAAACAATTTTCCTGTAGGCATTTGCCAAAGCTCCCCTAAGTCTTTAGTTAACACACTGGACTTAAAAGAAGTCCTTGGCTTTATTTCCAGCATTCGCTATTTCTAGTTTAAAAGCTTTGTTAGGAAAGCTAAGGAATTACCAAATTTTCACCTACTGGTGCTGATATAGCAGTGCATTGAAATCTGCCAGTAAGTTAATTGGATCTTTTAATAGCCCCTGGAAAAATGTATTGATTTTATACTGAAAGGAACTATTGTGGATGATAGTCACTCTAGGGTTTCATTGTGGCGATAACCTCACTAGCAAGTCTCCATGCTCCATAAACTTTTCTAACATTTGATTTCACAGCTTCAGATGCTGTGTTGTTTTTCCATTTCCAGCATTAAGAACAAAGCAGCACTTTTTTCTTACTCTACATTACTTTCAGTAAGGCAGAAACTGAAACAGGGGTCACCTTTACAATTATGTAATTTGCTTTTGTGAACAAATAAAATAAAGCATTTTATATTTCAGGTGAAGGGACTATAGCCAGGTGAAGGGACTATAGCCATATAATTACTGACATTAGACAAAATTTTAAAGGTTTTAGGGGTTGCCCCGTTGACTGGAAATTATACCTTCAGATATTCAGAAGCTGTTGTCTCATCATAAAATATGTATACAAATGTTTTATGTATATATGCAATGAAGCAAAAAGGAGTGAGGATGGAGGAAAAAAATAGGCATAAAGATTATAGTTAGAAAAGTAGTGCAGTAGAGAAAGGGTGGCTTATTTAAGGAAACAAAGTTAGCATCTATGGATGTTGTTCCTGCTTTTTTTTCTGAGCTGTCTAAAATTGCTTTAAAGTTTTACTCTTCTACTCTGTGTGCTTCTCTTTGATAAAATAAAACTCATTTCAAAAATGTATCTTTCTAGAAAATACAAATACACACACTCTGTTTTACAAAAAGAACTGGAAACAGCAGGTTGAGTTTCTCAGTATCCAGGTGAATAACACCTTGTGTGCATTAGGGAGTCCTAAATATGTTTGGTTTAGCATTTGTATCTGAAAAACACTATATGTTTCCTGCCATATAGTTTCTTTTTAGGAGTTACTACTCTACCAATCCATAAACAAGAATTATTTTGCAAAGACTACCCCTCGATGATATCTGCTCATATTCTGAGGTATAAGCTATTAAGTCATAAGATAGGTGGGGATATTTTTGGTGAATATTTAGTCTTTGTCTTCGCTTTCGAGTTTCAGATATTTAAGGGAAGCTGGATGTGTTCAGCAGTCATCCACAAATCAAGCTTGAATCATCAAACATTTCCAATTCAGTTTTCATTTCATTTCACCAGGAAAACCCTCCACATCTGTTCTCCTTACTTCCCCCAAAACATGTGCCTGCAGTCATGGCTTTTCATATACTGTATGATGAAGGCTTATCTTATTTTTCTCTCAGTTAATATGTTTGAATATTGATTGTTTACATGAAAGCGTACTGTTTAGATTTGCTAGTGGTTTTTTCTATTGCGTATATTTTGGAGAGTAATTTCTTAAAAGCAAGTATCACTTTTATCCCAGAATGACTAGCAAGATTATAAATTACTGGTTCCACTGGGAAAAGAGAGAAAAATAGGGGAAGAAGTTCTAGTGAATCCATTAAAGGGTAATATGGTGTAATGGAGATGTTATTTTCAAATACTCTTTTTTGAATGAATGTAATGTTAAATAAGGTATCCATGTTTCTATGATATCCATGTGGAGAAGTTTTGTTTCCTTTGCAAATGGCCTTTTTATTTAGTCTAAAAAATAATTTATAATAAGGGCATCAAAACTCTGATGTGGAAAAATTATTCCAACCATTATTTTTCTTGTTGATGTGTATAATTCAGTTGGTGCAGCAGTGGCCACCTGTGCAAAAATCCAGTTTGGCAAAAGCAGATGAAGATGATGACACCAGTGGTATCAACTTAGATAAAGCGAAAGAGATACTGCGGGAAGAAGACAAATTTGACAAAGAAGAATACAGGAAGAAAATAAAGGAAAAACATAGGGTAAGTTGATTTCTACCTCAAGTTGAGTGTCTCTGAAATGTCTTCAGATTACTATTTGTTCAAAGTTCAGTATTACATTTCAGGTAGGCGAAAGTGCTAACTTCTTGCATTGGTGTTAGTAGGACTATCAGAATTTATTTAATGAATTACGCAAGTAGTGTCGTATAATTTTGGTTGTAATTTGAAATCTTCAGGATCTTAAGTCTAGCTTCTCTCTGGCATTTTAAAACCTTTAAATTGCAGGGCATAAGTTTGCAAACTGCTTCTGTATTATTTATCATGCACCAAAGTAGAGTTTTCTGACCGTGTCACTTACCAGTCATGCTGAACACCGCTGGATGCCTTTGAGTTCAGGGATTGTTCTGTTAGTCATTGTGAGAAGCATTTGGATTTCTCCAGGTAACAGATAAATGCGAGAACCCGGACTACATGTTGTCAAAGGCCTGCTTTATACACAAAACTTCTTATTTCCATAGAATTAAAAAGTGTTGTTTTATTGCCCAGCTCTGCAAATGCTGACTTGATCCAGTTTGATTTTATCCACTGATTGCTAGTGAGTATAGCTAGATATTCTAGTGTTTGTTAAAGCTTGTATTTGAACAAAATAATTTGGAGGGAAATTTGTGAAAGCTTCAAGTTATGTTTGGGCACTGAGGTATCCCAGCTAAAGTCAAAGCATACTTCATACATTGAATTTGAAAGTCTACTCCTATAGTCCTGTTATAGTCATTTGACATCTACAAAAAATCTCATCTCTTCTGTAGGGGAGGGTTGCGTTTGAAAGTAGCTGCAAAGAAACAATGTTTCTGTGCTTTAGGTGAAATTATAGTCAATTTTACAGAAAGCAATGCTCTAGGATTTCAAGGGTGCAGCTTAATAAACAAGGGAGGAGACTGATTTATGACTTTCCAATCAAACTGCTATTCACTAGCAAATTCATATACTTTGAGTGATGCTATTGTATGTTTGACATCAGACTTCAATGATTGAATACTTCATCAGCTGATCTATTACAACAGCTTTGTTGTTACAATTCAGAAGAGAACAAATGACATTGATCAGATTTTTGTCTGCATTAAAAACCCAAATATTTCCACTGTGAAAAGAGAATGCCTGCTTTCAGAAGTGAGGCAGGCAAAATGAACAGGGCTAGCCCTATCAATAATATCGTGGGTTTTTGTAATTATTGAAAGTGTCAAGTTTCTAGTAACCAACCTTACTGCATAAGTGTTTTTCACATTATAACTCATTATTATACTTTATGAAATGGAATAAATGAATGGTAGTATGTCAAAAATATTTAAAAAAAAAGACTTCTGATTGAGGTACTGTGAAATGCATGACTAGTTTACTAGTTACTAGTTACTTTACCTTATTACTAAGTCATCCTTGATGTCTGGGGTTCTTGACAGTCAGGTGTTGCTGCTTTGGAAATTGCTGTAATAGTTGGGGAAATATGTCCAGTCCTGGCCTTGGTCTCATCCAAGCAGAGACAAGCACTACCTCCTTTCTCTTGGGTCATGTGATCTCACCTGGTCTAGTGATCAGAAGATCTACTCTTCCAAGATGATCTAGTGATTGGAGATCCATTCTTCCAGTGACTCAAGAAAAAGCTACATTGTTACTGTGTGGACCAGATATTATTTTCTTTTGTTACTATGTGGGCCAAATATTATTTTCTCTTTTCTTAACAGAAAATGTGTAATTATCTAAATTCACACTATAGGGAGAAGTTCTATGGTATAATTTAGAAATCATAGATAAACATTATTTTAGGCACTCCAGCCATTGGTTTCTCACCAATATTTTTTTATTTTATTGCATTGTCAGTTCAACAAGTCATCAGTCCTTCATTAACAAAAGAACACTAGGGAAAAATTTGAACTGCCTCATAATAAAAAGGGATCATGTAGCCAATGGTGTTTAAAAATTTTCCCATCTCATAAGGTTTCCTTTCCCAAAAGATACCATAACCACTCAGCACCAGATACTTAGTTGAGTTTAAATCTTTGGCTGGGATCTCAGTGATGTAAAGGAAGAACAAGTACCCAAGTTATGAATGTACCTCAGAAGCCTGATCATATTCCTAACCATTGTGTGAATTTGCTATTAAAAGTTTGGTTGCATATGTAATCCTGATGGGCTAGTGGTGTAAGTTATTTCTTGGCCTCATTTCGAGGGAGAGGATGAAACCTAAAAGAGATTCATGTGTGTTAACCCACAAAGGATGTGAAAGCAACAAAAAGACTAGGAGGCATACTTATCTTATTTTCATGACTTCAGATTTTGCGTAAGTGCGGATGTCGTAGTGCCCCTTCATGTGTCACTGAAAGAGGACCTTCTGAAAGTCACGTACTTTCATTCATCTTAGACACCCCGTCACTGGCATTCAGCAGTCCCTTTTATACAAAGTCTTAAATCCATCACTTGTGACTGTCTTCTTTTAAAATCCTCCATACTTCACTATCAGCCAGAATACATCATGGCTTAGCACAAATTCTGTCATCTGACCTTTACTTTCTGCAATACCGCTAATTATTTCATTCCCATCTTTGTTTAAATTTCTACAGCTCGCTGCTGTAGATCTTTGTCCATTTGACATATTTTCTAACAGCAGATGTGACAGCTCTCTGTTTCTTGGTTTTCCACCTTGGTTACGGAATTCTCCTACAACTGTCTCATTCCTATGTTTTTGAAAAAAACACGGTTAAATTTTTCGTCTCTACTTTTCCCTCAGGTTTGTTCAAGGTCTTTGCTTAACTTTTTCATCGATTAAACTTTCTCCTGTTCATTCACTTTCAGCAGTTTTCAAATGTCTGTATCTTGATTCATATTTCCTCATCTTAATTCCTTTTCTTCTTGCTGCAGCTGGTGCTTGATGTAGTCTCCTGGTTTGTATGTTTGGCAGGTTGGTTTTTTTCTTTAAATCCATTTTTGAAACATGCTAAATCTATTAAAGTTATTATATAGCTAAATTAGAAGACCAGTAGAGACAAATGCATTTTCATTTTGTATAACTTGAATGTTTAGGTTTATAAACCTACATGGTTACATACATCAGTAATCAAAAAGTCCTCTGAAGCTGAATTGTAACCTAATACCTGAAGTCTCTGCAGTGGCTTTGTGACGGTGACTTAGAATAACGAAATAATTTACAGAAGGCTATGAAAGCATATGTTTTATCTATTTTTTTTTTCTATCTTGCACATTGGTTCAGATTTTCATTTAGATTGTGAGTGAATGGAGAAGAAGCAGTTTTTCTATAAAGCTTGTAATTTTATAGGTCATTCTACATTGAGAATCCCCCTTATGGTTTCTTCAGTACAGTCTTGAAGATTAGAGATCTTTGGGAGATAAAAACGAACTTCTGAAAAACAAAACATGCACAGAATAGCTTTTTTTTTTTTTTTTTAGGTGAATATGGCCTGTGAGCTTAATATGAACTTTTCTTGCAAAACCATTTCTGATGAAGAGCAAAACTATTCAGAAACTGTCCACAGGCCATTGCTTTTAAATCCATTTGTGAATGTCATTTAAATGAGCAGAGTTTTCAGTATGATCAGAAAAATGTTTTGGTGCATTTGTGAGATGCTTGGATTAGATGAGATGTGCGTTGCAGTGCCTTAAGGCTTGTGGAAACTTGCATAGCATCTACGCTATAATTAGGTTTCCTTCATGAGTCTCACATTTTGTTATCCTCTCCTTCTTCTGCAAATGGGGAAAAATTGAAAATCAGGTGGATTAAAAATAAAATCTGAGGTGCAATTGTGATGTAATTAATACTGATTGAAGTTTTGGAAGCAAAGTAAATTTTAGCAGTTGAGCACAAGGGAAAGGGCAGTAACACTGATCAAGATTATGTGGAAAGAATTGTGCATTAATGGGTATTTAATGACAGCCCAGAGAGAGGTGTAGGTTTGAGTTCTTTTGAAATCTGTAAAATGTTATAAACAATGATAAAGAGAGAAGTTAATAAAGTATTCAGAACATGTTTTCGCACTCCATTTTTCGAGTTTTCAACTGAAAGTATGCTGTTGTCAGGAGGAAAATAGAGGCAGAGAGGGATTCGTCTCGCTTCTTAATAACCTCTCTTTCTCTACCCTAATCCAAGCCTGGAAGAATGCCCACTGGTGCTGAAGGAAAAAATGAATAGGAGCCTCATTTCTTACCTCACTTTCCAGCAACTAAGATATGCTGTGAACTTGGGGTGATCAATGTGAAAAGATAGCTAGAAGTATTTGTTTTACATTATTTGGGAGGTATTAGTAGCCAACAAACTGAGGCGGTCTTTGGGGGCTTGACTCAGCAAGATGCAGGTTGTACCTCCCTGGAAAAAGTTAAAACAGCCATGGCTCTAGGGGTATAACAGCAGTTTAGACGTTGGGTCACAAGGGGATCTTTTCAGAAGACACTGCTGTTGCTGGGAGGAAACTATTTTGTGGCCCTTGTGCTTATGAAATGGTGCTGATTTGTACCACCTGAAATCTGAAGTTATGTGTTCTCTTAGTTTGCTCATACAGTTCTTAATTCTGTATTTTGGAAACTGTACTGAAACAAAGTATCTCAGTTTGGCTTGTCTCCTGTTCCCTAAATGCATTTGTTAATGGAGAGTTGGTAGTGTATCCTTCTCACTAAAGCTGTGATATTTCACCCTTTGTTTATTCGCTCTCCCAAATATTACTACTTAAGTAACTCTTTCCAAGGCTAAAAGAGGAAAGTCTTCATACCAGACTTTACAAAAGACTTTTATAAAATAAAAACCTTACAGTTTCAGAAAGAGCATGCTCATCCCAGTGAATTTATCCAATAACTTTCTGATTAAAATTCATTCTTGAAAATGGAAGATTGTAGGCTGGTAAGGGAAGCCAGTTCCCTTGGATTTCAACCCAGGAGGTTTCCTCTGCAGGTCTGTGAGACAGAGGCTGCCCCTGTTCCAGGTTCCACGTGTACTGCGTGGATGTGCACACACGATCCACACGTGGGAAGCCACAGAGACAAGAGAGGCAGAAAAGATGAACACAGGCAGCACTCGCATGAACATGAACAACACATGAACAGGCAGCACAAGCTTATTCCTTCTTGTTGATTGGGGTTGATGTTTGGTCGCAGAACTAGGAACACCCTCATTCCCTTGATTTACAAGCACGTTCACATTCGCCCATCTCTTAATAGCGTGGGCCCTAAGTTGGTCCGATATCCATACCCACACCAGCAATACCTTACATTACACACCACACCGTATCCTGCATAGTCATTGTTCTTGACCTTGGGTTTTTCCAGGTGCTGGCCTTTCTGCAGAGTCTCACAGAGCCTTTCAAATATTCAGTAGGAAGTTTGCTCTCTCCCTTGAAACTGATAAACATGGATAACCTTACCTCTCCTGTTCTTAGTTAAAGTTTAAAAGTTCTGTGTGAACCTTCTTGAGGTTGTGCTTGTGTGGTTCCTTTGGTGTTCATTTATCAGTGACTTAGGAGTTTGGATGTGTTGTCATTGTCTGCCTTACTGCTCATTCCGGATAGCGTATATGGTGTTCAGTTTATTATTTTTTCTCCTTCTCATCTTTGTCTCACTGTTAACAGGATATCCTTACGAACCACATTATTACATTCAAGGTATCCCTAGAGAGACAATCCAGGTAGATTTAAACATGGAGTTCAAAAGGAATATTTTTCAATAATTTTTTCATCTGTATCTGTGGGAAAGAGCAGGAGAGAGACTGCAACTTTATTAATTTTATATTAATTCACATACAGTTCTTAGGAAGCTGGAAAGGAAGCTTCCTCTACGAAAGAAAAATGGAGTTATAATACTAGGGATGATATAACAGCCTCAGTGCTGAGTTCTGAGCTGATGCTTAAAAGGCTTGAAGATTTCTTGGGGCATTTAGAGAAATAAAAGGTACTGTACAGCTATACAGGATATCTGGCATGCTTGGACACAGTACTTGGAAAACTATGGTCGTCCCATGATGACTTAAAATCTGTATGTATTGAATTGATCCAATAAAAGGTGCATTTGATGTATGAATTTGAAAAAAGGGACATACGTTTACTTATCAAGGAAGAATTATTTTCCTTTGCAACCTGCAGTCGGCCAAAGATTAGAATTGGCTGTGAGTTTATTTTTACCATTAAAATTATGTAATACCAGTAATGCTGGTAATTGTAACTAGTAGGAGAAGAATGGTGTAACCAAATCAGTTAAGATGTCAGCTGATATTTGTAGTGGATTGTTTTTCCTTTGTGTATCTTGTGCCACACTGCATTCCTTGGGGATTGCTTCCCCAAATAGACTTTGCCTCTCTCCTACCTCCGGCCCTCGTCACAATCCTCACTCCGTGCCTTGGCTGGGCAACCCCATGGTTGGCTGAGCCATGGCCCCGGTGGGACAGCTCTCAGGGCAGAACATCCTGTGCCTTGTCCCTTCCTGTTGCAGCCCACCTCCAACTGGAGTTCTAGGCTCTTTCTTGCTCCCAGTCCTGCTTTTGAAAGGGATTTCTGTTGATGACAGAGTAGATATGATGTAAACATGTTTGGTTTATAGTTTTATACATTAAATTAAAGCTAAAAGTACTTTTAATATGTTGTAATAATTGAATACTGTGTTTAACAGTTCAAGAAACAGAAAAGACACCCCACACCCCCTCCCCGGGTTTTCTTTATTTTATCAGATTTTCAGTCATGATTAAAAAAATTATATGCGATTAATGAAAAGAAAAATAGGTGCTGTACAGTGCAAACCATTCAGTATGCTGGAAGATAAATGCAGCCATGAAAAATAGTATTTGTAGTTTGAAATCAATCAATACATTCATTCTGAGGAGAGATTGCATCATATTTCAAAGGAAATAATCTGAAGTGAAAAAAAATCTCAGTTGCAGTATTATGCTCTTTATTAAGTAAAGCACTTGAATAGTCCTTCACTTTGAGGTGAAATTTGTCAGATTTCAGTGTAATTGTACAGTTAGTTTAATGTGGTGCTGGATGAGGATGATAAAATTCTCTCACGTAAAGAGTCTGCCAGCGTAGGAGAAAAATATAAAGGGAAGAGGTTGCTGCTCAGAGGACCATTTAGCTAAACTGCAAAGAAGAAAAGTATTAGAGATGGAGAGATGTGTAAAATAAATCAAGAGAGTATTACTTCCTTAGAAAGCCTACCTGAGCCCTTTCATAGCTATTGCCTGCAGGCAGTGCCGCTGTTGTGTTCCAGGTGCGGAGCTATTAAGATAAGGGGAATGGATGCTGACAAGAGGGTTGACAGGCGTCCCTTTTCAGTCCTAGTAGCAACATCCCTCCGGCCTCGCTGTGCTGCTGGTGGAGGCAAGGGCTTGCTCCTTGTTTGCTTTTCTTTCACTTCGACAGCTGGATGGGCTGCACTTAAAGCTTTGAGTGCCCTTGGATGTTTTCTAAGAGTTTTCTGTCCAAATCAGAGTTATTGGTCTCATCCCATTGATGAGAAAAATAAGAAAATGAAATAACTGTCAGTAGGTTGGTTGTGTACATCCTAATCCGAAAATGCAGCTGTGAGTGGAGGCTGAAGAAGTGCAGATTTAACTTAAATTCAACTAAGGTGGAGTTGCAGCCTTAGAACTGTAAGGGAGCTTCCATGCCAGGCTGCTTGTCCTGCTGGAGGATGTAACGGGCCAACTGCCCCAAATGCTGGTCTCTACCTGTCATGGGTCCTTGAGGCAACCTGGCAGTCTCTGATGGGAGCTGCACCCTTCACTTGCTGGGGTCTGCATGGGACCTGGGTGTTTCCTTAAAGAGCGACTGCATTAAAAGAGCTCAGGAGTCTGACCTGTCTCGATTACAGATTCCCACTCTTAAATGATGTTATCCCTTCAAAACTGAAAGCAGTAACAGAATCAGATGAAGAGCATCTTCTCTGGTCTTTTTCCTCTATTTCTCTATAGAAGATGCTAGTGTGTTCTGCACTGCAACTCCCATTGACTTTGACATTAAGACTTTAGTTTACAACTTTAAATGTTACCTTTAAACACCAGTAACTAACTTAATTCCTGATATAATTATGTTTAAAGTGAATTTTGAGTAATTAGGGCTACCTTTGCCTCTGTGTGCATTTGTGTATATTTATACAGGGTGGGATGAAAGGGTTTGTAAATTCATTTGAAAGAATCTCATTGGTTTCTGTAGGTTTAGAATCTGGCTCAGATGCTATTTGCATGCAAAAAAAGATGGTTACTGGAATGCCTCTGTATTTTAATGACTGTGATTTAAAACCTTTCTTATTGGAAGGCTGTTTGTCAGAACCAAACTGTATGTATACAGGTATCCTAGCTTATGTCCCTTTCCTTCTTGGTCAGTGAACATCCCAAATAGTTTCTGTGGCAATAAATATATATTAAACATATGTATGTTTAAAGTAGATGGCTCATTTGCCAACTTTAAAAAAAATATTGTATCCTTAAAATATGTTCAGTGTGGTCAGATGTTAAATGAGAAAGGAATAATTTTCAGTTTTGTCAACTGGTTTCCTTTGTTGGTTTTGTTCTAACAATGTCCTTGTAAGGGTCAGTTTCCGTTAGTTTGTGTTTTTTTCTTTTAAGTGAGAATGTCTTTTTTTTCCAACCACCTCTAAGACTTCTTCCACTGCTTACTTAATGTTTAAGATTGTCACTGTGCTTTACTTCACATGCTCCCGATGCCACACTTTTCCTGTGTTGTCTTAAATAGATCATACTAGGAAACCATGTTTCAGTTTCACTACTTATAAACTAAACATCACCTGGTAACATCAACTCTACAGATGAGGTTTACATCATTATGTTTATATAGTTTGTTCCTTGAAGAGGTTATTTAATAGATTTCTAAAACCAAATATTAAGAGATAAAAAGCCCAGCACAAAACAAACACAAAATTATAAAAAAACTTTTGCTTTTTTCCCCTGAAGATTTGTTTATTTAATAGTACCCAATTTTGTATTTAATTTCCAGATTTACAAAAAAAAGAATTCAAAGAAATACTAATAAGTTGATTCTGTTTTATCTTTCAGTTGGGATTGTTGGTCTGTTTTGGTGGTTGGAGTGTTGCTTGCATGTAGATGATTTGCTAATCTCTATGACAAATCAAATATTAAACTATACAGCAATATAAAATGCAGCAATGCCCAAAAAGTAATTGTGGAGACAGAGTTTTCTTACTCAGCGTGTATTCGTCCTCCCTTATTCTGCTTATTTTTAAGTAAATAATAAATAGTTCTCATTAATTCTAGTTTTTCTTCCATCCACCTATGCAAAGCCAAACCGCCATGGAAGAGGGCACGTCTGATTCTGTGCTGGCTCATGTGTATTGACTGTGTAGCTAAAAGTTAGTAATCTTGCTTTATGGGCTGGTCCGATAGCTATTAGAGCCGGATTTTCAGATACCAAGTTGCTTGCAAGCTGAACAGTTGATAATAATGATCAAAACATATTTTGCATATAAGCAGCACAAACTTGCTGTGAAATCTGAGAGAAGACAAATGTGGGATACCACGGTGCCAATTATTACGTCTCTTTTCAGAGCACATTTGTGCTTTAAAATTTGGGTGGAAACCAGCTCTTGAATACAATGATGCCTGTATATAAGAGATGCTATGAATGTTTGAGCAGCTGTGTGTGTATTTTCTGCAGCACAGCTGACTGCCCCTAACTACACCCCACTAAATAACAAGAGATAGTAAAACTGAGGTATAGTATCAGATACTGGTATCAACTCAGCTGTATTTGCAAATAACAGCCAATTTTTTCTAGGTGACAAAGTGATTTATTCTTAACCTTGGCCTCCTGTAAGAATTGTTGTGTGGTAGACCATTACCTCAGCTGTTAAATAGAATAGGTTCATAACTCCAAATTACTGCATCAGTATGTAAAGGATCAATTATTTAAAAAGCAACATTAAAATCTTTGATTAAAACCTGAGGGAGTTCTTGAGCATTTAACTAAAAACACTTCAGATGAGTCAGATGAATGTGAAATTTTTTCAGGAAATAGGTTTGCTGTAGGCTTTTTTAATGCCTTAAGAGCTAACTGTGCCATAAGATGCATTAGTTGTATTGAATGAAACTATTTCATGCCTTTAGGTAAGCAAATAGAAGAGGTCAGTGAAATTTTAAAATTGCTGGATTTTCTTTTTTTATAACTTAAAACTTGGGTTTGAACTTGTCATTGTATGCATCTTTCGCATATTCCTAACCTCACCAACTAGAGAGAGCTACCATGCTATTATTATTATTTTTTTTCCCTCAACTTGAGAACATAGAATGTAAATGTTAGAATATTTCTTTTTAATAAGTTTGTTGGACTCTTGAGAGAGAAGTAAAAAGCATATGAAGTGGTTTTTTTAAAAACCCAACAGTGAAAGAAAGAGGAAATATGAATGTGAAAAGAAGCCAGTGGCTGACTTCTTAACTTCAGAGTTAGAAGTAGAAGTTAGTAACTTTAGAGTTAGAAGGAACTTTATCCATGTTTTTGGGTCCTTGTTAGGCAGAGCTGGTTCTGTTGTTGATTCTAGTGCAGAAAAGGTAGAACAGTTCAATAACCATAACTGTCCTTTCTTTAGTTGAAAGCCAAATGATTTAGTCTTATTACATGATAATGACCAAATACTCTCATACCTGTGATTACTGAGGTTACTAACTTCTTGAGATTGCTTGGTTTTGGTCTAAAATGGGCTGGAAGCAGTTTCTTTGGAGTTAAGCTACATCAAATTATTGCACTGATTTTTTGAGTTAAACTTCTTTCTTATCCTTTGTATTGATAGCCTGGAAGGGATGCGACTACATCTTTCAGCTGTGAAGAAGGTGCTATATGGGGGCAAAGGAGAGCTATTCAATATAAATGGAAAAGGAAATACAGATGCTTGACTTCAGCATTGTATATAAAAGAGTATTTAATCAGATTGGGTTGTTTTAGAGTTTTATCTGACAGCCTCATGATGCTGTGTTATGAAGTGATTCTGTAGCAGAGTGTCAGCCAGTAATATATATAATTAAATATTCATATCTTGAAACAATCTTTTGTTTTCCTGCCCTAGTAAATCTGTTATTTTACAGAATAATAAAACAGTGAGAAAATCTGGCATTCTTACTGTGTTACACTTCTGGTATTCCGAGAAAATCCAGACTTTCCTGTTTTTTCCTGTGTGTGAAAACTAATGTTAGACAGCTTAGTAGGTACAGATATTTACAGTCCATAGATGAACAGAATCTGTTCACATGAAATAAATCATATGGAACTGTTTGAATGGTTCAACTTTGCCTCATTTGATTACTTTTTACAGTCTTTACGTCTTACAGTATGTTGTCCATAGGTGTCTGCATGGGCCGTATTTCTTCGTAGCAGTAGCAATGTGAGAATGAATGACATCGTAGTTAAAATACTCATCCGAGTCTTCAGAGACTTTGTGTTTCTGGCTGTGCTGTAGCATGTCTTTGTAACCTGAGGACAGGTAGTTAATTTCTAGGTTTTATGCAGTTGTATAAAAGGGCAGCGGAGTGGTTGGAGTCTATTAGCTGTGCTCCTGAAGGCTGCCTGTGAAACACGGCAGAAGTGAGCCTGATTAGGGCATTGCCTTCTGAAATGTGCTTCTAACTCCAATGCAGTGATAATATAGATGTACCCTATGCAAAATCTGCTTTTGGTTTTCATTGACAAGGAACCAAGTCACTTCTATCTTCCTCAAAAAACAAAAAAAGAAAAAAAAAGTAAAACAGAAAGGTCTTGATGCCATCTCTTGGTTTTTGGTTTTTTGTACTCCTGATTTCAGTCTCTGCACCTATTAACTTTAGAATCTTCTTGTGTCTTTACTGTTCTTTAGAGACCTATGTGTATTATGCTATCTGGCGTACTCCTCTCCTATGGCATTATGTCAATCTCCTGCTTTCATGGCCTATTTTTCAGTGCTCTGTTGTAAATCCCTAGTAGGAACTTTGACTGTTGCTATACTGGCTTAAGCCTATGGCTGTAGTTAAGACACTGCCTCTTCATATACCATAGAACTTTTCTATCTAAAATTTCCTGGAATATCCAATTTAAAAGCTGCTTTATCCTGCTTTGTAATATCTGGTGTGTTGCTTTCTAGCTCTGTTCTCTTTCACTTTTTTTTAGTGGCAGTTTCCCTATAAATCGTTCAAAAGAAACTGAATTTAGACACCAGCTTTGAAATTCTGGGTGTCTGCTCTCCTTTTCCCAGAGAAACTGGGAAACTGAGAAACACTCAAAATACACTGCTTTTCCAGGCATTGTTGTGTGGTACCTACCAATATGCTTTGGTGGCATCATTGTGATGCTTTGGCACTAGAAGTGCTGGAGCTGTAGCTTTCTCCTTACCCCCATGCGTGAGCTGAAATACGACTCGTCTTCAGCCTTCTCCATGCTGACCTGTTACCCCTGGACTGATGTTAAAGTAACGTCCTCTTTTATGTGGACTTGGTTCTAAATGTGCTGATGCAGGAATGGCCTGTATTACTCAAAGAAACCAAGAGTTGCATTCTGGAAACATTTTTGTCCTAGCATAAAATAGTTTAGACACCAATGTCATCAGTATCTCTAAAATACAAGAAAAAGAGGGAGCGCTGTGATTTTCCTAAGGGACATATGCCCTCACCTGAATTTCTGTCCTTACCTCATGAAATAGATAATTTAAAGGGTGTTCAATTTCAAGGACTGAGTCTAATTTAGAGATAATCCTTCAGTTGGTTTAAAAATAAACCGATTCCAATAAGAACAACAAGAATAAAAAACCAGCAATAATGCCAATTGAATTAAATATCGTGGCCACTCTTGTATGCTCAGGAATCTGGCAGGCAGCTTTGTATGAATTTGTCATTGCGTTTTGCTCATTTTCCCACAGCAGATTCCCTTTAGTGGAGGGAACTGAATGTTATGGTTCTGTGAATCGATACAATTACTAAGCAAATTCTATTGTAGAGTGTTTGTTAATAATGGAGATGCAAAAGCTAGGGAGAACACATTTTAGCTTTCACTCCCCAGTTGCTTTAGCAGTTCTGAAGTTAAGAAAATTATCAATTTAGTTTGCTAAATGGAATGGATTTCATATTAAGCCACTGAGAAATAAAAAAAAGTTGGATCTTTTGGTGCCATTTTAACTACCGTGTTTTAGAGACAAATACTAACCATCAAAATGCTTAGCTGCATCATTCCTTTAAAAGTAACAAGTCTCAGTGAAGGTAAAATGTAAAATCATTCTTGTAATTTTATTTCCTTCAAGAGCAAAAAGAATGAATAATATCTCAAATCTTTTTATTTATCATTTTTCATCAGTAATATTTAGGGTGAATACCACCATTATAGCATGTGGGCATTAAAAATTCCTAGGTGGCTCAACTTTAATCTTAAAATACTAAAAAAAAAAATAAAAATGATGGAGTTTGGTTTAAAACTGTGCATCTTGTTTGTTTTAGGAGAAAAGGCTAAAAGAAAAAGCAGCAAGGAGAGAAGCCAGGAATAAGAACGCACAGGTAAGGACTTCTGTTGTTTTGATCAAGCTGATGATTGTGTGTTTGAAATTGTTTTTAAATTATTTTGTTCCTTTCTTTAATAAGCAGTATTGTGATCAATGACTGTTTAAAAGCATTTTCTCTTTGCTTGTGTTTTCTTACTCCCTTACTCTGATGTGGTTTTAATGACTTGCTGTGGAAGGAGAGAAAGCATGAATATGTGTGTGTATGTATAAATATATAAAATATATAGAAGGCTTTTGGAAATGCAACCTCTTTATTTTGTATATCAAGTGAGTTGCGTTTTCAACTGCAGTGCTGATGCCGTTATTTTTTTTTTTTCTGAATATTTAGTCATGTTTATAACTTGCAGTCAGTGAGATTTTTTCTTTTTTGGTCAAATCTCCTTTAAAGCTGTTTCTGCTGAACTTTTTCTTTAAACAGCAAGTATTTGCATTGATATTTATTCCTTCCCATTGCTAGACCCACAAATAAAATCTTTGTTATCCTTTTCTTTATGTTTACATTGCTAATTTCCTAGAGGCTGTCCTAGGTTTTCATATTACTTGGTTTGTGATAAACTGATATTTCATTCAGCTGCAATGATTTTCCAGAACACGGACAGAGTAATGTGTGTCATTTCTCATGCTCCGTCTTCTTATGCTACACATGAATAGTTCTTGGTAGTTCTTAGCAGTTAGCAAATATCTTACTCCCTTGAGAAAATCGATAATGTTCTTTGTCTGATTTTTGCAAGCTGGCCCTGTGCTGGGAGGCTTAAGTATAGGAAGATGCTTCGTTCTGTAGTTCTGAAGTGGAAAGTAATTACAGTTTAAGATGAAAAGCCTAGTTATAGTAAGTATTAAGTATGATTCTGTCTTCAGAGATGGCAGGCTATGAGAGCTGTTGGCATCGTGACTCCCCAATCAAGCAATAGAAATTTTCTGCATGTAATTGAATGTATAGAGATGCATACTTTTTAATGTATTGAGCAAGAATTTTAGGAAAATTATGGAATGAATGATTAACAAACATCCTTAATATAGGGAGAAAACATTGATCAAATCAGGCTGTATCACAATCGTAACTGCTACTTGTTAATTTTGCTGCTTTTCAAGGAATAAAAAAAACATCATGTCATGTTATTCAGCATCTGGAGATATGAACCCATTCCTTCCAAAAGGATCTGTTTGCTGATGTAGTTCTGTTCTATCCTCTGCCAAGCAAATGAATCTCTCTGTCCTGCTGGAAAACGAATGAAGTTGATCTCTGTTGAGGAATGATCTGTCCGAGTGGTGTGTGTCTGTGTCCGGGGGTACAATATGGGTTAAATGTGGAGTCTCAGCCCCAAAACTGTGTAAGATCAAGCCACAATGTGATGCACCTCTGCCTCTCTTCTTTGCAACGCTTGCACCTGGAAAGCTGACTTACTGGTCCTGGTCTAGTGTGAGAATGGCATATGCTTTCTGTGAGAGTACCAACTGTGCAAACCTGCTATTACTTTGACTTAATTTTATTCCTGGAGAATTTAGCTCACTCTCTGCAAGAAGGTGCAAGCCTCAGGAGATGACACGTCTCCTTGGTGAAAGCTGTTGGGCTTTTTCTCTTGTTCAGAGGCTATTTTTGCCAGAACTGTGTGCAATCGAGTCCTGTCATTTTCAGTGGGGCTCATTTCAGGGAAAATGCTTCCACTGGGAAAGGCTGCCAGCTTGGAGCTGGGCTGTTCACACCTGGAAGTGGAAGGGAGCAGTAGACGGTAGATAAAGATGGCAGTTTCTGTCTGCTGGGTGTCTGAGGAATTAAGAACTCTCCCTGGTTCACAGAATCCTAGAGATGAAGCTACGGTAGCTGAAGCTCTCCATAGTCCATGTGTAATATGACTTAGGCGGCTCCTAGGAGGCACCCAGGGGAAAAAAAAGGCAACTATTGAAACAGAAACTGGTTTAGAAAATGTATGCTGCCTAAATCAGGAGTTCAAAAATGTTCGCATTTTCACTATTGCTTTCAGAATATGGCTTGTTGACCCACTTACTCTGCCATACGCAACTCCTTTGGCAATTAATAGTGTTTTCTTAAAAGAGAAAGCAATAAGGATAATCAAAAAAGCAGAAAAGGTAATTTTAGCTATATTAATGAAGTTTAACAGCTGGAGGAAAGGGCTAATCAACAATTATGAACAGCCAGTCACTTCAAAGCAGATGTGGTCATAATTTGTTGTTCCACGTCTACCTGCTTTATTCCCCTTGTTTGTTTTATTAACTGCATCTCTTGCATTATAAACTCCTTGGGTTACAGAGTATAATTTATTTTCTTTCACTGGTACGCAGCCCACCGGGTATGACATAACCAAAATGGCAATTTCAACATCAATTATCAATTGCGACTTTTGCATCTTTGCTTTAATACAATTCTTACTGCCCTGTTGTTGATTGCTACTGACTGAACAGAGTCTGGCATGTTATTCTTAATATGTGCTATTTTTTTTCCAAAATGAAATGGGAGTTTATTTGGACCCAGAACTTTATGGTTTGCAGTTTATTTTCATACACTTATGAATTTACTCGTAGTCTTAATTTAATCTTGGATTCTTGAATAGTGATGCTCTAAGTTTTAGGATATTTCTCTGTCCTGTATGTGTTCATCCCTTTCCTGTGCCAGGAATCTTTGCTTCTTGACATTTTTCATTTACTCTACCTATAATTTTTTAACTCATGGCCTACCTTTTTTAATAACAGCTTTCCTTCAGTTTTATACCTCCATATTGTTTTGGGGAGGAGGGGGAGTATCTCCATTTTAAGTTGTTTTCCTTTTGTTTTTCATTTCATAGTTTTAATGCCTTGCATGACTGCAGGTTTTTTTGCCTCTATACCAACAAAAAAGAGAGATCACAGAGAGATGGGTCCCTTGCTTTTTCCTCTGGTGCCGCAGGAGCAATATCAGGGAAGGTTTTGCTCAGCCTTTGCTGCGCTGGGATGGGGCAGGCTCCCTGCACCTGGAGTAGAACCACCGAATTCTGGCACACTCTGCTGAATGTGCTCGAGCAGGGGATTAGATGAGTAGGTAGGTAGCTGCAATGTTATTGACACCACCTTGGATAAATCCCCATGCAATAAAAAAAGCTGGGTAAGAAGTGAGGGCTCTTACAGGATGCTTTGGAGAAAGTATTTCTTGGAATTTATGAGCATTAATTAAATTTGAGTGCAAAAGGCTGTGAAAACAGATAAAAGAAGTTTTCTCTTAAATTCATATTGAAGAAAAACTTTTTTTCTTTTGTCCTCAATCAGTAGTGATAAAATCACTGTCCTCAAGCCCTCAAACAAATTTTAATAGTATTGGCTTGAAGATGGTCTACAGAAAATTAGGCAACTGTGTTGTCTTTTGACCAAGAAGTAAAGGATTGTGCAGAAGCAGCAGCAGCACCATTGATGGCCGCTCTGAGGTGTTATTGGTGAAGCCAGTCCCTGGCCTCAAACAGGACGTCCCTGCGCCGAGCAGTCCTCCACTCTTGACCTTGCTCTTTTACTTCCAGTAGTCTACCACATATTGATTTCTTAGTATACATGAAGAACTTTTATTTTAGGTTTCATCCAGCCTTCAAAGGTCCGTGCTCTGCAAGCACTTGTTAGCTGCAATGAAGCTAAACAGGACTCTCCTTTAGTGAGTTTAGTGTCTTGCTGTCCTGATGCCGTAGAGCACTAGTGATGTGTTAAGAATTATGAAGTGAGGAATGTTTTAGTTTCTTTTAATGAAAATCATTTTTGTAGGATGGGTGTTTTCCAGGAGATGTTGAACAGGTCTGTGGGTCAAGGTGAGGGAGCAAAGCTGGAGTCGGGACAAGGTGCTGTTTCCTGCCCCAGCACTGATGTGCTTTGTGGTCCTCAGCTATCAACACCCAACATCATGCAAGAAATGATACCTAGCCCCTGAAAGAAGGCATCGGTCCCTGCTAGAAATAGTTGGGACAGCATCTGTAAGCAGTGCCATCAGGAGGCAGAACGTGCTCAGTCATGGCAGATTGGTGCATTGGTTCAGCCACTGGCAATCCTGTAGCAGTTACACCATGCTGGTGTTCAAAGCAAAACAAAACAAAAAATGAATGAAAAGGGCTGACTAGCAGACCAGAAGCTGTTTATCTGAGGTCCATAAGAAAAATGTAGCCTGCTGAAAACCTAAGGAAATCCAGCTTGAACACATACTCCTTAGTGAGAGGGTTTTTCTGTTTTAGAAAAGAATGAAGAGGACAAATCATTGAAATAAAGTTGAGGATGGGGATTGTTATCAGGCCAGAAAAGTGACCTCGTCTGAGAGAGATCCAAGCACTTGGTTGTCAGGGGAACTTTTTTGTAGGAATAAATTCTTACTGAATTATTTTAGAGCATTGAAAGAACAGCAGCAACAGCAGGATAATAAGTATACTTTAACTTCTCTCATGTCCTCTCTTTCTCCCTTGCTCTCTCCCCAACATATTTTGCTGTTACCAGAGGAATTAGTACTTGTGTTTGAGATGTTACACGTTTTACAAAACATATACTTGATATACTTTATATATATAATTTAAGATTTTCACAGACTCACAATGAAGTTAGGAATCTTTTGACTCTGTTATGTAGGGATTCATGTGAGCACATCTACAAAATACACATCGGTGAGCGGGAGGCACACACTTAAAGATGTGACAGATTCAGACATTGATATCTGCCTGTATCACATCACTGCGAGGTATGATCCTCAATATAGCATTCTGTTTTCTGCACCTTGTGCCATGCTCTGTTGAGATTTTAAACATAAAAATGCACTCTAGAGATCATAGAATCATTTAGGTTGGAAAAGACCCTTGGGATCATCAAGTCTAACCATCAACCCCTCTCTACAAAGTTCTCCCCTACACCATATCCCCCAACACCACATCTAAACAACTCTTAAACATGTCCAGGGATCGTGACTCAACCACCTCCCTGGGCAGCGTATTCCAAGGCCTGACCACTCTTTCTGTGAAAAATTGTTTCCTAATGTTCAGTCTAAACCTACCCTGTTGGAGCTTGAAGGCATTCCTTCTCGTTCTGTCACTAATGACCTATGAGAAGAGACCAGCACCAGCCTCTCTACAGTGTCCTTTTAGGTAGTTGTAGAGAGTGATGAGGTCTCCCCTCAGCCTCCTCTTCCTCAAACTAAACAGTCCCAGCTCCTTCAACTGCTCTTCATACGATTTATTCTCCAGGCCTTCACCAGCTTTGTTGCCCTCCTCTGCACTCACTCCAGCACCTCCATGTCTTTCTTGTATTGAGGTGCCCAGAACTGGACACAATACTCAAGGTGTGGCCTCTCCAGTGCTGAGTACAGGGGGATAATCACCTCCCTACTTCTGCTGGTCACACTATTTCTAAAATACTATTTTCTTTTAATCTCCAGTACCCTCCATGAGATTTGAGATGAGCGTACCTCAAGAAATCTTTGCATCGTGGCAAAATTCAAACAAGAAAGGGACAGTGTCAGATCTCTTGGGTAGCTATTGCAAATAATCCACTGGGAGAAATGCAATATTTAAAATATGATGAAAGTTCTTCATTCAGTGTGTGTAGTTCCTGTGGTTATTGGAACTGGCTTTTGTTACCTGACAGCTCTATTTCTGCCTTGACTTTCCTTTTCCTTGAGATCTAGCCCACATCCTGGTGTTTAGGCTGGAGGCTCTAGATTCACTGTGGATGGGAACAGTAATTCCAATGTGGAAAGGGGTTTGCAGGAGTGAAAGAGTAATTTGGTCTGTGCCTCCTGTGAATACAGGCTCCCAAATCCCTTTGATGGGTTAATCACTAAGTGTTTTTGGGAGAGTCTTATGGGATGTTGTACGTACTGATGGCTGATCGTGAAAGTGCTTTGCTTCTGGATCATGTCTCATGACCCTCTCACGGATGGTTTTGAGGAGCCATTGCTTTAGCTCCCTGCGATTTCTGGAGCTGGAGGGGGTTTCGTGGCTAGATCCTTCCGGTCGTCTGGAGGATGGTAGAGATTGTGGAGTTTATTTTGCTCATAGAAGAGACCTCAGGAGAGGGTTATATTGTCCTGACACAGCCTCAGGACAAGCTACATCTTGTCACTGCTGTTTGATAGTTGCAAAGGACTTGAAGTTGTTCTTCATCACTATATTTTTGATTCTGCAAACCACAAAGAACAGCAAAACATGAAGCAATGATACTTCAGTAAGTAGCTTTATTTATTTATTCATTACAACTTTGTGTTTGTATTGTTTTGTATTTGCTTGAGAAGCTCTGTGGATAAACAGAGTAATTTAGAATATCAACATTTTAACCTACTAATTTAGTAATTTCAAACAGGTTTCTTAAGGCTGAATCACAATTTCAAGTTCAACTTGTTAAATGGAAATTGTTGATTCTGAACTACTTGTAGTCTGAAATAGTTTTAAAATCAATGTATTCTACAATATTTAAGTTAATATTTGAAAGTGGGTATTATGTGAATTCATGGAATTGTTACTTGTATTTTGCTTTTTGAAAATAACATGTTGATGTTTCTAGTTAATATAACACATAAATTGTTTTAAATAAAGCAGTAATAAGTTCTCCCTTTTCTTCAATTAAGAATGTGTATGATTAAACCAGTATTTCTATGTCATAAGCCTGAACAAGTAACAAGGAAGGATTCTGATGGATTGATTTGTCAATTATGCACGCTTCTGTGAAGCTTTTCATTGCAGCCACCAACACGCAGAGGGTTTTAAATATATTTATCAGATAGACCATTTAAACTAATTGGCCATAGCCAAGCAATTGAATTTTGTGAGTATAATATTCACAATTGTTATTTTTAATCATGTGTTAAGCGATGGCAGTCTGCTGCTCTACAAACAGCAGTAAGCTGGTAATTTTCCAGTTGCTGAAGTGATTTCCTCATAGTCCTGGCAGAAGCATAGATTAGGAGGGCCATGTTCCTTGCATATGCCATCTTATCCCATAAAGGTCTGCTGGGATGAGGGGGGCACACAGTGGATTAACACCAATGCATCTTCATTACAGTGTCTGGCATACCTATAGCCTGCGATTTGGTTTATATTTGCTTTCCTATTTATGGAACAGAGAGGAAGCTTCTTTTTTCTTTAAATTTTTTGTTGTTTTTCTTGGTTTAGGGGGTTGCAGTTCTGGGAGTTCTGTTGATGAAAGATGTAATACGGATTTGTAAGAGCAGAGGAACAGGATTTCTGGTGTATTAGAGAGCACAAAGGCTATTGTCTTACATGATTGCAAATTATTTTCTTAAATTTATAGGACCATACTGAAGAAATTTCTTCAGTACCTAGATTAAACTCTGTGTAAGTTTGGTCATGCTAAAGACTTGACATTTTTGTTTATTTCAGAATCAAAACTATTTTGGCATTGGGGGGAAAAAACCTCAGTATTTTTTTATTACCGGTATAGGCTATCGAAATTGCAAGATTGCAAATTGAAATAGGTATGTGGCAACATATATACATTTCTCTCTTCCTCTTGAATTACGTGGGTTTTGTTATCATTTATTCACATTGTATAGTTACAAATAACTCTTGGCAGTTGTAGAATTGTAATTTGGTACCGTTGCACCCAGGCTCTTCGATGGGGATCAGCAAATAACTTGGTGGCTACTTGAGTCGCTGCTTGAGCTCTGTCTTTTCTTTGAACAGGGGAGTTACATATTATTCCACTTAATTTTTCCTCGTTGCCTGTCTCCGTGGATGTTAGGAGCAGGATTCCACCATCAGGTTTCTCCCTGCATGGGGCAGCGTGGTGGAGCACAGGGCAAGCAATACAAGACCTCTGTTAGTCTTGCACAGATGCCTTTCTGGGGCTAACAATTAAACCCAGTAGCTAAGGTTGTATACATTTTTCTGTTTGAATACACACTTCATCAATTCAGGCAACATATTTCAGTTCAATACATGTATCTAGAAAAATAGCAGGTATGCAATAAACCAGAAGAGAACTATTTGTGCATTGCAAAGTACAAAAACATATATTCAAGGTCAAAGACTTCCCCACCTGAGCTTCAGATTTCCATTTCAGCATTGATTGAATGTTTTCATTCTAACTGTATACCACCATCTTCTGTAAACTTAAACAAGGGAAGAAGAGAGCACTGGGATTTTGCTTTGTGATCTGTCCATCAATATGTTGGTTTTTTTTTTTTTAAAAAAAGAGTGCTGTTCTAACGTGTTACAAATTATCCTTAAGGCATTTTCATCTTAGTAAACAGGCCACTCTATGAAGCTAATTATAATGATAATCTGCTGTATGCTACTATTTAATAATGTCTAGTAACCAATATTTGAAATTTCTTTCCCTCTAAAGCAAAAAAATTAAAGCTGTTACACCAAGCACATATGCTGTATTACATATGTATTTTGAGCAGCAAATCAAGTTGTTGTTTATTACTGTGGTATTCTTGTTTGCTTTGCCTCACCATAGTCCTTTGATGCCATAACCAACTCAGTATAGTACAATAGTCTGGAACTGAACTTTTGGAGATCTTAACCTTCTTTTCTGCCACCACCTTCAGTCCTGAAGATGTGGGAAACCCCAGACAATCCAGAAGTAATGATCTGAGGCTTGCAGCAAAATCATAAGGCTTTTTTTAGGAAGTAGAAATTCTTTCTGGAATGGTAGGTCTTTGTTCTGTTTTGAAAAACATGTGTACAATGCAGGTGGCTGCATTTCACAAGTAAGCTGTATCAGACTGTTCAAACTTGTTTATTTTACATATTGGTTTGTTCTGGTGTTACTCTAAGCCACTTCCCAGCTTTCCTTACGTGTTTGAAACTTTCTTAGAATATAGACTTCAGATACAGGGACTCTACATCACTGCATATCTGAGATATGAGCTTCTTAAGAATGAGTTAATTGGCTTTTCAGGAGGGCTAATCTTTCAGATGTGTTTTGATGATGCTGACATCCTTGTGCAGTGAGGAATCGTAGTTTTAAATTAAGTAGCTCTGTTTTCTCAGCATCCCCCCTGTTTATATTCTTGGGATATGTTGCTTGCAGTATTATACGGAGTCTGCGATAGCTACTCTCAGCAGTTGTAATTGCTACTAGTGATTAAAATTGATTTGTGCAATCAGAAAACCATTATCTGCATAGTGACTGATAATGCTGTGGTTGCCAACGTTTTAAAATTCTTCTGACGGCTGTTTTTTCAGAATACTCCAGGGTTATGCAGTAACCAGGATTCCAGCTGCTTTGTATACTGAATCTTACTTTCGCATTAAAAGAAAAGGAAAAAGCTCTTAATGACTCTGAATATATTTATTCCCCCCCCCCCC
>JAOTQQ010000001.1:188934738-189021912 GCA_026546715.1 Gallinago undulata | reverse complement strand
CCCCCCCCCCCCCCCCCCCCGAAAATTTTTAAAGATTTAGTGTTTTGTCAGAGTCTTTCTTGGCCAGATTCTGCACTACTCCTCATCAAGTGTATCCTGTGTTTTACCAGTGTGCAATGTTTGTAATAGGTTTTCTGTTCTGTAACACTATCAGCTGCGTTGATAAACCAACACAGTTCATTATTAGGAAATGCCAAACTAAGTAACTAACATATATGGTTATTTAACAGACTGCGTGGGCAGTCTGGTCAGCCCTGTACTTGCCCAAATGGAGAACTGCCTTCTCTTTGGAGGAGTCCATGTCTTCCTCTGTTGGCTCCAGGTTTCCCATCAAAGTTTCTCTTCCCTAAGACAAATTACACCCCCCCCCCCCCCCCCCCCCCCCCCCCCCCCCCCGCCCCCCCCCCCCCCCCCCCCATTTTTTCTCTCTTGTTTTTCCTTTTTTTCCTCTGGTCTTCTATGAAATTTTTTGAGGGTTTCATATCTCTTGCTGTCTTCTCATCTTTTCTGTTTCTTTTGAAGGAGCTAAATTCAAGCTGCTACTGCTTCTATGTGGTTACTTTCTGCCTTTTAGAAATTAAGAGCAGAAGCAAAGGCAAAAGTTTTGTGCGTGTGTTTTGTTTTCTTCTTTCTGTACTGTCTCACATTTTCCTGACATTCCTTCAAATAAATACATACTGGTTATATTTTGCTGGACCGGGTAGTTCCAGTACTGCTGGATGAACATTGATTTTTCTCCAGTCCCACCGTTCCTTCATTGCAGGGAGAGCTGGAAGAGGTTCAGTCTCTACTACTCCTTGGACACATTTATCTTCTCACAAGAAACCTTTTAGTAAAAGAGCATCAGTAAGGGTTCAAAACTGATTACTTGTAAACCAAGAAAAGCCAGAATTGAAGTTGTCAGTGCTTGTCCCTTGCTGCATAGATATAGTGATGCAGATCAGGAGAGATGACTTTGTTTCTTGCTGTCTGCTTGCCTGCACTTCCAGCTGAGCCAGATCCTCAACTCAGAGTTTGCTTAGTGTGCAGAAAGGAGTGGAGGAGACTGTACTTTTTTCCAGCTATTCAGTGTTTTCATTTGCTTATGGTGTGAGTGCCATCCATTACATAAATGGATTAAAAATCCTTTGGCAAACAACAAGAACACAGTAACCTCTAAGATGGACTGTTGCTAGCATCCTTATCTCTAGGATTTACTGACTTCTATTTTTTTTTCCCAAACTTTTGTGTCTTTTGACTGTTTTTCCCAGAATACTCAGGTTTCATTCTTTGCTAACATTTATTTTGTGAAGAGGAGTTGGATCCAGGAAACTTGGAAACTTTTAAGCTATGCTAGAACTAGCATGGACTCACATGATGCCTGGTTTGCTGCTTGTAGTTTGTTTGGTTTTTTTGGTTGGTTGGGTTTTTCGTTTTGTCTTTTTGGTTTTTTTGGTTGTTTTTTTTGTCTGTTTGTTTTCGGGTTTTTTTGTTTAAGTTTTCTCTGGAAGATGTAAATCCAGGGAGCACCAGTGCGGTTGTGGAACTATGTCCTGTTCTGGTCCCCCTCAGCTTGGAAAGGATGTAGTAGAAAGAGGTCCAGAAAACATGAGGAAAAACTAAAAAGCTCTGATGTTAATAAAGAAGCCAAGTGAGGAGATATACCAAGACATTTCATAACTGATTGAAGTAATAAGGTACAGCTCTTTATTTTTCATAGGGAAAAGTCTCCCTGATACAATTCCTTCTGAAATCAAGCTTATGCTGCGCTGCATGACACAGTGGATTTGGCCCAATGAAAGGATTTAGCTCAGTTTCTTCCATTCCCGCCCAGTCCACCCTGTGCAGATGCCATTAAAGACTTGCAGAATGTGTGCTAGAAGCCAGACATGAAGAACACTGAGCAGTAGGGCGCTGTTCTCAAAGCTTATGCTTTAGTGTAAGACCTGCTAATCAACAGCCATGAGAGGTTGGTTTGCAAATGCTGTCTTGGCCGAACATTTGAGGTTAGGCTTATTAACTTGGATCTTTAAATGCATTAGTATCATTCCATCGTTGCTATCATTGCTGCATTGTAACAGCTGAGAACTCTGATCTGTTTATGAGTTAACGTGCAGCTGGGGTGATGTGACGCGCACACGCCAAACTCTACACACGGGTCTTGCAAAAGTGTGTTGTGGCACTCCTGCCCATCCTTTGTCTTTTTCATGGTGCCTGAAATTCCCTGAGATCTGTAAACACGTTTGCTTTGTGGTGACTCCTTTGATGCCCATATATTAGTGGTGATTTCTGTTTCATAGGCAGTGAACATAGGCCTGATGTGCCGTTTGCATGATATTTGCCTGTAGTCTCATTTCTGCTTTGCTGTCTGTGCAGTTTCTTCCTTTTTTATTTGGTGCTTGATTTTCCTTGTCTTAGAACTTCCATTTTATTGAGGACAGGGGAAATTAATGTCTTTGCACGGGAGATTTTCTAGATTACTATCACAGAATTGAAATATACCTATAATAATCTGAGACTTTTCCCACATTGTTTTATATATAGAGCAACAGCTGGGAAGGGAACCTTGTAGTTATAGGGTTTTGCACTTGTTCTAGGCTTCTCTTGTGCAGAACTTTCCAACCATTGCCCGTGTGGTGGTAGATATCAAATATAGTCAACTGACTCTGTAGGCTAATGAGAGGTCGCCAAGTGCTCTTCTGTTTGTGACATGGGGGAAAAAATGGTCCCATGTCTTCAAAAATGGGTTACTGCACTTTCACAGTACATTGACACTGATCTTCCTCTTGCTTTGTGGAAAATACTTCTCAATACTACTTACATTGCCATGTAAGCAGTTACGCAAAGCAAATGTTTACTTACCAATAGAAAGGTAAGTTAAACATTTGTCAGTCAGGAGAAAAATTTTGATGAAAAACTGAAAGAACATTTCTAATCCTATTTGCCACTTGATTTTTCTATGTGTAGTTATATGGGTAGCAACATAGCAGTTTTATGAAGTACTCCATTAACGCCTGATGTTTAGGTTACTGTTTATGTGGTACAGTGTTTCAGTATATTATATCAAAAATCAGTTTTTCAAATGGATCTTCATAAGGATGAATTGATTTAAAAAAAATCAGTCAACAGCATGTAATAGGATTAGATTTGGTTTATACAAGTATATTGTTCTCCTCCATTCATTCTTGCTGGACAACCTGCCAAAGCTTTAAAATTTTCAGCAAGAGAAATTGTGACTGAGCAAGGGAAGGTGATTGATTAATTACAGTCACAGTCAACTTACATTTACATGATTTATGTGAGTGGCTATTTGAGCTGAAAGCTCATAAAGATCATAAGGCTTCATTTTAAATGGCAGTCTCAAACAGTCCATTTTCCTTGATATTTCATGTGCTGTTAAAAGTGTCAAAATTTATTAGTCTTTTTTGTTTCCCATCACGTAATATTCTAGCAGATCACATACCTACAAAAGTAGTGCTTAGGGTCATTATCACTGTTCAAGGTATTGACTAGCTTAGGAGATCCATAGAGTTTATGAATTTCGTCTTTTCCAAGTACTCATGCAGCAAAATTCCATTAATAATACACTAACCCACTTCTTTGGTTAATATTGTATTATTCTGATTTAATTTTTAAAATCATTCATGTGGAATTGTTCTCATATTTAGTTTAGAAGAACTCTCAAGTTCGCTGGTATTATTTTCCTGATACCTCGTCAAGACTTGCCACCCTTTCTGTGACACTGTTACGTCTAGAAAGTTTACCTGGACTGAAGTCCAGTGTACCTCAGGGAGAAGTGCAAACAGAATAACTATCCCCGAGCTGGTTTGGCCAGTGAGGTATTAGGCAGAGATCACAGTCTGAGCACACAGTAAGAGTGAGTGCTGAGAAGTGGGTTTTTTCTCAAAGCAGTGGCTGTAGTGAATGCATCTTTCCTGGAGTGTAATCTGTCAGACTTCGGTCAGAAGATAGTTTATACTCCTAGAACTTAGCTTCTAGTTTCCTGTATAACAGCAAGGGAAATTGAAGAGATGGATTGAATAAGTACATGAAGAACACAGATCTGTAGATGCTGGTTAGTCTTAGTTGTACCTTATTTTCAGAGTTATTGCCAACTTCTGTATAGCATTAGAAAACTGTGCCCAGGGCACAGAATAGCTATTCTTGTGCTTTGTTACAACTACAATGAAGATAGTATGGATAAAGGGAAGATACTTTAAAAATTAATGTTTGCTCCATGCTTTCAAAGAATAGGTACTGGTGTCAGTGCTTAGTGCTACCTAAGTGACTTATTTAGCTTTATTCTCAATTAATCTTTTCTGACTGAAGATGGTATCCTTTTAGTTTTAAGCACATAAGCTTTGAGTTCTTTCCAAATCAATTCTGTCCTCTTTGAGGTATGAACATTTTATTAAATCTCTTTGTTTTGGAGTTTCAGTTAGGCTGTCAATCATGTCCTCATGATATCTGTTTTGGAAAAATATGCAATACTAGGTTCCCAGATTAAGTCTGCTCTTCCTCTTTATTTATGGTAAAATCCAAACATGTTAACTATCCATTTGCATTATCTGAAAATGTTGCCCGACGTGCTATCTTAAAAGGTTATTTTGTATAGTTTTGCTTTAAGGAACACTTCTATTTACATATTACATGAAATAATTTTATTGTTACTTCTGATGATATAACTGAACAGTTGCCAAATAAAAACTTTTTGTAATGGGTATAGCCATATCTCGGACCCACAAAGGCTATTAGCAACTTGCTAGCCACAATTATGCAGGTATTTCACTTCGGTATCTGTTTGCAATATTCCTTCCTGAACCGCACAGCTTCGTACAGTGGCAAAATTACTGTGTTGTTATCGTTATACCCAGGAGTAAAAAGCAGCATAAAGAAGGATGCTGTGGCATTAAAGAGGTGAAACAAGTATTGGAAACTGGCTTCACTGAATTATGAAAAAAGAAAAAAGAGCCTTGTTGAATGTTTTGGCACTTGTGCGTCCTCCCTTCACTTCCATCATGACCTCATTAAAAAGAGAATCTTCCAGGTATGAGATGAAGGGCTCTATAAGGGCACTTTGCTGCCATAATAACAAGCATCGTAAAAGTTAGCCAGAATTAAAGGTGCGCGTATAAGCAAAATAATGTTATAGGTGTATTGCAAGGTACCAGTATATAGAAGTCTTTTCTTCATTTCTTCTTCTGTCTCTCTCCCTGTAAGCCATTACCAATCTCGTAGGCCTCTGAGAGACTCTAAATGTTATGCCTGTTTCAGTGGAACTGTCTGCAGAGGAGTTAAGAAAGCACAACAGCAAACGTATGACCAAGTTTAACCAAAATTCAGAGGCTTCAGATGGTGGAGGAACTAAGATTTTACAGTTTGAGACTAGCTCCCTTGTCTGTGAGTAGATTAAGTTGATAGGTATGTTAGAGTTGACCTGGTATACGTTTTTGTGACTTCTGTGAAGCATCACTATTAATTGCTGCCTTTTGAAGTTACACAGAGCAGAAGAAAGAAACCTTTCTTTACAAACAAGAGGAGTAGCAAATGGAGATTGATTATCTTACTTCACACACCCCCCCCCCGAGTAGCTGGGACAGGAAGAAAAGGAATGCCTGTTCTCCCTCTTCATTGCTCATTTTTAAATATCCATGTACAGATTTCTGAGATAGGAAGGCTACTGCAGGAAGGGAATTTACTGTAAAAGGACATACATTTTGAGGCTTGATCTGGAGTGATGAAACCATGCTCTCAAGAACTTTTTGACTGATGGTTACCTCAAGAACATATGGCAGTAAATTGTGCCATTTGATGTATGCTTTATTTCATCTCTCTGTGTTTGAAATTTTCTTTTAGCTCTACAAGAAACATACTATTGTTTCATTTCTGTTTCTCCCTTCTTGGTCCCTGTACGGAGTCACTGTTTCATGGAACACTCTTTTTGTTTTCTCTCCATGGTTGGTTATTCAAATATGAATGATTTTCTGATAATTTGACAGAAAGTGGCTGAAAGTGATGCTTTTTACCTCTTCTGACTTCTCAGTTTTAAAATAAGAAATTGATTGATATTCCTTGAAATGTTGTTTCATGTTGTAGTTGTGGAGGAAAGGGAGCTATGCTCCTTAACCAGGTTGTGGTCTGAATTTATACTGCGCCTCAGAGTCATGGTTCTGGAACTTAAGCAGTTACGGCATTTTCTTAAAGAATGTCAGCTCAATGTTCAATTTTGTTTGGCAAAAAGAATGATTAGAAAAGAAATACAGAACAAAACAGGAGACGTGTCTGCAGCACTGTCTGCATTTCTGGGCAGCCCCTCTCTGGATCTAAAGTGAGTGGGACAGATGCAGAAGGTGATGCACAGATGTATTGAATGTTTTCCATAAAAGATTCTGGGTTTGTCTTGGATTGCGGACAGTTAAATCCACAGAAACATGCACTGCTGCAGCCCGTTGGATGCACTGACAATGGGTTTGAAACAGGGAAAATTAAAAATTGAAAGAAACAAAAAAAGTACATAGATACAGATGTGTTTCACAGAGAGTATCGTAACCGTTTAGGTTGTCTTGTAACTGGATAGTTAGAAATATAAAGTTTGAGTTGTTTTTAAAAATAAATCAGACAAATTTAGAGAGGTGTCAGTACTCCGTAGCTGCCCAAACGCAGCCTCTGCTTCAGGAAACCCTCACCTGCTGCTCACTGAAGCTGGAAAGGAGTAATGGGGAAGCACCCTGCTGGATGTCCTGTCTTCCATAATTTGCCTCTTCTGGTGTGGTTGCTATCACAGGGCAGTTGGCCTGACTTAGGATGACTGTTTTCATGCAGTCATATTGTGCAGAAGTAAACCCTTACACTGCCTTTTCTTTTTCACTTCTGTATCACTGATAGCCAGAAATCCTTTTTGTAGATTGACTGTTTGAGCTTGGTTTGAGCTTGAGCTGAGCAAAACCCCCCCAGCTGAGCTGCATTTGCTGTCACTGCACATGATTCGCATAAATATTCGCATAGAGTTTATGCTTTGTTGATTGTATCTTTTACTACTTTTTTCCTCTCCTTTTCCTCCAAGGACGTTACTTTTATCTGCTAGGCTTCTGAAATCATCTTTTGACTTGTTTCATTTTCTTTTGCAAATTCATGAATTTTTGGTAGTTGTTCCTGTCTTGTTCACAAATGGTTATTTTGTCTGATAAATAAAAGAGAGGGGACATCGAGGTCTCTGGTCTTTTTCTGTCTTGATTACGAGCTGAGGTCACTGTTCTGCTCCTTAACAGACATTGTTAGTTAATTCTTGAAAAGTATCTGTGGGATAGTGTTGGTCCCAGACACATCAGAGCAGATCTGCTTGATTTGCATACGTGCTTGCCCCTTGGCTCTGTCAGATTTACTGGGTGTCTTCATGTTTACTGGTTAAGCATTTTCTTGTTCCTGGTTCTGATTTGCCTTTATTTTCATCAGCAATCTATACATTAATGCTCGCAGTTTGGGGAATAAGAAGAATTGCAGATCCCAGAGTCACAGGTCTGTGGTGCAACTGGAGTCATGGAGCCCTGGTGAGACAGTGCACGGCTTGATTGTGGTTACAAGATGCTCATGAGGGGTAGGCAGGGGGCAGGGGATGAGTAGCAATCTATGCTTAGGAGATTTTTGACAGCACAGTGCTCACAAACATCATGCCAAACACAAACATCTTAAGCAAGGAGCATCTCAGTGTCTAAAATTAACAAGGGAGAATATGGGAAGTGGAACGGGGCACACATACTGCTTTGGTTCTTGGAGTTGTAGGGGCAAAGGAGGACTAAAGCTCATCTGGAGCTAGGACTAGAGGGGGACATAAAAGTCTGTAGCCATGCTGGTAGCAAAAGGAAGTTTGAGGAAAATATGACTGATAAGGAGATTGGCCTAGTGATGAATGATATGGAAAAGCTGAAGTACTCGACTCCTTTTTGTGTTGGAGCAAAGTGTTCTCCCGGAACTCTGGGTGGACAGGTGTGGTTTGGAAGGAATGAATGATGAGAGAGACAATGATGGGGACAAGGCTGGAGACTACTTAGAGAAGTGTAACATATTCATGAGAGGTCACAAATGACTGGAAAGAGGCTAATGTTATATTTCTCCCTAAGAAAAGCATGAAAAGGACTTCAGGATCTATTGGCTGACTTTATTCATCCAGTCCCTTGGAAGGTCATGAAACTTGTCTGTTTCCAAACATGTAAAGGTTTGGAAACATTACAAGAAGGTAATAAAACATTACAAGAAGGTAATCAAGAACAGTCAGTATGAATTTACAACAGGCAAACCATGCTTGACAACCTATTTGCATCCTATAATGAAGTGACTGCAAAGTGATCCATACGGAGAGTAGCACATGTGATTTACCTTGACTTCAGTAAGGCTTTTGGCCCTGCCTCCTGCACATTTCTCATTTTGAAGCCATGGAAGTATGGAATGAAAGACCAGTCTATTTATTAAAGCTCATCAAGTTCAACAGGAGAAATTCGTGTTCTTGCTGAGGACTGACTAGCAGTCCTGCTGAAAAGGCACCGGGGATTATGGTGAATGCTAAATTGAATATGAGCCAAGTGTGAATAAGGCAAAAGGGGCTAAATTGGAAGGCACATGGAAAATTAATATCTTGCTTTTCTGCCTCTGGGACTGTATCCAAAATACTATGTCCAGTTCTGGATTCTCCAGTCCAGTGAAGTCTACCAAGATGGTCTGGAGTCTAGAGCATGTGATCTATATGGAAAAGGTAAAAGAGATGGACTTGTTCAGTGTGGTGAAGAGGAGGCTAAAGGACAATCTAATAACATGTTAGAAGGACAGTTATAGAGATAGTGGAGCCAAGCTTTTTTTGCAATTTTGATATAAATTTGCCAAAGATTGTGGCTCAAAAGTTTCAGAGTGGATGCTGTGGGGAAAAAAACTTGTTTACAGGTAGGGTAGTCCTGATGTGAAATAGATTACCCAGAGAGGCTGAACCTCCCTACTTGGAAGTTTTTGAGACTTAGATGGACAAAGCCTCAACTGGCCTGATCTAGTGTTGTTGATTGTACCACTTTGTGTGGAAAATTGGCCTAGGGATCTCCAAATATCTTTTTCCACCTACCCTTCCATCTCTTCCCTAAACAGCATACTCAGTTTTGGTTTCTTCCTCCAATCTTTCTACTTCTAGAGTTAGACCTTGGAGTTTTCAGTCAGTAGGAGGTGAGCACATAGCAGGCAGTAGCTAAATCTGGCACTGAAGAAATGACTGTGCCACCTGCTTGTTCCTCCAGAACTCATGTCTTAGCTCTACACTGCTACATATGATATTTTCTTTCTTGAAATAGTTGCATTTTTCCCAGTGAAATTATACAAAACTTACATAAAGGTCCCAGTTGACAGATGTAAAGCAAAGAAACAGCTAAAATTAGAAGAGGTAAAAATAGAGATTGGGAAGCTGTCTGAATGATCTTCTCAACAACAAATTTATGCTGAGTTCTGCCAGTTAGGTCTGCTTTGTTTATTAGGTCAGATTGTAGCTCAGACAGAGTTCACAGAATAGAAAAAGGTGTCATGCTGAAAAACAGGCATTTAAATTTTTATTGAAGTCTATCAAAAGTTGACATGTCTAAAATTGGGTGATGTGGCTAGGATGTTTGGATTTGGCCATTGTCAGAAGTGAGGTCCAGGGTCTGAGCCTCAGGAAAGGAAGATTTTATTTATGAAGTTTGAAGATAATATACTTAAAGGCTTGTCAGAATTGGGCAGCTGTATGATGTGCTGAGTAGTTGGTGAGAGGACTTTTGACATTGTAGTGTTACATCACAAAAATGAATTTTCTAGTAAATGTATTTGTGGGGGGATTCCATCCAGTTTCCTCTGCTGCTGGAGAATGCAGAGTTCATCCATGCCACAAAAGAAAAGACAGGTTACTGTATTTAATTTCTCTTTTAGGGGGTTGCTGTATGGTCACAGGTCAGGAATAAGCTTGGGGTCATACTTTGTAGTGTGGTGGCTTCTCTCTGCAAATGTGTTTGTTCATAAAGAAGCTTGATAGTCATTGCTCTTCTGAGAGTGGTCTGCTTTGATTGCCATGGGATGAAAACATTTTATGGGTAGTCAGTGAGGAGTCATTGCAAGTTCATGCTGTGGTTTATCCTGTACTGGGTTTTAATGTCTCCATTCTCATGATTGATAATGCCAGTGATACTGAAAACATTCAGAAAACACCTAAATGTAGACAAAGACTGAGACATTTGTGCAAATATTAGTGGCTTCTGATCCACCAGTTCAAAGACCGATTCTTTTAATTAGCTCTGCTTAAAAAGGAGTTGTCATACTTATAATTGATTATTACAAATCCATGAGAGTAGTTTTCCAGGTGCTAAAGAAAATCTGCTGTATTGTTTTTTCTGATAGGCATTTGAAAGACAATTCCCTGTAAAATTCATTAGCATTGCATTTCAAAAACAGTCTTTGGGTGAAATTGTTCATATTTTACAGATCACTAATTGCATTTGACTGTCAGACACTGAGTGAATTAAACTCCTAGAAGGCTTCTTGATAGGAAGACAACGGAGTATTAAAAAGATTAATACAACCTGCATGTGTAAAAGTGTTTGGGGTTTTCTATGTCACTGGGAGCATTCACAATGCCATCAAAATATTTCAGACTTCTGGAAGAATATCCCTTTGTCTGACTACCTAGAAGATATGTAATAAAATATCACTCCACCTGTTAAAAGATTAGTAGTTATAAATTACTGTCTAATCCAAGGCTCTGATCTGTCTCAGTAAGCTGGTATTGACTTAATGCGAGGATCAGTTTGTAGCTATCTGAGACCTATATTCTTCTAGATACTTTCCTTATATTAAAATCTGTGAATATAAAGGTGGATTTCAGTGTTAAAGGCTGTGGTTTCTTCTTCCTTTTTTTTTAAACTTTTGGTGTTAGAAAGAAGAATCAGAAAAATTTTGCTCAGATCTAGTTTCTGATAGAACAAAGGTACTGGCTGATGCAACAGCCTGTTGTTGCCTGATGGATAATGCCTAGTGAAAGCTTTTCCAGCCTGTGACCGGTGTGCCAGTGTTGGATCAGGTCTGTAAGATCCTCTGGAAAAATGAGCTAAAGCAAAGTGACTTTGCAACAGGACAGTTCCTGGCTGGGGCAGAACAGAAGTAGTGTTGGTCTGAATGGGGTTGTCCGTGGGCCTGTTGGAGCATTTCTAATTAACAGGTAGAAACTAGGACAGTGATTTGCTCAGTCCTTGTTGGTGTTCTCTTTTATGAACTTCTGCTTAGTAACTTCCAGAAAAAGGCAAAGTACAGTGTAAGCTTTCTGGCCAGCTTGCGTTGTTGTATAATGGGGTTTAGTTCCTTCTTTAATCTGGTACAGTGACTCCTGCACATCATGCTGTTGTTTGCTATCCCATTTTAAGCCTGAAGTTACAAATTTTAGTCATAATGAATGACCAGTTCTCATAAACACTATATTTTCACTGTATGTGAGCAATGCTGCTGTAGTCTTTTGGTTTCTCCTGTTTTGTGTGTCTTTTGGCTCTAGCCCGAGCAGCAGGGGCTGGGGAGGAAGAGGATGCTGTTTCCTAAACAGGTAGTGGCAGCAGGATTTTTCCTGGTTGCTGAAGTCTGGACAGAAGTCTCCAGGTGAGAGTATTTTGTAATTACTTGCGTGTTATTGAACAAAGATGATTTGGCCATGATGAAAGTCTTAATGTTGTAAATAGAGTTGTCTAGTGGTTTTACCAAACATAAATGTTTACCATCTAGAACGCAAAACAAATTGCGGATTTTTTCTATGTGGAAGGTGTTTAATATTATATCCAGAATATGCTCAAGAGAATAATTTCAAACAAGCTTGAAAATTTCCATTTCTTGCTGTTTGGCTTTGGTTTTTTTGTTTGATCTGCTGTTTTTGTGGTGATTTTGAGTATAACTTGTACCTTATCCCTCTGCATTCTGATCTCTAAAATTACTTTTGGTAGTAAGATGCCTGGCACCTTTGAAGTTGTTTTTATATAGCGCCATTCTTTGAAAGGCACGTTTGGATCAAGTACTATTCAGATATTTGAGTCACAAGCTCTATACTAGAGCAAAATAGCGTTATAAACAGTATTAAGAAATGAGCTACTTGCTCTGATCTGTTTCATTATCAAACAAAATCATACAGCCCCTTTTCAAAACATTTTTCTCTCTTCCTGGCTCTTGATTATTGGCAGCCTTAAACATCAAATAGATCTATAGCTGCTTGAATTATTCATCTGTAACCCTCACCATTCAGTGGAGATGTTTTCAGTCAGTTTTTGCATGTCACTGCTTTTAGATAGCTGTGTAACGCGGAAGATGTCAGCACAGAAGTCTCTTTGCCCGTCAACCATTACAGCTACAATTTTTCTGTTGTTATAACACGTGCATTTTAAGTATGATATTGAGTTGCCTATTGAAAAATTGTGACAAAAGGTGGTGATAAAATACTGTCTTGTATTGCAATACCAACAACCATCTAGCTTATTGAATTAGCAGGAGATGTCCTCTGTAATGTTAGTCATATTTAAAAAACTGGCCTTAGAACTTCTTTTCCACTGTAAGGAGCTGCTAAATGAAGTAAGTCTACCTTTAGTCTAATTGAAGGTATTTCTAGAACATTCATTGCGGGTGAATGTAAGCGTCATTGAAAATAGTAGTACGTAAGTCTTTACAGACTGAATGTTTAAACTGTCATTTACCTCTGAATTCTGAAATGCTCTTTCTATGTGTGCTACCAAGTTTGGCCAATAAATTGTTATCCGGTATATTAGCCTACCTAAGTTCTGCAGAGCTTGTGACTGAAGTACTGAGTGCCTCGTGCTCTTTTAATAGAGTGGTCTGTGATCAGGATTTACTTCAGTTCCCGTGTGCAAGAAAAGAGCAGAGGAAGATACTGAGTGAATTCCTTAGACTTTGTCTCTGGCTTTTGGCTGGAGCAGGGAATTGAGGCAATCTTACGAAATGTCAGGCTAGTTGCTTGCTTACTTGACAGTCCTTCCTCTCTGTTATCTGAAAAGGCTTTCAAAAGGAGAGAGAAAATATGAAGATGGATTTAAAAAAATTGCAATGCATATATGATGTGGTGATGGTACAAGCACGTCTCCCAGCTGATGAGATACTGTAGGCCAGGACAAGTTGCCACTGCTCTCCCTGCAGGTTGCTGATAACATCATCTTCCTTTTGAGAGGCATTTCCAAAGGTGTCTTCATTGTTAAGTAGCGGGTATCAGAATTTCAACAGCTTTGTCAATTATTTAGCAACAAACCATACTGACTTTCAAATGTGTGTACATCACTGTTAAAAATTGCAGGTAGGAATTATGGTGGCTTCTTGAAAACAAATGTTTTTGCAAATGTGTTAAATCCTTTCCAGGTGTAAAATTGTATAATATGTAAACTGCATTTAAAAGACTCATGATGAGATAAATTGGTTTGGCTTCTATGATCAGGTTATAAAGCTAGGCCTAAAATTAAAAGCAAGTTTCTTTTATATCTTTTACATTAATATATTTTGATATAATAATGATACTTTTTAATGTTAATTTTGTTTGTGACTTCTTTCTGCTTTCTCTGGAAGCTGAAGTTAAAATATGTTGCTGAGGATGCTTTAAAGTCTGTCAGATACCTCATGGGTACATTTTGCTTTTGGGCTCAGGATTTAACCAATAACTGTATTTTTTTATTTATTTGGCTTCTTTTTCCCTCTGGATGTTTAAGGTTGAGGGTTGTTTTTTTTGTTTGCTCTGTAATTAGAAGTGCAGTGTTCTCTGAAAATGTCTCTCTACAAATTCCTGGTTTTCACAGTAAGTAGAAAAAATCTTCCAGAGGCATTTTGTAATTGTGGGTTTTGGTGCTCGTATTGGGTGTGAGGTTTCTCTTGTAAAGTTTTGGGAAGTGTTTTAGTGTATGGCAGCCAGGTTGTTATGCAGTGGTTGCCTGCCCCTTCCATTACTACATTAGTTGAATTTTTCGGTGCTGTCAAAGATTTTGTTTTCAAGCAATTAAGTTGTTGTTTCTAAATAATAAATGATAAAGATGTCTAAAGGTTGTGTTGTAGGATTGTCCTCTACTTTTTATTTCTAGAAGTTGTTACTGTCTTAGGGAAAATTCCTATTTTCCAATTCCTAAGTCTGAATTTATCTGAGGGCAGTTGTTGTGGGAGGAGGTTCAGCAAACCAGATGACACTGAAAATGGCAAACAAAAAGGAAATTTAAACATGTCAACTTATAAAATATTGTTGTATTGTCTAGGTTGAAATACCTTGCAAATATTTGTTGATGTAGTGACACCTCTGACATGGTACAGAGTTTAAATAAAAGTCCACTGCCTCAGATTTTCTTTACTCTGTAATCTTAATTACTTAAAGCCATACTCAGAGCGGGTGTTTTAATCTCTGTGTTTCCCCATTATGTATGTCATTAGATGAGAAAAAAGCTGAATTGGTTAATCCCTACATAATTTTTACATGTTGGTAGGTTATTTCTTGTTAATATTGAAAGCCTGAGCACTCTGAAAAGATTTGTGTCTCCAGATGTTGTGACTTCAGCTGTTTGAATTCAGCTCCAGTTGAAAAGAATGCAAAACCATCAGGTCTACAGAGTAGCAGTTTGTGAAAATAAAGAGAAAACATAATTGTAAAGCAAACGGATTGATGCAGATGTATTTAGTTGGAGGTGTTGCTGTAGCATGGGGTCATCCAAATGTTGTCCTGAATATTTTTTGAATAAATTAGACTCCTTTTTGCATATGTCCTTATGGCAGCTACATTAATCATAACTGCACTAAAAGAGTTGCATACTGGCAACAGTTTTTATTTTATTTTTCTTAAATGGGGTGTTCATAAAAAAACTATAGCATATTTCTTAGAGTATTGCAACATTATTAATGAAATAATACATGAACTTATTCTTGTAGCTACCTCTTCAGTGGGACACAGAGGACTTTTTAGCAGAGAAATTTGTACCTAACACCATTTAAACAGTGAATCGACTGGGTCACATGATGGCTGACTAAGAATTAAGATTTCTTAAGATGAAGTAAAATAACTTATTTTAAATATATATTTTTATCAGTTAAATCACAAGTGTTTAATAGGGATGACTTAGAGTGTAGCCACAAACATTTAAATAAGGAAAGGGGAAAGGTCTCAAGTGTATAATGTGCTTTCAAAGAAGGAAAGGTTGGAAGCAGAACTTGTGTTGGATATTCCAGATGAGTTTAGTAATTTGAGAGTTCCCTTCTCAGTAAGGGGGCTGAAATGAAGGAAATAACCTTGTGATTTTCTTTGTAAATTCAATACATTTGCAAGTAGCCCATCATTTTTCAGACTGTACATTTAATTTCTGGGAATATAGGTAATACTTTTCTTTAAATCAGTGTAAATATTGTTGGCATTAAAGTGTCACCTTTATTTTATGGAACTGGCCTGTATGTTTAGAAAAAAAGTGCTAAACTTAGCTTGTGACAAAGCCATGAGAAATCTGTTTGATCCTAAAGATGCCTGATTTTTTAAGTAACTGTGAATAACTGCGTGCTCTACTAATTAGCATTTATAATTAGGATTTATTTTAAAAGCCTATTCTTATTCAGGTAATTAGCTAGAACAATTGGTTTTAGTCTTCTTTTGAGCATCATCTGGGCTTAGATTAAAGGTAGGGTACTATGGAGAACATTTATTTTTTTAATTTTACAGGCAAAACAGCACTACTTGAATAGGCAGAGAGCAAACACTTAAATTGTAGGCTTCTCTGAGAGCTGTAACCTGGCCAGTGTGATACATGTTAAAACACAGGTGTTTTGTCTTGACTAGATTTTAGGAGTTGTTTAGATTGTAAATTTGATCAGCTATGTGTAGTATCTGATTGTTGATATGCCCATTTTAGCACTTAAATATCGTTGAGATCCTGAAATGCTGCAAGAAGCTGCTGTTATAACAAGCTAATAGCAGTTGGATGTATGCAGTCAGGATTAGTTTCATCTAGGAGAACATGGGCACGTGACCGTCATATTTTGGAACACATGACGACTGCATTTTATGCTTTCATTTAGAGCAGATTAAAGCAAATATGTTTCCCCTGAGCCATTCCAAACTGGAAATTGGCTGCTCTCTGCTCATAACTTATCTTGTGAATGTTGGTTACTGATGGAGAGGTGTCAGTTCATTTAATTAAGAACGAGCTGCTAGATATTGAACTAATCTTCTGATGTGACACTGCTGCTGACCATCTCCGTAGAAGTGCTAGGCTATGCCATAGTGTGAAGAAACCTCACCTATTGACTCAAGTGTTGTGTATTATTCTTTCCTTCTTACTGTGGTTCTGGGCAGCTTCAAATAGGGTAAAGTATTCTATGAAGAGATAATTTGTTTGTTGAAAATGATGTTTATCTCTGGTTGGAAGTGCTCCTGAAGAAATAAGCATGTCGGATTTAAATTAGAGTGGATAATAAACATAGTTTTGTTTCTTATGTGTGAATTCATTGGGGCATAATCAGCCTTTCTAGTGTAGCCTAGTGGATTTTCTTTTGTATACTTTCATTAAATATTATAAATTCCTGACTATAGGAGAACATCTAATTGGTGTAGCTATGCAAATGTTCTCTAAATACCGGATATATGACAGAGTAGTAAATAATTGCTCTTATTAACAGAATAAACAGAAATCAGTTAAAATTAAAAGAGTAATAGAACAGTTGTTAAAAGCAATAAAGAAATTTTGAAAATGTCACATACCAACATGCATTATTTTTATTAAATGGACTAGCAAGTTCGTAATGATAATTTTGAGAGTTTAGCAAAACATTTGTTAAACTACAAAAGCACAAAAGGGCTCAGAATATGAACAGCTCACTTTTTGTTAGCCACTTATTTTTCTTTAACATCTGGAAAATTCGTCTGGTCAGTGTGCAGAGGAGGAGGGAACATCAGGCTTCCGTGTGGCATCTTTGAGGGACTTGAGTGCTGCTTGTGGGATGTGATTTTTGAAACTATGTGAACCTCACTTGACCCTCTCTCTCCAATGCTTGATATTATTCTTGGCAATCTCAGCCTCTGTGTGTGTATCTGCATTGAGCAATTCCTGTTTAGTGCCTTTTATTGTAGAAGTGAGAACAGTGAGTATTAAGTCTCTCTCAAACATATGTAGGACCTGCTGAAAAAAATGCTTATATAATACTGTTCTTTATGAATTGTATTGTAAATATACATATATATTTAAATCACAATACCATTAAGGTACGGGGAGTTCAGCATTCACGCAGGATAATACTTGCTGCACTCAATCCCCCATTCATTTAAAAAAAAAAATAGTCAGCATTCTCTTAGTGTTGGAAAGGTTCCAGAATTAACTGCTCTCGACTACATTTATACAAATGTGCCATGATGACTCTTTTATTTTTTTCCTCTAAAATGCCAGTTTTACCCATCTGTAGAATTACTTTGTTTAGGCCATTCATTTAACTCTTTCACACGTTTTGAAGAAACTAGGGATTTAAGACTGATCAGCTGAAAACCCTTCTTATTGCAGCATATTCAGTACGTTGGTTCTTGCCATTCTACCTATATTGGAAATAAAATAAAATCCATAAATAAGGTACCTGCAAGTGAAGTACTTTGGAAAATCTCCATTTCAGTTTTGTCTTTATTCTGCCTCATCTTAATGAGCCACATTTGTTCAAATTCAGAGATGTCGGTGGAGCAGCAGCAAGAACGTTTTGGCACAGTACTTCTTGTATGTCTTGCAATCAGTGGCTCTGTTTAGCATTCAGGAGGTTTATTGTTGTTCACTTCTCATTCTTTCCAAATGCGAGGGAATATAATTTGGTGCATCTTCATTTCCAAGTAAGTGTTCTTTAACACAATGAAAGTGACTGCAGCGTGTATGATGCAAGCCATATGAAAAGCACTGAATAGATGGGAAAAGTGAGGAGGAATAGAAAAATCAAGTTAAGAACAAATTTGACAAACTCGTTGTTCAAAATTATCTCTAGGAAAATTCTAGATTAACATTCCACGTATTTCACATTTGCAGAATGAAATTAATTGATCTTGAAAATGCAGCACACTGCATGTCTGCAATAAAATGAATTTAACAACATTTTAGTAGTGAAGCACAAACAACAAAGCTAGAACCAAAAATATGTTTCAAATATTTGAATTTCTTCTTATGCTAATTTTTTATGATAGTTCTCAATTTACCTGCACATGTCTTTAAAGGATTTTCCCTCTTCTTATTGGTATTGTTTACTTATAGGCAGCATTTCATCAGTATGTACACACAATTTGTTTTTATAGGAATGAAGTAGTCAAATATTATGGAGAGACACACCTTTCAGGTTATTTTCTGCATTTCTTCTGCAGAAAATCTTGACTTCTCAGAAACTTGTAGGAAGTGCTGTGTATTTCGTTTGTCTGTGACTGTTTTCTGTGAGAGATGCTTGTTTGCACAACTCAATACACATGAAAAGTGTTGGAAATTCTTTGTACCAGCACATGGCCGTGCCAAACCTCTGGCTACCTACTGGTCTGAAAAGCCAAAGGAAATATACATGTAAAATCAGAATTTTCTGGTAGTACAGCTTACTTCTTAGAATAAAAGAAGGCTATTTAATGTAGAATTTTTGCTGAATTAGTACTGAAACATTAGCAGGTGCTGCATGCTAGCTATCCAATTTTTAGGAAATGAGTGAAGTTGCTCAGATAAATCAGTAGTTGTTAGCTGCTTCTCCTGGGTACTAAATATGTTCCTCTCCAGCAAGCAAATAGCTTTTTGGTCCTTCAGTAAAGGCATTTTCCCAGGTCAGAGAGTTACTTTCAGATTCTACTTAATACTGGTTAGCCAGTAAATCTGTGTTTGTGAATTTTATTTGGATCAAAAAAGAAGTGGTGTGGAATTTGTAAATATAAACCAGCTGATTTCAAGGAATTTTGGTTTGGACTGTTCTGGAAGTGTATTTGTCCATGTCAAAAGGTGATTGCTATGGTACTAAGCTCTTTTACTTAAAACCTATTTCTTGGCAAATGTAGAAAACCAAAAATGAGGAAAAGCCTTGTAATGGTGAAAAACTAACCCCAACCACAAAACCACCCCTCTTTTGTGTCACAGTGTTAGTATATCATTCCTGTAGGTTTCCTGAAGCTCAAAACACTGATTTCTTTAAGCTGGGCTTGCCCTTGTTTGAGAAGGGTAATTTGGTTTTGGTAATTTGGTGTGCTAGTTATCCTGGTTTTATTTCTTGCTTGAGACTTATTTCAGTCTGTTCATTTTGCAAGTGGAATCTTTAGAGGGACAACACTTGATGAATTTGCTGCTGTTTTTTTGTTGACTGAGTGGTCCTTGGTGCTCACCAGGCTGAGATCCTGGATTTAACAGGCATTGCCAGTTTCTCCTGTCTAGCAAAGATAGGAGCACTTCTAACGTGTGACTGTGTGAGTTGCCACAAGATGTAATGCTCAGTCAGAAGTCCATGGTATTCATGCATGTGGTGTTCATGGGTTAAGTGATAGGACTCCATGGCTACAAGGAGAATTGCTTGTCCAGGAAAATGTGGTGGGGAAGACCTGGGAAGATGAGAGGGGTTACCCTGTTGAAAGGGTTTCTCCTGCCTGTGGCTTGAGGGAGGCCACCTTTCTCTTGGCAGTTTCTAGAAGTGGGTGAGATGAACCTAAGCCAGCTGTGGATTACACCACAACCTGTGGCACAATCCAGAATCAAGGTGTTGCCTGGCTTTCATACTCAGGGCAGGCAACAGATAGTTTACAGGGCTGCTGCCATGTGGTTTTTCTGTGTCTGCTCTGGGAGACAGCTTCTGAGAGAAAGGAGACATTTAGGGCAGTTAGGAGTTCAGTTATTGAGCTTCTTCTAGGTGCATCTTTGTGTTTCTTATTTGTGATAGTAGAGAGTTATGCAGATTCTTTAAATGTAATGTATCATGTGGAAAAAAGCAGAGTGAAACCTCATCTGCTTAGTGGTTGAGAGATCCTCAGTAGCAAAGGACAGGAAGTGTGGAATCCAAGAGTAGTCCGATGATTCAGAAAGGTCCAAGGATCTCCTTGGATTTATTTTTTGTAATTTACTTTCTGACAAAAAAGTAATGCATGCCCTGTATGCCCCAACGATCTCATTTATCAGCCTGTTGTCACAGGAAGTGGTATTTGGGGTCCTAAAAGGGATTGGCAGCGAAGTGGCTGAAGCTCTCAAACAGGTAGATCATGTTCAGCAGTGATGCTTCTTCATCACAACTATGACAAGGAGTTATGGAACAGTGACTTGAATTATTGAGTCCCTCTAAAAAAAGGCATTTACGAGTAACTTTTTTATGTCTCATTAGTTATGCTTAATGTATAACACATGATTCTGTGTCTATTTAATAAAAATAGACTTAATACAAAAAGCAAGTTTAATTAGAACTCATAACTGGGGATGTCAAAAAGCTGATCACAGGTCTGAATATACCTCTTTCTAAATTTAGTTATATATTCTTAATTTCATGATGGATATTATGTACTCAGTGCTTTGGGAAGTCATGCATAATGTAACAAGGATTTTCACTTAACAGTACCTCTAGCAGATGTTTTCTGTGCTAATACTGTATGCCAAGAAGAATGTGATATAACAAATGATTTATTTATTTTCAATAGGTCATTAAATTTTATCCTCAAATTTATGTGAAACTGCAAGAACTTAAAAAGGAAGTGTAACACATTTAAGTTAGATGCATGAGGAGACAGGCTTGTGGATGCAATCAAATTGCAATTGAATTTTATAATCAGGTGGCTCTACAGAGGCAAAAATCATTTTAGTTACTCCATAAAGCTGAAATCCTAAACCTGTCTATTGCAAAAATAATAGTCCTGAAAAAAGAAAAAAATATTATTTTCAAGGTAAATTATTCCCTGTGCAAAGATACGTGACTTATGTAAAGAGGAGAAGGCACTTAAGGTCCACCATTTCTCAGACAGAGAAATACTGCTATGTCTCAGCTCTGTTTGTTTGTCTTTGTTCAACAGAACAGATGAAAAAGGGATGGTAAAAAAAAAAAAAAAGGATGAGTTTTCATCCATCGTGTTAAGTATTGGATAGGTCAAGAATATGTCAGTCTAAATCATTGCATGACAGTGGAGAAGTTAGCAATTACAGAATCACAGAATCATAGGGCGTTGGAAGGGACCTCCAGAGATCATCTAGTCCAACCCCCCTGTCAAAGCAGGTCCACCTAGGGCAGGTTGCACAGGAATGTGTCCACGCAGGTTTTGAATGTCTCCAGAGATGGAGACTCCACCACTTCCCTGGGTAGCCTATTCCAGGGCTCTGCTACCCTCAAAGTAAAGAAGTTCCTCCTCAAGTTTAGATGGAAATTCTTATATTCAAGTTTGTGCCCATTTCCTCTTGTCCTGTCACTGGGCACCACTGAAAAAAGACTGGCCCCATCCTCTTGGCACCCGCCCTTTAAGTATTTATAAGTATTGATCAGATCCCCCCCTCAGCCTTCTCAAGACTGAAAAGACCCAAGTCCCCTCAGTATTTCCTCATAAGAGAGACACTCCAGGCCCCTACATCTTTGTGGCCCTCTGCTGTACTCTCTCCAGCAGTCCCCTGTCCTTCTGGAACTGGGGAGCCCAGAACTGGACACAGGACTCCAGATGGGGCCTCACCAGGGCAGAGTAGAGTGGGAGGGTAACCTTCCTTGACCTGCTTGTCACACTCTTCCTGATGCACCCCAGGATGCCATTTCCCTTCTTGGCCACAAGGGCACATTGCTGGCTCATGGTCATCCTCTTGTCCACAAGAACTCCCAGGTCTTTTTCCTCAGAGCTGCTCTCCAGCAGGTCAGCCCCCAACCTGTACTGGTGCAGGGGGTTATTTCTACCCAGGTGCAGCACCCTACACTTGCCTTTGCTGAAGTGAACAGCAAGTTCCTCTCTGCCCAACTCTCCAGCCTGTCCAGGTCTCTCTGTATGGAGGTACAGCCTTCTGGTGTGTCAACCACCCCTCCTGGTTTTGTGTCATCAGCAAACTGTTGAGGGTACATTCTATCCCTTCATCCAGAATGTAATTTTTATGTGTGGGGTCTGTTACTGTTTCTGGTTTTGGATTTTTGTCTAGATTGAAATGGTAAACACCAATGACTGCTAAGTCATCCTTTATGTGGCTTTGTAGGTTCTCTTTTGTAGGTTAATCGTTAATTATGTTTTATTTAAGAAGAATTGGCAATACGTCTACACTCAGGCCAGTAGATCAGTTTGCTATTTCTGTTTCCAGTATTTACTAATGTATGGCAAATCATAATTGCAAGCAGATTGTATAGCACCAAAAAGTCAGTAGAGCAAATGAGCTGTTTGCACTGGAGTTCATAATGAGCAGTAAAGTTAGGCTAAAATTACTTTTCCTGACAGCTTTCTAAGTATGCGGTGATTTATTTTTAAATTAATGAGATTAACATTTATCCTTCTTTTTTCTCCCTTTCCTTCACATTTTGTACATATGTTGCAAATATTTGGGGGAATGATGTGTGTGGGCATCTTAAAATTATTAAGGACATGATAGCTAAAAATCAGCAACTCAGTAAAAAGACCAAACCAGTTACTTAAATACACATTTTAATTTCACAGAATCACCTAGGTCAGAAGGGACTTTTTAAGATCCAACGGAAAAAAAACCCACAACCAAAAACCAAAACCACACCCAAAACAACTCCAACCCAACACTTATCCACATACCTGAGCACCATGTCAACTCATCTCTTGAATACCTCCAGAGATGGTGCCTCAACCACCTCCCTGGGCAGCCCATTCCAATGCCTGACAACCCTGTCAGTAAAGAAATATTTCCTAATATCTAATCTGAACCTCCCCTGGCACAACTTGAAGCCATTGCCCCTTGTCCTATCATCTGTAACTTGGGAGAAGGGACCGACCCCGGCCTCTCTACAGCCTCCTTTCAGGTAGTTGTAGAGAGCAATAAGGTCTCCCGTCAGTCTCTTCTTCCCCAGACTGAACAACCCCAGCTCCCTCAACCTCTCCTCATAACACTTGTGCTCCAGACCCCTCCCCAGCTTCATTGCTCTTCTCTGGACCCACTTCAGCACCTCAATGTCTTTTTTTGTGGTAAGGGGCCCAAAGCTGGTCATAATACTTGAGGTGGGGTCTCACCAATGCCGAGTAGAGGGGGACGATCACCACTCAGGTCCTACTCACCACACTGTTCTTGATACAAGCCTGGATGCTGTTGGCCTTCTTGGCCACCTGGACACACTGCTGGCTCATGTTCAGCCAACAGTTGACCAACACCCCCAGGTCCTTTTCTGCCAGGCAGCTCTCCAGCCACTCTGTCCCCAGCCTGTAGCACTGCCTGGGGTTGTTGTGACACAAGTGGAGGACTGGGCACTTGGCCTTGTTGAACTTCATCCCATTGGTCTCAGCTCATCCATCCAGCCTGTCCAGATCCCTCTGCAAAGCCTTTCTACCCTCTAATTTGTTAGATACATTCTTTTCTTTTTAAGAACTTTAAAAATGGCAGGTAAAATGAAGGTATTAAGGAATGATCTATGACAAAATTTACTAGAATAAGCTAAAAATAAACAATTCAAGAAATAAAATTGCTGATAAAGTTTCAGATAGTGATGTGATTTAGAGAATAATCATTAACTGGGAAAGTTAACTGTGTTTTCACAACAAGTTATATCCTTTCCTGGTTCTGAAATACTATTCTCTAAATTTAAATGTATTTGTTAAGTTCAATTCAATGAGCAGCTAAAGGTTGAAAAACATATTAGGATTTGAGGAACTGGATATGTTTGTTTGTTCTTACTGTCCTCTTTCAGTCTGTGAATATAAATTATTTTTTAGGCTGTTAGCTGTACCAAAGTCTCATAAGATAGGATGCTCAGAAGTAGTAAATTTTGTTAGTAACAGAGAATATATGCCTTCATAAATATTAAATGTACAATATAGCACCTGCTTGGATGAACTTAATCTTTCTTCCATGTATCTACTGTATTTAAGATGGTTCTATTTAAACTATTCATTAGAAACTTTCAATAATATACGTAATGTATACATTTTAGAAAATAATTAAAATTCTGGTTGAAATCTGTTTCAATTTCAGATGGAGTAAGAGTCAACCTGACAGTAACCATGATTAAAAAATGAATAGTAATTACTTGGCAAATAAATGATGGCTCTTTTATCATTTGCTAATGTCATTATGGGAACGAAAAAATTAGGAATTTTAAATAGTTAGCACGAAACAGTACCAAATTTTGTGTAAAGTCCAGTGTAAAACAACCATGCCTCAGAATAATGAAATAGAAACAAAAGTGGCAGTGATTACTTGTGTAAACCACTGTGTGATTTAAAAGTTTGCTGATTTTTATCAGGATTATAAGTAGTGATTCAAATCACTGATTTAAATTGATCCACCCTGACTTAACTATCTCTGATTCCTTGAGAAACAAATGTAAAATAACATTGTTTTGGTACAGTATGAAAAGATCAAGTTTGTACCTGCATGAACAATGTTAATAACATTATGTCTAGCCATACTTAAGTTTGATCATTCAGACAGTTTTACCAAAATCTAATTTTCAGGGAGTCCAATAAAGCCATGTTGCACAAAAGCTATTCCCATGAGAGCTAAATGCCAAGGTAATCAATCATACAATGTACTGTATCCTGTTGTTATGGACATAATATATTATTTATGCAGTATAGAGATTTTTCAGATGTTGTTGAAATGAACAAGCATTAGAATAAGCAACTGTAAGCTATAATATGTCCTTAGCTGAAAATTGAAATTTCCTAGGTTAAAATTTGTGAAGATGCCTTCAATGCTTACATGTTTGAGATGGATTTGCCGCAAGTATGGACTTTTGGGGAGTATCGAAAAGTCAGTTAGAAATCTATAATACGCTAATTACACCTACAGATGAGTGCCATATCTTCCGTATCTCAATTACTAAACCCAGAAGTTGTTTCTCAGTCACTGGAGATGCAGTAGAACATTTTGGCAGAAGTACAAAGCCCAAAGACTGAGGTAGTACAGTGTGTGTTCCTCAGTGAGCCACTGCATACAATCACCACTGATATATTTAATAAATATAATTAGGCACAGGCTTAGGCTTTTGATGGAAAGTTGTCTTAACTTTCAGTTTTCCCCTTACTGCATTGTTTCAAACATTTTGGTTTTGTGCTAAAAATGAGATGATAGTCTTGTTCACCAGATCCATTTAATAAATTGCACTATTTGCACAAGAAGCCCTAAAAGACTGATAAAAACCAGTATAGCAGTGGAAAAATAGTTGCTTCCATAAATGGCTACTTATTGAAATGAGGGCGATCTTATTCCTCTCTCCCTGTCGGATCTGGCATTTTTTTCTAGTTGGTGTGCAGGAAAATCTGCAGTTGTATTCTTGTTACCCTCCCTGGCTGAGGAGATCTGCAGCTCAGGGACTTTCATGGGCAAAGGCACATTACTGCTGTACTTACTAACCCCTGATAGATTTTTTTTTTTAATTTTTTTTTTTTAATTACTGTTACTTACCTACTTTTTCAGCCCAGCTCTTAACACCTTCTGTATTCTTTGGCAAAACATTCATGGCCTTGCTTCTCACCATGTCAAAAGGGGCCTTTGGGTGTTTCGCAACATGTTCTCCAGTTCTGTTTGCTGTTGTTGATTTAATTCCTCTGTACCTGTTGCTAGCTCTTCTCCCTCTTCACTGTTTTTCTACCTCCATCTCCATCAGCCATTCTCACGCCTTCTTTCTCTTCCCCTTTCGTACTCTTTCCCGTTTTTAAAATAGCTTGTCGGCTCTTCTCTCCACCACCGTTCCCTTTGTCACCACTCTGTCATCTCAATCAGATCTTCTCTTAATAGTCTTCCTCTTTTTGGCCTTCTGATCTTTGCCTTATGCTTCTTCTCTGTTCATCTTTAATTCCCACTTCTACACTGGCCTTTCTTACTTCGTGCCCTTCTCTTCATTTGCAATGTAGCTATTTTTCAGTTCTACTCAATAGACTCTCACTTGTTGGTTGCTTGCTTGGCCTTTCCATATTGGCTCAAATTTTTAGGGGGTTTGCAGTTGTGACTCTGTTCTGGTGTCTGTCTTCTCTAGTCATTCCTCCTTCATAATTTCAGGGATCTTATAGTCTTCAGTTTCCTTCTATGTCAATGTTCTGCACAGCTCTGCATTTTGCTTTTTGCCTCCCCTTATCTGTGGAGAAATCCTGTCTATGAATACAAATTCATGTCTGTACTAATGAGTCTTATCTCAGTCTCTCCAGCTCTACCTTTCTGTCCAAATCAAAATCTCAGCTGGCGTTTTGTGGATTTAGGCAATTCTCAAGAAAAAAAATCGCCCTTCTTTGGCTAGTATCACCACTATCACTCACTGTAGCCTGTGCCTTAGTGTTGCGATGGCCACTTTCTGGTGTTTATCTAAATCCTTCTTAATCCTCCTTTTGTCCTTTCATTTTCCACGCATGACAAATTATGTGCTCTCTGTTCTGTGAAGAGAACCCTGCTACTATAGCTTCTTCCTGTACTAACGTGCCCCAGCCCTATTGCACAAATGATGTTGCATTTTATCTCAATTTCCCGAGTAACACTGTCTCTCAGCAATTATTCTTAATTTGGGTTGGGTTTTTTTTGCTTTGAAGTTGTTTAACATTATTTAGACCTGAAAAAATGCGTTTCTTTCAACTAGTTGGTCTAAAAGATCTTGCCTCTTATAAATCTTTCTTGTTCTTCCTGCTTGGCCTTTCTAAGATACACCTTTCCTATTCGTTCATGTGGCTAAAATTGTTATCAAGGGATATTACAATTTTCTGTCTTGATTTCTGCAGTGTCTTCTCTGCCTTTCTTTATGAATGTTGTTTTGCTCCACTAGTATCTATTCAAAATGCTGCTGCGAAGTTACATCTTCATGTGTCTCCAAAGGCCCTTAACTTTCAACACCCTTCATGGCCTCTCATCTGTCAACTGCTATCAAGAGCTTACTTCTGCCAGTTATTGCCCGCTTGCTTATTTTTCAGATGCACCTTGATACTCTTTTTGGCCTCAACTTTTCCTTGCACTTAATGAAAGCCGCTGGTGGATGGCTGCCAGTCTACTTCAGAAGCTTTCTCAATTTCTTCATCCAGGATCCTTTGTAGAAACGCCCGTGGAGATATGAGAGGGCAGGTCACCTGCTGGGTCGTGCCCATTGCTCATAATCTTCCCCAGGCAGCTCCCTTCCTTGTCCTTCATCAGGCTGTATTCAGCTGTTCTCTTGTGTCTTCTACTTAACCTTACGCTCTTTGGACCTGGAATTATCTCTTGCAAAATTATGTAGAAAGGACCTCATGGCTTGGCAAGGTAGATTTGACAACAACGACAAAGTTAATGATAAATGACCTTGCAAGCGTGCAGCATCAGTCAGGGGCTTTCTGATTTACTGGTTATTTGTTTGCGTGTTTGAACAAATGTGAGTCTCTTGCTGCTGATAAATAGATCCTGAATGAAGGCAGACACGGTCTTGTTCTCACAGCAAGCAGTTGAGTCAGTGCCACGAGCAGCAGTGCTGCTTCTGGGTTTCTTTTCCTCACTTCTGTACATAGAAGCACCAGTAGCAGTTAAAATAATTTTCACTGCGAGGAATTAATTTGATTCATATTTTTCTCTCCATAAATGTTCTACTTTGCATGAATATTTTGTTCAAGCATTTAGAGTACGTGACTCAAGCAGCACAGCTAAAACATGGAAGTCTTGTAGGACAAGCACTTAATGCCAGCGTTGCTGTTTCTTGTGTACTGAATACAAATCAGTTGTTTCAAGAAAAAGAGCAGAACGAACTGGTTTACAGAATTACGTGACTTACAAGGTTTCCATTCTGATTATTTTGTGTCTGTGCTGCTGTTGATCTGTTTGCTCTTGAAAAATATGGCAGTTACTAAGCAAAGAGTGGTCTCTGCTCCCAGTCTCTGCTGTGAGCGGTGGTGGTGGGACACCTCTGCCTTGTCACACCAGAGGATGCAGCTCCTTCAGGCTTTTTCAAAACTGCCGGAAAGCGATACAGAGAAAATTCTCTTGTGTAGGCACTGTCTCTGTTGACATGTGCTGAGGCTCCCTGGAGAAGACTGATGTGTTGAAATGTTTGAACACAGAGACTACTTTAGAGAATGACTTTCTGTATTTGAGCAGACAGCTATGACTGCTGTGAACCTAAAAGTGGAGAGAAAAAGAGAGTATAAAGAGAGAATCCATGTCTCCATGTGTTCATGGGTTTTTTTTTTGTTTTTTTTTTTTGAGGGGGCCTTAATTTTAGACACATCTGTTGGCATGTTTATTTCTCCTGGACTTTTTTTTACTCATTTCTTTTTATAAGGCACAGTGAGGAAAAAAAAAAGCCACAAACTTTTTTTTTCTGTACTACTTTCTCACTTGCAAGCAAAATGATACCAGACAAACCAGCATTAGAAAGATTTCAAAATAAAAATTTTTTAGACTTTTCTGGTTTGAGGCCTTTGCATTATTAAATGCTTTAAATCAATTATGTTTCAGACAGGGATTTGGTGTGCGTGGTAGGATCTCTGTCTAGCTGGTGGCATGGCAGGTGCGGGACCCTTTATACTTTGCCAGAGATGAAGCTACCGCTTTGTTAGCTCAAATGCCATAAACTTTGTTTATGGTACTAAAGATCGTAGGTTTAAACTTTTATGGCAAATAAGCCTACTGTGTGCTGGTGCCCATATTTCATTACACCAGAACTATTAGCTTGCATTCCCGTGAAATCTGTGAACAAGCAATCTCTAAATTCAAGATTATATGCAGTAGGTTTAACCTTTCTGCTTATCAAAATTTCCTATATTCCAGTGTGTATTTTACTTTTGGTGCTACCCACCTAGTAACTTTGTTTCTTTTAAGTTGTGTTTTCATGTCTGTAACGTGAATTGTGTTTCACAGTATAGTTATTCTATCCTTACCTTCCCCACCAGAATTATATTAGTCTGCCCTTTTGTTACAATCACATCAATAATTGTGGCTAGTAGAAACTTGAAGAATCTTGTCTTTACAATAAATATTCCACATAGGTCTTATAAGAGCAAATAAAAAAATTAAGCATAAGGTCTAGTTGAGAGATGTAACCATTATAATTCAAATGCAGATAAGACCAAATACATTTAAAAATAGTCTTTGAGTAGATATAAAAGTTTCAGCATGTCATTTTGAGGTAGATGAGTTTGTCATTGTAAATTTATCACACTCTATTATTTTTCTCTATATGCATTCATTATGTTGCTATTAATTCTGGTATGGACTGTAAGTACTTTGTAGAAATCAAGTCTACAGATAAAACATCAACTTACTACTATGAAAATGGCAGAATCTTTACTAGTACAAAAAAAGCCAGAATTGAACGTGTGGAAATTTTTTTATTTTTGTGTTTTCAATGGTTCTGAGCTGTGATTGTGGCAGGAGCTGTTTCCAGCACAAATTGCCTTGCTTTAGTTACATAGCAAAGGTTTGAGCATCAGTATATATGCAGCTGTGTGTGCTAGTTTGGAACACAGGCTTACTCATTCACTGACCATAAAATGTGGAGTATTTAGGAATGCCAAGAAAGAAAATTAAGTATTTTCATGCACATTGTTTGAGACCACTGGTAAAAGCAAGATTCTGCTGACTAAATTAGGCTAATTGTGTTACTTAAGATGTCGGATTGCTTAAAAAGAAATAAATGTCTGACTGGATGAAATTGATCCTTGGTGTGACTGCTAGTGATTTGGAAGGGTGAATGATTTGAAGATGAACCTAAGAGTTATCTGTCCCTTCTACTGAAATCCAAGCATGATATTCTGTAAAAGGATGTGAAAAACGGGAGCTATGGCTAACTTTTCCCAGAGTCTGAAGATCAGCTGGATCATCTTACTTGAAAGACTCTATCTGTCTTTCAACTTGTTTTCTCCAGTTTTTGGTTCCCAGCCTTTCTGGCCAGACCCAAGGAACTTGGCGAATCCTTCTGAAACTGTTGACTCTCTTTGTGTCCTCATCATCTCCTTTCTGCCTTAAATGCACCTGTATGCTTCAGACCAAGAGAACAGGAAGTCCTGTGACAACAACCTGTTCTCGCTCTTCCCACCCTTTTGTATAGCACTTCTTACTTACCCATAAGAAGAAACAAGCCTAGGAGGAATGACAAAACCAATTGTGGAATGGACATGTATGTCACCTATTAGAATTTATGTTCAATGATGATGCAGATCTTCATACATGATGTATCACCACTTGGTTTGCCTCACTGGCTTCCAGTCAGTTTTTGGTATCATTAAGGCTTTGGTCTTGATCTTCAAAGCAACTGGTGGATCAAACACCCCAGCTACATCAAAGGCTGTGTTTCTATTTGTGAACTGCCAGAATAGCTGTATTTCTTTGGGGCAACGTAGAAGATGAAATATCTGAGCAACCATGCATCAGCTGGGGACACAGTGTTGTGGGGTGGGGGTACAGGCTATGGAAAAAAACAACCTGCAAGGCAATCAGGTGAATCCAGAGTCAGATGTTTTAAAGGAAATGCTACAAAACCTCTCTGTGAATGTGTTCCATCTTAAACATGATGCAAAACCAGTTCCCATTTATATCTTAAATAATAATTTTCAAAAAGAAGAATATTAATACAATTTGGAATGCTGTCAGATTATGAAAGGGATTGTATTCTTAAACATAATTATATATGACCCATCATATGTTAAATTTTTAAAAGTTGTGTGCTTGCATAGGACAACCTCCTAGCAGTATTTAATGCTTACCTTTTCTTAGCATTAAAATCACAACCACCACTTACTGGGAGAGGTCATATTATTGCTAGCAAAAGCTAAACAGTGGCATAGCTCAAAAGGAACTGAATATTGTATGACTGTTGATGGATTCAAATCAAGTCTGATCAACTTCTAAATAAACCTTAAAGGTGTTGTTTTCAGCTGATCAGAAATATTCCCCTCTGTGCTTTATAAAGTACTATGGACAGAAACGATAGTGCCATAACTCTCCTCATTCAACGTTGTTGCTAGGAACTGATAAATTGCTTAAAGGGTTAAACATAAAAATTGAAGACAATTTGAAGACAATTGAATTGGATAAAAAAAATAAAGACTATTAAATTAGATATAAATTAAATACCATAATATGCATTCTATAAATTAAATCTCAGAAAACACAACACTTTTTCTGTATGTGCAGGTTTTCATGGCATGTTTTTTCAGTTATCCCTTTTTATCTGATGGCAATAGATAATTTTCACCTGAGTGCCTCATGCTTGGTAGAAATGAGATATCATTCTGCAGTTTTGAACAGTTGAGTCCCTTGAGTGTCTGCTGTCTTAAAAACGTACATAAATTTCTTCATTTTAAGCTTCTCTTAGTATGCCCAACAGGTTTACCTGAGCTCCGCCAATCATTTAACCTTCTTTAAAAAGAGGGGAAGTTGTCATTATATCTCTTGACCAAGACAGTGGAAGTTGAATTGGAAGTATTCTGTCGAGAAGCAGGGCAGAAACCGCAGAGGGCGCTTACCTATTTGCCTCATCTGGTGTGTTTACAAAAAGACTGCAGTAAGGTAGAGTGTGGTCATTGCTGAATTGGTAGAGTGTGCAAGGTTGAAGGCAATGAGGTTTCCAAACTTCCAGCACAGAAATTTTGCTGAAATTTTTCTAAAATGTTGAGTTTGCATAAGAAGAATCTCCTTATGCATTCATATAGGAGACTATATGAATGCAGAAGTGTTTTCGTCTCAATGCCATGTTCAAACAGAAAGTTTCATGCAAAGTTTCTGTGAAACTAGATTGCAAAATACATGGGCTGATCTGGTATATAAAAAGAGTGACCTTGTCACCCCCAAGCAGAATGAAGATAGTAAGGCGATTACCACTGAAATCCTGTTTTCCTGACCAGCCTGATTTGATATCTGAATGGGTTGCTTTCCACAGTTGAACTTTGTAATAAATACACACTCCAAAGCACTTTGTTGCTAACCTTAGACATAAAGTAGAGGTGGTCAAAATCTGTTCTTCAGTTAATCTCTTCTTTGATAGCGACTCCTTAGGAAAAATCTAATCCTGAGTCTGTAAATTGCATCCTGTTTGTATCTGAGGAACTTGTACAAGTGTTATCTTGAACTTTGGGGTTACTTTTTTCTCCAGCTCTTGCAGTGAGTAATGTGAAGTTAAGTCACAAGATTTCCTCTTCCTGACTGGCTGATATAAATTTGAAGCAAGAGGGGAAAAATAATGAGTTTCTGTTGTTCAGCTGTGGATGATAAATGTTCATGTTCAAGTTCTTAACGATTTCAGGGTCTTATGAATATTTTTTTTTAATGAATATGTAACTGGTGGTACTTACAAGAAGTATGACCTCATGATTCCTGATGATTTAAAGAGGCATCTTTGCCAATTATTTCTTTTGTTATAGAAAGCATTGCCTTGAACACATCTCTGCAAATTTTCTGCTGGAAAAAGTGAATATGAATGTGTAATGAAAGCAAAGGTTTTATCTGTATGTGTAATTGTCTTATGTGTGCATATATAAATGATAAAACTTAATAACAGTGCAATCTCATCATTTTACTGACATAACTAAGAATATGAATGAACAGCCCAAGTCTTAAAAGATGACTGCCCATAACTGTTAGTATTGCAGAACTCTGCTGCAGTGTCACACTTACATATTAAAAAATACTTTGTTCTATAGAACTGGTTTGAATATTAGTTCTCTTTTTTTCCCCCTGTAAATATATAATTGGTATGCACCAGTTGTATTCAAAGAATAGATGCAGTTTGCTTAAGAGCAAATATTTAATGTTTAAAGAAATTGAAATAAACTATAATACAGAATGCTTTTCAAATGTGGAAATTAATTAACAAAACGGTGACCTTCAAAATAGTTTTCCATTGGGTTAGTGGTGCTCTGTAATACTGTACTACAAGATGAGCTAGAAGATATTTTTGTAATCAAAAAAATACTTTTAAAAAAGCATGAAAACCCCAAAACGATTTTGTTGTGAAGTAGCACCTGAAGTGGCTGGTAATCAACCCGGTTTTCAGTCAGTGGCTACGTTACCTGAGGCAGTTTATGTGCTGCTCACGCTGACGATGCTTTTAGTGATTTTGTACACCCAACTATACAATCGCCTTTACTAGTATTTCAGAACAGTTAAGAACAAAATGCATGTTTAGTATCTTTTCCTTCTGCCTTGTGATTGCAAATCTGGCTTTTATGCCTCTCTTCTGCCTGCTTTCAGTGCACTGCAGAAGCCTCACTGGGCAAGCAATAAGGGACTCTTGCAGTGGGGACTAATCTTACCCTTCACCAGCTCATTTCCTTTCACTCGCTCTCTGTGCGGATTTAAAAGGGACCTTTGGTATGGCTTCTGCTTGGTTTTGGGTTGATAGATGGAAATGATGAAAAATCAGAACAAAAATTAACTTTAAATATTTAATGATGTGGAGTTATTCGTAGAACGAAGGATCATTTAAATGAGTACTGTTTTGGAAACTCAGCTGTGGGCATGTTGATTAGATATATAAACAAAAGGCAGCAATGTCTTTAATTATAGTTTCTCTGCATTTGTTTCTTTGCATAAATATGCATGGATCTAGGGTTCATGGTGCTTAGAAATGCCTGTAAGCTTTTTCTGTGCATATACAATTGCACATGCCCTCCAGTCTGTCTCCTTTCTTCGTGCCTGTTAGCAAGAATTTGCAAAAGCGATGCCGTCAGTTCAGGACTGCGCAGAACGGAACCTATAGCCACAGAAGCGCTCGGCTCTATTATATTATCCAAGAGTTTTATGGAGTAGCATCTTCTGTGCCCTCTTTGTTAATGAATCAGTGGGGCATTCCCACACCCTGGGGAAATTTGTCAGCACCAGCAGCCCGTCCTGAGAGGTCCTGTGGGGACAGAGGGGAGATGAGGGGGTCTGGGAGGAAGCCTGAAGAACACGCATCACTTGTGGATGGCTGAAATTCCCTTGGAGCAGTCAATTAAGCTTAAGCAGCATTTTGGTTTTTAACTCCAGGGTCACCCAGATGAGTTTTAAATCAAGAGTATTTCATGAAATACAGCTTGCAGCAGGGATTAATGTGTCCACCAGCTCATATCTCTTTGCCAGTGTTTTTCTGGGAGACAGTAAAGCTTCATATTACTTAAACACTTTTTCGCAGATGACTGTTGGTTAGTTGCTGCTCAGATCTCAGATTTGGTAGATTTAAGATGACAATATTGGAAAGGTAGAATTTGAACATAAACCCTTGTCCTTCCTTTTTGAAGAATATTTCTTCAACCTTTAACAAACAGCCTTGGAGGAGAGTGGTGATGATGACAGAAACGATTCCGTTTACCTGGCTATGATAGCGGTGGCCTTTGACTGCAGTTGCGGGCAATGGTTTTTTGTTATGGCACCTCTATTAATGGGGTGTAACATAATGTAATGGGCAAGTAGCAGGGGCTTGTTTGCTTGTCTTGTAACTCTCCATTTGTCACCCGGCAGGATGAAGAGGAAACAGTGGCCTTCCTTGCGCACAGTGGAAGTGAAGAAGAGTTTGATCCAAGTACTCTTCCAGATCCTGATAAATACAAAGATTCTGATGAAGAGCGGGATTCAGAAAGTGAAGACAGCTATAGGTATGCACACATTTTCCATGTTCTTTTTGAAATGTTCATGCTTTTTAGAAACTATTTTCTTTAGATGTTATGAATTCATTTTACTGTCATTCTCCTGCTCCTGGGACTTAATATTTAAGTCTGTTTGTGAGGTAGGTGCTGAACATAAACCTGTGCTAACGGCTATTATTTTCTTTTGTGAAGCTGTATTAGAAAGGTTTTTGAGTCAGTATTGAAGGGATCTCAGTCAGACTGTTTCATGTGCAAAAGTCTTGACTGATTCCCTGAAGGTTTCATATGTTACAGAAATACATTCCTCTACTGTCATGTTACCAGTTCTGTTTGGAAGGAAAAATGTTGAAGTCATTTGAGGACTTGGATGAGCCCTCTGTATCTATGCTTTATTAAATAAATTTGTGCACCATGAAACTTGATGATAATTTTTATGATTCAGTGTTGCTCAGATTCTCCAAAACCACAAATGAAGTGAAATCTGAGTTAGAAGTGAATATATAATAAAATTAACAATGTTAAACTTTTCTTCTTGATGTAAAACAATGGGTTTTAGTTACATAAACCATAGATTTTGCTTCTTGCAGTTTAACAGAAAAGCATGGGTTGGGGATGAGGATCCATAGTTGATGGCAACATACCGCATTCTTCAGCATATACTGCAGGAAGACTGAGGAATGTTGCATGAAGTCCTGTGTGGTTTTTGTCATTGGCTTCACCACAACAAGACATCCATCTGTGTGTTTCTGACAAACAGCCTATCATGTAACAGATTCAGAAACATGATCTTGACCCATAAGTGGAAGTATAGTTCTTTATTTTGTCTAGGTTCAATAAATCTCTTGCTTTTCATGTCTGAATCAGCTAAACCTTAGTGGCTAGGTTGTCCCTAGCCCCATGTCACTGCATGTTATGGGGGCAGTATAGAGGTCTGGGTGTTGGGACATGGCTTTAAGGACTGGAGAGCCTAAGTTAACAGGCAGGTGACCATGTACCCTGTAGCCCTGTGTGTTGGTCAGTTGAACCAACAAGGATGGAGGAAATGCATTGCTTTTTCTGAGCAGCAGGAAATTGCTCCTTCTTTGCGGGAGAAAGATGGTAACTATAAGTCAAGTATAGTTCTTTCCAGTCTTTCACTTCCCTAAGCAGATTCAGTATCTCCACTCCATGTAATGTGAATGGAAAAGCTTTGTAAAACATCAATACAAGGGCAAGAGCAGCAGCTGACAATCTCCCAATGGATAGATTTGGAAGATGACAGGGTCCAGGACAAAATTATATTTCTAGGAGAGCCTGAAAGGAGTGTGTCAGAATTAAGAGCTGTTGATGGCTCTGGTGTGCAGCTCAGCATGTGGTGGTTAATCCCTGGCTGGCTTGGGCCAGCCTAGGGAACATCAGTTGTGTCTTTTCAGCTAAATGGATTTGGCCACGGTGCAGGCTTAAGTACTGGCACATGATGGTCTGTATTGTCCACAACTGCTGTGACTTTGAATGGTGCCAGCTAGAGCTGTTCTGGGCAACATCCCAGTGCATTTTGGTGCAGTAGGACAGGCCAGGGACTGTTTCTAGTAGGCAATGTTGATGAAGCCACATTTCTTCCAGGTATGTGGGTGAAAAATTTAGTGGTTTGTTCTCTAGCTCTGGAGTCAGTTTTAAGGCTCAGTGTAGATATGTCTGGAGAGTTGTGAGGTGCTCTGAGCACCCTTTAGGAAGGGGTGAAAGCAGAGGCCTAACTGGTAGAGGAAGATGGAGTGAAGGAAATGAATTTAGGGCTGGCAAAAGAGGAAATCAGGAAGAGCCAGAGAATTTGAATGACCAATAAGCCTATGGGTAAAGTAAAGTGGTAGATGAAGAGACTGATGTTGAGCGTAAGGCCATGGAGAAACGGTATTGATTTGGCATGAGAGAGGAGAGAGGTGGAGGGGACATATGCATGAAAGGAGGAAGGACAATGATGAGGATCTGGTGGATCAAGAAGAATAAATACAAGAACAGGCAAGAAATCTTGCTGCCAGTGGGAAGGAGGGTTTCTGGTAAATCAACACTCGTGCCTCATGCACTTCTCTTAGAGCTGTCACTGAATTGTATGAGTTGCTTTTGGGGTTGGGAAATATTGACCTAATGTTTTTAACAAAAAAAAAAGAGAGTAGCACACTGTGAAACTAGGCTTTGAGATTAGAAAATATATCTCTGCTTTGTGTTATATTTCCAAAACTCAGACATTGTTGCTCAAAGTGTTGGATTAAAATAGAAATATGTTGGGATTAAAATAGAAATATGTTAAAATAGAAATATGTTGCAATGAGGGGAAAAAAATTACTTCTAGTAAGTATGTGAGACCTAGGGTATCTTCCTTCATCACTCTTTAAAAATAGGTCGTCTGTCCGTGGTTTAAGAAGTCAAAAACTTTGTTAATCTTTTCTTCCTCCTCCCCAGCATTTTTTTTTAAATTGGGGGAGCTATACAAATCATGAGTTAAATTTGCCTTTGAATAAGATTCCCTTCCAGCCATACCTCTACAAGCAGAGTAATTAATGACTCCAAGCATGTAATATGAGATTAATTTTTGTATATCTAGCAACATTCATCATATTTGGTTTAAGGCTATCAATGTAAATTCTTAATGAGGTGAAAAACTTAAGTGTATCGAATAGAGTGGAAGAAAAGCAGCTGGATTTCTTAAATACTCATTTTGCAGTCAAATTGAGTTTCTGATATTTCTAATCCCTCCACCTCTTTAAAAATGTTGAGGAAGAACAAAGTTACAATTGACCTCATTGTTACCTTCTTGAAATCTTTAATAGGTGTGGCTGATCACATTAACTCCTAGATTAGCATGGAGAAGATCTTGGACATGAGGGGAAAGGAGAAATGTCTTAGTTCTGGTACTGTTTTGTCAGTGATTTTATGGCCAGTCACCAGCTGACAGGTGTCTACGTCGGCAGCCAGTGCTGCTTAGTTGTGTACCTTCCCTCATTTATGAAAATTATGGGCAAATTGCAGTTTCTTACACTGTCTTCCTATAGCAGGATGCTGATGTTGAGCTGCTGAGTTGTCTGTGGTTGCCATTACATTGTCTTTTGAGATGATTCATCTGCCAATCGTGATGCTCCCTCTAATGTGTATTATTCAGGTCATATCAGTGACTTTGTGAAGGACAGAACTTAATGTTGTTCATGGCCAGAAAAGCAACATAGGACAGACATTGTAAAAGACATTGTAAAAAGCTTGATCATGCTGTTTAGCTGCAGAATTGGACGTTGAGACATTGGATGGCTGTTGATAAGAGAGGTGATAGTCTTATGCCATGAAAGTCTTTACAGTAGTAAAACTCTAGCTCACTATATGAAATGGACCCGATAGTAGCAGTTCCTAGTGAAATTTAGTACTCTGCTCCGCAGCTCAGACTAGATCCTTCCTGTGAACTTGTCATCTACAGAAATTACCTTTTCTTTTTAAAATAATAAAAAAAAGTTGTATGTCATCAGCAAGTTTCTGCATGAATGAAGGAGAAATGGGATGAGTATTTACTGAAACTCTGCAGTTCAGAAATTAAGTATCAATAATTGGAGGATGATGGTGGTCACACAAAAGAAAAGGAGAGGAAGAGGTTTGAAGAGTGTCAGATGAAGCCGAGGAGGAGAGAATGGATGCAGGGGTTAGGTGGGTAGTTCGCAGTATCTCCAAAGGCAGCAGCACATTTCAGAGAAGGCTAAACCTCTGACAGAGGAACAAATCCAAATGGTTTCTTTGAAGCCAAGGTCACCTCCAGCTGGAGCAGTTTAAACCCAGAGCAGTGATATTAAATCTGTATGAGAATCGACCCCTGAATGATTTAAATTTTCAGAATGGTGTATAAAGATAAGCTAAAATTTATTAGCCTGAATGCCCTAAAGGGAAACTCCAGTTGTCTGGGGCTGGGTCAGGCACTGCTGTCTGAGGTCAGCAGTGTCCGTGTTGGGAACAGGGAAGAAAAGTGCTCCTACAGCTTCAAACATCTGATTTGAGTCCACTGCCACTTGTCCACTAAAGCCTTTAGAAAGTAAAGGTGACCTCAGAGCAGAAGTGAGATGTTGACAGTTGGTTTGAGTGTTTTTTCCTGTAAAATCTTCCCAAGTGATAATAAAAAATATTAAGCATACTCTCCTGTTGGTCTGATTTCCATTTAAATATTTTTTTTCTTCTTCCAGATTATGGTACTTCAGCTCCAAGACAGACTTCTCTTTTGCTTTTAGTGCTATTACACTGGTATTTCATTACAAGTAGATTATTCTTCCCTTTTCCTGCAATTGTTTTTTATAAATCTAGTTTTAGAGCTGTTTTGATTTACATCAGTGGAATGGCCAGTAAGGGAAATAACACAACACGATATATTTTCATTATCATTTCTATGTGCTGTAGCACTCTGACAGCAAGTAAGAAAGAAGCTGCACTGGGCTTCATGGAAGGGACTGCAGTAATTAATCTTCATTAGGACTGCTGCCATGGCCTTGTGAATTAAAATTTATTATGTGGAAAAAGGTTTGTGGCACAGCATGTTTGATTAGCAAAATGCCAATATTTATGGGATAAATTATTCCTAACTTTTCTGAACTGTATTTTATGAGCAGATTCATTCATTATTCCTGTGCATTTCTTTGGGAAAGAGCTTGTGTATGCTATATGGCAGCCTGGACACTCAACTCATGGCCTGCCATTCAGCGGCAAGGGCAGTTTGGTTCCTGGTCAGTGCTGGTAAACCCAGGCTCCAAAGCAAGCTCCAAGCTCTGATTAAATGCTAACTGAAGCATAGCCTGCCTAGAGATCTCACGGTACCACGTTGCTTGAACAGCAGCAACTTGGCTGCGTGGCTATGCATTTCAAATGGCTGACTCTCAAGCACTTAAAACCTTAATCTTACAGCTTGTCAAGACATACCTTGAAGCCCAGAAGCAAGTTAAGTACTAACAATTAAAAGCTTCCTATTTTTTCCTGGTATCGCCTCAAAACACACTTGTGAGGTTATTTTTTACTAGTTAAATTGAGAGAGTTGGTGTATAGCGGTTAGGGTCATAGTTAGATCCCCTGTTTCCCAGTTGCCATTCTTATAATGCTGGCATTTACTTAAGGGACAAAATTCATAAACCATGCTTTAGTGTTTGACCAATAAACATTACCTATCCAAGGATACTACCTTCTTTTGTTGCTACAGCTGTGCAAACAGTGACCACAGAACTGACTGTGCCTGTTGATGAGATGGCTGTTAGTGCCTCCTCGCCTGTGTGAGCACAGCCCCTCCCGGTAAATCCTCCCATCAGGCAGCTTCAGACCGCGCAGGTCGTTCCAGTGGCTGGAAACCTAAATTGCACCAGATGGTGAAAGGAAGGGATTGTAATCCAGCTGCACATGCTGCTTTCTAAGTGTTATAAATAGAAGATGAAGAGATGCGCTGGCTTTGATTTGGATCTGAATTGTGGGGTTGCTTTCTTACTGCATTTTTCTGTTAGAAGAGAGTTCACCTTAGAATAGCTTTATTTTATTTTGGCTATTTGTGGATGACAGCTGGTAGCGCATCAGTTTGTATGTTTGTGAGGGATAAGAGGGCATTTATGTCCATGGGAAGTGACCAACAATAAAAAGATGGGCTCTGCAGGGTGGGCTGGCAGGCCTTCGGTCAGTGGAGACCGAGGAGGAATTAATTTGACCGTAAGTGCAGAAGTCATCCCCATAGAGCTGCTTGCACACTCTCAGCCCTTTTACATGCACACCTGAGAATTACAGCTATTACATCTCCTCCAAAGAGCTTTCTGTCCAAACAGCTGCGAAGAAGTACCTGGATGGAGTATGGGATACCCCTTGGCACCATGATGCTGGCCATCTCCTGGTTGTTTTCCAGCTTCTTTTTAAAATTGCCACTTTCACCATTTGTAAAAGCTACATCTCTCACTTCTTCTGCAGAGTAGTATATCCCCTCCCCGCACCACCCAAACCACTTCTGGTAAAAATCCATCCTGCAGGAACAGGACTAGCTGATCTTTAAAGCTCCCTTCCAGCCACGACCATTCTATGGACAAGCATTGCCTGTCTTCTCTCTGCATCTCAAAATCATCAACATCTTGTTCACATGTTCCATGTGACTCTCTGCTTTCCGTCCTATGTTTCCCTTACCAAATACTGTTTGGCTTCTGCTTTTTGTGCATCATGAAAACACAAGCCTTTAACTCTCTTCATCATTCCATGGCTTTGCTGCTGCTTTTCCTGTGTTACACTTTCCTCCTTATTTACCTCTCCAACTTGCAGCCCAGTAGGGGACAAATTAGCGTGAAAATACACCTCCTAACGTGTAGATAGATCTTTAGTATGCACTACTAACCGAGCACCATGATCCTTCAGTAATAATAGGAAACAGCTTGACTCAGCATAATCTTCCCACAAAGCTGCTGCTGAAAATTAATCACAATTATGTTGGTGTGCTTTTGTTTGTGGAAAAAATTAGAAATCTCACAGTTCCTTCTGAATGTGTTTTATATTTAAATGTTATACCTTACAGAGCTCTAGGCCTCTGAAACCCCTAAAATGAGTATCATTTTTAGTATTTAAAGTCTGCTATTTCATAACTTGGGAGATTTCTGTGTTGTTTTAATTGCCAAGATGTTTTGAACTAATGTCTTGGATGAAGCATTAGTCAATTACGAATGCAAGCTGGGCTTCAGAGTCTATTCAAATGCTGGAAATAATTGGCTATTTTGCAAGCAAGCTAAAATGCTTTTACTTAATGAGGTTTCAGTCTTACACTTCTAAAGTGAACCCCCATACTCTGTCCTGATCAAAGCAAACACGGTGAAACTCCAGCCTAAACCCACATTGGCCACTTGGAAAAATGAGAAGTCTTAATGCTTTAGAGTATTTTCATATACTGTCATTATAGCTTCAGCATTAATGGAGTACCTTAAGCACTACAGAGGGAAACACAGAGTCCTTTCCTCAGAAAAGGAATAAAATTAACATTGGTAGTAAGCACTGAAAAGCCACCCCCATGCAAATCTTGGCTCAAAGTTGGCAAAGTTGCTATATCCTTTGAGATGTCCCCATTTTAGGAAAAGTATTTGGTGCACAGTCGTCAGCTGTGGACTGGAAGGGACTTTTACAAACCATCTAGTCCAACTCTCCTGCCGTGGGCAGGGACACCTTCCGCTTGACCAGATTGCTTTACACTGTTTCTTTTGGATGGGCAGGGAAGGATAGGCAGGACAAGGAGAGGTGGGGTGTTTCGGGTTGTTTTAATTATGGGAGTGCAAGGTGATTCTCCTAGGATTTCCCTCCTCTCTCTGTGCTGTAATGAATAAGCAGGAGTTGGTAGCATTCTCTTGTGACAAAAGGAGGAGGAGGAGAGAGGGAGGCAGGTCACAGGTTTGCAGCCTGGGGCAAGGCCATCAGACCTCCCGTTAGTCCTTTGTCTCAATGGAGAGGCAGCCAGAAAGCCCGGTGCAAGAGGATCCACGGTCCTGCCAATCCTTCCCAGAGAGGATCCATGGTCCTGCCAATCCTTCCCAGAGAGTGTTCGGCAGCTTCTTGAGAACTGCCGTATTTTGGGGACAATGTCTGGGTTATGCTGTTTTCTAGTGAGTGATGAAACCAGCATTTCAAATACATTCACAATTAGCCCTATTAATGGGAAAACAATGTGGGCAGCTGAAGGTGGTTTGAATTGGGCATTGGGCTCCTGTGCTGTCTTGAGTCAAAGGACAGTATTCTCCTGTTTGAGATATTTGTTATAACTGCTGTCTCTAAACAGTATTTATGAATGAAAAAATTCATAAGCATTCTTTTTGCACTTAATTAAAAAAAAAGTTTTAAGAATTTTTTAAGTTGCCTCAATTTTTATAAATAAATTTAATTTTTCTGTGTAGAAATTTGCCACATTATAATTGAAAACCTGAATTTAACCATCTATTTTAGAAAAGCCTGAACTCAGTTTATTAGGTTCCATTTTTATTTTTGTTATATTCTTTAAAATACAAACATGAAAAACTGAGAACGCCATTTTGTTCCAGTTAACTTGTTTGGAGATAATGGGTTGCATTCTGCTTTTTTTTTATGTGAATTCTACCCTACAGCACAGGACAACCAGCTCTCTAAAACCTGTTACACGGATATTGTATTTTAGAATAGATTTTGTTAGGTTAGATTGCTTTAATCTTAGATAAAATGATTTATAGCAAATTTCCTGGTATGGACAAAAACTACATGGATATATGTGAAAGCCTGGGCTTTCCTCCTGTTGCTGTGATGTGGCCATGTGATGGAAATCAAAGTATTAAAACAGATACATGGCCATTTCTTTCAGATTGAAGGCTGCAAAAGGCAATTCATTAAAATCTTAAGAAAAGCAGCAGAAGAAATAGGAATTCACCAGGGAAAATAACTGGGTTTGGGTTTTTCTCTTTCTCGCATGGCAAAGAGGAGGTTAACAGCTTCCAAGAAAAGCTTTTGGAAAAAGGGAAAAGGGTGGCTTGAATGAGATGGACCCAAATCAAAACTCTATTAAATGTAAGATTGGCCAATGAAATGACAGTTCTCATATTTTTATTTTTGTCTCATATTTATTTTAGACAAGATCTTGAATGCATGTCAAAGTCCACTGACATATCACTAAATCAGTTTTGTCAAGTTGCCTGTCACTCTGTAAGGCAGCAAATATTAGATAAGGCTGATAGCAATATCTTGATACACTGTAATCAATTAAGAGGGCGGAACATCCACCATCACCTCGGCCTGAAATCAGTTCTAATTTAGACATTCAGAGTTCGTCAGCTTCTATTGCTTCACCCTTCTGAATTGTAATTTTGTTTGCTCTTATCTTGACATAAATTTGCCTTGTTTAAAATGAATTGTTTGATTACAAGATGATATTGATTACCACAGTTGTTAAAAAGACTAATTGATTTGTTTCTGCAGTGATCTTGAGGAGAAGAGCGGAAGGAAGAAAAGAAGCTATAGCAACAGTAACGCAGCAGAAGAAATGCTGCTGAAGAGAAAGAAGGCGAAAATCAGCCAAGAGGAAGACCCCTATTTGCCGCTAGATACTGGGCTTTCTCTGGCGGAGGACGAAGAGCTTGTGCTGCATCTGCTCAACAGTCACAGCTAATTATTTTTCTGCACATTTTCTTTTCTGGGACATCTCCACAATTTTGTCAGTAGTCTACACAAAATGGATTTGGCATCTGGGCAGCTGGGTACCAGTGGACGTAGATAAATGAGTTTGAGTTCCATGTGCAATGGGATTGCCTTAGATTGGCTCATAGATTATAGGCAATATTTAGGTTGATTTACAAGGCTTTCTAAACCAACTTTCCAACCTAAATCCCCAGATGTCATTTTACGTAACACGTTCATAATTCAAAATCTCCGAGTTTTGAAGCAATTATCTTTTTTTATTTTAATCTTGCTTTAAATATAAACAGGATGATCCTTTCTTGACTGTCAGGTTTGTTATTTTTGAAGATAAATGTGTACTGAAATTATTAAAGAAGAAATACTGTTGGCAGCTCAAATCGTATTACTTGCACAGAAGAAAAAAAATGCAGTTTATTTTTATCATGCACATATTTTAAAAAATTTTAATAAACTTTTCTGAAGCCTTGGTGTAAACTTTCGCTGTCTCTTTCACCTTTGTTATGAGACCCCTGTGTTACCATTTCTGTTATGAGTCTATTGTTATTATCGTTTATATTATTCTCTGGTTATCATTTCTATTATGATTCTGTCTCTGGTGTTAGGCAGTTTTAGAAGCTAAAACTTCGACTCTTGCATTTGAATCCCATATGAATGAGAATGCAGAAAGGCAGGGCGTAACACTGCCTGATCAAATTGGTTACAAGGTAGATTTTTTGCGGCAGACTTAACAGCTAGAAATGAGCTACTTGGCTTTGCTATGACCAAATAGAATGAAGAAAAATTATGTATTTTTGAGCATATTTTCCAGTTTCATCCCATCAAACCATGATTGTTGCAGATTTTGTGCCTACTTCCCCATGACCACGGCACCTTGATGAACAGGAACAAGATATATGCTGCATGGGGGAAGAAGCAGGCAATCTCTCTGAAGTAAAATGTTAATACAATACCAGAATCTTGGTAGGTTTTCTTCTCTTGTTTGCCCCCAAATGCCAGAGCTGTCCTCTTTCTTGCGTTCCTGACTGTCCCTTCAAGAATACTGCATATCGTGCAATAAAAAGCAGGGTAGACCCTTGCAGGCAATATGGAGCATGTTGGAAACTCCTGACAGTTTTATACATCTCCTAAATGAGCCAGGCAAAGGGAAGGCTGCTGTGGGGGAATGGAAAAGAGCAGGAAAATCCAATGTTTTGTTTGCTGACACAAGTTTTTTTGACAGCAAACAGGCATGTAAAGTGATGATTGCCTGTTTTCAGCAGATGTGTGTCTTAGTGGAGCTTATATGGCAAAGTAGAGACTAAAACACTGAGTAGGTACAACTGCCTGAGGGCTTTCCCCTGTTGCTTCCCTTCAGCAAATTGTAAAGTTTACATTGTCTCAAAAACTTTTAAGTGTTTGGTCTTCCCCTCATCTGTATGAAGAACACATTAAAGTAAATACTCCTTTTTTTCAGTTTCACTTTTTCCCTGTTTTTGTTGCAGAAATCTGTCAGCACTGATTCAGCACAAGCCCTTCCTCTGCCTGTACCTTGTGCTCTTTCAGCTCAGTTACCCAAAACTGAAAATATACTGCAAATTCTTGTCTCCAAATGTTGCTTTCACTGCTCTGCCAGCAGGCAGGGTATCATAAAAACAATATTACAGGCAGAGCACATCTGCCATCTGCTCCTTCCTGACAATGTGGAACGAGAAGAAATGACTGAGCTTCACAAACAGCTAAACATGAAGGATGGGACCTGCTTGGCAGCTGATGCACGGTGGTGTTTACTCTGCGGTCCCATGCTGGGCCTGGAAAATACTGCGGTCTGGGAATAGTATTGCTGATGAATTTATTAATGAAGAAGGATCCAATATGGTGCTGTTGTGACTGTGCTTGGGCTCCATTGCGTGAACGGCTACAGTGAGGGTGATGAGCAGCATCAACAAATGCCTCTGCACTGGGATAACAGAGGTCCTGCTCCTGCAGCCATGGAGGAAGGCGGTAGACCTTGTAGGTGCAAGGAGCACAACAGAAAGTGATTCAAAGATGAGCGGGATGTAGATGATAATGCCAACAGTGGTGTGCATGTCTTATTCATAGTGTACTTTGCCATGGGGCTGTTGTTTTGCACATCACCTGATGTCTCTCAACTCAAATCTTTGCTCTGAGAAGGTTGAACAACATTGGGATCAACAACTATGTTCAACAAGCAGAGCAAACAAAAGATTTACCATTTCTTGCTGGAATATTCTCATTCATATGCGGGAGTGCAAGAGAAGTATTCTTACCCAGTGAGCAGTAAGACTAACAAAACTAAAAAAATTACATATATTGGATTGTGCTGCACTACTGGTCTTGTGATGTTTTCATTGTCTGCATAAAATAATATTTCAAGTGCTCTTTTGTATTTTTGGGGTAATGGAGTTTCTAATGGACTTGTGTTGTCTGACACAGAGCCATTGTTTTTTGTTGTCTACTTCAAACATAGCTGTTCTTGAGGGGAGGCGTTTGTCTATGGTGTGACTCCCACAAGAATGGAGCCATCTGAAAAAGTAGAAGAAAGGGACTTAAGGCAGATGCTCCATGTGACGAGCGTACTAGGGGCAAGGAACTGCTGTCTGTGCTAGAAAGAATAAGACCAAAAAAAGCCCAGATTCTGCATTTTGAGGCAGTGGCTGTGGTTCTGGGTTTTCATTCCTGTAGATCTGTTTTAAGATCTACCAGCTGAAAATCTTTTTTAAGAGGCTCCTCACCAGCCCAGTTTTTAGCTGTGTTTCTGGCGTAACAAAAGAAGTGCAAAGTGCACAAACCAAAATGTTAATCTCAGAAATGCAAGGATTGACTTGACAGAAGTGTGTTTTCCAGGAATCTTGTGTGCATTTCACCCCCATGGACCTCTCAACCATGATCTTTCTGCCAAAAGACCTGGTGTTTGTGTCCAGGGCTAACCGGCAGGTGGAGTGGGGCCAGGTGTGGATACCAACCTCCTGGTTGCAGATACGATACATGGTATGGGTTTCAGGCTTCTTCTCATCCCTATAGGCTGTAGCCCTCCACAAGCAAGGGAGGGAGAGCCCCTTTGGGGACTCCTTTAGCATGGGTAGCAAGGTCTGTGTGTGGTGGTGAGTATTTTCCAAGACCAGTGACGGGAGACAATCTTAAATTGCCAAGCAGGAAATCTTTTTTTAAATAATGAATTTTCATATTAGTTTGCATTTGTTCTTTACAATGATAGTGGTTGTTTTCCCTCTGCTGCTAGAATGGTTCCAGTGTAGTTTAAGACTAAATCTAGTACATTTAGCTAATTCTGAGGATGTTTGTTAAACGTTTATATAATGGTACAGTTTAGCAGGCTCTTATTCAGAGTCAAGTTTTCTTCTTGTTGCATACATAACACTAGGGGCATTTGTTTACAGGATAATTCATTACAATCTGCTTGAAGTGTCTTTTGGATGGAAACTGGAAGTCAGGTAAAAGTCGTGAGACCATTGAAGAGTTTGGGTTTTTTAAATTAGTTACATAGACTGACACTGAATGTGCTAGCGACTGGGGGTGTCTAGCTTGCGGTATCTTTATGAGGTCTATAAAATGTGTCATTGCAAGAATATCGTTCTGCCTCAGCATCAGAGAAATTTCTGTTAGGTGTTCACTTTGTAGAGACCTTAGTGATGCAGCACATTACATCGTCTGAAGAATTTTAAGAAATTTTAACTCTAGCACAAGTGGTTGCAAATTAACATTTTACATTTTAAATGAGTATTTTCCTTTAAATATTGTATGAATAGAAATAAAAAATACTTTTTTTTTATTCCTCCTGCAACTGACTGAGTATAGCTAGAGCATTGACTGGTGTGTCCTGCTCTTTGGCCAGGCTCATAAAGAGAGAGAAATGCCTGAAGCAAAACATTAAAAATGAGAGAGCTGTGGTAGAGAGCATTCGATTCAGACTATAAAAAATTGTACAAGATCTGAAGATACTGAAGTGACCCTGTGGGTTCCTATAATCCTGGATACATATGATAAAACTGATATAAAACACAAGGAGAAAATGCCTCTTAGTAATGGTTGCAAATGGATATTTTTCTTTATCTTGCTGCTCTCCAGTTTGACCTGATTGATGCTTATTTCTTGTGAGAGGTTGAGTATGCCTTGTGGAAGGGATGCAAAGCTCTGGTAGGTGGCTGCTGCAGAAATGGCTGCGGTGGTTCGGGATGTTGTTGCTTTTATGCTGGAGGTCACTATCCCAGCCTTAACCTTCCTCTGACTAATAACCTGAGGTTTAAATTAACCTGGTCGGTTTTGTGCTGAAACAGATGAATCCTTACACTGTTCACTTTGTTAACTGGGCAGCGGGCTGAGACCAGGCTGGTGAAGGACAGTAACACTTTCCTGTACAGCAGCCACTTTTGCTGTTAATTTGATAGGAACTTCGAGCAGAGTGTAGCCAAACCTTGCACCCAGTGTGCTTCGAGCTAGAAGATCCAGAACACATCTAACTCCAAGAGAAATAAAATTTCCAATCAATAGTTTTAGTAAGAAAAGAGTATTACCTTTTGCTTTTTAACCATATTTCATTCGATTTCTTTGGTTTATTGCTCTCCTCTCTGGTGTCTGCAGCTCCTCTGAATTTAGTCTCATCCTTTCAGATTAATGTTTTATTCTCAGAAGGATCTTCAAGTTTTATCTTTAAAAGGTGGAACTAGATGCCAGAAAATTGCATTGTCGTCGTCTTTGTAAATCATAAAAATTACTATTGAGGCTTTAGTCTATACCAAGTGAACACTTTTATAATGAAGTACTCCCCAAACTTCAAAGGCAAACGAGACAGTCAAATTCATCAATGAATTAGAAAGCCTAATGCAGAAGATTCTTTTCAGGCCTGTTAGGAGGTATTGCTGTGATTAAATCAGTAGCAAGAAGTTGATCTGTTCCAAGAATGCCTTGTGCGTTGCCTATTTTTGTCCATGTCTGGCCAGAAGCCACGTTTTGCAAAGAAAACTATTCATCAGATTCAGTCATGTAAAAATGATTGCTTAAATTACACTGAGCTATCAGCCAGCGGATTTACCCAGGAGTGGAGTCTCTTGGGTAGATGCTATCTATAAGTTTTGCACATCATCGGAGACGTGTTTTGTCTATAAAATATAGATAAGTTTAATTAAACTAAATTAGTTTTGTTGAGCAGTTTTTTAAATCCTTTCGAGTGGAGAAGTAGCTGTGCTGAGATTTCAGCTGCATTAGGAGGAAACTAATGAGCATTGTTTTCCTAATCATGTATGGGATCCTGGAGGAAGATAATGTTCCTGGCTATGGCCTCTCCGGGGCTACAGAAGTCCTCTTACTCATGCTCAGCTTGTCCCTCTGATGCTAAGCCTAAGATGTTATGAAGAAGCCATGTGTAAGTACAGGCTGTAAATTGAACTTGCTGTTGCTGGTGTTGGTGTGCTTTAGCTTACAAAATGGTATTTGACTTTTTTTTTGCAAGTCCACATTGTCCTGTACTTCATAAGGAATTAAAATGATTCCTCCAATCTATGTTTAATAACCATACTCATGTGATCCTTCCCACCGATTGTATTTGATTACACTGAAATACAATTTGTTTTTATTCCATGAACTCAGTGAAAGCTAATGAATATAGGATAGGAACTAGCTTAAGCTTGCTGATCACTACAAATATCTTAAAAATCACATCTCAGCAGGTTACACGTTTTTTTTATGCCACTGCTCGGAGTACAGATTTTATTTATTTGGAGATGTTACCACGCCTTTGTGGAAAATGCTGGGATTTGTTTGTATTTTCTTAAAGTACGTCCTAATGTGAATCATTTCCCCCAGCAATGAGGTGAGTCTATGCCAGCATGCTCTCAGTTGCACTCAGAAACTTCCTGATGTGCTTCAAACTGGTGCCCTGACTTGTCCATAAAAGGGCTGCTCATGGGTGGGCAAGTGTGCCTTGCCCTGGGGCTGATCCAGCGTGGGGTCTCCAGCCCTGGGCTCTGGAGTTACCCCTGCTCCCTCGTAGGCAGCCGCTTCCACGAGTAACACGAGAGATGGTAAAAAGCCTCTTAAACCCTCCAGGGAGCCATTTCTGACTAAGGTGACAAGAGTTATGGGGCTTAAGTTGTAAGTCAAGCGAGACCATCAAACCGGGTGTTGGGGGTGTGCTGGTGTCCACACCTAGCACGTGAAGTTCTTCGTCCCTTGGGTGGTCCAGGCACCCCCAGGCCAAGTTCTGCAGCGATGAGGTGATGGAGTGGCTGGAGCTGATGGCCCAACTTGAAACGAGGTGATTGACTGAACCTTTACAATTCAGTATTTGACTCCAGGTGGGAATTTTGGACAGTGCTAGAAATTCTCCTGGACGCAATTCCTGCTGTGTCCAGTCCAGTTTGTATGCCCTCATTAACATCCTGGGCAAAGTGTCCCAGACACCTGCCTGGGCCATTATGGGCAGTTAAGACATTTGTAAATAGTCAATAGAAACCGCTCCTTCAAACACGGTTGCATAGGACAGTCTTTTGTATGTAAAGATATTTAAAGGAAGTTTTACATGTAGTTAAGGTACATCAATAGCAGTGCATTATCCATGTGGAAGGATGGTCACAGGACCAGGATGAACTGGATGCCAAGAACTGAGCAGAACAGTGGTTTGAGGAATGTCTCCTGATCCAGCTGTAGATGCTGCTCAAGGACCCTTGCAATGGACACTCTTGTTGCCACCAGAAAGCAGATGATCATCCAGTTGGGATATTTGATTCTCCATGTGAGTGCTACCCTGTGCCAACTTCCCAACTTTTTCCTTTTAACAAACAGTGCCTGTGAAACCCCAACGTTACTGGTTTGGGTGAAATGGTCATTAGTGGGTACAGAGAAAGCAGAGAAATGCTGGGAATTCAGCAAGTGAATTGGTGTTATCCAACACCATATTGCACGCCCAGGTGACCGCAAATCAGCCTGCAGATGGATCCCGTTCCCTGAAGGGAAACCAGGTGTCCTGCTCACAATTTCCAGGTCATGGTAAGTGGCACAATTCCTACATGGATGCTGCTAAAGTTGGTCTTGACCTGCAGGAAAGGTTGTGTGATGGAGATCTGGGGTATCGTTAAGAAACAATAGAAAATAACCAGCGTGGTTCCAATGAGCAGCAAACATCCCGTTTCTCTCTAACAGTGACATGCACAGAGTGGTGCACAAGCCCCTTTCTTCCTCCAGATGAAGAATGGTATTTGCCTTTCTCTGACTCTGTAAAGCTTTCCATCCTACATTGGAAAATAAGAACATCTGATAGCCTTGAAGCTATCAAGCTTGTCTTTGGCATCCTCTTGCCAACTCCCCCCCCCATCACAGGGGGAGAAAGAGTCCCTAGCAGAGGCACGGGGCTGGCTCTGGCTGATGTCCCTTGGCAAACCCCCGTGCTGCAATGTAAGGCAGTGACAAGGTGACATGAGGATGTCAGCTGTCAGGGGCTGGGCCAGGAGCTTTCTTCTAAGCCTGCATCCTCACTGACAAGTTCTGGGCTTGTTGTGTTTTTTTTTAACTCCATAGATTTGTTTTCCTAATCTTGCACCTCATGGAAAGGCAGTGGAGGGGGTTGCAAGGGATCAGGATGCAGGGGAAGGTGAGGGTGCAGGGGGCAAGGCTCCTTCCCTCAGGCTGTGCTCCTGTCCAGCAGCTGCTCTGTGGCTGCTGGGATGGATGGGCCTTGACCCACGCAGCTGTTCAGAGTTGTCACCATAAAGATGAGTTCTCCAGCGTAAGGAATCGAGTGCACTGGGTAGGATGAAAAGCTTGCATTTCTTAAATATATGTAAGAATGTGCTAATCTAGTTCCTTGTCTAGCGACTAATTAAGCCCATTTACTCTTTCTGCCTCTTGTACATGCTGATACATTTTTTGCAAACTGATTTGCTTTTTCAGCACCTAATTTTCAGCACAAACAATACCAAGTTGTTAGTGATGTAGAATTTCCTGGCTAAAGAGCAGCTCTCCTCGAGAAACTTGCTAAATAAAATCAAGGGAGGGTAAAATTCTGCATTAAGCTCTCCTTTTTTCCCCCACCGAATTTACCCTGCTATGCTATGTTATTCTTCGTTCCATGTGGTGGAAGAGAAGGATGGGAGTGCGAGATTTGGCCACCTTCACCCTGCTGCAAACCCCCTCTGCCTGGGGCTGAGCAGCTGCCACAATCCCACCCTGGGTGGGACCTGGATCGCAGCATTGCTCCGCTAAGGGAGGGCACTGGGAAGATGCCCAAGCCCCTGACAGCGGTGTCTGCAGGGGCTGCGTAGAGACAAGTGGCACAGATTTAAACCAAATGCTGGGAAACGTTCAGCAGGACAAGGAGTAAGAAAACACCAAGGAAAGCAAAGTCAGGAGTGAGACACTGGCGTGGGAAGTGGCCAGTGTCTTCTGCTGCCTACTGAAGTCTGTCTGGGCCCCTCAGAGATAGCTTGGGTAGGTTTGGCCATGGGGAGATGTCCTCTCCTGGCTGTCAGTGGCTGTCTGCTCCGGGGAGGCTGTTCCTGTCCTGTGGGTGCAGTGATGGGGGACAGGTATGGGCAGTTGTCCCCAAGGGCTGCCACAGAAGCCCATGCCAATGCAGTCCTTTGGTCTTTTCTGAAATTTGATTGAATCCTCTCGGGTTATTTGACAACTGTGACACTCCAAATATGCCATTTTGCAAGACTATGTCTTTAATATAAGCTCTTTCATTGCATTAGCTACTCAGAATTATTTTGAATGTTCAATATACGACTCTCTCTGTGATAATATAAAGTCTTAGGCATTTAACAACAATTCACATTCACATTTCTGTTGGATAATATTCAATATCTCACCTAAATATTCTCCTCTGTATTGTAAATATTCATCATTTTTCCCATCTACTCCTGACTGCCTGCACAGACACTGAAATTTTCTTTCTGTCAGTCAAGTCATAAAGCATTAAGAGGGGCAGTTTTTCTCAGCTAAGTGAAAATATGAGCTTGTCTACTTAGCTCTGCAGCAATGTTAGCATCCATTCCCTCTTCAGTTAATGTATGTGGCTGCAGCAGCCTCAGCTTCTGCAGGAACAAGTAACACCACACAATCGTGTGCTGAGTGTTTTATTAGGGAAAGACAAAAGCTCGGTGTTTACCACAAAGCTGTGGTAAATCATCTAAAACACCCCTCCATGCCTGCTGTCAGCCATTTTCCTGGTCTGCAGGACAGACAGTACCTGCTCTGGAGCAGCCCAGCAAAATGCCTGTGGTCCTCCCCTGCGAGGGGCCAGCAGTGGCCCGAGGACTGTCAAGGAGCTTGTGCCTTGTCTGCCACCAGCTGCAGTGGCTCTGCCCAGCGTGTTGCAGTGATCACTGTAATGCCTCTTTCCTGCCTGTGAGGCATCTCGTCTCCTGTTGCAGGCTCCCAGCCGCAAAACCTCCAAAGACTATGATTCTATGATCCTGACTGTCTGGGCAGACTATCCACCTTCTCCAGCACCTATTTACCACTGCCCTCTGTCCCCGTGGCCATCTGGTTTTGGTCCCTGAGCAACTGCCCTCAAAGCACAGCCCTTGAACCCAAGCTGAGCGGTCCCTTAGAGTATGACCAGGGACGTGCAGGGCAGAGGACGATACTGCAATCCTTCAGCAGTGCTCCCATGTGTGTGTGCCCCTGTGAGGATGATCTTTTCTGAAATGTGGGGTTGCTGACTCCCAGGTCAGGGCTGTGCACTCTCCTTTCACCAGAGGCAAAGCTTCCCCCACATCAGTCCTTGTGTACTTCAAGGACAGAGTCTGTCTCCAGGCAGCTCTCATGGACCATCCACAAAGTGTTAATTGGCTATCTGTGGAGAGTGTCTTGCTTATATGTGCATATTTTTTATAAGAACATAAAACTTGACAGATTCATCATGGTTCATGCATGCTTGAAGTGAAAAAGGTGTCATCTCTCCACTGTTGCCCATTATATGTCATCTGAAAAGTGCTCCCTAACACTCAGCGTCCCCTCCAGCAGGACCACCGTCCTTGGCTCATCTGTTCCACCACGAGAACTGTTGAGAGAACGACCTGATTTTATTTTGCAACTCCAGGGAGCATCCCTGGTGCTCCAGGTGCTCTCTGGACAAGCAGTGCCCTAGATGGACGCTGAGCCTTCTGGACTAGCATTGAGAAAAGAATATAAGTTCTTAAGAGGCTGACGTAACGCCCAGTGTAAGAAAGATCACAGTGAGCAGAAATGAACCATGATCAACTGGAAGACAAAGGAGAAATTTTTCACTTTACTAAAAACGTTGCATTGAGTTGCCACATCATTAAGGAAACCATGATCTTGATCAGATTAATGGCTGATTCCCCTATGAAGAGCGTCTTCAGTATTATGTATGAACACTAATGAAAATCTGTCTAGCATAGCTCGTTTCAATTAAAAATCAGTGTTTCGGCTGCCACTTGCCAGTTTGGGATTCAGCTGCAGCTAATAAAAGTGCACAGTCTCTGCTGAGAGTTTTAAGGATCCCATTTTACAGCGTGTTACACTCATTTTACGAGCAGGGTTGTTGATCCCAGGTGAACACGGAGCCCGCAGCAGAGCCGGGAAGGGAACCTTGGTTTACAATGGTCTTTTAGGTGCAAATCCTGATGGTGCCTCCGGCTTTTGTTCCAAAAGGAGGCACCAAGTTTGTTGTGAGCCACCTGTTAATTCCCTCTCATGCACATCAGTGCCTGAAGAACTGCTGGCACCAACCTACTACCCTTGTTTGAAAACAGCAGGAAGAATGAGGACCTCTCTATGTATTTATGACAATGCTTCAAGGACTGCTTGAAGCATCTGAAAGTCACCAAGTCAACTCTTTGAAATGTTTGGCACTTTCTGTGCCTCAAGGTCAGCAATGAAAGTCCTGCTGATTTGTTAAGAGCAGAGGTAGCTTCAGGGCTGATGTTTCTGAAAAAAGCCTCACTTTGACCCCAGCTCCAGAGAAATGATGCCCCAGCTTGTGACCTGTCTAATGCAGAGCAGCACTTACTGGATGGAGCTGCATTCGAGAACCTAGATTTAGCCAAAGTCTTGTGAAAAAGTAGCCAGTGAGGCTGTCTCAGGGGCAGCTCCAGGGAACCGCTTTGATTTCTGGGCAGTGGTACAGTTGTATCAGTGGGGAGGCCTGGGTGGAGAGGAGAGTGGGTTTTCAGCTACTGATGTCATCGTAAGTATTGGCATAGGCTTCTTAAAAAGTCCATGTAGGAAATCCCTGCATGGGAAGGAGAAGGGAGAACAGGTTCTTAAGGAGACTTTGTGAAAGCTATTTTCTTGTCTCAGGTTCCTTGCAAAGACACAGTCAGGAGAGTGAACCTTGGCAAGAAAAAGAGGCTGTGACCCAGCAAAGCTTGTGTATGGGGCTGGAAAGGGGGAAGGGGAGGGCTGGATTCCCCAGTCTGGGAAAGGGGAAAGAGACGCATGTTTCACTGGGGACCTGGTGAGGGAAGAGTCCTGGGCATGTCCTGCTGTTGTGGTGAGCTGGGACGATGGATTAAGCATGCTCCAGAGCTCCACGCTCTACTGCAATAACGCACATTGGTGTTGGTCCATCAAAATCCCAGTTTCTCCCAGGTTTACTTGTTTGCCAATGGACTCTCCCTCATTTCTTCTTTACCCAGAGCCATTTCTCATCCTGAAAGGAGGAAGCTGCCAGGGCTTTTCAGCAGCACCAGTGCTGAAGCATAATTATGCCACCAAGTACCTCTCACATTTCGATAAGGAGTTGCTGGGGTTGTCTGCTTGCTCCCTTGCTTCCTCCAGGTGATAGCTGATCTTGTTGGAGAACACGACTGCAGAAGCACCAGCACTGAGGTGTGGCAGGATCATGGGCATTTAAGGCTGATACAGCTGTGGTGGTCGTCTATACCCTTCCAATCCAGGCTGCTTGTCTATAGGCAGTAGCTTCAGAGCCATGAGAAAACACTGGTGGAGCTCTGCAAGAGTGTTAAGGTTGCTCTGCCCTCATTGCTGGGAAATGCACAGCACTGCTGCGTTGTGGAGACCTGCCCTGTCTCACCAGTGATGGTAAGGCTATATCTATCTATCTATCTATCTATCTATCTATCTATCTATCTATCTATCTATCTATAGCTTCCATAAAAGGATGTTAAACTGGGCTGAAGATGATGTGGCCAGCTGGGACACTTTGGGACAATTTTCTTGTACAAAAATCCTCTGTCTTTTTGGCCTTCAAGAGCATGAGCTGTGTAGGGATGGGGTTTGCCAGGCTGCCTTTTGCATAGCTGAGCCCAGTCCAGAGGGGACTGTGGCCACTTCAGAGAGACAAACTGTGCATGAGGCAGGCACTGGGCGAGATTGGGCTGCAGCCTTCTACTGCTCTCTGGGAGGCTACCTGTGCTGTCCCAGAAAATGTGGTGGTTGATATATGGAAAAAGTATTTTTGTTCTTTTTAGATCACTTTGCAATTTTTTTTTCTCTATGGCTTACAAAGAATAATCTATTTTATAAACCAAATCCTGCTTGAATACAGTTCTTTGGTTAATGTGTTGACCTTTTTAAAGGAGGGAAAAGTACTTGGCTGTTTTCTGGCACTTCCTGACCATAACTGTGCGTGTGGAAATGAAACTGCAAAGGTGAGTGGTTAATTTTACCAGCCTGTATCTTTTGTTGCAGAGCACTTCCTGTATCTGTTATTTTTTCAGGAATTTGCACTTGATACGAATACAATACAAGACTGTATTTGTACATACAGTACAACTGCTGAAGTCATTACACAGAGTCATGAAGGGGTTGTAATTCATTGTAATGATAAGAATGAGAAGCTGTTCAAAGGTGCCCTATATTCAGGAGAGAAAACAGAAAGTTCCTTTGTCTATGAAGCAGATTTGATGATGGTCTGAAAATATTCAAGGCAAGACCTTGCTCTGGAGCTACTGTAGGCAATAGCAGCACACATTAGCATTGAACGTAGCCCCCGAGCTCACTCCAAGTTCATTTTGCTTTCTCTCCTGAAGCAAACAACAGGTTTGTCATTGAAGTTGGTGGCTGACAAGACAAAGATGCAGAAATTCTTGGAATGAGACAACAAGGGACTGATTTTGCATCCACAAAACCTGAGCTCAGATGAGAAAAACCCATCATAATCCCTGCTCTGGCACTGGTCTTAATTATTGTTTATTTAACATAAGAGAGGTTCTGCCAAGCAGAAGACAAGACTCCAGGTAGACTGTTTCTGGGCTCATCCTCCATCTAGAAGAAATGTGCAGGGCCTGTGACAAGGGGGGCCACGTCCCCAGAGGGCTAATTCCAGCCGCTGAGGAGTAGCCTGGGAGGAAGGGCCATTTCCAAGGGTCCTGTTTACCAGGACCAAGAGACTTCTATGTTGTCCCTTCTCTGTCCAGAAGTTTAGCTGGTGGCTACCAGCATCACCCTAATGGAGCTGTGCCACTTTAAACCAGCTGTGGGTTTGCCTGCGCCGTATATTAATGTGAAACGTGAGCACAAACCTGGTGTCTTCAGTGCAGGAGGTGAAGGGACTGGACGTCAAAACAGATAGGCATCACCCGGGAGCAGGGGCAAGGTGGGGAAAGGGTTGCCCTGTAGTGGACGCTGGGCTTTGAGTACTTTGAAGCCCCCTGGTTCGGGATGATGGATGCTGTTACTGCCCTGCCCGCGAGCTTGTTGCTGCTTCCCAGCTTACATTCAAACACTTCATACTAATGATCATTTATTGCGAGCAGTAATGCAAATGTGTTCTCACCAGTGATATGAGAAATCTGCCGTTGTCTCAGCTTTTCTTCTGGTTTGACAAGTGCTTTATAGCAGGCGATAACAGGCCCCGACACAGCTGAGACGCTCCCACAGCATTTTGTACCACTGTCAGTTTAGCCGAGCTGACTTGTGATCCATTTTCAGGGCTAATGAGAGATTTTTTTTCCTTCAGCATGTAGAAGCATTTCTGTGAGATGTTTTCGTTGGGCAACAACCTCTTGTTTGATCCTAATTGTGTGTCCTGGGTGGTCTTGCTCTGGGAGGAAGGCTCTTCAGTGCTGGAGCTCACGCCTGATTCCCTGGGGCACAGATGTCCCCCGGCATCCCACAGAAGAACTTGGGTTGCTCCTGGTTATGGAGTCTCAAAATGAAGCGTAAATGCATCAATGTCACTTCAAGGAGTTTCAGATGCTGCTCAGATGGACAGGAAATACATGGGACTTCTTTAGAAGTGTACATTAATAGCCACTCTCCTATTAGAAATAGGATTTAGCAGAGGGATTTGGGATAAATGCAAATTTTTGTTATTTTGGGTTTTTTTTCTGGTATTGCATACAGATTTTGTTGGCACCAAGGTAGCACCAAGAGGTGGCTTCTCAGAAAAATAAAGACAGCTTTGCCATGTAATGCACAGCTTGAGGCTCAGGACAGTGATTAGCAATGTTAGTGGTATTGCTGCTGTTATACAGGTGTCATTTCTCTGCAATGAGAAGTACCAGAAAAAAGCTTGCAACTGTTGAAAAATGTTGCGTGAATGTATACAACAGGTTGTGTTTGCTTTTGGGTCTTCTTCAGGACTGATAACATTTATTTTATGGCTGGTCCCATTAAAATTGCCGTATTGATTCATTTGCCAGGAAAATAAATTGGTGGGTATTTCATATCATACAGTTGTATTGATCTTCTAGAAGCTGATGGGATGGCGGCTTTCATCATTGGACAGCACATTAACACCTTAATTGATATATTCCAAAAGCTAATTAGAGGCCAGCTGGATTCCTTGTGGGAATAATATTTATTTTTGATGTTGACAAAGTGCTCCAAAGCACAAGTCATATGGTGTGATTTAACAGTGATTAAAACTTGGCTACAGACAGAGGCAACTTGAGGAAACTGCCAAGCAGCCAAGACTAGAAAGAGTGAAGACCTCGATGTGTATAATTACTTTGTGCTCTGTCACATATACCCACATCTCCGTCTATCTATCAGTCAGTGAAATATCTGGAGAAGGGTTGCAGCACTTTAATTATTCACTGTCAATCACCCTCTAACCAGCACAGACGTGTGTGCGTGCCACGTGCAGCCTCCTCTAGAAACTCTTTGGAGATGAGGTTATTAAGGTCATGCAGATAACTACAGGTGAATCAGGAAACCTTAACTCTTCCACCCGTCCTCTCTTACAGCGCAGCTTCTCTGATAAGATCGTGTTTCTCACCTTATAAAAGATAACAAATGCTTTTTTCCCACAGCCGATGTATCCCATCTCCTGTGTGTGTGCTTCCCTCTGCTCACAGGGGGAGAGAAAGAAGGGAATGACACAGGGACCCTGACCCCCAAAAAACCCTCTGATGAGCACACAGGGAGCCTGGGATGGTCAACTAAGATGTAGCCATCTGCATCTCATCAGATGGGTCCTACCACTAGTTTTGTGCTCTCTGATCCTTTATATGTCCGCCTCCCGATTTTCTATGTAGAATTACCTTTCCAAATTTCCTCCAGTACTTTGGATTACTCTGGCAAAAAAAATTTCCCTGTGTTTTTAGTTTACAACATTTGATTTTTTTTGTTTATTCCTCTAGAGGGGAGGTGTTCATGATGACTAGGTTAAAGGGTTCCATTGAAAATTGCAGGTGAGCTTTACTACAGCACATCCATTCTCCTGCAAAGAGCAAAGTCAAGCAGCCCTGCCTTCTCCTGTGCTTCTGCAGGGTCTGCTCCCAGCCACAGAACGAACCATTTTCTTTTTATTACTATTGAAGGCTGTGACTGTTTTTCAATTTTCTTTCATTTGTGGCAGGTAGGAGCTCTATCTGTTTTTCTGTAATTGATTCCTCTTCTCATTTCTCTCCTTCTGCCTTCCGAAGAGCTCTGTGCTCTGCAGAGCTCTGTCAACGTCTGCAGCCGCTGGAGCTCTGCCTTTGCAGCAGCTGCTCCTGCCCCACTCCCAGCCCCTGCCACAGCATCCCGGCCCCTGCCTGCACCTCCTCTCCCCCTGTGGGACCCACTTGGGCCGTGAACCATAACGGTGCTTGGTGGGATGTCTTCATTTTATTGCTCCTCTGATGCTCTGTCTTCAAGAGGGGGCAAACATGAGGCGTGTGCTCGGGGCAGGATGGAAGTGTTTGCAAGTGTCTCTGACACAGCATGAGTTTCTCAGTTTCCAATCTGCTCACCTGCAGCAGGGTAACTCCAGTGCTCTAGGGTGGTCTTCTGCATCTCCTACTGCTCGAGTAAGGTCACTCATCCAGGTTACAGAGCTGAGCAGGCACCAAAGACACTGCTCCTTAGCTTCTGTAAGCTCATTTACCTTCCTATGAGCTGAAATTATCTTCATTTCTGCATTGCTTCTACTGTAGCCCTCTTGATTTTGTCAAATCCCAACTGTGCCTCCAGGAGCTCATGTCAGAGAGGGAGTCTGAAAGAGCAGCGTGGTCCTGCAGGGGACATCGCTGACCACTGCCATCAGTCCCCTGCTCTGCTGTGTGGCTGCAGCATCCTCTCAAAACAGCGCTTCTTACTTACAACCAATACTTGGCCTTTTCTCACTCTCAGATGTAATCTCATCTCCCTTGATACTTGGGGCAGCTGCAAGAAGAGAGAGAATCTCCTCAACATTTACAGAAAGGTTTTCTCTTTCTGCACAACTGCAAAAAGTCATTAAGAAAAGATTTTGTTTCTGTTAGTCTGGGCAAGGAATTTGTTTATGAAAATGAATTTATGTTTTCTTCTGGCAATGCTCTCTTTTTGTAAATCTTCATGAAGCCAATATTATCATCCCTTTCCCAGTGGCTTCCCATTTTATTGCGAGCAGAGTCTTGTAGCAACTAACCTGAAATGTTGACTCGTTCTTGGTTTGGGTAACCTGCAACCTTTCCCCCTTCTCAGCCTGGAGCTGATGGTGCTTCTCAGACTCAGCACAGGGACGATGGCTTTCAGCACCTTCTTCCAAATTCCTCTGAGGGAGGAATTCCTCTGGGGCTCCTTTTACACTGGTAGCTCCTGTGCTGGAGTATGTTACCAGTGGTTTCCCCAAAGGACTCCCTCCTGCCTGGCTGATGCGACTCACAGCAAGCCTCTGCTGGAGGAGAACCTGGAGGTGAACAGGGTCCCATGTCCAGTACCAGCGAGGTGGCTGCGGGTGCCATAGGGCTCCGTCCCTGAAGGGGCAGGCATGACCAAATCATGCCTCCATCGCCCTTGCGGGAATGGCCTGAGGGATTTTTGGCACTCCAGGGCCACTTGGCATCAAGTGACACCATACCCTGGCTACAAACATGCGATACACAGAGTCTGGTGTAAAAAAAAAAGTATTTATGAAAATCTGCTTGCAATGGGGCAAGGCAGGCCATGCCTGAATAAATCCTTTAACTCTTGCAGATTTGCTGGTGTGAGTGAAAGAATGCAGAAGGTGCCGGCCAGGGAGCAGCTTCAGGCTTTCTAGGGTGGCCTCAGGCACCAGGTAATGAGACATCATTGAACTGAGATGGCTGCTAGAAACCTCAAGGAAGAGACAGACTTCAATTCTTCGCCTCGCAACAGGTAAAATGCATTATACAGTCACTAGGCTTGACAAAGGTTACTATGCAAGCCATGCTTCTGCGCAGACCGGTGGAGTGTCCATGTGCCGCTCTCCTCCCATCTGGGCTGCAGCTGGAGGGCAAACGGGCTATGGCACTGGCCACATCCTGTGACAGCTGGGGCTACAGGGGCACGCAGCTACCTACTAGTTGATGCTTTTGGTGAGAGGTAGGAGATAAAAACCTGTCTGGTTCTGGGCCTACCTCCTTAGCCAGGACAAATTAAAGTCTTTCTCATATCTGAGAAAGGCCCGTGATAAGCTGTCTTGGTTAAAGGGATTGGATATCACCATCAATGATTCCAGTTACTAACCGTGCCCAAGACATGGGAATTATGGACAGAAGCACAGGGTCTCCAACTAGGTCTCTGGAGTGCTGTGAGTTGGGGTGGGGATGAAAGGGTTTGGGGGAGTGGTTACGGGTACACACTTCATTGGAAAATGAATTTTCCAATGCCTTTGGAATGGCATGGTGAGCCCGTACCTGTCTTGTGTAAGGAGAGAGAGGGAAGCAGTTTCATTACTCATTACTCTCTCTCCTCTTTGAAGCTTTCCAGGAGAAATGGTGCCAGGGCAAAGTGGTTAGTAGAACTGCCGATACACATAACACTTACTTGTTCCTGGGGAAAGAAAACGAAGCAGAACCAAATGACATGCCAGACCCGCACTGCCTGGACAGGATGTAAAGCTGAGGTCCCAAGGTCCTGTGACATCTGCTGAGGGGCGGTGTGACTGCTTCCTGCCCCACTGAGCTGCCTTGTCCTGGGTTTGCAAGGCTGTGGCTGGGATTTCTGCACTCTGTGTGCCTGTGCAGAGCATCCTTGGGGAGATACTGTACCCGCAGCACACTGGACCTGCTCGTGCCCAAGGGCTGTGTGTGTCTGTTGCAGGCAGACACACCGGGGCTGCCATACGATCCTGGAAACTCAGCTTAGCTGGCCTTGGAGTCAGCTGGAGAACATCTGATTGCTGCAGACGGTTATCTCACTGGTTTGGTAGGTGACATTGTGACATATTTCCTCTTCAGAGGATGGACAGTCTCACCACTGTTCTGGGGACACAGCAGCTGGCTGCGCTGGTTCTCCAGTGGAAATTGGAAATATTTCTACCACAGACAAGTTAGCTTTTTTTGGTAGTGTTTCTTTTACATCACTTTGGGATGACTTTAGGCTCTGGAGAGGGAAAGACATTTTTATTTTGTAAGTATGTCTAAAAGAAGAAAGAACTGTTGCTCCTGACAGGGATTTGCCAGTTGTTTGGAAATAGTTACACCGTTCTGTAATGCTGCATGTGGAAATAGTTAGACTGTTCTGTAATGCTGCGTGCTGATAAAACAGTCACGAAATCATCATAGTTGTTTTGTTTTCTTCCTTCCATAATGTGATTATTTTCACATGTATGTAACAGAGTTTGAAAGTAACTTTTTTCAGGTTTACTGTCATGGAAGGACCCAGAGTCAGTGACCATGATGTCAATATTGATTACCAGTTGTCAGTTCACAGATGCTGTGGGTACTTTGGCAGGTTCTCAATGAACAGCAGTGGATTGATTTGAACATTTAAAAACCCATAATATCTTGGATATGGTTTTGTTCAGAGGAACAGAACACCTGGCATTGAACAGTTAAGGCAATTCAATTCTAATTTGGATTTTAAAACACTTTGAACATTTTTAACGCTGTGTTTGAGTAAGAGCAATAAATATGTATCCTTATGAAAATCCATTTTCTTGCCCAGGGTATAAATGTCCAATACAAAATCTCAGAGTTAGGAATATGGTTTCCCTTGGACAGAGTGTCTCAGCCTAAGTGTTGTATAACTTATACTCTGCTCCTGGTGTGGTGGCATAGAAACTGTTCTTGTATATAGCTTTATATAACTGCTGTATATAACCTGCTATAGCTTAACTGCAGTAATTTAAAAAGCAATGACAATTTATTCCCAAGTGTAGTCACTGATCACATTGGAGTCTCCATTTTAGGTGTTAAATATTTATTCAAAGTGTAGACCATACATTTCTGGTGCTGTGCAGTGAATTTATGATAAAGCACCGTTCCACTTGAACACCAAAAAGCCTTCTACGCCTGATTTTTTATTTTTTATTTTTTTTAAGCAAAATAATTGAACATAAAATAGAATGAGACCAGTCCTTTTACCAGTAAAACTTTAGCTAACTTTCCACTTTTACTGCATGAGTGTGCAGGTCCAGCAGCTGTGGGATGCTGGGTGTGTGCCTCCTCCCCACGCTGGGTCTCTTGGTGCCTCTCTTAGGGTATGTTTTGTTGGTTGATCGTGCTGTGGGTTTGTTCCTTGTTCCTGGCCATGCCAATGCTGTTTGCCTTCTTCACCCAGTGACAGTACCTTGATGCCCCAGCCAAGGACAAGCAATCCTTTATGTGCCAGACAGAAACAGGACAAGAAATAGCCAGTACATGGACAAAGTAAGCAGACACCTTCCCTGCCCTGTGTAAAGACAAGCAGAGGTGAAAGGTGAGGGATAGGCACCCCCAACAGGAAACTTAAGGCAACCTGAGACACCTGTCCAAACCCAGGGGGATGAATCTGGAGGCATTTCACTCTCCATTTGCTGGTATTAAAGCCTGGGCAAGCAGGTGACTAATTTAGATAGCTGAAGTTAGCTGAGCTGCATCAGGCTAAATGACTGCTAAGGACACACAGGACATCTGTGCAAAGATGGAAAGAATAATCCAGGGCTTTTAGCAATAGGTCATTTGTAGCTCAGCATCCACCTGGAGGAAGATGATTGTCACTTACTGATTGCCCCGTGGTGCTTTCTACAGTGCTGACCCAATGTTCTGCCTCAGGTGAAGTTTTTTGCCTGCTGACAAAACTGGGAACAGGGTCTACTGATGTAGGTAATGTGTCTAGTAGAATTATTGGTTTTGGCAGATGGACTCCATTTTCATAGTCCTTCATAATTTTCTTTCTTTGGAGAGCCTTATTTTTTATTGTTTCAACCAAGTGATGCTGAAATGTATTGTGTGCTCGTATACCATGCGGTAACTCCTGAAGAAGCTCTTTGATTTACCTTTTTGTTCTTCTTACACCCTTGAGTGAAGTAAAGGGAGCTACCTGACTTTGTGGTCAATAAATGACCAATTAGCTAGGTGATGACAAATCAAAGAACTGGTAACTGTTGTTCAATATGCTTGTGAGCAAATCATAAAATAATTTAGGTTACAAGGAGCCTCTGGGCGTCATCCAGTCCCACTGCCTTCTTGAAGCAGTTCCAGTTAGATTAGGTTGCTTGGTCCAGTTGAGTTTCAAACACCTCCAAGGATGGAAATTGCACAGCCTCCCTGGGCAACCTGTTCCAGGAACGTCAGGAGGCAAAAGCATATGTACACAGAGATGGGAAACACCTCGTACCAAGAGGACAGGACCAGCAGGGCAATGGGTAGTGGCCTCAGCTCTCCAGCTTATCTACTGATTAAGTCACCAGAAATATTTTTTGTGTCTTGTTCATAGTGACACCAGACACTCCATTTAATCCAGGAGCATTTCAATATGCTATTGAACTAACAGGAAGGCACAGCAATTTCTAAGCTTTAGGCAGCCTTATTTAGAAGTGAATTTCAAATATTTAACTACTGCACAGTCTCTTGTTAAATAGGGGTCTCATGTTTGCAAGACTAAGGGTGAGGGTCATGCTCTATATCTGATGAAATTAATGCCAACTCTGACTCTGAGAAGCAAACCCTGAATGAGTCTATAGGAGCAATTTATCATTGCAGGAGCGAAGAATCATCTTCTTCCTTATGTAACAGAGGTTAGGACAGAAACTCATCGACCTTCTCCAGGAGAACTAGGGCACATCGAGATTCTGATCGCTGTCATGTTGTTGGAAATTGAGAGAAAATCCCCTGAAATGACATTGGAGCAGAGCAGCAATAAGCAACCTGAGAATGAAGCCCATAATCTCTTTGTCTTTGTGCTGTACATGTTTTCTCTGTAGCCTAATTTAAGAACAAAATCTTAATTGTTTGAGAAAACCAAAAGTGTATGCTGTAGTTAATTTATATGGGGACACACATGCTGATGAGCTGGAGGAGGATGCTATCTCTGTCCTTTTTACAAGGACAGAGATAACACTGTGATGTATGCACCTGTGGCACGTAGGTTAGGAACGAGATTGCTCTTTTGCTTCCTGCAAAACACACTGGAGGGCAGCTCTCTGAGGATGACTGGGACATGGGGAGCAATGGGAACTGAAGGTTACAGGTATTTTCATCCACACGTTCTCACTGCATCTACTTGCAATATTAAACACCACTCTGCATCTTCAGAGCAGAGCTGCCAGGACCAGACACCCAGCCTGGTTATTGGAAACGCTCTTATTTCTGTGCTCAGAACCACCACTGCTCACCCCCTCAGTCCTCTTCTTAGCAGATCTCCAATGTGTGACCTGCTGCGGTGAGCCAGGCTGCCAGGATAATGGCACGAAGGAGATGATGGGTGAGGCAGAGTTTACTTGAAGGTTTCTCTTACAGAAGCAGGGAAAACACTCTGTGAATGTTGTGACTTGTCAATTTCTGCTTGCCCTGTTAGGGTCTTTTTGTTTTGTGTTGGTGTTCTGCCCTGAAGTCATTTGAGCATTAAAAGAGTAGAAGGATGCAAGGTCATAAGCATATTGCACTAAAATAATACATTAGTATTATGAGTGCTGGATGGGATATGAGTATTATGATGGGATGAGTGCTGCTGGGACTTAATATAGCTCTTCTCTGTGGGGGTGGTTAAACAGAAATAATCAGGCATTTAGGAAAAACAGTGTCAAAGACTATTTCAGAAGAAATATTGTCAAAGCAGTATTCTCCCCAGGTGGTAGGAGCCTCGTGTTGAGAACAGCCCTGCTCTGGTAAGCCAAGGGCAGATCAGCAAGTACCTGAGCTGCCTGAGCATCACTTCTGGTTTTGCTTCAGACCTCTACACCCATGTTTCCACCAACCCTTCAGACCTCAGGCTGGGTTTGAATGCCCTTCTCTCAGGTTAGTAGTGTCTGAGCATGAACTTCTCTGGTGGTACGTGTGGATTTGTGCCCTTGAGCCTACAGGAAATCTTTCAGAGCTGCCCTCATGTGAAAACTAGGTATCACTTTTACTACATATCTGTAGGCAGCTGGGCATGTGTGTGTCTGTAAATAATGCAAACGGGATTTGGCCTTTACTGTCTGCCCACTCTTTGTTTAAGTCTCTACACACCTATGAATGTATTTCCTGTCACGTGCAATAGATGGTTTGTGAGGCTGCACAAATATCATGGACTTTGGGCCTGGGTGGTCTCGCCTCACTGTTTCCTCAGTGCTTTGGATGAGTTTTGGTGGCAGCCTTCCCTGGACACCGCACGTGGGAGAGCTGTGGGATGTCCATGGGGCTCCTCAGCCTGGACTGCTGTATTTTCTGAGCAAAGCCTGAGGGCCAGTGTTAGGGTGAAGTGGGGGAAGGCTGCAATGCCAGTGTTGAACCTCTTGTTGGATTAATTAAACACCTGGGTAAAAACATCTGAAGTGTCTCAGTGACTGGGGCAAATAGCTGTCTGCCCACAGGTATCTCAAAAATCACTTTTGTAAATGGGACTCAGCAGCCTTTGTTGAAGGAACATGTTTGAAAGTGTTATCCTTCATGTTTAATGAACAAGAAATCAATTCAATGGGACCAATTGTACCATTGGAAGGAAGCATAACGCAAATACAGCATTCAAAAGATGATCTTCTACGTCACCATCACACTGGGCAATGCCATTCTCTTTCTGGTTCCAGTTCGTTCTCTGTTTCCTGTCCAGGCTGGGTCTGAGCTGTGAATGCTTAAAGACTGAGGTTAGGTTTTGTTTATTTGTTTGATGATGACCTCAGCCAGTGGGACATGCACTTTGGCTGAGGTTTCCAGGTGCTACGGTAGTAAAGATCCCTCTTAATCTTTCTGTTATGAACACACACCCTATTTTTTATATATAAACACAAAAAGAGATGGTAGTTGTTACTCTTATTCTCTGTCTTACACAGGGATGAAACCTGTCACCTCTTCATTTAGCTGGATTTACAATATCCCAAAGACTGTGCATGTGAAAGAGACCACAGTTGTTTGTCGAAAGACCCAGCAATTAAATCCCCCAGATTGCATCCTCTGCTTCAGATAAAATGACATTAGCCTGCCAGGAAGCAGGAAGCATAGCAAACTCTATAATTACACAGCTAATTTTAGCTAATGACCAGAGAAATGGATAACCCTTGGTAGTGTAGAATCAGCCATTGGCTTCCTTGCTTATTTTGTTTTTGAAAAAAAAAAAAGCAAGAAAAAGATTGTCCTCTAACCTGTGGTCCAATATTTGCTCTTAGTCAATTTGACAGCATATTGCATCATATCAAGAACACTGGATCATGACTGGACCTGACATTGTCGAAGTTTCAGTAGAAAATAGTCCTGCAAAGGCCCCTTTGTTCTTGCTGTGTTAGCTATCAGGAGAAGAGATACTCTCACAAAATGCCTTTCTTTACCCCCTTCTCAATTATATTGAAACACCTCCACACTAAGCCAAATCACATCTCACATAGTCTAAATGGAGCACATGGGCTCCGGGAAAGGAATTGTCCCAGAAGATAACCTCCTTATGATCAAAAGTCCAGCAGAGGAGGGCGGCAAATTCTCCATTCATTAAAAACAGGTTGAAAAGTAGACCTGCGGAAATATTTAAAGTCTATTGTACTGCAATGTCTCCTTATATGTTATGCACCTTGAACGTAGCCTGTCAGCTTGCTTTAGCTCTGCAGTGAATCTTTTTTGTCATTCTGAAATCTGTAAATAATGAAGGCTATCTATTAGGAAAGTACCAAAGGCCTTTTTTAACCCACTTCATAAAGGACTCCTGCAGGCTACCATTTGGAAAGAGCCTGGGCTGCTGTATCTCATTTGAGCCCTAATGTGATAAAATTAGGAGCTATGAGATGTGAATCTTAAGTTCAATCTCGATGTTGGCACAAATCAGACAATGAAAGTAACTGTCTGATTAGGCAGTTAAACAAGAAGAGATGACTCAAAAGATCCTTTCCATTTCAATAACTCCTGTGAGATTAGGGGCCCTTTGAAGACCGTGTCAAACTCCCTTTTACTTTAATACACCTCCATTTAATTGAAATGCTGTAAAAGAGGACTTCTTGGGTGCATTCCAGTGTTGCACCGAGACTTTAGACTAGTTGAGGGATTAGTAATGACAGACTAGTCCCCTGAGCAATTGGTTTTTATACCCCATTTTTCTGCTTTCCAGGTCCCGCTGGGTTTCTCCTGTCTGGTACTGCTGTCTTGTGGGCTGGCAAATCCTTTTGAGTAAGTCAGAAACGCTGCTCAACCAGATGAGTGAGGAGCAGCCCAGGGTCTTATCTAAAAGTGCTGAGTAGGGGTACAAGATAAACTCACCTCCAGTTTCCGCTGCTCCATCCTTTTAGTGACATCAGATGTGATTGCCTTTATGAGAGCCCTTAGCTGGCTCAGGAGGGGACGTGATTGTGTGGTCCTCTGCCTCCTCGGGACTATGCACTCCGCTCAAATGTCTGCTGAGCCTCCAGTGCTGTGGGAAAACTGCCTGGTAGTTGAATGCGTGTACAAAGATATGCATGGATAGAGACCCAGGTCTCCATCAGCAGCTATGCTGGACGCCCTGAGGACAGGCTCTGTACCACTCAGACTGGCAGCACAAACCTGGCTGCCCCCATGGGAAGGATGATGTGCTGGTAGCAGGCAAAATTAATGCAAAGTGCCTTGCAAAGGAGATCCCCAGCTTGCCTAAAAGTGCCTCTGCCTTTACTCCTCTGAGTTATTTGTCCTGTTTCGGTTATGGAATAAATCGCCTGAGATTGCATCCTGAACATCTTGTTCTAACTGCTTTAGGCTTCCCGTGGTTTCTGGCCAGCTGAACAAATAAAGTGGGTAAAAAATACCATGAAATCCCAAACAGATTTTTCAACTAGCTCTATTATGTTGTTTGTGCTTGGCTGGGATATACTATTGCGCCCGGCTATACTGTTGTGTGAGCGTGTTGTGCTTCTTGGCCAGGGTTAAGTCAGTGCCGTTCCACTACAGAGCCTTGTACAGGGTTGGCAGAGGCTGGTGTGTCTGGGCAGGGTCAGTTCTTTTGTCCAGTTTAAGTCCTGCTTTACTCGATTTTCGGCAGTGTAGTCAGCATATTCCAGGAAGATCTAGAGAACATCTGCAGCTCTCAAGCGGGATCCACAGTAGACCCAGCTGTAGACACTCGACTGCAGCTGAATTGAATAGATTGGATCAGGTGGGATGAAGAGAAACCAGAGATCACCTCTGAATGCAAGAGAATAAACAAAACGTCAAATTTCTCAGAGACAGAGGTCCTCAGCAGGTGGGCAGAAAAATAAACATGAAGAAGTTGGAAGATTCAAAGTCAATGTAAGAGTGCTTTTTGTACCTGTTAGATCCTAAATAAACACTCAAATGTTGGAATGACGTTATGTAAACTAAACTTAAAATTTTTCTAATGAGTTTTCTCTCCATTGAAGTCCTTTCTTTGAACTGCAAGGCTCTTGGGAGGTTATCTGCTGGTTTGGAGATTTTCCTTCAGATCTTTAGGAATCCCCATGAGGTACAGAAATATATTCAGAGTTTTTGTACTGAATATCCATCACTATTTTTTTCCTGTAAATGCAAACATTTATGGTTCCAGTACAAGTGTAGCAATTACCCTAGCTTTTCAGTGAGAGCAATTCTACTTGTACTGCCTTTGAAATAATCAGTTGACGTGTTTTTAATGAAAGTGTGTAATTATTACAGAGTGTCCAGAAACAGGAGGGAAGAAGGTGCTAAAGTAATATACAGAAATAAATAAGGGTTTTTCACCACATATTTACTGGATTGCATGAAATAAATTGAATAAATAAAATGGAATGAAAGCCTCCACAAACTCAGCCTTAAATTCCAGCTTACTCTGTGACCGTAAGTCAAAAACATATTTTTACTACCTATTTTGATACTGCAAATGCACTAATGGTTAATCTACAGAGTGGCTTCATAAAGTTATCTGGGATTTTATCAAAGTTAGGATATGCGAGGTCAGTTTATTTTCCACTACTTATTTATAAAGAAACAAAAATGTGCCAGTCCCCTCACAGTGCAAATAAACAAAAAAAATAAACGAATAGAAAAATAATCAATATTGTCCTATTCCCTGTCTTAGAAAACATGTACTCTAATCTAGACGTGAAGAATGGTGAAAACATTACACACCATGGAGAGAAGATGAAGGCAAGTCTTATAATGAGAAGAAGTAGGTATGGCTCCATGTTTCTATTACATATATTATTTTTTATAGGCTTAAGTTCTTAAGGTGATGCAGAAAGCAGTAGGTTTTGAGAAGGCATCTGATGGAGATGAAGTTAAGACCTTTCTTCCTTTTTGTTTCTTTCACTGTCACTTCTCAGTATTGTGGTTGGTATGCTGATCTGTTTGTAGAAGATACTTTTGCTGAAGAATCAGCCTTCTTATTATCAGTATTAGCCAGATAATCCTATATTGTACATTTCTTGTTTGTCTGGTGGGTCTTTCAGTCTCTAAGTATCAATGAAGTAAATCCATCCATGGTTGCAGCCTGCCTTGGGGCACCTCCTGGGCAGGTGAGACCTATCTGCTTCTGCCCAGCCAGCACAGACCTAATTAATCCTGTGTCAGCTGGATAACGAAGGTAACATTTCATTTTTCCAGCATTTTGATAGGAGACAGAACCTGATGAAAACCATGGGGGCAGCTATTGGCTTGCCTTGGGCTATGTGACTAGTGAAGCCATTGGCAGCTATGTTAATTAACGCAGGGAAAATGTAATTGTTAATTCAACTGGGCAGAAGGGGAGAGAGAGGGGCAGCGTACACAGTGTGCAACACCGTATAGAAGCTGAAGCCCAAGGGGAGGAATCACAAAGCATAGGAGCCAAGCTGTCATCCACAGACCCGCATGTTGCCTGTTCAGAGTGATGGGCTGTGCTCAAGGTCCTCGGTGCTGGACTGGTCTATAGGAGGCTCATGGGACTGATGCTCTGACCTGTGGCACGTGTGACCTGTGAAACGAATAGCTGTCCAAAAAAGGACTTGTGCACCATGATGATGAGTGTTTTGTGGGTTTAGTTGCTATGTCTTGGCAGTAGACTCTAGAGCCCCAGGTTAAGAGGTCTGACTCTCTGGAAGGCGTAGGGGATTTAAGCACCATTTAAGCATGGATGGAGGGCGGCAGCAGGAGGCAACAGGCTGAACAGGCAGTAGCTATGCCTGTTAATATAGGTCACTTCACATGGAGATGTGTTTTAAAATATTTCCTTCCCCAGGGCTCTGATCTTTTCTCAGAGCTAAGGGAAGCACCTTCATCAGTCTGGTTTTACAGTTGGAAGCTTTTCCTTGAGGTTAGTACTGCCAAAAAAAAAAGGAGCAGGGATCAAGCCTCAGTGGTTAAGAAGGGAGAGATGCTCTTTCTGTCATGCAGAAGACCAAGGCCAAACTTCTCCTTGCCTGAAGAAATTCACTCCACTTATCTTCATCATAAATAAGGCTTTTTTGTTTTATGCATGAAAAAAGTCATGGGATGAGAGAGCATGTAAAAGAATGCTTGTGGCAGCCGTGTTCTCCCTTGAAAGATTTGGGTTCCAGTCTTGGCTATATCAACAGTTTATACCTTAATGCAATGACTGCTTGACATAAACCACCTTGAATGTGCCCCTCTCAGCAAGCCTGGCAGCTGGGTGCTTGTAGATAAGGATTTTCACTGAGAGATAGCTAGGGAATAGATTTGAATTAGGTTTAATTAAATTTTACTTTCCCTTGTTTGCAATATCTTCACAGATCAAAAAAGGATAATGATGTTTTCTATTTAAAAAATCCTTATGTAATTAAAATTTATGGGCAAAGTTTTATGGTTCTGTATGATGGCTCTTACGTAGTGTAACTTTAAAGCATGTGCATTCATGCAGGGCAGCAAGGACTGTACTTGAGGGACAGCCCACAGGAACATAGCAGCGTATGTGCTAGAGCAGCCATTGAACATGCAGCTGGCATAGATTTTTATCATTTTATTCCTCAAGTGTAACACATTTTTTCATTACATTTCTAATATAGATAGATTCTCCAATTCTGTGTTCTATGTAATGGAAAGTACAATTTTGATTCATTTTGTTTTACCCATATAGAAAGCTGAATTCTTCTGCTTAGTTTTGAGTATAACAGTTATACCATTTTTATTTTTGTTTAATTACCCTGAGAAAATAACAAAAAGTCTTTAAAGTCCTTTGAAAAAAATCTCTCCCGTTATTTTTTAAAAAATAAGTATTTCTGCTTATAAGAAGAATTTTACAATGCATCAAACAAAATTAAAGTATTTGAGTTTAAAGAGAAGCAATTTCCTTATTTCTTTAAAAGTAAGTTGAGAACAGTCTATCATTCTTGCTTTTATTTTGACAACATTATTTATGTTGATTAGCACTGTACTCTACTCCATATGTGCTGCCACAAAAATTAATTTGAAGAGGCTCAGTTCAGAAGATGACACTCTTTCATCCCACTGAGGATTGGGAACATGCTCCTTCACCAAGCAACGTCACAACCAGAGAAGGAACAGTGAGGAAGTGATCAAGCATGGTACCAACCCAAATGCTCTGAAGATGATGCGGCGGTCCTCTCTTTTTAATGTTTCAGTGTAGAGTCACAGAATAGTTTGGGTTGGAAGGGACTTTTAAAGGTCATCTAGTCCAATCCCACTGCGATGAACAGGGACATCTTTGACTATATCAGGTTGCTCAGAGCCCCATCCAACCTGACCTTGAATGTTTCCAGGGATGGGACATCTACCACCTTTCTGGTGTTCCAGTGTTTCACCACAATTATTGTTAAAAATATCTTCCTTATATCTAGTCTAAATCTTCTTTCTTTTATATTAAAACCATTACTCTTTGTCCTATTAGAACAGGCCCTGCTAAAAAATCCATCCACATCTTATAAGCAACTTCTGAGTACTGAAAGGCTGCGACAGAAGTAGTCCTCTGTAGTCCTTTGCTAGAGGACTACTAGCAAAGCCTCCTCTCTCTTTTCTGTCTACTGGTTCAGCAATTCTGTGGATGTTCCTGATTCAACAAGTTGCAAAACAGTGTCTTGCAGTGACCATCACTCCTCCATGTGGCCACCACTCCCCATCTTTGTCCACCGGGCATCCCTGCAGGTAGTGGTACCTCTTGGCTCTGGGCCATGTTAGGGCCAATTTTGAAGCTGCATCTCTCCTGGTCTGGAAAATCCCTGGGCAATTCCCAAGGCTCAGCTCTCCACATGGCTCAGTGAGTAGGTTTGCTTCCTAGAGATTTTCACCTTCTATTTTAAGATAGAAGAAGTCCAGACAAGCTCTCATCTTCCCTCCCACCAGTAGGCTTATGCCAGTTTTAGTTTGAAGCAAATGAGGCAGTTTTGTTACTAAACACTCATAAACACACTTGTGTGCATTTGGGTGTCTTTGACGGCTTTCTCTGCTCCGCCACTTGAAACTCTGTGACATGGGGACGTGCTTGTTAAGAAAATTGTTATCTTCTCTGATTATAACACCTGTGGCTATCATTTGAGGGCTATTACATGAGCCAAAACAGTTGTGTATAAGGCACTTGCCAGGGTTTGATTTCACCTTGTGGAAATGATGGACCGTGAACCTATGAACTGAAATAAGCAGAAATATTTCACTCCCATAGTTTTGATCCTGAATCTACCTCACTTACTAATGACTGGTGGTTTAACTTTGCTGGCACTTTGCAAAGTCTCACTTTTTACATGATATTCACCATCTACTATTATGCTTATTTCCTTTCAGAGTAAAAGGACACCTGTTCTCTCCTTTCTCCTGCTCTTTTGGCTGAAGAATGTGTTTCTAGAGAAGTGAGGGTCCAAACTGAATCCTTTCTTTTTTTTTTTTTTTTTTTCCCATTTGACAATGCCAGCGACGCTGCCAGTGATGGTTCTTGGCCAGGAATGGGGATATAGATTTTGCATTCCTAACCCCTGGACTACATACACACTGGAGAGTGCTTGAATGTTGGGCTAAAACTGTTTTTTTACCTCTTCTCCTTTAATCCTGGAGACTCTTCCACTTCCCCAGTCCCACGGTGGCTGTCAGTGTTGTCTCTCAACTGTTGAACCCAAAATTTTGTCCAACTGACATAACTGGGTCTCTAAGACATTTACTGAACCCAGCCCTGGCTGCTCTTAAGCTCTTGTTTTCCCTCAGCAGCAGTGCTTTCTCCTTGCATCTTTGCCTTGCTCTGAAGTCGATGGTGTTGCACAGTAAGGTTGGCTTTGACACTGCTTCTGTTGAAATTTAGAAAAGCTGCAAAGGTCCCAGCTTCTGGCTTTTGAGGCCACAGTAAATGCCTAAAAAGGTATCTTTTATTGGCACAGGCACTGGGGGAAAATATTTTCTGCTTGTCTATATTTATAATCTTATATGCAAGCAGAGAGTACTGCAATCCTTCACTGTTGCCAGCAAGACCAGTTTCTGCAATAAGCTCCTCAATTTTCCCATAAACTACCCCTCACACATTTTCCTCCTCATCAGTTTTTTAAAGGGACCATTAAGTGCCCCTTAGACAAAGTCTTACGATGTTGCAGGTTGAGACCCTTCTGTTTTATTGCACTGCTTCATAACGTATGGGAAGAAATATCGCTTACCAAACAGGAGGTGAGATGAAACAGAGGCTCTGCCATTCCTCCACATGTTGTGGAACCTACCAAACACCCCTTAACACTATTTTAATGCAGAGAAAGAAACCCAAATGTTTTGGGTGGTCTGATGTTAGTTCAAGCAGAAAGACAAACTCAGAGCTGTGATGAAGCCTGCTGGGTGGCAAGTGTCTCAGCTTCTGGTGATGTCCCTGCAAGGGGCCAACCAGCCGCTCCCACCACCTGAGTCCTGTGATTCCTGTGGACACCGACAGGCATTGCTCATTAGCCAATGTATATTTCATGTGAAGAGGGGAAAAAAAGGAAGAAAGAACACTGTGAATTTGAAGATTAAAGCCATTATTTAAGGGTTTTGTACATTTGTCTCAAGGGCCCATGATCCAGGTCCATCTGCATCGAGGTGGTCTGATGTTCATGTGATATTCCTTTGATGAGTCTAGACAGATGCAGGTCAGGAAAGTTAATGAAACAAAATCTCCTTCAATGAAATTAAGAAGCTTATTAACTCAGCAGCTTTGGGGAAATACTTCCCATCTGGATGGACACATGACAAGAGCCCCATCAAATTTTCATAGATGCAATTAATTCCTTCCATTTAGAAACACTCAATTAGAAACCTCCATTTAGGTTGCAACCTGTATCATTAAAGTGCTATTAACCCTCCAAACCACTGCTACTGACATTAAAGATCTGACTAGGAATGAGTAAACATTCCTTGTTTGATCTGAATGAAAGCCACTTTCCTAAGTAGAATCTTTTTGCCTGGTGCTGATGTGAATGGTTTTCTTTTTTCTTTACTTTCTAGTGCAGGTCATTTATAGGGCGGCACATTGCAGTGTGTTGCCCTGTGAGCAAGACCAGCCTGATGTGAGCCCACTTGCGGGAGGGGGCTGATGAGCCTTTTAGGGGCTGTGCTAGCCACCGGCTGGTGGGAAGCCTCTGCCAGGGTTGGTATGGGCTTCCCTGCACAGTGCTGTGTCCTGCGGCACAGCTGCACCCTTCCTGCCTCGCCAGCGCTGTTCTTCACAAACAATCCCATCTTTTTAGAAATACTTGAAGCCTCAGATAATTCATATGATCCCTCTTCTAAAAATACAAAAGTATTCATATTTATTATACAAATATACAATAAAATCAGAGGTATTTGTATAATAAAATACAAATACCTCTGATTTTATAGCAATTCTATGGGCAGAGGTTTGCCTCACTGTTGGGCTGTGCCTCCAGCTGGTAAGCATGTGGTATATTGCATATTCGGAGTACTCGGAATCATTGTCACTGGATTCCTCCTCTTCTCATTGCATATAAAGTGTGTAGAAACAAAGGCCTCAGCCCAAAGATTAGCTGAAAGCTGTATCTTTTGGAAGCTGGTAGAAGTGATAGTCTACTCTCAACTAAGGTAGAGAAAGTTTGTGCTTGGGGAACTGAAAATACAGTATTACAGAAGACCCAAATGCTTATTACTAACCAGCTGTGTGAATATGGGGGAAGAGAGGAGTGGCCAAGAGTCCAGGTAAGTGATGAGTTGAATAAGAGAACTCTTTGGGATGTATTCTGCTGTTTCACATCTAGGAGGCACTGACCATATCTAAAACACTGCTTATCCACCTGCATAGGTCTTGTTGATCTACACAGGGATCACATGAAGCCTCTGGTGTGGCCAGATTTAGACCTCACGGATGTACCTGAGATGACTTTTGGAAACCTGGGCTGCTTGCCTGCCCCTGCAAGATCCACTTGGTGCCAGTAGGATGTCTTTGCTGAATGTACCTGGAAACAACTCTATGCTTGAAACATGGTGTCATTAGTCACTGAGAAATTGATGGAAGCTCTGCAATTTGTGCCAATGCTGAAATCTGGTCCTCTGAATATCAAAATTTATACTGAAACTTTGGAGAAGTTGCTGAATATACCTTTCAGTAGCTTTTCCAGGGTAACAGATGAAGTGGTTTTAATGAGTTTTGTTTCCATACACAGAGATAGCATTCTCACTTCTGGATTAATGACCTATGAAAACCTGAGTTTAAATACAGAGGTCATTTGTAATGTACCGGAGTGCAGAAAAGTGTCAACTCTCCCTTAATGAAACTAGTTTTTTTTCATTCCTTTGACCTCAAACAACCAAAAGGATTTTTCTTTGAAAAACCTTTTGCTTCCAATGATGAGACTCTGTGTGTTGAATTCAGCTGTGATTGAATTTATACTACAACCAAGTTATAAACCCTTGAAAATAGGATTTATAATGGAAATTCCAAGTGCAATCTTAACTGTAGCAGCCAGCTTGATACCACAATAGTACTATTCTGTGTACTAATCTATCTGATTCTGTGATTCTGTAATTAACATTCTTCAAACCCAGTGTTCAGGATGAGTCATACTGATCTAATTCTTTACATAACGCTTTTCCTTTCTGTGGTGCAGGCCTTGTCTTATAATTCCTAGTCATATGCCAGTGGATATGGTCCTTTAATTTTGGGGAACACAAGACACAGCTGATATCAGTGCCATAGAAATTAACAGTGTTCCCAGCAGTACAGCAGTAGCATGCCTTGTATACTTATTTATCCAGTTAAAGATCAAGTTTTGGGCAACTTTCACTAGTCTGAATTATTAATTCAATATTGTATTTTTTATTTATATAATGTCTATGCAACCTTCTAGTTCTGGCCTCTTAGTTGTTAGACAATCCCATAACATTTACAAATACAATGATAAATATTAAATTTCAGAAACCTTTGAGGGTGAAGACAGGAGAATGGTAACTACTTCTATTTTCTACATGTTCTTTGTAAAAGAGAAATGAAAAACAATTGGCATGATGTTCTGCCCTAGTGATGGATACCGCATGGTGCTGAGTTACTATAAATATATTAAGGTGATTCTAAAAAGGGAAGGCGAGTAACAGGGATGAGAACAATGGTGATAAAGTCACTTTGCTTTTACTGGTCCCTGTAGAAGAAGATCTGGATGACCTTGTCTGGCCAGAATGTAAAAATTCTGATTTGTGAGAATTATGAAGGTTTTGGAAGTTATGTAAATTTCACAAATGAACAAAACCTAGATTTTGACTAAGAGGGGAGAAAGGCAGCATTTGTTACAGCTAACAATTTGGGAGGAGAAGGGCCAAACTTGACTGTGTGTACTATGGTGGAGCTGGTGGGTCAAAGAAGGGCTTGAGTCCCCGGATTCCCAAGTGGCAGGCTCTTGCCTCTCCCTTGTCTCTGCTGCCTTGTGTCAGGGAGGAAATGAAATATTTAACTGTGTATATGAAGTAGGATTAATTGTTCAGGTGAGATGAAGAGACTGTCTGGGGATGTTGGCTCTGTTCCTCCTGCCTCTTCCTTTGGCAGAGGGTGAAGGGAAAGAGGAGGTGCCGACGGTGGCCAGGCTGTCAGCAACAGAGCAAAAAGTACAGGGGATCTGAACTTCCCTCTCCAAAGAAACACTGATTTATGGAGATGCTACTGCAAACGCAAATAGATGAGGGTCTAGAGGAAATTTGGCAGTATGGGCCTGTAGTTCAGTCCTGCTGTAGCACAGTCAGGTCTCCCCATTACCTTTTGCTGCATTTTTCCTTTTCCCAGGTAGCAAAAGTCTTCTTGCAGCCTATGCCTCCTTATCCTGCCGTCGTGCAATTCATATGGGTGAAGCCTTCTGCTAATTAAACCTGCTGGTGAACACAGCCAAGGTTCTTGTTCCAGCCACAGGCTTGCCAGGACCTGCGCCTGCATGTGCCTTGTGAATCCAAACACAAATCACACTTTGGGCGAGCTAAAAGCTGACAGCAAGAGGCTGCCGTTGTATCGATTAACTGTGGAAGCAGCACCTGTCCTCAACAGGGTTTGACTGCTGCTCTTTGGGCCCTTAATTTCCACAGACTATTTCTGACAAATCAGTAAAAGTAACCAAGTAAAGCAAGCTTCTTGTGAATAGGCTTGTGTTTTCTTTAATGGGATCGTCTGCTTGTAAGTTTTCAGGGGTCTGAAAAGTGGAGATGGTTGAAAACCACTAGATTGCTCTGTAAATAACCAGTGAATTATATGTTCATATTTTCTCCACCTCTTCAAAACTGAGGCCTAACTCGTGTTTCAGCTCCTCTTGGAATTTAATTTCTTTTGACATAATCAATTGGGAGACTTTAATTTCTTTTTTTAATAGGTCATGTTATCATAATTTAAATTAATATTCTCCCACAGTTTAAATATATTTCCAAATTTATCCCTGTGATCTTTTCAGCAACATTTTCAAATCTGAAGTGTCAAGCCCTCAGGGGAAAAGAGGGTCACTAATACTAAAATTTGATTGATGCAATGAGATTACCACTTGAATTTCTATTATATTCTGGTTTTACATTGTCCTGAGTACACATTATTAGCTGTTCTTTTGTTTGTTTAAGCTGGGATTCTGTGAGTGTATATGCTCTTGCTTTTGTAATGATGAGCATGAGAAAGACTTTATGCTTTACTTAAAAAATATTTAAATCTTTCAGACTGTTGAAATGGCTCATGACACTAAGTTATGACTTGGCAGAGAAACAGTCACCACTGAGAAAAAGTACTTTTATGTATATTCGGAAAATCTTTAAAAAGTATATGATAAGATTTGCAAGTCATATTTAAAGTTTCTTGGATACTCTAGGATAAACTTAACCCCCCCAAACAAGTCTTTGCCATTTCCTAGGGGGACAAAATTTCTGCAGCTATCCTACCCACCTCTCTGCTTGCCTCTTCCCACATATATGATAAATTTTGAAGGTCTTGGTTGCTCTTATACAAGCTTAGGAGAGGGAGAGGCAGATCGTGGGCCTCTGAGGAGCTCTGTGGAGATGTGGGAGTCCTGAGCCAGGGCACCCCAACTGAGATGTGAACCAAGGGCAGCCATCACCATCCCATGGGGTGGCATATGGGCTCTGTGTAGGATAGATGTGTCTGTTGTGAATGTGGAAAGGATCTTGCGGACCAAAGCTGGAAACTGGGACTGGTCTAAGAGAGGTGATTAGGGAAACCAGGAGCTCTCTGTTGTAGTGGTCTGTAGGTGGACTCTGGCAGGGATGACAGACTCCTGCCTGGTTCACATCTGTTGAAATTTCCTTACTGAACTGGACCAATGAAGAATAAACCAAGCCTGCCTTTGGGAGCCCTTTCCTGGCTGGATGAGTCTTTGAACAGGGTATTTTGCCTGTGTCAATACTAGGACGTGCCTTTTTCTTAGAAGGACAAAAAACCCCACCAAATACAATTTTAACTATCCATTTCTGAGGATTAAAAGAAAACACATGAACATTAAAATTACGTAAGCTAAGTGTTCAACAGGAGGGGAACCAGAAGACTTCGGTGAACAGAAGGACCACCTACCCCACCTTTATCCTTTCCCCATGAATGCTTTGTGAGATGAGCTTATGCAGATTCCCAAGTGTTGGTGTATTCACTGCACATCATATCCATAACTAAATTTATTTCAGTTTACTGCTTTGGTGCAGCCATAGAAGTTGTCATGTATTTGGGAGGAAAACATACTTTGCTCTACTTGCGATGAAGTCTGTATGAGTGAAGACGGGGCTTAGGTCTGGAGCAGGCATGTTTTGCTGCATGTGTTTATTGTTCAGCAGATGTCCTGGTGATTTGGAGACAGTATTAGGGTTTTCGAGAACTACACTCTGGATGAAGTTCTGTTTCACCCTTTTTCAGGCGAAACCATCTTTCTGAGTCAAGTTTCAAGCCAGCAAGCTGCCCTCTGTTTCCCTGGAGCTTGCCATGGCTTTAGGGGTCACTTTGGAGGGGTGTGGTGGAGAAGTGATGGGGATTTCTTCCCTTCTCCAGCTAGTGGCTGTGTGCCCCCATCCCTGGCTCCTCTCTGCCCATGACTGTCACAGGAATGGCACCAGAGTTACTGCTGCTTATGCTCTCTCATATATCCCCCTCAAGATTCTTGATTATAGGTACTTAAATATAATTACTGTGGATTTTATAGCACTCTGGGACAAGATGAAGGAGAATTAAAACCAGTGAGGTAAATGTCCCATCCTCTGCTGTTCAGGGAAGACTTTAAGATATTTTTTTAAAGGATAATTTATGAAAACCCTGATCAGATTATGCAGCTGTTCCTTGCTATCTCAACATCAACCTCATGGGAGCACCAACAACAGGGCTTGCCAGTAAATTTCTGAAGATCTCTTAGTAATATTAGTCTTTCTGCATCTAGGGAATGTTTTCTGAAGTAAGTTAGTTTATATTTGTCCTAATCTAACTTCTGTTATTAATTTCAGGCTGTTTCTCCAATTTGTTAAAGTCATAACATCCTCTCACACTATCCTGCTAAACATCTTTCAGCTTTCTATCGCCAGACACTTCTTCGTGGTTTCCAGCTTTAATAAACTCAACTGGAAGTCATCTGACTGAACTGCCCTCTGCTTACTGCATTGAAAATTTTATCACCAAAGATTTACAATGGAAATTTATGTTATTGAGAAAAGAAAGAGAGAAGAGAAAAGAAATCACATATGCCATCAGCAGAGTCCTGGCAGTTTGCCTGGGAGAAGAGGGTAAGCATGGAGGGGTCCAGCTGCAGCAGCTGTGGCCTGTATGCGGACACTGTGTCTCATTCCACACTGGCTGAGGTGAAAGGGAAAGTCCCACTCTCTTTAGCATGGACTGAATTGGGGTCCTTTCGCAAGTAACCCTTTTCCCTATAGGAAAAACCAGAGAGAGGGAGAGAGAGAGAAGACATCTCAGCTGAACTGAGATCTTAAAGCTCTTAAAGCTCTTAATTAAGATGTTTTTGGCGTGTTCCCTAGGAAATGTATATAATTTATAAAAAAAAGATTGGATTAATTTTTTTGTGATTACCAGCCTTATCAAATAATTTGCTCTGCAGTTGTCTCTGAATACCACCAGGTCATTTAGAAACTCAACTTACTCAACTTATTGTTTTATTTATTTTAATTGGAAGAATCATGAATAATGAAAAAAATATGTTTCATCTCTGACAGAAGTCTTTTAGTGGGAGTTCAAAGAAAATTATTCACAAATCAAATTATTTTATTCCAGCGGGAAGGTGAGAGGTTGCATTATTCATTTTTATTTCCATGATGCCATAATACTGTGCAGCACTTTATGCGCAAAAATGGAACCATCATTTGGAAAGAAGAAATGCTCTGAAGAGGCAATGTACACATGGATATGAGCAGAAAACCACTGAGGTGAGACTCAAATCTTGCTCATGTCCCTTTCTTCCTTTTCTGCGATTTTCTTCTCCCTCTTTTTCTCTCTCTGTCCCCCTCTCCCTGGTTTTAAGTGAACACTGGTTTGGAATTGACAATTTAGATTAGTGAATGATCTAGAAGGAAATACTTCGGAAAAGACTTGAAGGGAGAAAGGGATGTAGCTGTAAAGTGAGCCTCAGGGCATGTGGGTAGCAGTAGAGGTTAGATTAGAGGGACCTGAGAAAGAGTGAAGGCAACACGAATTGCACAGGCAAAAACCATCATTAGTTGGACTAGATGATCTTAAAACGTCCCTTCCAACCTAGGTGATTCTGTGATTCTGTGAAGGCAGTAACTGAAAGTCCTGCTCATCACCATTATTTTTGTTGTCTTTGACGCATCAGGAGGCTCTGCTTTGGGGATTCTCCATGTCAATGACACAGAACAAAGGATAAGAGGGGAGGCAGAGGCACTAGCAAGCAAGGTCCCTGGTACCACTTCACAGACAAGAATAATCCCAAAACCTTTCCTAGATTTATGCCCTTATTCATGGGCTCATACTCATTATCTGTCAAGTGGCATGTTCCTGCGAATGAAAGATAGGCAAATACCCACTGGGGCACCTCCAGTTTGCATCTTGTGGAGGAGAGCAGAGTGATGGTCCCATGTCTTCTTTATCTAAGGGGGCTCTGGCAGGGGGAAGGGTGGTAGTAACCAGACTGTGACAACAAATACTATTACAATGTTAGAGGGAAATGATTTTCTTATTTTTACTCTAGTCCCAAACAGAATAACTTAATAGTCTTTTTATGTCAAGCCATCTTCCTGGATTTTGTTTATTTTGTAGCCTTTGGGGTGAATACAATTCAATATTTCACACTGTTTAAACATTTCCTCTCTAAAGGATCAGGCCAACTGGGGGATGAAAGCCAGGGTCATGGTTGCTGTTAGATCCTGTTCTCTGCAAGTTCTTGTATTGCACTGGCCTCCTAGAGCACCTGGATATATGGCAGCAGCACATGGTGAGGCATAATTAATTTCTGTTGGGTGAAGTTTGCTCTGTCTCTCAGTCTGCAGTGTACCAGTTAGGGAGCTGGGAAATGGGGGAGAAACTGGTTTGTCTTTTTGTATGCCTTCCTGTATGCTAGAAAAGGCAAAGAAAAGGGAGTGTATTTTGCCACAGTTTGGAAGGTGCCACGTTGTATGATGGTCCCTGCTTCCCATCAGAGTTCATCCACAGCTTCAGGTATGTCTAATGGATGATCTGTCTCCTGGCCAGAGATTTGCTATTTGGGCTGATGGCCACTCCAGGGACTCTATCCTGGAAGGACCTCTGGAGACCAGCACAGCCCTAAGCAGATGTTCAGGCACTCAGGACAGCTTGTTGGGCACCTGTGTATTATTTATTTACTAGGTTGTCTATAGTGCTGTCCTGAAAGGCATGTGGGCAGCTCAAAAACATGGAATGGCCTGAGGAGGCAAGGAAGTGTTCCCACTGCTTACCCAATGAGGAATGAAAAGAGGATAATTTATCACAGGCACTCCCTGATGGTTTGGTTTGTTTTTTTGGTTTTTGGTGTTTTTTTGTTGGTTTATTTATTTATTTATTTATTGGGGGGGGTGTGTGTGTGTTTTTGTTGTTTGTTGTTTTCGTGTCTTTCCACCCCAAATGCAAGGCCAATCCCATGTGTTCTTCTTGGTTATTTGTGGCATTACCTGCTTTATAAAACATGAAATGATACAAACATCAGAGCTTGCCAAGAGTACAAGGAAATATTAATCAAACCTCTCTGTAGTTTGCATATGTTGGTCATGTGAAATGTGGTGTGGAAACTCATATCCAACCAATGCAGAGGACACTGAAACAAATAAGTACTGAGACTGCACCTGGCTAGTATCTCTGTAAAATGGAGCACTGCAAAAAGGCAGAGCTTGCAGCAGGGACATTGTCTTTCCAACACAGCTCAGGCACAACATCTTGTAGTGTTAACCTGTAGTGTTAAGCCTTCAGAGTTGTCTAATAGATCTGTAGTAGAATCATGTAGAATCATATAGAATCATAGAATTGTCTAGGTTGGAAGGGACCTTTAAGATCATCTAGTCCAACCACCAACCTAACTCTGATAAAACAAACAAAAATAAAACAAAAAAACACATCACTAAATCATGTCACTAAGCACTATGTCAACCCATCCTTTGAACACCTCCAGTGATGATGCCTCAACCACTTCCCTGGGGAGCCCATTCCAGTGCTTACCCAATGAGGAATGAAAAGAGGATCATTTAAGTAGAAATAGACAGACTCCTGACAAACAAATGCTCTATCCTGCAAGCTGCATATGCGCGCTTTGATTGATGGGGTTTTTCTCCCCACTAAGGTTTATATAACAGAAAAGAAACCTGCTGTAGTTTCTGCAGGTTTCTATGGAGAGAAGCTTATGGATACAAAGAAATAAGCTTAAGCAGGCACCTCTTTCCTATTAAACTTTATGGGTTTTGATTTAGCACAGAAGTTGAAGAGAACTTGGTGTTTTTTCTCCACTGCCAAGGTTGTAATTTGAATTTCTGAGCTACTTGAAGGTCAGTAAATTGTGTTTCTATAGGTCTCTGCAGAGCGACCTGCAAAGGCAACAGTGCAGGGGTACCGAGAACCTGGAGGCAGCAGAGGCTTGTATGCATCAACCTGCTGCTATTCTTTGAGAAGATGTGATTATGCAGGGACAGATTACTTTCCAAGAAAACAATCTTCCTCAGGAATTTTTAAACTGATTTTGTTTGTTTGAAAACTGCATACGCTCACTGAAAACATAAGAATATCGTTTCTGTCCCTATGGGGCTTCTGGAGGAAAAATAGTGCCTAAAATAAACCCACACTGCATTAATACTAGATCTATTTTTTTGAGGAGATTAAACTATTTCTGATGTGCATTCAGTAATAAGCTCTGGAAACAACCAAGAGACTCTAGGTGGCCAGCTGCTCCTCTGGGCTGAGCAAGTCACTACAAATAAGTGACTTTGGCCAGGGAGAAACTGCTGTTCTGAAAGAGGAGTCACTGATGTTATGGAGTTGACCTACTCTCTGTACACCTGTGTCCAGGCCCTGGTCTGGCCATTGCCCTCTTTGGTACCACTGCCTGAGGATAACCCCTATCAACCTTCCCCAAACAAAAGTGCCAATACACTGGAGGACATCATCTGGGTGGAAAAACTCTGGTTATGATACTGATGATAGACAGTGGTGTCTGCACAAGTAAAATTTTTGGTTGGCCGTGCTTCCCACAAGGAAATGAAGGAACGGTCATAGCAGCCCTATATGATGATGGTTTCCCTTGAGGGTTAAGAACACTTCTTACAGTTTGCTACAGTGGCCGAAAAATTCATCATCTTATGGGAAAAGTAAATGGAGTTACCCTGCCCATGTTCAGCAGAAATAGAAAGAAGAGCAATGAGGAGGAAAACCAGAAAATAAAAGGCTGTGGTGGCTGGCACTGGAACCAAGTTAAGTGACCTTTGCTTTGGTGTTACAGGATATGACTGGGGCAAGGGAAAAAAAGATATTCCTTCTTGTAACCCATGCCTAGGTACAGGGCTGGTGTATCAAAGCACATGATGCTGCTTGAGGTTTTTTAGATGCCCAGTCCCAAGGAGGTTGCTCCTTGACGTGTTTGTCAGGAACATGCCCTGAGCACAAAAGCAGTACTCAGAGCACAGTCAGGTTGTACCAAAAGCCCCTCATGTTCCCGAGGAGACTACTTGCATTACACCAGAGCATCCTGCAGACCACCAAGGCTACCTGTCCTGGAACAACTCTGACACAATCCTTGCTGGGTGACAATCCTACAATAGACCTCCCATGGATGCAAAGAGAGATCCTGTGATTAGTAATGTTAAACGCTGACAAAAGAGCCATAGAAACTAAAGGGAAACCTAAGTATTCTGTTTTTAATACATTATTTAAGAACCTTGAGATGTGCTGTCTCAGCCTGTGATGAATACTGAAAACCTTGCTGAATTTTTCCATGGAACTGAATTAAATGAAGTTGAATTTGCAGTGATATTACAGCTTATACCTTTGCTGATGTGTCAACATTACATGACTGTTTTTTAAAGGGCTCAGAAGAAATTCCCAGTATGACAATGCAGTACTGTGGTGAGAGCACCATTGTTTGCATGTCATGGTTAATGGGAGAGGCACAGAAAGCAACGCTGTCTGCCCGGTGTGCCAACATCTGACCACATGCCCCTGGAACAGCTCCAGGGCTTTGGGGCATTGATTCTTGCAGGGCTTCTTTACAGCTAGAGCACATTCTCCTCTCAGAGACCAATTTGCTTGGTCAGATCAGCATCACTGTTTAAGGAGGCTTACATTCAACAGTGGGCTGCCTCTTTTAATAGTCTTCTGTCATTATGTTTGTGCCGTGATTGTAAGGACTTTCAATCCAATGTGCAGATGAAAATACAACTGAGGAGGTACAAGAATATCATAATGATATTTTTCAGGAATAAAGAGAGCTACAATTTTCCTGTAGAACTGATCAACTCCAAAGACAGTATCTAACGCTGTTGCCTAGTGTTATATACAGCTCTGTTTTGTCAGTCAAGGGCAGAAGGGTTATATTTACCTTTTTAGTTAATAGAGTTCTTAGTCTTGCCTTCTATTCTGGAGTGTATATTGAAATTTCTGTCTGTTCTGGGCCAAACAGTGTTGCTGTGCTGTACATCATTAGTGCCAGCATAGCTTTCTGTCACAGAGCAGCCCTGCTTATAGCCCCGATGCACTCTTAGAATCATAGAATGGTTTGGGTTGGAAGGGACCTTAAAGATCACCGAGTTCCAACCCCCCTGTCATGGGCAGGGACACGTCCCACTAGAGCAGGTTGCTCAAAGCCCCATCCAGCCTGGCCTTGAACACCTCCAGGGATG
>JAOTQQ010000001.1:188918332-188934672 GCA_026546715.1 Gallinago undulata | reverse complement strand
TCCTTCTCCTCAGGGCTGCTTTCCAGCCATTCTCCACCCAACCTGTATTTGTGCCTGGAATTGCCATGTCCCAGGTGTAGGACCCTGAACTTAAACTTCAAGCAATTTGCACAAGCCAACCTCTTCAGCCTGTCCAGGTCCCTCTGGATGGCATCCCTTCCCTCCAGCATGTCAACTGCACCACCGAGCTTGGTGGCATCGGCAAACTTGCTGAAGGTGCACTCTACCCCACTGTCCATTTCTCTGACAAAGATGTTGATGAGCACTGATCCCAATACGGACCCCTGAGGAACACCACTCACCACTGGTCGCCACTTGGACATTGAGCCATTGACCACAACCCTTTGAGTGCAGCCATCCAGCTAGCTCCTTATCCACCGAGTGGGACATCCATCAAATCCATTAGTTTCCAATTTTGAGACCAGGATGTCATGTGGGACAATGTCGAATGCTTTGCACAAGTCCAGGTAGATGATATCAATTGCTCTGCTCTTGTCCACCGAGTGTGTGGCCACCTTGGGGCTCTGGGATCATGGCAGTAAATGTCACAGAAGTCATCATCTGTGTTCTGGAGGGAATGTGGCAGGTTCCTTGCCTGCTTCCTTATGAGGCTGCTGGTGGTAAGAAGTGTTTGAATTGGACCATGTGAACAGTTTTCTTCATTATAAAGAATTGAGTGACTTTCATCCTTTTTTCTTTTCTCCAACCTGTAGACATTTGTGGTGTTCTTTCTCTGATCTAAATAATTTCTGGTTGTCAAAAATCTCTTCTTATTTCCACTTTGCTGTCTTTAGCATGAAGCTCATAGAAATCTACTCTGTTGCCATGATTTTTCCTTTCTTCCCTCCAGTTTTCTCACCCTCTGATTCCTCAGTTGGTGCAAGAAAACTCACTGTGGGTGCCATGTTGAAGCATAGTGGGAAGGAGAATAAAGGCAGCAGCTAAAGAGGACATTTCCCCCTCCATCTATTCTGTGTGTTTTCACCAAGCACAACATGAAAGGAGACCTTTTACTGCCTCACACATTTCTATGGCAGAACATCCTTTTGGAAAGCTTTTTCTTGGAGCAGCGTGGCCAGGGCCTTCTTGCCATTATTTGGTTTGGAGGGCTTTCATGGGGCAGGGCGAAATCAGGACTGGGCCTAGAGAACAGACCTTTGCAGAGGGGTGCACAGGGGTGCAGGGGACCTGGGGGCTCTGCTGTTGGGGTGTGAGAAGTGGGAACACTTTATGTACAGAAAGTGGAATTGTGGAAAAAGACAGTATTTGCCCTTTGTCTTCTCCTCTGTTCCAATTAATAACCTCAAATATAGTTGTCATGGTCTGTTTTCAACATATACAGCTTCCATGTACATGCATTTTATTTGGGCTGCTGTCACTCCAGCTCTGCAGGTACCAAGCTCATAAATGCTGTCAGCCCACCCACCTTCCTTCAACTCAACTCTCCCACCATAAGAAGAATTACCTGCAAGTCTTTCTCTTCTAATGAATGTCTTCACTCAGGTCCTTGAAATGAGCGATCCCACAGCTCAGCATCCTTTCCTCTCCTACCTGAAACCCACCACAGTGCTTGGGGCCACCTGCATCTACTTTTTGCAGAGTGTGGAAAGGGAAGAGGGTAGAACAATGCCTGGGAAAAGACCTGGGAGAGTCCTTTGGAACCTTGGTTTCTTGACCGCCACAGGCAGGAGGTGGTAAGCTGCAGGGAGGTGCTGGCTGGATGCTGCAGAGACCATGCGGAGAAGTGGTGTGATCTGCCCCACAGCAGTAGCTGCTCCTCCCACACTTCCCGCTCTGTGCCTCTTCCTGCACTGTGTCCGTCCCGTGCAGAGCCGGGCAGCGAGGGCTGATGCATCCATGGGGTGCAGAGCTGCTCTGAGCAGTGCATCTCTCACAAGCTTCTGGTTGTCCTCAGCCCTCGCTGATGCCAGTCATAGCACAGAAAGACAACAGAAAACTTAAAGGTATAAAATATATGGTATTTACAATCTTTAAACATAAGCAATCCATCTGCTTATAAAGGTGAAGAGCAGGTTAACATTGGGTCATTACATATATATATGTATCTATCTGAAAAAAGCACGGTGTGTTTAAATCACGTCATATTTAGGTCAGCACAGTGTAGGAGCAGTCCCTGCTCTCCCGTTATGAGATGGGTGAGGAGCAGGCAGTGGCAGCTGCTGCCCAGCAGCCAGACCAGCAGGTGCTCCTCAATCTAAATACTCTGGGCACCCGCAGTCATGCCTGTATTGCTGGCTCACTAAAACCACCTATCTCTACGGGAACGAGAGAGCCTCCCTGCTTTTCAAGTGACTAATGTCTCCCTGATGCCCATGGCCGAGCGCAGCCCCGCACCAGAGCCCTTGGGTGCGAGCAAAGGGAGGGCAGGAGGCCAGTGGCACAGTGGGGGCTCCGGGCGACACACGGTGCTGATGTACGGTCCCACTGCCCACCTCATGCATTTAGGGAATTACTGCACGAACTACTGTGGCTGTTCCTTGCAGCCAGCAGGTGTGGCAGGGTGCTTCAGTGCCTGGAAGCTCGCAGGCTTCCTCCCTCAGCGTGGTGTGTGGTGGTGAGCGGGCAGGGAGGCGGGCAGGGGTTGTGCTACGAGCATCAGCACAGCGCATCCCCCCTGGGGACCATTTGGCTTCAGGTGAGGAGCACCCCAAACAAGTCCTGGGGGGAATCACCTGTGCTCAGGTGTAAGCCTAAAGCAAGAGGTTATAAGACATTTGGGCTTTTCTCCTCCCTCCACATTTACAACCAGCAAGGTCTGTGCAAGGGCAAGTTTCCACTGGGAAGTGAAGAAGCCTTCTGGTGCTGACTGAGCTAAATGCACAAAAAAGGTGACACAGAGGTGGTAGAGCAGTGCCTGGCCCAGGAGATGACTCATTGCTTTTGCAGAGGAGCATCCAGGCAAGTGTCTGCATGGCTTTGTGTGGGTGTTCAGGTTTGGTAGAGGGGTTCCTGCACTGAGATCATTACCAGCACATAGTGGCCTTCCCATCTGTTTATTTCTCTATCTGTAAACGCAAAATATTTTTTTTTTAATTAAACCTGACCTTACTTGGGAATTTAGAGTTTTTTTCTATAGGTAGTGAAGAGCTGTTCTTTGTATCTGGCTACTGGCAAATGTGCTGTGTGCATCTTACAGGCAGTTTGATACAGTGCAAATGCAAATCTTTATCATGAAGGCAGGCAACAAATCAGCTTTTGATCAGCCATGAGATCAACTCCTACTTGATGCTTGTGATGTTGAGGTGTTCTGATAAATTGAGCTGATTCCTGTAAGTCATTTTTCAAGCTTTCTTCCCTACTTGATTATCAAAGATAGCAGAGTGCATAATTCATGGCCTTTCATATTCATGTTTATATTTTTGGTTTACGGTAGGCGAATGCATTTGCCATTTTAATTAAATATATGCCCACCCACTAGTGAGTTATTGGAATGAGGATTAACCTGATAAATACATGTACTTATCAGAACTCAACTTCAGGAAGGAAGTTCTTTCTGAGACAGTCTCCCTGCTGGCAGTTCTGCAAGGTTTTTAACTTCAGCATATTTGGACCATTGCATGTGTCTTCCTTTTGGTACAATTCTCCTTTCCCTACTGCTAATGCTGTTGTGTCTCTAGGCTAAAAAGTAGGAGAACATTTTGACATGGTACACTGCATGAAGCTGCTTTTGAGGCTCGTGTGACAGCCTTCCTCTGCTCTGGAGTCACTTCTAGGTACTTTCAAAAATTTTGTTTCTTTTACTTCTTTTTTTCTTTCAATAGCAAATAGTGCCATAATGGTTTGGCTTTCATGGTCTGTACTTCAGTGATGACATGATAAGGCTGGACATGAGCCGGCAATGTGTGCAAGCCCAGAAAGCCAACCGTGTCCTGGGCTGCATCAAAAGAAGTGTGGCCAGCAGGTCACAGGAGGTGATTCTGCCCCTCTACTCTGCTCTGGTGAGACCCCACATGGAGTACTGTGTCCAGCTCTGGGGCCCTCAGCACAGGAAAGACATGGACCTGTTGGAGTGGGTCTAGAGGAGGGCCACAGAAGTAATCAGAGGGATGGAGCATCTCTCCTATGAAGACAGGCTGAGAGAGTTAGGGTTATTCAGCCTGGAGAAGAAAAGGCTCCAGGAAGACCTCATTGCGGTCTTATGAAGGGGGTCTTATGAAGGGGTCTTATGAAGGGTCTTATGAAGGGGGTGAGAAAGATGGGGAAAGGCTTTTTAGCAGAGCCTGTAGTGGCAGGACAAGGCGAAATGGTTTTAAACTACAAGAGGGCAGATTTAAACTAGATATAAGGAAGACATTTTTTTATGTTGAAGGTAGTGAAACGCTGGCACAGGTTTCCCAAAGGTGGTGGATGCCCCATCCCTAGTAACATTCAAAGTCAGACTGAACGGGGCTCTGAGCAACCTGATCTAGTTGAAGATGTCCCTGCTTATTGCAGGGGAGGTTGGACTAGATGACCTTTGAAGGTGCCTCCCAACCCAAACCAGTCTATACTTCTATGATATGCCAACAATGTATAAACTCTCTGCAAATGAACTGGTGTTTGTATTCAAAATGTGCATAAGGATAGTGTACCCTTTGGGGTGCTTTGAAAGATGTCCTTTTCCACTAGTTAATTTTTATTTTCTTCAACTTTTCTGCTCTTTATTCACACACTTGCACTAACACCAATTCTAATATCTTTCTGACCTGCCGCTGTACTTTGACAGGTTGCCTGCATCTTGTCTCCTGTTCCTGTTGCAGCACAGATGAGGTTACTCTGGTAATTGGGGACCTGCATGAACTCACCATTTAGTGTAGGTTGGCTGTGTATCAATACAGTGGTTGGTTACCAGAGTGGAAAGACCTCTTTCCCACAGGGATGTGGTGAGAAGGGAACAAAAATTCTCTTGAAACAAGTTTCAAGGTTCTGTGTCCCTTTTTGGCCCACTACTCCAAAATTCAGGTGCTGCTGGGGTATGGGGTTGCTTTTCTCAATTACAAGGTGAAGAAGGACTGCTCTTATCTTGTTTTCTTTTTTATGCAGACCAATAACAATTTTTCAGTGTGTCTGCTGTGATCTGAGAGATGTCCTTCTGGGATGTACACCCATCTTCATGCCTCTCTTCTCAGGGACTGGATGATTGTGCACTGCTGGGATTATAATTCTCATTTTTTATTTGTTTTCAACCAATATTTTAAATTCCTGGTGGTATCATCATGGCTTAGCTGGAGGAGAATGGTAAAAAATATGTTGGTGTTGAATAGAATGGAACGGAACGGAACAGAATAGAATAATTCCAGCTGGCAGGGACCTACAATAATAATCTAGTCAAACTAATTAACAAGGCTTCAGAAACTCACTCTTTCCTCCTTGTAGCTCACACAAATACTTAAGAGAGAGGGGAGAAGTAAAAAGTAGTATATTTTGTCCCTTTCTGTGCCAGTTTTAGAGGCAAAAGGCACCAATCTCTTACAGCTAGCCATGGATACTATTCTTTATCCTTGCAAATAAGGGAGTTGGGAGCTAAAACTATTACTTTTTCTACACCAGCTCCTGAAATAGATCATGGTCTTTCTAATGACTGTGTTTGCAATGCTCCTTGCTCTGCCATTTAAATTCCTGATGGCATTGCATACTCTTATGTCTGTTTCAGCATCACCAGTAGCATTTTTGTGCCTGCCAGCAGTTTCAGAAGAGCCCTTGTTCCCTGGGATATGTCCCACAAACCTGTCCATCCGCTGGTTGTGTGACACTGGTCCTTGTTTGTGCTGCTGGGTCAGTTATCAGCTCTGACAAGTCACAATATTCTGGTGCTTTTAAACATTGTAATAAGAAACCTCTTCTTTCCTCCGTGGATCCAAACTCTGAGTCCGTATTCTGCTGTGATTCATAACCTTGGCAATACCACGATGTTTCTTTTAGATGTTATGGATTGAAGCCTTTTCTTAATGAAATCCATGCCAGCGGTGCTTCTGATTTCCCAACAGGCCAGGTTGGAATGAACTGCTCTACGTTCAACAGCTGTAGCAGCCATCACCTCCTGTAGCCTTCTGTGGAAGGAATCCCATTCCCACCCCTCCTTAGGGTAACTTCTCCTCTGTCATTTGCAGCTGAAATGCTCCATCAGCTTTGCAGCATGTTACCCTAGAAAAAAAATTTGCTGAAGTGGTGGCCTTTAATGTTACTTGACAAACTGGAGGTCCGTTACAAAAAAAAAGCTGCTTGCACTGCTTGCACACCCTACACTGTGCAGAACGAACAGGGTAGAAAATGACTAAATTCTAGTGCTTCTTGTATTAAAGAAAATAGGAAAAAACCACTGCCAATTGCTAGCACTTCCCATGTGCCAGGGAATCCTTGATAATGCTTTCTTCTGTGTTGCTATGGTCATATGTTGAATTGTGGGAAAAATCTGATCAAGCAGTGATCAGCCCTTCCATGGATGCTCATCTGGAAGGTGGAGTCTTCTGTCTGTGCTGGCTGTTATGCCTGCTCATTGTTACGTCTTTGTGTTCGCCTCTATATATCCAAATTTTGAGAGAAAAAACTCCTGATCTTCCATTCCAAGCCAACTTCATCTAGTGTTAGCTTTGCAGATACAGCAGAGTTCATGAGCACATATAATACAGCAACTAGAATATTATTCTGTGGGATCATTTTAGCTTTGTAGGAACATTTGCAACCTGTGCAATTAATGTTGCAGTTGTTTTCACCCAACTGCTCACTTACTGGAAGGCAGCAGAAGGTGCTTTCTGTGATTAAGACATTCCTAGTTTGTGTGTGGGGGAGGATGCATGCCATTTTCAGCCTATGAGTATAGCTGGGGAATCTCCAAGCTCAAATTAGCCATCAGCTCTGTATAAGTGGGATTCGGGGCTATAGTTAACATGTAAGTGGATCTGAATGACAGCCTTGGTCCTTGGACAACTGAAAGGGTCTGTAGCCATTATGGCCTGAAGCTCAGCTGGGTCCACTGAGGATGACCACAGTTCAAAAGCCCCTTGAATGGGCGCATGAGAAGATTTTGAGGCCTGCAGCTGGCACTCTTGGAACCCCTATTCTTGTCTTTTTACATCTGGTTTTGGTTAGCAATATGTACTTTTGAAATATATTGCAACTTCTTTGTATGAAGCATAATCCTCTGCGGTCTTGGAAGTGTCCTGCATATTGTGCTCTGTTCGAAACAAGCTCATTGGAGGTTTGGCAAATATGATATTATGTCATGCAGTGCTGTGCTGGATAATGTGAACTTTAGCTGAATTACTTGGAAAAAATGACAGTAATAATCAACTATCATCACACAGAGCACTCCTGTGCTCAAATAAATCAGTTGCCAATTTCTGCCAGACTCTGCAAGCAGTGTCATAAATTATCAGCAGCTCCTTGCAGTTCTGTCTCTGGCATTTTGAACAAATGCAGTAATTTCTAAACAAGTATGTGTCTTCCTGTTCAGTCTGGGGTTTTTTTTTGGTTTTGGGGTTTGGGGTTTTTTGTTGGCATGGGTTTTTTTTGGTGCCTCCTTCCCAATCCCCCCCCCCCCCCCCCCAAGAAATTCCCTTTGAATCTTTCCTGTCTATTGCTTTCTTTGGAATTAAAACTTTCTCAGCTGCAGTCATCTAATCAGTTTTAGCCCATGCTCCACAGGGAAATGTTTTTCCATTCCAGAATCCATAGACATTGCCAGGAGCTTCTTGTTCTTGTGCAGGCTGGCCTGATGACACCTAATTTCTTAGAAGTTTCACTTGTATCATAATTCCCTTTTCGTCTCATGACTTTTTCTGGCTTTCTTATATGCAGACAGTAGCAACTGTTATAATGTCACATGTCCTGGTTCTCAGGCCTCCCTCCTCTTTAGCATTACATGAGGAAGAACTGTTACAAGCCTTTTTTTTTTTTTTTTTCCTTTTTACTAGTGTTTTGTACCTATAAGTACAAACTGAAGTTTTGCTGGTAGAGCCAGATTTCTCCTGAGGATATTCCCAAGAGATTTGATACCTGTTGCAAACATTACTATGGGGCAGTGCATGTGTTAATCAAACTCCTGATTTCTAGGGTCAAAAGAAAATAATTCCTTTTTGATCTGAGTATGATATGCTCTATTTTCTTTGGGTTTCTTCCCCACCGGAACACGTTCCTGCAGTAATTCTGCTCCAACCGCTCCTCATACAGCAGGTCACAGTATCACGTAATCATGGAATTGTCAGAGTTGGAAGGGACATCTAGAGATCATCTAGTCCAACTTGCCTGCTAAAGCAGGATTGCCTAGAGCACATCACTCAGGACTGCATCTAGGAAGATGTCCAGAGAAGGGGACTCCACAGCCTCCCTGGACAGACTGTTCCAGGTCTGAAGTGCTGTTTTTGTCGTAAAGTAGATTTTCTGTGAGGGTGACTGCATCTTTTGTACTTGACGCTGCTATTCCAGTAGTGTCCTTTTCAATTCTTTTGGAGAGTTAGTATTTTTAACTAATGTTGCTTTCACTTGAATTAAATTCCTTCATTTCCTCAAAGGTGACCAAAATTGCTTTGCTACATATTGATTTGTGATCTGCTGTCTCTGGGTTTTGGGAGGAACGTTTCTAGGTTTTATTGTGCCGCTTTCTGATGCTACCAGTTTGTCCAGCCTGTCAGTTCTTACCTCTTTCTTACCCCTCCCAGGGCTGGGGCAGTCTAACAGAGATGTTAGGGTGCTGCAGGCAAGGTTTTGCTATGTAGGAAAACCTCTCTTGGAGGGGTTTCCAGTGCAGAAATCTCAGGCTGCAAATTCCTGGTTTCTGTGTAGTCAAAGGTACGTGTCTTACCTATGATAATCTGAAGTGATACTCTGCATATGTAGCTGGACGTATGACAAAAAAATCTCTGATAAGAAGGCATATTTAATGTAACGTGCATTTATCTGAGATGAGATAAATTACCATTAGACCATCATTTCTCTTGGAGTCCACATGATCATTTGTAATCAGTGCTCTAAACGGTAATGTTTTGAGACATAAAACGCAAGCCACGTTTAGGCGGTTAGGGCTTAGCCCACCTTAGGGCTTTGGTAGCCCTAAAGGTCAGACTAGTAGGCTAGTGAGAAATGTTCCTGGAGGATGTATTTCTTCAATATTAATATAAGGAAGATGTATACTCGTGTACGTGTTGGGAAATTTGAAGGCCCAGCTGTGAAAATTAAGTGATAGTAATCACCTGTAGCCTGAGGACACCTGCCTGTTCTGCATCTTTGGTGGGTAACACTGGACCTTTATGTCTGTTGCTGTTTGGAGCTGTGATAAAATTTCTACCACTTTTTGCAAAAGAATTAAGTGTTGCCATATAAGAAATAGTTTTCACATTTCTGAGGAACTTTGGTCTTCAGAAAAGTTATGCTTTTTCTCTAAAGCAGAATGTATGTTCACCATAAAAATACTCCTTGCTAGAGGAAAGAGCGAATATACTCATGAAAGTATTAGTTTACATATGTGAAAACTTGTGATCTAAAAATGAGTGCTGAAGGTTCTTTCATTCTTTCTTTTTGCAGCTCTCTACATCACTGACCCGCTGGCTAAGATGTTAATTCAAAGTTTCCCAAAGTGTTTTCTGAAATCCCCGATGCTGCTCTGCAGAGAGTAGACAGCTTGTTTGGTAACAGCTTCCTCCTCTTTGGCTCAGGCAAGAAGCTGTAATTTAAAGAGGACATCTGAAATTTTATTCCTGCTGTTGTTTTTTCCCCTAAGCAAGTAGTTTGTTTAGCTGCTCTAGGGAAGGTCTATGGCCAGGAAGACTTTTCTCTACAAACCAATCATTTGGGCAGTAACATGTGCACCAAGAAATAAAACCTGAAAAATAGGATCACCACAAATTATTTGTGATCTGGTATTTGTGTGTGTCAGCTGCTGGATGGTAGCAGCCCATAAGCACATTCTCATCTCATGACATGTCAAGGTAAGTGCTAGACCCCTTTTTCCTCCCTTAGTGGCAGCATCCGATACCTCCTGTTTGCTGAGAAGCGAGAATGGACAGAAAAGCACCTCCTCCAGATCAGATGGCATGCATAACTTAGTTCTTTTAGTTACACTTTTCCATGTATCATGTGGGCAAGTTTTGAGAGGTGTCTGGTACGTTATGTCTCTTCACAGCTTAGGGTGAAGTGACCTTGTGCAAGTGCTCCCACTTTTACCTCCCCGACGCCAGCAGAGAGCTGCCAGCCCCTCATCAGGCTCCTGAGCTTCTGCTCCCTTCCCCTCCCAACAAATAAACACCATATGAGTGGTAAGGATGGGACTATCTGCAAGGTTTCCAGTGCTGGGGCAGTGCAGGTGTGGGTGTTGACAGAGGTGACCCGATAATTGCAAGTTCATTTATTTTGGGTTTTTTGTTTTCTGGGCTTTTTTTTTTTGTTGTTTGTTTGGTTTGTTTTTTTATGTTTCCAAGGAGGTCTTCACTCTGTTCAGGAGGGTTTCTGAGCACCCTTCCTCCCTTCCTTCACCTCAGTTAGTTTCCTCTGCTCACTTCAATCTCTACATCTCTAGTTCCATCTCCTGTGCATCCTTCTTCCATCGTTCTGGGCTGCGCTGGCAGGCAGGGCGTCTTCTTCACTCCCCTGCCCCAGGAAAGCTGCATTCTGCTGCCTGGCACAAGAATGTGCCGCCACAAGAGCAACCTCAACTGCTTCTTCTTTCAGCACATCTTGCATATTTAATTGCTTTTGCTAGCGTAGAACGTAATGGAGGGTCTCTGGTGGCCAGTCCCCATGTACCCTGTGAGCGAATGAGCAGAGACAGCCCGCAGCCCGCCCTTCGTCTCCACCCTTCAGCAACCCAGTAGTTGCTGATAGTGTTCAATGCTCATGGGCTGCCTGATTGACAAAGGACTGCGTTTCCCCAATAATGAACAAGGACATGGGTTTTTCCTACTTACATTCTTCGAGTTCCTCAAAAAATCAGAAATGTACCCTAGAAGGTGAAGTATGAAGGGTTTTCATGCAGGGGGAACAGAGCTGTTGTTTTCAGCACAGAAACACTGTGACGTTCCCAGGTGCTCAGAAAGTATGACTGTCTTCAGCTTTCATAGAATTAAGCAAAAGTTCTCCTTCACGCTCTTTGTCTTTTTCCTAAAAAAGACTGCCAAGACTAATGCCTCTCTATTTTGTTCAAAAGTCCTGATTTACTCCTTGGTTTTTGATAACAGACTGGAATCCAAACGTATTTTCATTTGTTGATACTCTGATATGGTTTTGAGTTCAGGACTTTTCTGTTTTTCAAACAAAACCCAAAGACATCAAAGGAAATTTGGAGAAAAAAAGGCATGTATTTTATCAACTGCTTCAGGAAAGACCATTTCCCAGCTGTTGACGACGGAGCCACAAACAGCTTTAAACAGAGGAAACAGTACTTCAATACCTTAAATTCCACATGTAAACAATGCAGAGCAAGGCTATGGCATGTCCACCTCAGTTTCTAAAAATGTGTAGCTATTAACATTTCTGCCTACATTTGGGCACACTCTCAAAGAGCATGTATGGTGTTTATCATATTATCCAAAGTCTATTCATGTTTTTGCCCAAGACTAGGTTCTTAATTATAAATAATTAAGATTTTAAAAGTTTTTCAATTGGCTTGAAAGTTTGGTAAATAATTTAGCTGCAGAGCTTTGTTAAGAATGCTCTTTATTTTTTTGTTCTTGGCCTGTACATGTCCTACATACTGATGTCTAAATCAATTGAAGAGGTTCCCAAAGGAAGTAAAAGAATAGCAGCTGCAATTCCATGAGCGAGAATATATCCATTGCAGACATTTTTAGTTCTGTATATAGAGTTTTTAAGCTCTGATTTATTTGTAAGACTTTAGGAAGAAACTCAGTCATCATTTGGAGCTCAGTGAAGATCTCTGGCTAATGCAAGATGTGGCTTAAATACTATATCTTACATTGACATAACCAGGCTAGCACCCCAGATATAGGGAGCAGCTACCTGCCCTAGTTTTGAACTCTAAGTACACCAAACACTAAGTACTGTTTCTTAAGTGGGTTTAACAGCCCGGATTGAAAGGAGTTTTGTTTGACCCAGGTTGGTAGTTTGGAAGTACCTGTGCTACCTGGTTGTTCCTGCTGCAGAGTACATACAGTTTGTGCTTAGCTAACAGAAAATTAATGGGTGGTGCCAAGCATTGCTCTCGATATTAAAGGAAGATAGAGGGCTTTGCCATGGTGCATGACTGCAGATAAGATGAAGGACAAAGCAAAAATAATAAAAGTTGAGAAAAGGCCAGGAAAATGAATAAGGAATGTAAGAATTCAGAGGCTTTCCTTCTAGAGAGACTTTTAAAAGATAATGAGAACTTCCAAAGAGAAAGGTTATGTATTGGACAAATGTAAAATATTCATGCCATCTTCAGAAAGAACTGAGTGACCTTGAGGACTGCAGTAATCGAAGGGGACTGAAATTTAATAGTAGAAAATGAAAGGTCAGGTACTCACTAATGAATAACAAAACCTTTATTACAAATTGAGATATTATGAGCTGTAAATGACAGAGGAAGAAAAGCTTCTGGAAGCACTGGTAGATCAGAAAGTGGCTGGAAGTATCCAAAATGATGTGTCTGTGGAAAGACTGTTCAACCGAGCTGTGTGCAGTGTTGGTAGGAGAATATCAATACCATTATGTGAGCAAGGCTAGAAATACTGGCCCCAGCCAAGGCTGCAATAGGCAAAACGTTGCCAGCAAATCAAGTGAGAGGATCTTTCACCCCTGCTCAGCCTTGGTGAGACACATCTGGAGTGCTGCATCCAGTTCTGGTCTCCCCAGAGAGACATGGAAATACTGGAATGAGTTCAACAAAGGGCCACAGAGATGATTAAGGGCTCAGAGTATCTGACATACAAGGAGAGGCTGAGAGATCTGGGGCTGTTCAGCCTGAAGATGAGAAGTCTCAGAGGGATCTCATCAATTTATGTAATACCTGATGAGACAAGTAAAGAAGATGGAGCCAGGATTTTCTGAGTGATGTGTAGTGGTGGGACAAGAGGTAATGGGCACAAACTGAAACACAGGAAATTCCATTTAAACATGAGAAAAAAACTTTTTTACTGTAGGGATGACTGAGCACCGAAATGGGTTGCTCAAAGAGGTTGTGGAGTCCTTGGAAATATTCAAAACCCATCTGAGCAAGCCTCTGAGCAACCTACTTTAGGTGATTCTGCTTTGAGCAGGGGTTTGGATTAGAAGATCTCCAGGAGGGCTTTCCTACCTCAGTTGGCCTGTACTCGTGTGATTCACAGGAGATGGATTCGGGCTGTAAAGAGTACAGGGAGGGGTCACTGGGATGAGAAGAGACCTAGAGTGCCAATCCTGCTTGGAGGGCTGAAATTTCTATCTAAAAAACATATGCAGTGTAGGGAGGGGGGATGTAAGCACCACAGAGAGAGGGGAACCATTTATAGCAAAAGGCCACGGTCACGCAATAACAGTCGGGTTTTTGCTTGTCATAAATAACTGGAAAGTTAAAGTCAAAAGGGGTTATTATAAGCTATCAGAGTCATCACATTTGCTAACAAACTTACGGAGGGCAGGGACAAAAAAAAAAAAAAAGTGGCAAAATCTAACTTCTTTTAAGGAGTTGCTGGAAATTGTTAGAAAAGAAATGCTATGACACAATGCCTTCATGAATCCCCTTCATGGACTGAGGGGGATCCTTCAGCCCAGAGTACTCAATTGCGCAACTGTCATTTGGATTACTCCTGTTTCTGTCTCCTCATGGAACAAGTGAATACTAAAAGGTAAAGTTATCGATCTCTGCAACTCACATTTGTAAGATATTACTAAAAAAATATTGTCAGGAGTTAGAAAGAATGAGAAAAACAAATGTGTAAGAACATTGTCTGCAGTTAAACTGGCTGTGATTTAGATCTATTATAGGGACTTCAGAAAAAATCATTCATGGAAATAGTAACATCACTGTCAGGATGAGACTAAACTGGTCGAGAGGCCTGGAGACATTGCTTTAAAAATACCAAATAACATGATTAATTTTTCTTTAAACTGACCCTTTCTTACCTTTCTTTTAAGTCCCATTTAACACATCAGAACAGGAGATTAATGGTTTTGGTTCGTTCTTCAAATGTTTTGCTGAAGGTATCTAACTTCAGCTCCAGGAAGGTGTCTTGGAAAGTGCTTTTTCACTCTTTAGGATGGAAATTCCAGATAAAATTCTTCTTGCCTTGTCACTTTTGTTAAAGATGGAAATTGGCTATGGCGTTTTTGGGCTCTGATGATTGTGCACTGTGTGAGAAGGATGTTACAAGAATAAGCAACATGTTTTGTTCTTCTGTACTGTTGCCTGGCTCTAGAAAGGATTTTCTAGCACCACTTTTTTCACATTCCTCCAGAAAATTTACTTCTGTCTCAAATATCCAAGTCAAATGGACTAAACTGCGTCTTGATAACTCTTCCTTTGAGAATAGTTTATACATCCATACTTCCAGTGTGTGCAGGTTTTTCAAGCTATGTGGGTTATTGAACTGACAGAAATCCCATGAAACTGATAACAATTACACACAATTGTTAATACCAATTAATTTCTTCACAATGGATAATTACAATAATTTATATTGAAACATCTGTGGGAAAATAGAAGGCAAAGTGAAGCACTGTAGAGCTATTTAGTAGAGCTGTAAAATAAATAAGTAGATAAATAACTCCAGTCCCAGGTGTGTCAGGATTGAGCAATGCACAGGGAGTCTGCAGCATTGAGGACTTCTCCTTCGTGGTTTCTGGGTAGCAGACGTGTTGATTATAGCCCTTGCTGCACAGTTCTCTGCAACAAGTTTGACTAATACAGTTGCTCTGTTTGATTTGACCACATAGTTTTGGCTCCTGTTTTGTTGTTTGTGAGCTTTTCTTTTTATGCCAAGAAAATGTCGTAACATGTCAGTGATGGCTACTGCACAGCCTTTTGGGTACCTGCTGGTGAAATGTCCTCTGCAACGCTGCAGCCCCTGGGAGGCAGAGCTGCCAGAGGACAGCTGAGATGGGCTGCCTGCTCCTTCTGAGAGCTGCTCTCCTTGCTCACCCTCACACAGGCACAGCTCTGTCCCAGGTGTCTTACAGCCAGGTTTTTGATGCCAGGTCCCTCAGCTGAGTACACTTGGGCCACACAAGGCTTTGTCATTTCTTCCTGCTCTTTTGATGCGTTCAGTCACCCCTTGGCCAAACCCAGGAATAGTAACAGTGGCTTTTACTTCCTCTCAAATAGTCTGGGAAGGGCCTTGCACATCTGCAGTATCTCCAGCTGTTTCCTGCGGCACTTGTGCAAAGGCTATTTGCAGGCACTGCAATGAACTCGGTGGGATATCTGACACGAAGCCTCACCTGCCTTCCAGATCATTGGCCCTGTTGGACCTACCAGGGCATGATGGTGCCTCTGCTCAGGTAACACTCCATTCCCACTGCAGCCAAGCTTCAGTCTTCTTCATTGCTTTGATGGCTCAAACTTCTGCCAGTGAGTTGCATTAAGTTCTCCATCACACTGCAAAACGGAGAGACACGTGCACAGTGTTAAAAAGCTTTTGCCAGCTTATAGGCAAGTGCTGAGGAATAGCTGTGGATGTGCAGTGACTCAGATCATCCAGGAAGCTGATGCCTCGTAGTTATATTTGCAGGCCCACATACTGTCCAGACATTGGTGCTTCATCATAGCTTTGTTCTCTACTGTCAGTAGCATTATACTGCAAATCTTCCAGCTTACCTGGCATGCATGCCTGTAAATCTTCACCTGTGTGGCTGCAAATTTAGTCACTATCTCTGAAATTGCTCAGTAGCTCATGCTGGGAGATGATGCAAGAAATGTCAGTTGGTCTGATTGCAAATCAAACCTAGTGGTGAATAGACAGAGACTGAGGAAAATTTGGCAATGCAGATTTTGCCGCAGGTGGATAACACAAGCCTGATATCCAGTAGCTGAATACATTTGCTGTCAATTTTAGCTACTAAACCATCTGGAACATCTGTTTGGACATTCAGTCTAATGAAATGCCCTCCCAAGAGTTAGGACCACTGGGAAATGGATCAGAGCTTCTGCTAGTTCAAACAGGCCAGGAAAGCTGTGGTGGTCTCCCCAGTGCTTACCAGCTTGTTTCCCTGTTGAGAGGCTCCTCCTCGCAGGGCACAAGATGGCAGAGCTCCTTCCCACTCCCCTGTTGCCAGAAAAGCTCCCTATCTTCCCCCCCCACACACCCGGGGCTGTGCTACCTGAAGCCGCCTTGCTTTGATACAGTGTCCCACAGGATTTTTCTGGAGAAACTCGGTGCTCATGGCTTAGATGGGTATACTCTCCGCTGGGTTAAAAACTGGCTGGAGGGCCGGGC
>JAOTQQ010000001.1:188880837-188917827 GCA_026546715.1 Gallinago undulata | reverse complement strand
TTTAATCCAGCGGAGGGTACACTTGTCTACGCCATGATTTTCCAGTTTCTCCAGGAGAATGCTGTGGGGGACGGTGTCGAAGGCCCCACATCCATACTGCAGGATGAATTCACTCTGTTTGAATCCATCCAGGTGCTTGATCTCACTATTAAGTGTCTCAATACTGAATCTACCACTCTCTTGCTTGTTTTCAAGGAATACTGGAACATTGCAGACCTAGTAGAAGAGATTGAGCATAGAGTGATTTAAATCAGTTTCCCATTTCTGAGGAGAAAGCCTTACTATAGAGTGCTAAGATGCCGGCTGCATTAATTCTTCCTATAGGACCTGCCTGAGTCCTTTCAACAGGCAGTACTGCAGGGAAGTGGAGCCACACAAGCCAGCTCTTTTGTGAGCTGAGGGCTGGGCTTCTTTTCCAGAGGAAACTCTTTAGTGTATGGGCTGGTCCAAGGATGACAGTGGCGGTGCTGCAGGTATGTAAAAGAGAACATCCTCATGTTTCCAGTGGAGAGATGTAGGATTTATTGCAAGGGCTTGTTCTGACTCTGTCTGGGAACACGTGTGCAGCTCTGCCTTCAGACTGGAAAAAGTCTGAAGAAGGATTATTGCAGGGAACAGGAGACAGAGTAGAATGTCATATTTTCTGAAACTACTAATGGAGTTTTTCTCGTTTAGCTTAGCTAAATGAAGGCTGGAGGGGATGGAGCTGCTGCCTGTGAAAATGCCACTGGGAAGAATGGGGATTTTGTGAAAATAGCAAAATACCAAAAATACCAAAATACAGTGATTGCTTCCAAAATGGAGCTTAGTGTGGCTATAAAATAGCTTTAGACATTGTGATGCCAGTAGCATTCCTGTCACCAGGAACTCTGTTCCTCTTCTATATCTAGTTGTTAAAATTCCTTTTAAGTACCAGTTACTTTTATTGCCAAAGAAAGGCATCCACCATAAAGAAAACATGGCATGCCCACAGAGCATGTATCAGCAAAGTAGCAAGGGGTTCATTAGCCTTTTTGTAACCGTTCAGTGGCCCTCTGAGGTCTCTGCTGAGCTGGCCACTTAATTGTAATATGTACAGGCAAAATTAAAATTACACAGGGAAAGAAAAACAAGTTAGCAAGCAACCCACAGAAAATCAGTCCATTAAAATCTAGTCCTTTGGTTGAGCTGCCACAGTCTCCAGGGTTGTGTGTTGTGATTCCTCTTGGGAAGAGCAATAGTGAAGCGGCATCCTGTGAGTCATGTCATACTGAGAAATATGGCTTTAAATTTCACAGAATAGAGATCTGCTGCAAAAGTCTTGTTTGTTCAAGGTTTTTTCTTTGTTTCTTCCATTGTCTAGAAGAACTTAGATGTGGGAATATTAATATTTTATGTCCAAACTCACAGACAGGTCTTTTTTCATTCAGGTCCCTGCTAGCAGATGTTCCTTATCTCTTGCCTTTTAGAGGATTGCTGTTACCCTCCAGCTGTCCCTGTTTCCCTTCAATTAGGGATCCAGTAGCAGTTACCTAAATAAAGTGAATTATCTTTCACATATTGTTGCATTTTTAAAAATAATTTGATTGTCACTCAGACCTCAAGGATTTTCCACAGGATAAACTTGGCTGGACTTGTGAATGTTGGTCAACTCTAATGAAAGTGACTTTTCATGTTCACACCATCTCTAACATAATTTTATCTTCTACTATTTCTTATTTTCTCCAACTACAAAGGAGGCCTGTCTGCCACATTTAGCTTCTTTCTAAGACTTTTTTCAGAATTCCTGCTCTGGTTATTAAGCTAGCAAAGGATCCGCAGTGTTTTTTTTAACTGTGATGCCTTATTTATGTTGATGGTACCACAGGTGAAAAGGAACTTTCTGCTCCTTTCAAGTTAATGTTGAAACAATGAAGACTGTTCACGTTGTTTATTTTTTTATTTTCCTGGGGTTTTTTCATTTTTGTTTTTGTTTGAGAGTAGCTTGGACTTGAAGGTGCCAAAAAACCTTCAGATATTCTGCTTTTTAATTCTGATAACTGCACTTGAAAAAATATTTGTATGTAAGAGAAAACAGCCCAAAACTCAAAGCTTATAAAGCCCTGCACAGTTCTTTCTCAGTTCTCTTTTCAAGGCTTTTTCTGTAGCACTTCTCCTCCCCAGAGCATCTGTATTTTTTGAGTACGACAAGAACATTATCTTGTGCCTGAGGCCTGACTGAAGTCAATGAAAGGTTGTAAATTAACTGTGGTGGGTACTGGATCTAGGTGCCTCTCACCATTCTCAGGCAGGTTAAGCAAGATTATTTAACTAGAAAGTATTTTTCTCAGTAGTGTATTTTATTCTGAGTAATATTTTATTGTGCCTTTTGGGTTAAAAGGGCACTAGAAAATAGTCTGGACGTAAAAGCAGTTGATTGTCTAGCTTGAATGTAGACGTGGCCTGTCCTCTTTTAGCATCCCTACTAAGATGAATCTGCCATGCTTTATTAGTAAGAAGCCAATTAAATAGATTGTGCATCACAGGAAGTTAAGTGCGTGTAATTCCAGCAAACCAAACCAGGGCGTGACATGTTAGCATACGGTAACTGGACCCATTCTGTAAAAATGATAATTCCTCATTGTAGCTGTGATTCTTGTGATCCCTTCTTTCAGGCTTTTTCTTTACATATGCTGCTGTAATTGTCAAAGTTATGTGTAATAAATTCTAATGTTCTGTAACTAGACAGGTAATCATCTTTAATTTTTCAGTGGACACTGGTCTGTGTCAAGCTCACTTCTGTGACAAGGCATACTTCTTCATTTCTCAAATTTTTGTCCTGTGATAATCAACTGTATGAGTGGGATCCTTTAACAGGGGTGTGGGGCCTCTGAGTTCTCTGGCAGCCACAGTGTCCCCTTGCCCCTTTTCCTATAGCTAGGATAAGCTGGGTGCAAAAGGACCCTCTTGCATGCACGAGGCTGCTGGAGTCTGAAGTGTCCCGTGGGGAGGACACAAGCAAGCTGACGGAGTAGGCTGTTGAGCAAACTGCACTTCCTGCGGATCAGGAGGCAGTAGGGTGCATATTTCATTTGTGAAGCAGCTTCTAGTTGCTTGGTCTCACTGAGCAAATGCAAGTCCTGTACACTTCCACAGCCTTATTTCATTACTATTTTGAGCAAGAAAGTGGATTGTGTAGTAGCACTGGAAGTGTTTTGTCTCTCAGCACAGTGCAAATTTTATCTTGTGAGTGGGAACGTTCAGATTCCTTCAATAAAAGGAAGACCAGACATGAACAGCTTCCTGTTGACTGTTTTTGCCATTGTTTCTTAAAGGATCTGACACTTGGATGCCTGTCAAATGGTCAAGGAGAGAAGGGGTTGCTCTTTCTGGGACAGCTGCACAATAATGTTTGGATGATGCTCAGCTATTCTTAGTCTTCCCTTTGGGTTATAGAATCACAGAATCATAGAATTTTTAGAGTTGGAAGGGACCTTAAAGATAATCTAGTTCCAACCCCTGCTGTCATAGGCAGGGACACCTCCCACTAGAGCAGGTTGCTCAAAGCCCCATCCAGCCTGGCCTTGAACACTTCCAGGGATGGGGCATCCACAGCTTCTCTGTTCTCCCCACCCTCACTGTGAAGAATTTCTTCCTAAGATCCAATATAAATCTCCCCTCTTTCAGTTTAAAACCATTACTCCTCTTCCTTCAGCCTGCAGGATGCGGTTGGCTTTTGTCTGAGTACTTTGTACCAGGCATTTTCAGTGTACACAGGGACCCATCTCAGAGGTTAGCCAGCAATGGCCATGCTTGCCTCAGGAAAAAATCCATCTTGTCCAGGACACTGTCTCCACCAAGAACCAACTTGGATAAAGAAAGAAAGAGTGATCATTGCCTTAGACTAATACCTGTGTTGTCAGCACTCAATGGTTTAGGGACTTTGTGGATAAGAGGTCCCGTCCATACTGCTGTGTTTAATGGCCACAAATGGCTGATCTTTCTGGAATTTGTCTTAGCCCTCCTCAAACCTGCTTAACCCTTCAGCCTCCACAATGTCCTGTAGCAGTGAGTTCCAAAGTACCATCACGAATATTGGAGAAAAAGAGTTTGATTTTACCTGTTAAGCTAGTGAGGTGAGGCAGGTTATGATTTGGAGCTTACACTACAGCCTGATGAGGCAGTCATGGCTGGTGTGGTGCAGGCCTGCTGGCTAGCTAATCCACCTGACTGCAGCAGCACAGTCCTGAGAGCTCACTATCACTATGCGCAGCTGCATTTGGGGAGCCAGCCTGAAACTGTCTCTTTTTGTGCCCCTCCAATGTCGACAGTCTCTCACTGTAGCAACGCACCCAGCACGAGCACCTCTGCCCACCAGGCTGGATGCAGACATACCTCTTACTTCTCGCTTCCTTGAGAAAGGGATGGGACAGCAAACCAGCCTTCCCTGTGGTCTTAATGGGGAAAAAGTGATCAGGATGATACTCCTGAATGAGGTGAAATTCAAATGGCTCGTGGGCAAAAATAGAAATTCTATAAATGAGGGAGCAACTGAGAGCCAAATTCACTAAATGGGAGGCAAGATGAGCCCTTGGCTACTTCTCGATGTAGAATAGAACAGGTCTCATCCATTTTTCTACCTGTCCTTAGGTAGAAAATGGTGACCTTTTTTTCAGATGCAAGCACTGCCGCAGTGATCCAGGCTGTTCCCTATGAGAGTCAACCCCTGCAATGCGCTCTGCCTGGGGAAGGATGCAGCTGCTTCCCAACTCAGCTGTGCTTTCCTCAGGGGACTTGATAACATTTATGCTCTTGAGTCTTCCTGGCTTTCAGTTTGGTTCTGGATGCAGTTCAAGGTGTTGATTTTAAATGTAAAATGCTTTGAATCCTGACAGTGAACTTGCTTCTCACTGTCTGATGCTGTGGGAACCTTTAGGAATAGCTGGAAAATGGCTGTTATTTCTGGTGAGGACCTCTTGACCAGAATTTTCACTCCTTTTTGGTCTTACCCTGAATGGCTTCTATTATGTTCACTTTTGAATCTCATCTATTTTTCTGTGGCTTTTTTTCTGGAAGACCCTGAGGCTAAGTCTGTGTCAGAAACAGAAACAACCCTGGGACTGTTCCCAACAGAGGGTGGTACATGTCCATGGCATGAAATTCTCATCCCTCCAGCACAGAGTGGTCAGTTTCTGACTGTACTTCTCAGTCTTGTTGTCTCCTGTGTCTTGCCAGGCAATATTTGGTAGGCTCCTAGATGACCAACCTGGAGGTAAACTGTAGCAGGAATCACAGTAAAAATTTCAACAGTCCAAATGATTTAGTTCCAGTGATCAGGAACATTTCCTGGCACTGTTTAATTTACTAATAGAAAAGTAGTAGGGATGACTGATTGCCAATGATTAGGGTAAGGTTTGCAGAAGAACTGACTAATTTTTTTGAGTTTTTGGTAAGGTTTTGCTGAAAATACTGGTATTTCTAATTGTTGACTTGGAGACGTTTGTGGAGATCTTTAGCACTACTAGACAGCTTTAGGTAAGAGTAGGATGATTCCCTAGAGCAGGAACAGTGTTTCTTGGGCAGCTGCTCTGAGTGATGACAGAAGAGGTAGGAGAGGATCATTTCAGGATGCTGATGTGTCTGTGATACCCCACTGGTCACTCAGCTGCACTGTGTGGGGTCTGGCACTGGAGAAGCACTGGAGCACCAAGAGCAATGGCTAGTTCAGAGGGTTTGGGAGTCCCTGAAACAAGAAGGAGCCAGCTGGCTCTGTGAAGAAAGGTCCAGGTGACCTGGAGGAATTATTTCTGAAAAGGCAGTGAGGTGGAACCAGACCGTGTCTCTGTGGCATATGGCTAGTGCTATTTCTGAGAGCCTGAGTCAGTTAATCTATACAATCTAATACCTGGGCTGTTGATCAGGACTAGATTTAACTCTCTAGGATTGAAAATTCAGGAACAACATGACATATATAAAAATTAGAGGTCAGGACAGACGTTGTTTCAGTTTATGTCAGGCATCCATCAGGAGATTTTGCTGTTGTTATTCTGTCATAAACCTTACCTGGGACTTTGTGTCCCAGTCAGGGAATATCTCCAGCTCCATTCCGATTTAGAAGGGCAAAGCTGAGGGAACTCTGGCTGTTGAGGGAATGGGGGAAGCGGTCGTTTGGATGTGCAGGTGTTTGGCAAAAGAGAGCTTTAAAGATTGAATTCCAATGGGAAATAAACAAGCAGCCCCTACAACTCAGTGCCTTGTGCTCCTGACAGCGATCTCTGCCTCCAGCAGTGGATTCCCAGTAGTTTCATATGCAGCAAGTTGTTATATGGTAATAATTCCAAAGTTTCTTTAAGAAGGAAAGTCTTCTAATGCCTTAAGGGCAAGAACTGACTTGTCTTGTGAGTTTCATTAGCAGCTAGTACATCCTGGTTCTACTATAACATAAAGCAAATTCTGTAAATTTAGCCTGACTTTTATTAATCCAGATGTTACAAAAATATTGATTATTAAATGTCTTTTTCTTTCCTAGGCTTGTCACAGTTTGGGGTGCATTCTTTGTTATAGGAAAGCCAGGATGTCTCAAGATTTCATTAATTTGAGGTCTGCTTCATAAAAAATTATGAGATCATCTTGGGATCTTGAACACTGTCATACTTGAGCTTTCCTGAACACCGCTGCACCATGCATTTCAAACACACATTTGAGTTATATTTCTAAAAAATATTACAGATTCATAAATTGGGAAAAACAAAGTTATGCTGAGCATGACCTTCCTTTTGCTGGCTATAGGTCAGAAGAAAAATGTTATTAGGAAGAGCTAAAAGGGGTCATTCATCTTATGTATATTGCAGCAGCTCAATATTGTAACAGCATAAAAAGCATTTGAAAATCTCTGGACGCAGCTTTAGGAGTTCCAGAGCATATTGGCAATTGAGATAATAACAATGATATTCTGTGACTGATGGCAGATTAGGGGAAATCTTGATTGAGAATTGATGGGCCCCCATTAGTTTCTGTTCTTTGTTGTGCTGCATCTGGGCCAGCCTCTGGGATTCAATTTGGCAGCTGGTTTGTGAGCCAGGAGAGTCAGATGCAGCCTTAGATTTTTAGCTCTCTGGAAGTGACATCTGGTTGAGTGTTATCTGTTTTATTTTTTTTTAGGTTGTTTTTTGTTTGCAGTAGGGATTATAGACTTGTTGATCGCAGTGTCCTGAAGGTGTTTGGGAAATGATTTATTTTTCCTTTTCTTTTTCCTCTGCTGCGTTGGCTTACCTGGTGAGAAACTCAGGAGAAGGTCATCTCAGACCTGAGTAACTAGAAAATTCCTTATATTCAGGTGTGTTCAAGTGTGTTTTTAGGCCTGGGAATGTTCCTCGTTCACATATGTATTTATTGTAGGCTGTATGGATCATCCAGTCTTTGATGTTACAGATTTACGAATCACATGTTGGACATACGCTTGTAACAAGTTATTTTTTCGCAAGAAGATACCTGAGTGTTTTCAAAAGATATGGTGACAGCACTGACACATAGCCAATTCTTGAATTAGAAACTGAGGTTGTATAAAAACACACAGCACAGTTTACAAATCTCCAAAGGGAAAACTTCATTAGGCAGAATTCACATAGTCCTGTTGGAGTCTGAGCAGTGCAACTGCCACAGAGTAATGCAGCATCTTTAAGAAAGAAAAGAGTTTCATTAGAACCTCAGTTTTCTCTCTCTTTTTGGAAAGAGGCATATCCCATCTCACAATGTTAGAACTGCTTTACTTTTTAAAGAAACTAGGTTTTAATTACAGGTCTCAACCTGAATGCGCCCAGTGCTACTTAGCTTATCATATGCAGAAAGAATACAGCCTGTGGGAGTAGAGCAGCAGGACTTGCAATGATTTCAAAGCTTCTCTCCACTAGAGTTAAAAACTTTGTGGGACACTTTGGGCGGTCGCCCATCAAAATTAATGTTTAACATTTCTTCTCTCACCAGCACAAATAGAAGTCAAGGGTTGAGGAGGCTGTAATAGATCACTTTGTGCTAGGTTCTTGCCTGCTCAGTCTTTTATATCCTTTTTTTTCGGTGCAGAACATTTTATAAAGGAACGAGAAATTAGATAAGCATTGCCTGGCACTTCAGATCTGCATGTGGAGATTTGTATTCAAATTAGTAGCAGTAGGTCAGAGACTGCTGTTTACAGCAGTGCTTGATTAGAGGGAAAAACTTCTTTTCAGAAGTCATCCAACAAAATGGAGCTCTGTGGTACTGTCATTCCTTGAAGTGAGGACTCAGCCCTAATCCTTTCAGACCGAACTGACAGCAAATTACAAAATGCAGCCTTGTTAGCGTGATGCTTGCAAAGTTTTCTTCCTTTCATCTACTCAGTAAGCTTCAGATTTTCATTTTTCTGTAACTGGTATTTGATTATGGGGCTTCAGCTTACATCAGACACAGCCTTTCAAACGATGTGTCTTTAGTCCCCTATTGATGACTTGTAACTATTAGACATCACTTGAAAACGTGACAGGAACCAGTCCCTCTTCTCAGCTAGATGAGATAAATGAGGCCGTGTTAATTAGCTATGGCCCATACTCTGCAGCGCTCTGTGAATGCTGCCTTTCTTCACATGCAGAGAAGAGGCAGAATAGAGCCCTGCCTGGAGGGCAGTTTTTGAAGCCTGGCATGGAGATTTAACCACACAGTTGCACTTCAAGCCAGTGACAATTGTGCCCCTAAGCATTCAAACCCTGCTCGTTGCTCTGAAAAAAAGTTCTAGAAATGTCCGACTCTGCAGTTGAATAACAACAGAAATGTTTGGCACTTCTGAAGCAGTTAGCATCTGCTCATATATTAGTTAATTAACAGAGCAATATTAATCTTTGGAGAGCCTTATCTTCCATCAGATGTAAAAAATAAAAGTAGATAGCACTGCTGACACAAGGATTGCTCAGGCTGCACACTGATCTTGTAATTTTAAATTAAAAATTTGTCCAGAAAGAAAGAGCTGCGTTTTGAAACCTCCCATTGACTTCGTTCTGTCTTGGCTAAGGGCCCAAGTTTGACTTGTTCACATTAGTCACACCCTGTCTGATTTTATATAAGATTCAGTTTCTCTTGATCCCTTCTCAATTACACCGTGGTGGTAGGATTACAACCTGTTCCAGATCACACTAATGCATATATTTATGTCCCCCCAATTGTTTAGAATTGTAAGGTAAATGCCATGAACTCCTTTAGCAGTGGTATCTATTCCATTACTAAAAAACTATCTCTAACAACAGTTCTGCCAGAAAGGGACAGTCTATTTTCATCATCTTACTGACACGGAACTGAGATGCACAAGGTAAATTTCAGCTCCAGTTTCAAGCATATACATTCAGCTGTCGGTATGTCTGCAAGGTATCTAAGTGCCTGTTATAATTGATGGAGATCTAGACCAGATCCAACCCCAGAGAGGGGTTGTCTTCACCGTAAGGTAGATACATAGTGGCTCATCAGCAAATCACAGGATAGTTAAGGTTGAAGGTACCTCTAAAGGTCAGGTGGCCCAACCCTCCTGCTCAAGCAGGGCCATCTAGAGTCAGTTGCCCAGGACCATGTCAGATGGCTTTTGAATATCTTCAAGGATGGAGACTCCCTGGGCAACCTGTGCTGGTGCTTGGTGACTCTCACAGTAAAAATGTGCTTCCTTACTTGTGAATAAGGACCTGTGTGAATCTGGGATTGACTCAGAGAAAGCACGATAGGTGACACAGGACACATCAGCCAGCATCTTCAACTGTGCAACACAGCAGGGTGCAGCAAAAATAGTCTGTGAGTAGAGTACCATCATTGTTCTGGGCCAGCTCTGGAGGTTTGGTTTAGGAATTATCTTGATCAAGGACCAGTAAATCAAGGACCTCTGCATCACATGCTGTTAGACAGGACAGATAAAGCCATAGAATGGTTTTGGCAGAACCAAGAATTGAAGTCACTTCTCCAAAAGGTCACTGTTCTTACTGCTTTAGTCAGTGCAGCATTCCATCTCTTTATTCAACTAGAAATTAAATGCAAAAAGTATAACAAAAAATATCACCGTAGATGTTCATTCTGTAATCTGAAGGTTACGTCACTTGGTTGGAGACAGAGAATAAAACATTCATGAGGCACAGGGGCCTAACTTGCACAATTGGTATCAAATTGTTCAGTAAAATCCATGCACATAGAGCAGACTGCAAATATCACTGTATTGACATAACATGCCCAATGGGCCCAGCAATTTAAACGGCAACCAAGCTATGGAGAGCATACTGACCCAGAATTTAGAGATGGAAGTGAAAAGGGAGTCAACCATGAACACTTAGTAGTCAATAAAAACAAATGGTAGAGGGGCTATTTAGATAAGGATAAAAGTGTATCCTTTCCTGAAACAGAGATGACTTTAATACATCAGATCTGGAAAGGCACTTTATGTTCATTAAGAAGTCTCTTTTTTTTCATATAAGAGAAGAAAAACAGAAATAAGCAGCAGATCTCTGAATCTTCCTGCAAAAATAAACAAGATGTTACAGAGATTAAGGTAGTTTTAAACAAAATAAATCCCACCATTCCAGAATTCTGAAATCAGGCTGAACTTCAAAACAGATGAGAAACATACACAGACATATATCTTCCTCAGTGTTTTTTGTTTCTGCATCTAGGCACAACAAAAATTTGATGTGCTAAAATAGAGAGGGAAAATGTACAGTCGGGTTATTTCTGTCTGAACTGGACTCAAGTGATCCTGAAAAACCAATTGGCAAACCCTTTCTCCATTTTGTATCCTCTTGTTGAGATAGTGCACAAAAGCACCTGACCATTTAACTAAATAAAAACCCGAAGATTTAACCTTTTTCCTGCTGTTGCATAATGCAGCCTCTATGCTTGAATCTAAATTACGTTGCTACTGAAATCCAGCTAAGAAGCTGGAATTTCTGTACTAGGTTCCAGTTCTAAGCAAAGCACTTAACTGTAAACATGTTTCTGTGTGGTGTGTTGAAAGCTTTGCAAACAGGTTTTTTTTTTCTTTTTTTTGTGTTGCTGGGGCAATATGAGTGAGTGAACTCAGCAGAACATTGCTCAGTTATTTTTTCACTTACTCTGTGATATTCCCCCGGAGCAGCAATTTATAGGTGTAGAGAGCCGAGGCTCTTTCACTAATATTTTTGGTTTTTGTTTACTGCTGATAACATTTGCCTAATTTTGTTATCTGCAGTACTGGACCCCATAACTGCTACAATCCAGAAGGTGATTTGTACAAAACCCATGGTTCTTTTTTTCAGTTACTGTGTTTTATGGTGTCTTGTTCTCTGAACAGTGTAAGTAGCAGCGAAAATGCCATGTAAGAGCTTCTACTGATATGGAACCATTTCTATTTTTTCTCTACAGCTGGGCTGCTGAAGTTAATGCTAAGGTAAGCGACTACAGATGCTTTAGGCTGTCACAGGGTCCCTTTGGTTTAACTCATCGGGAAGCTGAGTGAACCTCTGGCCCGTAACAGCAGTATCTGTCCAGCAAGAGGCAAACACGTGATGTACTGCATGTGGTGCTCAGAGCCTGACACACCTACTCCAACTCTCTCCTTTTGTGCCCTGGAACCAGGCAATTCTCCTTCGGCTCATCCCAGAGTTGCAGTTTCATGCGTATCAACCCATGATTACCTCAGTAGGCCAAACTTACATTCAAATATGCAAATTTTTTCCACCAAGGACAACAATAGTAATGTGACCGAGTAACATCCTTTAAGTCTTGTATTTGTTGTTTAGGAACAGTGTACTTCCAGAAAAGAACGTCTTCAGGACACTAAATCACACTGAATGCATATCTAATCCCTCCCTGATGCCTCCTATTCCTATTTCACATTGTGGAAAGTCCATTTTGCTCACTTCTGGATGACTGTCTGACTCCCCGGGACAGCTGCTAGCTTTTGAACTTCTCTCTTCTTTTCATGTTCAGTTTCCGTCTGGGCCAGAACGAAGGCTGGAGATCTATGGGGAAGGACAGAAGAGTCTGGTCTGGCCATTAAAGTAGCTTTGCTATTTTAAAACAAAGATATTAAGGTATATTTACATCCTATTTCAACAGAATATATTAATGTATTAACAGAACATATTAATGACAAGATAAAATGTTCTTTCCATGACACCAAAGAGCAGGGCCACAGGAATCTCTCCCTCTCCAAAGCCGACACGCTTCCTCTCTTTCTCCCTGGCCAGACTTTAAATCCCTGAGCATGAGCTGTCTCTGCTGCCACCTCCACTTCTCCCCCAGCAAGGCTGGGGAGATGCTACTGGAGTAGGCAGTTCACCTGCCCTCTTAGTGGAGCAGCGGGGAGGTGCCACATATAGCAGAGCAAATGGAGTACCCTGGATGCTGGAATGAGTTGGACTGAGAAGACCTTTAGCTGACCCTTGTGAAGTGCAAAAAAGAACATCTCTGAGTCATGGACACTTACAGAGTACATCAAGGTGCCTAAATGCTTCCAATTTTGCCTGAAACGAAGGTTTCTACCATATGTTCCAAAATGCTACATTGGCTCTTGATTAAGTTTGTTTGCCGTTAGGTTTCCAATTGTGGTTTTTTCCCCTTTTTGTTTTGTCATTTGCAGCATGTACTTGTTTTTTTATGACCTTATAGCATATGTGCTCGAGTGTTCTGGCTTGTGCAGAGAGTTTTTCTGCAATTGCTTATTCTGTGATTCTTCTTTACAGAGTTGCAAGCTCACATTAACGTCAATGAGTACCCTGACATATTTGCATTTTGTGATTTAAACATGAATGAACAGATCCTTTTACTGATGTGCTCAGAGACACTAGTGAGGGGTGTGGTATAGCAGCCTGGGTGATCCAGATTTGTTATGACATTCTTCCTAAATTATTGAATCCATCTTGCTCTATGCTAATTAGATCTCTCTGTTTGGTGACAAAACCAGACCTGGCAGAAAATGGGAACTTAATTAACTTTCATGAAACATTTAGACAATAATAGACCTATGAATAATTAGTAACCTGGATTTACAATGCACAAGTCTTACAATCTGGTTTATTTTTAAGCAGTTGTAAAATTAGTGAATAAATGAGCAATAAAAGTAATACATTTGGATTTAAATAATTTCATGCCGTATGGTCTGGATTTTTGCAGTTAAAAAGTAGTTTGAATTATCTTTATTATGTAGATTATGGCATAATATGAAACTAAAAATGTGTGCCATAATGAATCAAAATGGATTAAGTTATTGAGAAGATTGTATAGGATTTTATTTGATCCAATTTCATTGAATATTTTCCTTAATGATCTTGAAGAGGGAGGAAGCTGCATGACAATGAAAGTAGCACTGTTGTTGAGATTAGAGGATAAATGCAGATAATAAATACTACAAAGGGATCTAGACCTACTGGAAATTTGAGCAGTGGATAGCATATTAAAACAAAACTTAAGAGAAGCTAAGTAATAAATAAAAAGGCCAGGGATCTGTAAGAGCAGAAACCTTGTATAAATTGAAGAGAACTCAGAACAGAAGGAGAAAAATTGCTTGATCGCTGTAGAGATGGGAGCCAAGAAAAGATTAAAAGGGCAATTCACCTGCCCTGCTTTGTGATGGGAAGAGGCACAGTCGAGGCTGTTATATTCTTATGTGTTGGTTCATGTGAAAGCTATGTCAGAGTTCAGAAAGGAGCTTTACCAGGATAATGCGAGAGCTGTGCATCTTGCCTGCTGACACATTTCTGTGAACCGGTTCTGCTCAAATGCTTCAGAGGAATTGCACTTCGGTACAAGCCTTGCGTAAGAGGTGTCTTGGGAGGGAGGGTAGGCATTTGTCTGTGAAGGTCTGAAAGGCGTGAGTTGAAAGGATCAAACTGAACACCAGCAAGACCAAATTCCAGCCTGTCAGAATCAGCTCAGTTGTTTCAAGAGCAATGTAAAGAGCCAATGAAGACGAGATCCAAACTAAAATCTCAAATCTAAATGCTCTGCAAGTGTTTGGATTCATGTACAGACTTTGTGCTCACTTCCATCCTAAGGAAAGAAGCTACACACTGGATATGAACACCTCGCAAGTGATGGTGAAGATCTGTTTTTGATTTTCCTTCCCACCTTATAGTTCTAGCATCTCTCCAATCAAGTACTGTTGGGTTTTATCTTTTTTTTTATGCACTGTCTTCACAAGTTTAGTCCTCTTCCACCCCTCTAGTTGGCCAAGGTCAGCTCAGCAGGAAGACAAACCTGCTCTCCAGAGGAACACGGTTGAGCACACTGCTGATGAGGCACTGCAGTATATTAGGTCTGGGCCTGACCTGGACCATGAATGAGCATTAGCAGGGGAGAGAAACAGAAGCAAGCTCTTTTTCTACCCTGTATCAGCAGAGTGGCATTGCATATTTTTTACTTTGGGTTCAAAATCAATGAAGTAGGACATTTCTGTCATTACTGCAATCAAGATATGGTAGTAAATTGGTATTGTTTATTTGCAACTCCTTTTACCCATCTCTCTACAGGCATGGTACCACGTCTGCCCAGTCTCCACGTGCTGCAGTTCAGCTCCAGAAGGTACCAGGCAAGGCATCTGGGGACAGCCTGAGAGCTGCTTCAAGTTCCACCAGTGCGGCGGGGATGTCTGTTTGCTGTGCACAAAAATGTGAGGTATTTGGATTCACACTCATCTTTAAAAACCTTTCTTTAAACAGAAATGAAAAGAGAATTACAACGTGGTTCACAGCAGGGGTTAGCTACCTCACCTCTGGGTGGTCAGGGAGAAAAAAGGAGAGGAGAGGAGGTGCAGGTGTCAGATTTTTGGTTCCTGACCCATTACCCAGGTGTGGCAGGCGCTGTGTGACCCTGTGTGAGCCATTTTGGTGCGTGCTATGGTCATGAAGTTCAGAACCAGAGAAGAGTGACTCAGCCTGCCTTTGGTGGCTGCTTCAGGGCTGTCTTTGGTAACTGCTGGCCGCCCGTGGTTCGAGCATGGGCAGTGGGTGTCCCCGCCGTCCCAGGGCAGAGCCAGGGCCCGGCCGTGCTGGCTGAGGCACACGTGTAATTGCTCATCACTCTTTTGAACCCAGATGCCAGTGTCTATTTTAGGCTCCGTAATGGCTGGATCAAATGCAACCCTTTATTTCCGTGCCTCTGACAAATCGAGGCGTTTTTCTCGCTTGTCCTTAGGCCAGGGATTGTCCTCTGCTGCTTCCCAGAGTGAGGCCTTGTACTCATTAGCAACAGTATATATAATAGTAATAAAAAGCCCAAGATGAGAACTTGCAGCATGCCCTACATAAAAGATTCTTTTACAGTATTTTATTTCATCTTGGGAGAACTGTGTCTCCCAGAAAGTAGCTCAGAGATTGACTGTGCATTAGAGCCTCATGCCCTGCTGTCATTGCACGTAAATCTAATTAAATTAAAGGTTCAGATTAACCAACACAAAGGTCTCCTCTGTAGGACTCAGTCCCACGCTTTCTGTTGTATCTCATTCCATCAATTTATTCGGTGTCATGTCTCATTACTCTGCATCACTCACTACGCTCCAAACAATGAGACACAAATCGTTCCTGCCGTGCCCTGGCACTGCCACAGCAAACAGCACTTGAGGGCATCAGCAGCTCACTCCCAGGACTGTAATGGCAACCCTGCAAAAAAAATTCAGACCAGAATGGTTTGCTGGGAGTACGTGAGAGAATTTCCTAATACACTTCCCTAGGAAGGTGTTTACTGCAGGACAGAACTGGAAGTGCGAGGGCATTGTCAAATGCTTTTTCCTCTAGGATGAGCTGACTGAGCTAAAACTTTGCTGCCCTGGAAAATGCAAAGTGCATTTGCTTTGTGTTTTACCTTGTCTGAAAATTTGCCTTTTTGGGAATGGACATTGAATATGTATACTTTTAAACTTAAAATAATTACTGGTTATTTTCAAATAACTCTTGGGAACCCTTCAATTTATACTCTTTCTGAGATGGTCTGAGAGGAGCTGAACATTCCTGCTCTTTCATTAGTTTCCATGACTGCACCATCATATTTTCTATATTTTATTGTTCCATTTTTCACTCAAGTATCGTGGTGTCAGTTGTATGCAAGCCTGAGTCTTCCATTCTTTAAGCAGATTTCTAGTTCTTTCAGTTCTGTCAGTAGCTATTGTGTGTAAAGTTTATGCATACAAACTCAATAACGAGGACTCGTTTCAGTTCTTCTGTTTGCCTGTGCTTTAGGAGCGCCTCTAATGATGTCTGTTGAAACGTATCTGATAAGAATGTTGTGTAATGTCACCTGTGTACATTGAGAAAGGGAAGCTAGGATGTATATTCTTAGGTGTACAGATATACATCTGGATTGCTATCCACAAACAAGAAAGAATGATCACATGTAGAAAAGCAAATTGTGAAGAATGTTGATAAGCTACACTCTTGCAATAAATAAATAATAATGTAAATAAATAATTCTGCCCTAACTGTGTCTTAATTTAAATACGAGTCAAAAATATTATGTTGCCGTTGAAACTACAACAAAATAGCACACACCAAACTATGATACACAAACAGAATGCCATACAGCATATGCAGCAAAACTTTGCTCAGCATCATTGAGATGTCTGTTGCAGCATTGTGTCCTCTTTCAGGTATCATTCTATAAGTCCAAGGCAGACCAACTGGAAAAAGTCAAGGGAGAAGTACAAAAATGCCTGAAACCTAGAACTATGGATTTGGAGGGAAAGATGAAAGAACCAGGTTGGAGAGAAGGAATTAAAGAAGTTACTGAAGTGAGACACCATAATCTTCAAGTATGTAAAACAGAACTGCACAGGAGGCAGGCAAATGTTCTCCATATCCATTACAAAGATGGAGTTATTGGCTTAAATTCCAACAGGGGAGATTTAACTTAAACTTTAGGCTACACTTGCTACCAATGTGGCTAGCTGAGCTCTGGAGAAGACTGCTGGGGACCCTGGGGTTTCTTCATCACTGGAAGCTTTTCAGAACAGACAAGCATATGCCAGGCTGGCACAGATGGAGCCAATCCCGCCTTGTGCAACGTGATGAGCTAGATGACCTCTAAACCTTTTCCAGCCTGGTTTTCTCCTGACCCTAGGAAAATTCTGGAAATGTTTGCTCCTGTCTAATGAGGACAGAAATAAAAACCCATTCTTTGGTGGTGATTTGTTTGGGATGCTTTTACTGCAAAAGCTAGCAACTTTTACTTGTTCTTTCAGGATTGGGCTTTTGTACTGTTAGGGGTGAGGAAGAAAGGGAGCAAAGGTAGAGGATGGGCTATAGTTTATTTGGTTGTGTAATCTCTTAGTTACCCACTCTAGCTAAACACAGTGAAAATTTCAATACAGGTTCCAACTCTGCCATTTCTCTCAATCAGAAATTAAACTTGCTTCTGCCAGCTGAGTCCCTTCCTTTTGATTAATACAGCAGCTCTGAACATCATTTTTCTTTGCTGGTCGCCCCAGAAAAGTAGCTCATTGAAATTCTTCAGGGTGGTTATTTTGCAAGAAGTGCTATAGAATTGCAAATCATTGTTGCTGGTTAATGAAATACCTTTCAGCAAGTAACAATATCTTTTGGCTACCCAATATCTCTTTTGTTGCTTCATCTTGTTTCCAGTGATTCTTGAAAAAATTGAGTTTTTTACAGTTCTTTTCCCTTCTGATGACTTCTTAGTACTGTCTTCTGTTGTTTGCCAGGTGCTGGGGCTGACTAAATTATTTATTGGGAATATATAATCTGATGAATATGCCAGCTTCTATTTGAAAATCGTTTTGAATCAGCAGGGTTTTCTGCAAATGTGGCTGATATTTATAAGTGGTTGCTAGATAGTTTGGAGGAACGTGCTGGTGGCTGGTAACCACCAACCATTCATTATTCAGAAGGTGTAACTGAGGTATTTCTTTTCCCGGATTAGAGAATTGATAGTGTTTAAGACGGTAATTGGTGAATAACAAATGAAGAGTAATTGTCTTGTGTACAGGAGAACCCTTCTCCATAAAGGGAAACACAACCATCATCCTATAAGTGAGATCCCATTTGTATGCATGTTTGCCAACATACGTATACATTCATGCCTATAAAAGCCATTTTGCACTCGGGTGCTGTCTGCCCAGGTCTTGAGCCAGAGGCAGTGGAGCGGGGTCTTTCTCTCCCCTTCAGATTCCCTTCTCCTGTCTCTTGGCCCCTGAGGGTCTGCTAAAGCTGGGATGCAGATTGCAGGCTTTACAGCACATTAGCCCCTCTCCTACCATAGGCAAACATATCAGGGGTACCGAGGCCGCTTCAGAGCCTACAGAAAGTGTTCATGTTGGTTTAGGGGGTGCTTCCCAGCCATTAAGAGTCATTTTTCCCAGTGTGCTTGAAACACCTGCATGGGCTCAGCAGATGTGATGTAGGACCTAGGGTAGGGCCGCAGCCTTCAGGAGCAGCAGCTGGTCACCACTGGGATGCCCTGCAGTGCCTACAGTGATGGTGAATGCTGGTGACTGCACTACTGAAGCTTGCTTTTGGTGGCTGGGGGCCTGCAAGGGATGCATCCTGCAGTTTATCTTGGCAATGCACGAGCTCAGAGCTTGCTTGAGTGATCTTTGCCAGCTTCTGTAAGAAAGCAGTCAGCAAAAATTAGATCACCACTTGCTAGTCAAAATCCATTTGCCCACAACTAAGCAGCAGTGACACCTCAGCTAAACTTTTAGAAAACTCATCCCATTGCTACACTGCACACTGGTTGCTGTTCCACTCAGCTTCTATTACATTCTGCAGGCACCTCTGCTTTCCCAGCATTTTCTAGTTTCCTACTGCTTACACTTTGTCTTTGATTGATATAACCAAAAATGTGGATCTTTTTATACTGATTTCTAACACAGTTTGCATTTCTATGCTGATATTTGTAATATTTCTGTTACAAGCAATCATTGTCCTTTCCATCTAGGAGATGCAGGCATCTTTGCCTTTACCACAGTGCAAAAACTTCAATTTTCTTACTGTCTGCACCATTGATTTCCCACAATTTATATCGTCTAGTTGTTACAGAAAAAATGAGGCTTTCAATTCCTTGCATATTTTGAGACACTGCAAGTTTTACCAGACTTTCATGAAGGAGGACAGGGTTCCCTCATCTTTTCCAGTTTCTCTGGGTCAGCTTCCGTGCTGAAAAAAATAGAATTTCTATTTCTGAATTACTGAATGAAACTATAGACTTTACCTTTTGTTTATTATTATATTTGTTTGCATCTTGTTTTAAATTATTGAGTTATTCAATTTGCTACATTTGGAATTAGCTAATATTTCTCAGCAACTTTTTGTACTGATTACACCATTACACTCTTTGAACAAGCAATCGGAGCAAAGGATGCCCTGGCATCAGTGAACTGAAGGTCACTTAGGATGTTCTGCCACAGAAAATCAAATCATCCCTTGGCAAGCTTGACAAAATTTGAGAATACTGGGAGATGATTTGGTCTTTTTTTTGGCCTAGGATTGGTGAAATGAAGAGCTGGCCATGTAGTAGCTTACACTGCCCATCAAAAAGTGCCAGCATCAGCACTGGCCATAATTGTTAATCTTGGCTGTGTAAAAAATCCTTGATTTTTATTTTTGCAAGCCTGCATATTTTCCAGTATGACCAGAGATGACTAGTCTTTGAACAAGAGCTCTTTGGAACTCCAAGTAACTTTTATGCCATTGTGCTCCATCTGAGCTATCCCAGAGCAGTGGCTGGAGCTGTCCCTGTGAGGGGAATTGAGGGACTGAATGTCTCAGACCAAAGAGGACATGGTCTCTGGTCTCCAGTCTCCATTGCCCTATTTGTTGAGCTATATTCCCATTGGGAATATCATGATTGCCTTTGTCTAATTTGGAGCTGTAGGTTGTGATACCTGATCTCCCATACACAGATTACTCAGGGTGCAAAGATGCAGTCTCATCTTTGGATAGAAGAGAAATACCAGACCTGGTCCTCTGCAATACTGCCCTTTGATGAATTTAGCCATCCTGCACATCAAGTGCCGGCTCATGGGAGTCCCTTGGAGTCTCCTCTGCCTGCTCCATTCCTGTTTGGGAGCTCAGGGCTATGTTTGCCACCCCTGACTGCAGATGCCTCGTATTTAGGTACAGCAAAGAAAGAGGAATGTGGCAGCGCCAAAGTCCTTCTGTAGATACAGCCCTTAAGCACTTACGTGAGTTTAGTTAATCACTTAGTTCTTTTTTTCCCATGCAGCTTAATTAAAATGTATTATAGCTTTTATTTTTGTGTCCATGTTAATCTGTGCGTGTTCAGCTTCTATTTTGCATCCATTGCCCATAAACGTGGTAGGAAGTGTAGGCAGCTTTATCCCAGCCACACTGAATTTCAAGTGTTTCCATATAATCTGTCACTGCTCATCAGAGCGATTCAGATTTTTTTTTTTAAATGTTAATTTATGGTTGTTTTCTGCAAGTGGCCTAGGTGAACCTGAATAGAAGGAAGCTCTTAAATCTTGTATTTGACTCTCAGAAATAAAATTGTAATTATCAAATCGGGAAAGAAATGGCAAATTACTTAAATTACTCTCAAAGATGACACACTCTCAGCATAAAATAGCCTGCTCTGAGGGAACTTTCAGCCTTGCTGGAACATAGGTCCCTTGGTGAATTAGGTGACCAGCACCAGAAACACATAACAAGTGAAAGTAATGGAATGTAAGATGACTGTGGTTGCATACTTAGGTACTGTCTGACTTTTAGTCATGAAACAAGTCGCCTTGAAATCAGACAAGGATCAACACTCACCACTGGCAAACATTGATTTTCACTCACAGGCTTGTGGTTTGTTAGATTAAAACCATATTTTTATTTTTTCTTAGGAAATAGAGGGGAAGAAGTTATGACAAGATTTGAAGTGAGAAGGGAAAGGTAAGGTGACATCTGCAGCAGGAATATTGTGTTTATTAACTCTGCCACTCTGATTGTGATCTGTAAATACAAAACTGGGGCTGCAGTGACTAGACTGAGCTTTTTTTTTTTTCTTCACTTTTTGATAGAAGATGTTGGTGAAAGATGCAAGAAAACAGCTCAAATCATGTGAACAGGTAGCTGAATGTGAATGTACTGGTTCCTGTGGGTGAACTGATGGGCTCTACTCAATACCTTCAGCTGATCACTGTTACCTGAGCTTTACAGTCACGAGGCACAATGCTGCCATTCCAGGATGATTTCTGCCTCTGGTAGGGAATTTGATTTATTTTATATTTCTGCCAATTAAGATTTTGACTTTCATGTGCTGGGCTGTCGTGTCTTCAAGTTATTTCCTAGAAATGATTCTCTGCTTTGGGTTGCAACATAATTCTTAACACTTGGGGGAATTGTAGCACTCTGTAAGCTATTAGGCTTACATTTCCCCCTATAATGTGGTAAACAATAGCCAGGAAAACAGAATCACTGTTTTCCCTTCATGTTTTTTGTTTCCTAGCTATCCAGGCTTTGCCAAGCTCAGTGCACATAACTGTATTTAATTTAAATACAATGCAAATGCAAATGCACATTAAAGATCAGCAGAATTCATTAGGTTCACAGTGCTGGAAGAGCCATCGGGAAGGTTCTCACCAGACTGATACTCCCTGTCAGCATTTCCTACCCTCTCTGCTGGGTCTGTAAGCTCTGGATGACATCTGACTCAAGCACCCCTTTAATTTATAGCACTGACAATTAAATGGCAGTTCTCCAGCCTCTGCCCGAGGGGATAGAGCTATAATAGGCTTTAGAGGTAAAGCAACTATATCGCAGGATGGATTTTGTAAAAAACTAATGTTAACACATTGATGCCCTTCAGCAAATACAGTTATTCAATAAGTTAAAGCTTTTTATGATATTCTCCTTGACATTTAATAGCATACTTTAATAAGCCAATGTACCTATGCAGATTTATATTTTTTTTGCCGGCATCTAGCAATCCAAAGTAGCTCTAATTTGAAGGTGTTAATTGCTGTGTTTGTGATAAATTAATAATATTAATTGTTCAAAGGCTCCAAACACCTTGGAGCTTTGGATACTTTTTGCATTTCTGTAATCACTTATTTTAATGGATGATAAACCAGAGCTGAATCAAGATTTGGTTTTAGTGATTTTCCAACTCTTTTGTTGGTGCTTTGAGCAGTAGTCGCTGTTGTTCTTTATGCATCTGTAGCTTAGCTAATTCATTTGGACCAGTTCACCCATTACTCTGAAAATCTTTAAAATTTAGTAAACTGAAACAGTTTGGGGTATACAGAACTGTTATGTGATTCTGTAGCCAATAATGGAAGAAGAAGAATGTAAGACAGAGGGATACTCCTATCACAGGATGGCAAGATCTTCCAAGGTGCTTAACAGAAAGGGAGGCTTGGTGCAAAATTTGATACATGTATTTGAGAGGAGGTTTAGAGGTGTGAAAGGAAGGCTGCAGCAGGGACCTTACTCTTTATTGCTTTATCAGATAAGAATGTGAGCAAATAATGGCGTCTGGTAAAAAGGTACCAAGGTACCATCCCCCTGTGGTGTGGCAGACTGCAAGCTGGAAGGGGGAAACGCTGCTGGTGCTGCCCCACGGTTCTGTGCAGGAGAGGACAGGGTTAGGTTCCCAGTGTGAGTCCCTCTGCCGCTGTTGCATCAGGCAAGCACTGAATATTACCTCACTGCTTTCTTTTAGGCTGTTCCTGCCTACCAGTCGGATTGCAAGTTGCTTTTCTGAGTGTAGCAGGTGGCTGGGTTACTCTGCAGTGATGGAGTCTGTGCTGATTTCTTTTGAAACATAACAGGTCTAAAATGGGTAATTGTCACTTAACTCATGGACCTCAGAAACCTTCATCACTGCATCGCTATTGTGTGTCCACAGGTGGAGAAGCTGTCTTCAGGACGCTCTGTCCCCCAGCACTGGTGTGTTCTGTAACAGGGAATATTGATGAGATTGAATCATACATTATAATGGCCAAAGGCAAGTATCAGAAGGAAGAGAGTTTTAAGGATTTTGCCTTTGTGCTTTTCATGTCCTTTGATTTGGCACATATCTGACAGAAGGTCCTTGTCAGGGTCAGAGGGGATACTTTTAAGACACTGGGCTATTGCAATCTGATTTTGTTTGCAGCCAGAATTGTCTTGTGTGTAGTCTGACTGAAATTTCTTTGGCCTCTTTCTGTTTAATTCCTGCACACTTTACTTTGATCACACTACCCTTTTCCTGTTAAATTATAATGCATTGAACATCTCTTGTGCCACCCTGAGCCAAATCTGCATAAAACCACTGCCGTGGGAAGGGGCCAACACCTTCAATACAAAGCTTTCCTGTTCTGGGGGTCTGAAGAGAAGTCTGCTTCATCCCGAGGTCCAGCTTTCCCTGCTAGATGTAAGCAGCAGTAACTCCTGTTTGAGCTATGCAAATGGAATCAGGACCAAATTATCTTTCCCAGCATTTATTAATTTCTATTCTATTTTTAACTATTGATTTTTCCATGTTGCCTTTTGTCCACTCAGCACTGCTCCACAATTAAGTCTTTCATTAAAATTCGGTTGTTGCAATGCCAAAAAATGAAATATAGCTCTTCATCTGAAGTCAAACATTTTGGCAATATAACCATCCTGGTCAAATTAATTCTTCCTGTTAGGGACAGCAGGAATGAGTGCCAACATTTTAAGTCTATTTCAATTTGCTTTAATTGGGTGTATAATTATCTTTCTACAACTAATCAATTCCCATACTATAATTGCAATTATCAAATAATGGAAAGAATGTTTAGAAATTTTGAAAAGCAAGATCTTGTTAAGATTTTGTTAAGGAAAAAATCTCTAAACTATTTCAATTTATTTTGCTTTCACCCCAGAAGATTTTAGCTTTCTGCCATCCTAAGTCAAAGGGCAAAATGACAAAGGCAATTGGCAAAGATAACTATCTTCAGAATGATTCATAATATCCAGGGAAAGGCGTATTCTTGTCTGATTCAAACTATTCCCCAATGTCTTTTTGTTCTGGAGTAAGTGCAGGCTTGTAGATTCTGACTGCAGCTGGCACAGCATAAGGAGGGAAAACTTGCTGACTTTATCAGCAGTGGATAGAGGAGGAGGCACACAAGCCAGAGGGAAATGCCTGAGACCAGTTTCAGACAGTGTGAGGACTTGCAAACATAAGTCATCTCCATGGAGACATAAAATCTTTTGGATCAGAGAAGGACTATGTGGAACTCTTGTTCCTTGGACCATTGCATTCGTATCCAGACAGATTTGAGCACAGATCTCAGGTTTTAATAACTTGACCAAGAAAAACATTGGCAGTGAAAACCTAAAGAGGTGGTGGTCAACTCGTTGGTGTAGTAACATCCCACTCATCTGAACAGGGAAGCTCACACCTCTTGGGGCTGCTGTGGCAGAGGGGCTCAGACCAAAGACTTTGCATTCTTTACATTTGCTTTGTCATCAAGACTTGTGATATGTATATTTACCTGACAGCAGAGCTTCTGGGCTGTCATATCACCCCAGGAACTTTCCAGGGATGAATAAGACCAACTACGGAATAGGAGTGGTGCGGAAGATGTAGCAAAGAGTAAGACAGCAGAAGATCAGCTGGGCATTTTTACAGACCCACAGCAGAAGAGCTGCAAAGAAGAGCCAATAACTTTTTTATAGCCTCAGACTGGCTATCGTGTGGCTCAGAGCTTCTACATATCCCCAGTGTGAAGCCCAGTGGGTAAGTCATAGTGTATCAACTCATCTACTTGTAAAATGAAGCCAACGGACTGAACAGGAGGATGTTAAAAGCATTTGCTCTGTTGCCATTGGAATATAAGGGAGTCCCAGTAAAGAAAATCTCAGGTGATAGGAAGTGCTATAATGCTGGTGTCTTGTCTGATAATAATAACAACACATATCACGATCTTGCCAGCACCATCTCTATTTGACGTGGAATATTTAAGGTGTAGGCAGAGAAAAATCTTGTCCATGCAATTTGTGTCACAGCCAGCAACTCAACTCAGAGCTTCTGCCTCTGTGGCTTGATCACCCTGCAATGCATTTGTTAAAAGCTAGATCCCAGTCTCCATTTGTTGTTGCTACAGAATGACATTTTTTTCCCCATTTCCCCTTGGATACTGTGCTTCCAAATGTATCCCAACAAAACAGCAATTAACATCAGCACAGACTGACTAATACATGCCAAAAATTGCCAGAAGGATAACCTGCATCCAAATGGGTAGATAATAAACCTATCACCATGGTAATCCTAAACTCAAACAAGAGTTTTCTTATTCACAGTCATGAAGACTAGAAAGAGAGTCTTAAAAGATGCGTCATCCTCATGGCAGAGCGGAAAGAGAAAAGAGCAGTTAAATGAAGTTCTGTCTGCAGAGCAGAGAAGCTGGTTATCCATAACAATCTCATTGCCTGCAAGATGCAAAAGCACGATTTGTGATGGTGTGAAATAATAACGAACAAGATGGGAGTGAAGGCAGAGCCTGGAGAAGACAAATCCTGCCATTAGACTGTGACTATGAAGTGGAACTGGGGAAAAAAAATGAACGGGAGAGAAAAAAAAAAATCATCTTTGAAGCCAGCAGCAAACAATCGCCACAAATAGCTGCAAATGCTGGAAATGAACTTCAAAGCAATTACTGAAGTAAATTAAGTGACAGTCAACATTCATATCAACAGACCGAGTGCTTTTCCAGAGAAGGAATGGGAGGAAAAAATCTTAGAAATGAAGAAAGCTGAACTTTTCAGTTGAACACTTCCAAGTACAAGGCTCGGGTGTTTCTTCAGAGCTTTGTATCTGGATTTGACTGGATTTGACCCCTTCCCTGGGCATCAGCCAATTCTGCTGCTCAGTGAAGTGGTGATGCATCAGGCTGGGGATCTGTGTTGATGTTTCACGTCGCTATCAACTCTCTTTGCAGTGGGTTTAAAACACATGTGAAAACGGAAGAGATGCTGATAAACAGTATGGCCTTGTGGTAGTGTGGTCCTTGATGGCTACCTCCAAGCTCTGATAATGGTGGAGACTCCAGCCATTTTGGCTGGCTAGTGTGCCCTCACATGTTGCCAGGTCCTTCTAGTTTCAACACAAATTGCAACAACATGAAAATAACTATTAAAAAAATTGCTTCATACTTTGGGTAGATGTTTACTATATCAAGGGAATTTGTTTTCTTGATTTAAACTGTTTTGCGCCCCCATCAAAAGGTGTGCTTTAGACCTCCCTAGCCCAGGCTATGCAATGTCTATGGGGAGATGTGGTGGGATCTCCATCTGGCTGAGCAGTGGGGAGCAAGATCCCACTGGCAGTCAGGAGGGCTCCAGCCCTGGGACATGACATGGTCCCTTGCCTGATTATACAGAAGGAGCATCCTGGGAGGCTGCAGTCTCTATGTCTGTGCTCTGCTCACACCTTGTGACTGCCTCTTTTGCTTTGGGACACGTTCCTTTTCCCTGTGCCCAGATTTTTTTCTTCAGGTTTCCTCCTGAAGGAAAAATTGGGTTCAAAACAGCAGCTCACCTACTGAGGGATTAATCTAATCAAAACCAAGACACCAGCACTGCACAGCCCTATGCTGTCTGCCTATTAGTTTCCTGGTGTTTACAGTGTTTGGTTTGACCTATGTTATAAATCCTAAATGGCCTGGGGGCTGCCTACCAGCAGTGCCTCTTTCCGTGTGCCGCCTGTAGCAGCAGCGCTCCCCAGAAGGTCCTGATACTATTAATCTCCCCTCAAGAGAAATTAAAAAGTCCTAAAGCCTTTTCTTCTCTCTAATCCTTTTGTTGTCTTTCTGTCATTCAATTCACTTTCTATGTGATTTTTGGGCTAGAGCTGTCCAGAGTTGAAAGCAGTATAAAATGAAAAGATGCTCCTTTGGTTTATTTAATGGCATCAGCTTATGGAGGCCTTAGAGCATATGTGTTATTGTCACTGATGGTCAGAACTGCAAAATAAAATAAAACAAGTCTGGCTGAAGTAATCATAATATTTTTCCTGATGTTGCAGCCAGGCTATTAAAAATTTAGGAATTTCTCTCTCTTGTATCTCATCTGATTTGAAATATGATCAAAAAATCTTCCAGTACTGCTAATAGTGTGTAACATTTTAACAGCTGCTGTGTTTCATCATAAATCTATATATTTGGGGAGCAAGATAAGAGTCAGTGTGTGCAGTGAAATCACATAAGCACTGTTTTTTAAAAATATTGTGAGGGTTACAGAGGTGAAATGTTCTCAGGATTAAAAAAAAAGAAAAAAAGAAAAAGCTATTGTGGCTTAAAAAAGTTACTTTGTAAAACAGTATTTCAGTTTTGTTTTCAAGAATTTGCTGTGCAGACTATGGAAAGGAAAGTCTGGCTCCTGCCAGCAAACCAGGACCTGCTCATCCAAACCAAGCATCCATCTGTCAATGTCAGAGCCAAGGAGGCAATTGTCCAAACCCAGTGGCAGTGGTCAGGAAAGTGAAAGGGCTAGCGACAGTTTGGCTGTAGTGAGAGGGAGCATCGGTCCCAAGCACTGGTCCCCAGCTTGGTCAGACTCAAGAGGGTTTTGCTTTCCTTCTCTGGCCTTGCTGACCACAGTGGGACTACACCAGCTCTTGCCTTGCTCATCTCCCATTCTGCTGAGCATAAACAGTGGTTTTTTTACCTGCTGTGGAGGTTTTATGGAAACAAAACTCTGATCCTTCCTAAGTCAATCAGTAGACCTTCCATTGGTTTTGAAAGGTGGTGTGCCGAGTCTTGAGTAGCCAGTGTATGTGGTGCATACTGAGGAGGAAAACCAAGATTCTTCAAATTTATTTGGTTTTGCTGTATTACCCCAAGGCATTACAGCGGAGAACCAGTCCCTTTCCAAACTGTGCTGGAGGTAGGAATGTAATTACAGTTGCCTTCAGTGCAGAAACGCTACTAAAAGCTTTTCCATTTCTGGGAACAATGGTCTGTGTATCTCTCTAGGCTGATGATTAATGCATCTCCTTCCACGTCCCTGTCACTCGATTCAGTCATCTCTCTTTCCCAGAACGTGTGTGCATTGAGCCGTATGCACAGAAGTACATAAAGACTGGGCAGACCTCACCTGGCACAGACTGTAGGGGGCACCTCCAGGCTGTGCAAACACCTGAAGAGAACTTGCTCAAAACTGCTCACTTCGGGGATAAAGTTAATTTTTTTTTCTCTTAGGGATTTTGACTGAGGGAGGGACATATACCATCCTTGTCTGAGGAAACCTAAGACCCAAGTGGGGCTTGAGTTTTGCTGTGTCTGAAAAAGTAAGGTTTTAATGCATAAGAAAATTTATTTTCTTGATTACTGATTTTTCTCAGAAAAATTCAAGGTAAAATGCATAAAATCCTCATTATTTTGTGGATCTAATCAGGGGCAAGAAGTTTATCACGTTACTCAGGTACAAATCTCATTTTGATTGACTTTATGTTGTCTTTTTTCACTGTCTTGCTGCTGACGTCTACTCTGCATGGAACTGCTTGGGCTCTGGCAGCCTCCTTGTGTAATCCCAGAGATTTTATTTCATAGAATCATCTTGGAATTAAATGCTGGCAATGATGCTTCTGAGGTCCTAACGGAACTGTAGGACATATGGAGATGCAGACAGAAGGTCAGTACTGATTTTTCCTGTTGTGTGTCTATTGGACCTGTCCTTGGAGCAGATGTTAGCTACAAGTTTGCATGAGGAGGTCATTTGTTGAGCTGTCAAGCCTTGCGAGCCTTTCCAGGGAATAACAACTTCATCACCATGACATTAGATGTGCCAAAAATGTTTATTAACACAATCACCTTCTGCCTGAGCAGTTATGTTTTATGAAGAAAGAGGATAAAATTTATATTTTTAGTCTTAAAGCAGCTTTATTTTATATTAATGAAAGCTGCAACCACCCCTCTCCCCTCCCACGTGGGAGATGCGTCGTTTGCCTGACAATCAGCAGTGATGTTTGAGAACAAAATGGCTGCAGCCTCCGTGCTTGGGTCAAAAAGCTTGGGAACAGCCAGGTAAGCACATAGGCACCAAAAGCTTCACAGCATTCCTGGGCATCCTCCACCACACAGGCAACTGACCTGTGAAAACAGTGCATTTCTGTCCATGAGAGACAGGGGAAATTATACTGCTGCTGATTTTCTCTACATGAAGCAAAGTAATTACCTGGATATAAAAAAAAAATATAATATGTTGTGCACAATATAGTAAAGGCAATTTGCTGTGTAATTTGTAGCACAATGGTCTGACTCTTAAAACTGCTATTTGTTTTACTGGGCGCCTGGTATGTATGAGAGAAACTAGAGGGATTTGTGATCTCTTATGTGTAGAAAATGTCCTCTTGGGAAGACGCCCACAAAGTGAAATCTGTCTCGGAATTAAATTAAATATCTCACATGGAAAATCTGACCCTCTCAGGTAAAGCGTTTCTTTCTGCTCCACTGTACTCTGTGATCTGCAGTGTCTTCAAAGGCAGTGCTCCCAGGGATGGAAACCCTCACAGCAAAGCGTTAAATAAACAAGCTTTCGAATTTTCAAACATGGCAACCTACTTTCAGCTGCTTGGCCTAGCACAGAGGAAGGAAAAGGGAGAATGCAAAATCCAGCATCCTAGAACTGCTTCTTACCGACTTTTTCTCTCTCTTCATCTGTGTACAAAGAAACCATACTTGTCCTGTGAACAGCAGAAGCCTGCAGATACCAACCGGGGTGTTTCTGCTCAAGGCAGTAGACCCTGTCATGAGGTCATGAGTAGACCTGTTTGCTCATTAGATGGAATTTTCTCTCTCAGCTGAATTAAGTATTGCACATAAGCACAGGCACAGTCTAGTTTCACCTAGTGCTTGTGCTGGTGTGGATGGTGTCCTGATGGTTCTGGTGGCCATTGGGAGCACAAACAGTGATTTCTCTCCTGGCTCTTTCAGCATCCCAGGTGGGGAAGTTCACACTGATGGCTCCTAAATTCACATGGCTCCTAGACTCCTAAACAGCACCTAAACTCATTTTTGTCTGATTTTTTTTTCCCCTTTTGCATTGCCCACACTCAACTGTTTTTCCAGGTCACAGGTAGTGCCTGGAAGTTGTTGGTTTTGTGCAGGCTGCCTTGACCGTAATACTTTTCTTAGAAACTTCACTATATTGTCACTTGCTCTCTCATAATTTCTGCTAGTTTTTCTTTTTTTTTTCTTTTGGCAGACATTACCAATTGTTATTTTCTCAGACATTGCTGTTCCTCCAGATTTTCTTGAGAAAGGATCCGTTACAGGAACTTTCTACCCTCAATGTTGTGACTTTGTAACTTCAAGATCAAGCAGCGAAGTTTTGATGGTGCAGAAGTTTGCCTAGGATATTCACAAGAGGTTTGAGACCTGCTTCACTTATTATCATAAGATGGTGTATGTATTCAGCAAACTCTCCCTCTTCATTTTCAAAGGAAAATATTTCATTTTTTGCTCTGAGCATGATTTTCCAGTGTATGGGCCAGTTCCACAGCAGTTGTCTTTCCTACCGCAAGTTCACTCAAAATGCTATGGAAAGAAGCTTATGGAAGCATCTTTTGCTCTATTATTTCTCTGATTTCATTGCAACCTTTTACTGCCATTTTGAGCGTGATGGTGTCCTTCACATTTTCAAAGTACTGATGGAGATCACAACCTTGGTATCGCTCATAATGTTTTTGCTCAATCCTTGGAGATGTGCTGTGATTTTTGTGGGAATATGAGTATAAATCTTGACAAGCAGGTCACTGACCAACTTTTTCAGACTTTTATAGAATCATATAGTGGTTAGAGTTGGAAGGGACCTTAAAGATCAACAAGTTCCAACCCCCTGCCATGGGCAGGGACACCTCCCACTAGAGCACATTGCTCAAAGCCCCATCCAGCCTGGTCCTGAACACTTAATACTTCTAACACTTATAACTTGAACACTTATACTTGAACACTTATGCTTCTAACTATTTTATTGTCTAGACTTACAGTGAAAGTTTGGTCTGATAACTACTTTTTCTGAGATGTGATTTAAAGCAGTTGTTTTGTACTAATTTGTATTTTATGTTGCCCGGTTCTCCCATTTCTCCCATTTCTTGTGAGAACTGACCTGACTTGAGAATAGCTTATGGGTGGCTGTAAATTGCAATTCTTAGCAAATTTGTCATTTGACATAAAACTGTCTACTCACTCTTCTGTAAATCACTTAATTGCCTCAGGTCTTGCAAAAAATCAACTCTATTAAGGCCTTCCACTTATCTGGGTCTCTGCCTGCCTCTTGTTATACAAGTCATTGTATATCACTTGCTCCAATACTTCTGTATGTCTGTAATTCCCACAGGAATGGAAAACCAGATGAGACATTGTAAACTAAATAGTTTCCTAATTAACAAGTTTAATCTAAAACACCCCAGCATCTCAGCCTGGGGGAAGAAAGGGGAAGGAGAAATGTGCTATCCTTGAAAATACTCTTCCTGTGTTTATCTTGAAGGCACAATTATTTGAAACTACATAAAAATACATGGGCATAATCGTATCACAGTAGCTGGAAGGTTGCTCTGACATACACCTCTAGCTCTCTGCAATAGTTTGAAGTGTGTCTTGCTGTACTTGCATACCTTTCAGTCACAGCTCCTTCCCTTTTCCACTGCGCTTTTTGTTGCTTTCTTTTCAGCCATTTAAGACCAAGTAGTATTGTCCTCTTTGCTGCTGCTGCTGAAGCACAGCAAGACTTTGAAACAGTCTCCATGACAATCAGAGATAGGCAGCCTGGATCTTAATGGGTGCGATGCACGACTGTGATCACATCCTGAGGAGCAAGGGTACATATGTGCTGGTGCTGAGGATACGGGTTAATGACTGCTGGTCCCTCCCTCCTTTAATGACCAGGCATGGTGGTGTGGGAAAGCCTCTTGCTCCATGCATCCACCATATCCCCTTTCCTGGAGATGTTCCCCAGGGGTGATTTTATCTGATGTAAGTTTTAGAAACTGATAAGAAATATTGATGGATGAATGATTTTAATATCATAGAAAATGGAGCCAAAAGTGCTGTGCATAGAGATAAAAATGAAACACAGTATCTGACTCTGAGCTTTTGAATGATATCAAAAAGGGATTTATTCCTGCTTTTTAACTTAGTTCTTGTTACCTATGTAATTGCATTCTGGAAACATGAGTTTCTTGTTATTATAGCAGTATGTTGTGTTTTGTTCAGGTTTTCTTGTAAAATGAATCATTAAAATACAAGATGTGCCAGATTTATGGACTTCAATCATGCATGCAGAACAAAGTATTCAAATACTATGATTTACAAAGTACTGTGGATGACAGTGGACTATTTTTTTCTTGGCCTTAAGATGTTCAAATAAGGACAAAAGCTGCAGAATGAAAATGAAAATGAATTCTCTCTGATTAGCAGGATGTGACTTCTATTATTTTCACATAGTCCATGCTAATGTCTGCCCATTGTACAAATGTGATAAAACAGCTTTAGGCTGATACTGTTTTAGCTATCATAAAATTCCATCTTCACGACAAACTTCAGTCACATTAGTTTGAGATTCTCTCATTAGCAGGTTCTTTGTGTTACATTTGAGCCCACAAACATAATCAAAAAGTATCCTGAATACTGAAAGACCGGACACTTGTATGTCATTTTTTAATGGACCATGTGCAAACGGCCATCTGAAGTTAGTGAAGGTGAGAACTGTATAGCATGACATATGGTAAATAAATTGATAATATTGGAACAGTAATGAGAGCTATGTGATGCTCATGTATCTATTAATATCCATATCCACATACACCCCCATGTATTCTAAATATATATACAGTAGCTCTAACTTTCAGCAAGTAAAATGAGAATCCGTAATGCAGTAGAATGGAAAGAACATGAAAATGAAAACAAAGGCAAAGCCACAATAAAACTGAAGTAATCAGGGGGAGCAAAAGGAAAAAAAAGATACTTATTAAAATTCATTCTATAAAAGGAGTATTGTGAATGCAGGGAGTTATTTCCAGTGAGAAAATGTTTGAGGGAAGCTTCTTGGGTTTTCTGCAGCAATTGAAATATCTGAACCTTCATGTGTACTGCGACCACAAAGGCTGTCTCTCAAGAGAAAGGGAGTAAGATAGGATAATGTTTAAGTATTTTAGGATGAACAAAAAGCATTTTCTTCATCTTTCTTAACATGCCCTGCCACTGTTAGTCCTAACCCTTTAGAAAATTCTCCATGTTTATTTTGACCTCGGCTCAATCTAGGCACTTTGGTCACCTTTTCTGGTGTGCTAGTCCTTATGTTTACTAACTGGTGCCAAACTCTCCATAGACTTCCTCTTCATGTGTAATATTCCTTTTCCCCCAGAACATTCTCTGATAGATTTTAATATCATTCTGAGGTTTGATCCATTACTTTTCACCAGACTCTCATTCCTTATTTCATTAAAAACACAACTTGACCTCCAAATTCTGCATCTTCTTTCTTGCTGGAAATAGGTTCAGAGACAGCCTCAATGAGGGCTATATGAGAAATATCCAGAAAAATCTCTTGAGAGCTTGAAGTAATGCCAATGCAGAAATTGCTTTTAAGTAATATGTTGCTACGAGGGGAATAGGTCCTGTGGAAACAGGCCCTGGTGGGAGTGAGGTGTGACCTTCACGTTGTAGGATACAATCTCAAACAAAGAATACTCAAAGCCAAGAGATCTGGTTGGGATCAAGGCCAGGGCAATTGGAGGAAGAGCCAGGTTACCAAGAACAGAGCCCAAGGTACAACCAAAAAGAGTGAGGGAAATAAGAAGACTCAACAATCCGAGACTGGAATGGATCTATAGCCAAGTCTGAGCTGTTACGTTTATTATACTTATCATGAGACTGGTCCAGAGATAAAAGTCCTCTGGGTCCCTCTCCCAGATCTTTACTTGGTGACTTTTTGTTCCTATTCTTGCCCCCGTTTCCATTCTTTTCTTGCTTGCTGATTGCACCTTTTCAATGTTTGTGTCACATTCATGGCAACTGCTCACCCTTTGCATTACTAATTTAATCACTCCTTGGGAACTAGCTCCTCTAGTGTTCTCATTTGTGCCATGGTTCTTTGAACTCCCCTGAACCTTATCCTGGGCTGCATCAAAAGAAATGTGGCCAGAAGGTCAAGGGAGGTGACTCTTTACTCTGAGGGTGGTGAGACAGTGGCATGGATTGCCCAGAGAAATTGTGGATTCCCCATCCCTGGAGGTGTTCAAGGCCAGGTTGGATAAGGCTTTTAGCAACCTGGTCCAGTGGGGGGTATCCCTGCCCATGTCATAGGGGTTGAAACTTGATGATCTTTAAGGTCCCTTTCAACCAAAACCATTCTGTGACTTTATGATTCTATGATATGTGAAAATTGAAGTAGAAATTAAGCCATATCCCCCACGTGTTACACCTCAGTCTTGCAGAGAGCGATTCTTGTTGCTCTGTGTTGCTTCATCTTGGCATATTCACATAAAACTTACATCAACATTTCTACCATCACATTTCATAGAAGCCTGGAATTAGCTTGATGGATTTTAATCTCTTAGTCCTTATCAAGTTTCTATCATCCAAAACCCTCCCTCTTGTAGAAACCACCTTCCATGTTAATTTATCCCTTCTCTTGTGCAGATGTCCTTCACTGCATTTTTACAAGGTAATTCTTGTTTTGTTATTTTTGGCCTGTGTTCCTAATTACTCTAATCCCTCTGTCATGTTTCTCCATCCTCCGTGTTTTTCTTGTCTCTTCTTCATTTAGTATCACCTGTGAATTTCATTACTATGCCGTTCACTCCTCTTTCTAGCTCATTACTGGAAGTATTATAGAAGACAAGACCCGAGAGTGATTCTTAAATAAACCTCCCTATAAACTGGTACTCTGCCATGTGTTTATTAGCCTTATTTTTGTCTTTCATCCTAGACTTCAGACCAAATGAGATTTTCTTTTTTTTGCACAAGCAGGTTCAGTTGAACTTCTTCAGATTTTTTTGGTGAAACATAGGAAGCAACCTTCTTTTCTCATAGTCTCCAGTTTCATGTCAGTGTACTTACTTGGCTTTGAGGGAGAGGATGATCAGACTAATTGTTCAAAAATATATGGCTGAAATCCAAGAGTATTGCATTTATTCTGTTCCATTCATCTATTAATTTGGTAATTCCATAAAAAAGTGTTACCTTTGTCAGGCAAGATCTATTCTTTATAAATTCTGTCCCTTATTGCTCACCATTGTAGTATTCTCTGCAAATGAAGTGACTATTTCTTAAGACTTTTTCTATTGTTTTTGCCAGGATTAGAAGCTAAATGTAAAGCATTGTAATTAGTAAGATCTTTCTTCTTCCTTTTATGAATGCTAAGACAGTACCACATGTGCTTTTCTGTTCAGTGCTGAGAGAAGGGCAGATAAGGGAGTAGTTGTCTCCTTCCCTTCTTTAGCTCTTCCACGTGTGGTGTGTGATTCCAACCACATGATACTGCAGGAGATGTGGTGCAGTGTGGCCATCACCGCTGCTTCTAAATCTCAAGACTTCGTGAAATAACTTACAATGGATGTTACAACAGCTTTCAGAGAATCCAAGAGATTGTATCATGTTTATCTTCTTAGTGTCTTTGATTTCAGTTTGTCATCACTGATTTTTGTCGGGTGAAGTGCCAAGGGTCCCCAAAAGATGGGCTACCAGAGCACGAATGTCTTATGCCTATGTGCCTATAGCAGAAGATGTAGAACTACCCCATAATTTCTTCCTGACACATTCGGCAGTGGTGTCCAAGTTTGAAGGATAAATTTACCAGTGCTCCTGACATTACTTTGAATCTTATTACCACATAAGCAATAGAACTGATTTTTCAGTTCCTGTGCTACACTGTACATTTGGCCATTACCAGACATCTGCAAATACAGCCTCATTTTCAGTGTAAGATCTTAGCTCAGCCATTTAAGAAGTAAAGTAAGGTTGCCTTGAGGTAGGGAGGTGAAGGTGTCCAAGAGGCATAGTTGATCCCTGAACTGGTTGTACTAGTATGTGCTTAAACACATTTAGAAGAACACATTTATCATCTCCTAAGAGAAATGTTAAAATGCCTGGAGGGCAAATTCATCCAGAGCTACATGTCCTAGAATCCTAATCTGGGATGTTATGGACACATCTGAGTACTCATCTGAAAAAAACAAGATGTGCTTTGGAAAACTAGGCTTCCAGCGTTACTCTGTTCTCCATCTGTTTTGTTGTTGTTCTCACTTGGTGGTGCTGAGTAGACCTTTCTGTTGCTGTCCACAGCTGTGCGAGCTGCATCTAGGAAAGGACAAGGGCTTAGGTTTTATTGAGATTTTGTATCTGTGAATATGTCATGTTCTGTTTTGAGATTGTGGGTTCTAGGCATGACCAGATATGTTCTCTGAACCATGGGGTTTCATTCACTTCACCATCCAATTGGGAAAACATACTGTTATTACTGAATGATTTTTTCTTTCCAGTGTCCCACTGACTGCAACCAAAGGGTTGCAATCAACAGCTCAATGTCCACGTGGCGGCCAGTAACAAGTGGTGTTCCTCAGGGGTCCGTACTGGGACCAGTACTATTTAACATCTTTGTCAGTGACATGGACAGTGGGATAGAGTGCACTCTCAGCAAGTTTGCTGACGACACCAAGCTCGGTGGTGCAGTTGACATGCTGGAGAGAAGGGATGCCATCCAGAGGGACCTGGACAGGCTGGAGAGGTGGGCTCGTGCAAATCGCATGAAGTTTAACCAAGACAAGCGCAGGGTCCTACACCTGGGATGTGGCAATTCCAAGCACAAATACAGGTTGGGTGGAGAATGGCTGGAAAGCAGCCCTGAGGAGAAGAACTTGGGAGTGCTTGTGGATGAGAAGCTCAACATGAGCCGGTGGTGTGCTCTGGCAGCCCAGAGAGCCAGCTGTGTCCTGGGCTGCATCAAGAGAAGTGTGGCCAGCAGATCTTGGGAGGTGATTCTACCCTTCTACTCTGCACTTGTGAGACCCCACTTGGAGTACTGTGTCCAGCTTTGGAGTCCTCAACACAGGAAGGACATGGACCTGTTGGAACGGGTCCAGCGGAGGGCC
>JAOTQQ010000001.1:188858790-188871624 GCA_026546715.1 Gallinago undulata | reverse complement strand
CTTCCCTTCCCTTCCCTTCCCTTCCCTTCCCTTCCCTTCCCTTCCCTTCCCTTCCCTTCCCTTCCCTTCCCTTCCGTATTCTTTTCATAGAAAAGACTAAATGTAATATAGGTCTTTATTCTATCTCAGCTGTGTTTCTACATTTCCCCTCATTAGGAAGACATCCTGTCCTCCTAGTACCTGCCCCTGAGAGTTTATGACATACTTTAACACATACTTTGTAGTAAATGTCCAACTCTTTCTCAGACTTGTGTAGTAAATATGACAGGCTGGAAAGGACTTCATAAGAGTGAAAGAGGCAGCTGATATATATATATCTTTATATATGAGAAATACTGTAGCATTTCTCATTTTTTTTCATGCTCTCACAGTTTACAGAATTTATAAATGTGCATTCTCATAAGGATTATCACATATCTCTCTAAACACAGCAGCTGAAACTGCATTTCATATTAGGTCCTTATAGGCCTGTGGTTGAAATGACAAATGATGGGTTTATGTTGTATAATTTTCAGTTATGTAATTTCAATTTTTTGTAATCTCTGTTCTCACTGTTATGTGTTGGTCCCCAAATAATAACTGTTTACAATTGCCACCTCTGCACTGTATCTTCTATGTTCCACCTGCACTTCTTTATTCTATAAAATGCATTCTAATGTTAATTTTTGCTTATTCTTTTGTTTTCTGTTCTGTAAACTCAGACTTTCCTTTGCTTTCCAAGCTTCTCTTTTTCAAATTTATTATTATTTCAGCGTCACCAAAAGGGTGCTGAGCGGTGGGTTAGCTAAGTTATACTCCTGGGACCCTCAAGGGAAGCAAAAATTTTTGTATCGTAGCAATGATTTAGAGACCTAATTTTCACTTGTGAGCCATGAAGGTCAGAAGAAGTAGGAAGAAGTGCTGGCAGAAAAGAATGGCAATACGTAGGATTCCTCCCAGTTCTATATGCTACAGGCACATGTTATCTAAGTACTCAGAGAAAAGCTATGGTACCAATACTTTAAGTATGCACAAAATAGCTAAAAAGCCTCCTTCTGTCATGCAAGAACATTGCCACATCCAAATATGTTTTTGTAGGGCTTTAAAAAAACTGGTCACTCTTGTGTTGTGTTTATCGCATTGATATTTTCTCCTTATTTCCAGCTGCTGCTGCAGTTGATTTTATTTCATTTTGGAGACAGCTTTATGTTCTCTCAGAGCATCTCCTGATAAAAATCAGATAATTCAGTTACATTCCCAAAGTGTTTTCAGTCTAATTTCAGACATGACATGGCGAAGAGCATAACAAGACTTAGCAGAAGACACAGAGAAAGAAAAACAGAGAGTTCAGTAATAAAAGATGACATGGCTCTCCAGTAGAGTCTAATACACTCTGTGGTGAAGCAAGTTTAAAATGAAAACACAGTAAACAACTCCTTGCTCGCTGTTATGCTGGAAAAATAAGCCCTTCTAAGACAAATGTTGCTATTTTTGTAAAAATGGACTATTCACAAGCACATCCTATATGGTATCAGGTAAATGCCAGGAAGAACAAAGTGGAAACCTTGAGCTCATTTGTCTGCCAGACTCTTTTTCTCTTTTAAAATATGATCAGATCATCACTCATAAGATGGAGGTCTCTTGCCATGGAAGGCACCATCTCTTTTGCAACTGGAGAAGCTCCATTTGTCATGTGGGTTTTTGGGAAAGAGGGGAAGAAATGCCCTGCACGAGGCTGTTTCTGAAAGGTGCTGGACCCAGTCCAACACCTTGATATGGTGACATATGTAGTTTTACATTTCCTATGGGCAGGTGCTTGTGTCCTGGATTAGATTTGATGACACGGCACAGGATCTTGTAGAATTAGACCTTTACATTTCTAATCCTGGTTTAGAAAATATGACCATAAAGAAATTTTGCAGTTAAGAAGTTTGGGGGTGATACTGTAATTAATAATTAATATTCCTTCCCCCTCCTCCAAATTACAACCTCAGAAGAAAAAAAGCTGCAGTGGTATAAATCTAGTAAAAATTAGTTTTATGATTGAGTGAAATTTCTAAAATTAATTCAAATTTCTATAAGAGGAGTGGAACAGAAGATGGGCACTTATTTAACATCCTGGATACAAGCAAGGTGTCAGACAAGTCAAAAGAACAGGGCTATCCAGAAAGGCTTGAAGCTAAGCAACAACATGAGAAAAAGGCATTTCCAGCAGTTGGTATCAGGATTTCCTTTACTATTATGATAGTTCATGTACCAGGGGTTTCTTGGGTTCCTAGAGCCCAGGAGGCAAGAGCAGAACAGAATGAGTGTTACTAACTTCCCTCTTCACATAGTAGTTGACAAAAAAAAAACAAAAAAAAGATTATAAAAGGCCCTGATCAAAATTTGAGCTATGTACTTTGCTGATGAACAGCATAGTGAGCTTGGAGTTGACTGAGCATGGATTTTTTCTGGTAGAGCTAGAGGTAAATGGCTTTGTCTTCCATTATACTTTCCCAGCTTTCTTAGATTTCCTCCCTGGAACACAGCCAGGACGTTACGGGGAGTGGGAGGGTTGTTATGTGCATGGAATGAACAAGAAAACCTCCTGTCTCAGGCTGAGCCAAGCGCTGCCTGGAGGTGAAAGGCCCAAATTCAAGCTACTTCTCTGCCTCTCTGCAGACAAAGCCACCGGACTGTTATCCTCTGTGTTTCCTTTTCACATTTTTGCTGTTCCAATTTGTCTAAATATCCAGATGGATCACATAAGCATCCATCAGGACTGCTCTCTTCCTGGCCCATGGGATAACCTAAAGAAGGTGTGGTTGTTTCTTTCCCTCCCTTGGAAGTGTTGCCCTTAGCACCCATAGGTGGGATGGGAAGGTGCCCTGGATCATGCGATGGGGATGCAGCCTTGAGGCTGCCCAAACCCACCACCCGCTGGGGCCAGATCTGACCCTGTCATAAACAGAGTTTGATTGAACAACTGTTTTATCCCATATTAAAAAGCTGGTGTGGATGATATGTTGAATTAGCTCTCAAGAGCATTCAAACTGTGATAGGGGATGCAGAAGAGGGGCTGTTAACATGAAATCACATTTAAATTGTGGCTCTTTATGCTTAAACCTCTCTCCAGCCTAACTGAGCAATACAAGTTTCTTTTTTCTCCCTCAGTGGTATCCACTGGTATGGTCAGTTTATGTTTCTCTGACCACTAGCCCTGTTTTCTATTTTAAAAAATATAATTAAAATGTGCCCTCTGAATTCTCTGAAAACTCTGTAAACTATTAAGAAGAGCAAAAAGATGAAATCTGAAAGGTCATTACTCTGATTCTTCCTTTCTGAAATACATTGTCTAATGAAAAAATAAATAGCATTTTTAAATGCAGTTACAGATAAAATCCTGTCCTCCTTTCATCCCCTGTATTAATTTTACCCAGATCTGCTGCTCATTAGTAGGAGTTTGTGTGTCTCAGATTTAGAATTCTGTTGTTGTAACTAAACTGAAGATCTGTATACTTGGTCAGGCATGCCCAATGCTGTCTATGTATTTCTTCATAGTATGGACCCATATTCTACTCCTGGTGCCTTTTAACACCCTCTAGAATGCAGCAAAAGCTCAGTACCCTTCCTCAGTCAGCATCACATATGTCCTTTTTTATTTTTTTCCTCACCATCTTGTGTGGTAAGTTTCTTCTTTATCAGAACAAGAATAGAATTTTTTTCTAAAGTAAGAATAGAAATTGAATATGTAAAAGCTCATAAGAAATCAACTCCTGAGAACAAAGTAATTATGAACCCACATCACCCAGACTAACCTCTTCTAGAAGGTGTGGGGGAAAGGAATGAAGGAAGGAAAGGAAAGGAAAAAGGCAAGGCAAGGCAAGGCAAGGCAAAGAAAAGGCAAAGAAAAGGCAAAGGCAAGGCAAGGCAAGGCAAGGCAAGGCAAGAAAAAAAGAAAAGGAAAGGAAAGGAAAGGAAAGGAAAGGAAAGGAAAGGAAAGGAAAGGAAAGGAAAGGAAAGGAAAGGAAAGGAAAAGTGCTTCTTAGCTGGGTAGCCTGTGAAACAGCATTGTCAGACATAGTCAAGCTATTTCCAATCAAAATCTCTCAAAGACAGTTAAAGTATCTTTGCAAGATAAACGTTTATATGTGCAGGATCTTAGCTGACCTACCAGTGCACCTGAAAAGTAAATCTATTTTATTTTTTTAAAAAATTCATTCTATTTACAGTGCTAGGGTTTCAGACCCTATTTAAATCACTGGGTTTCACCTATAGTTGGGAGAGTACGTAGAATCCTAAAAGACTCTATGCAGATGGCCTTATTCCCATGGGGAGACTGCAAATTAGTATGAGGGTCATTGGCATTCATCGAGTACTTGCTCTGTCTGGCAAATGATGACATCAATCTTGGTGCAAAAGGGATCATGCATTATTCTATATGCAATTAACTACTAAATTTAAACAGTTGTGGGACAATAAATTTTTTTTTTTTCAAGAAGGGTCGTTAATAGCCAAGGGCCTGAACCGTCAAACCTTTACTTACATGAACAGTCTTTGCTCATACAGGTTATCTCATTAGGCAACTGCCTTGGCGAACAAGGCCCTTGTAAAACAGGGTTTGAGGAATTAGCATCTGAAGGAACAACTTCTCTAATTAACAGATTAAAAATTGTACAAAAGTCCATTTGGGGGATTTGCAAATATGTATGCTGTCTGCTTCTTAACAATGTGAATCCCGAGAAAATTGGGAGTTATCAAGGTTGTAATGAGTACAAACATTGTTGTAAAATACAAAATATGTCCCTTTAATATAATATCCCCTATTGCACAGTGGCAAATCCTACTTGTGCAAGGAACCTAATCCCCATAAATGTCATACTGCATATATCCTATGGGGAAATTCACTATAACTAATGAGCAATTTATTCTTGAAAGAGAGCACTCCTGAAGATATCATGTCCTTTATTTTCATGCTAAATAAGGGAAGGGTTTTTCATGACCACATTATCTATTGGAGAGATATTCTTTTCTGTATTTTTATATTCAAATTTAATTATATCACTTAATCAGAGCAAAGGAATAACGCACAGCTACTGGTCCATAACAATATAGATTTTTTTTTCCCCTTGATTTCTGAAACTCCCTGTTTTGTGATCATGGGTATTTGCATTCATATACTTTGGTTGGCCGGCAGCCAGTACAAACCAGAATGCCAAGGTACACATAATTACATTACAGTTATTTCCCCTTTTCTCCACAATGCTTCTTTTCTGACTGTCTCTTTCATTAAAAATTGTAAAATTAATTGCCAGCAAGAGCAAGAACTACTTCTGCTTTTCATTTCTTTTAGCTGAAGCAGAAATTATTCCAAAATTGCACATGAACAGAGACAGAAAAGAGGCTGAGACAGTAGGGAAAGTTAAACATGTGCTGAGGTCTCTCCCCTTCTCAACTCCCTGGACCCATCTTTCACTCCCTTCGGTTTAGAAAAAACCTTATAGTTGGAATAATTGTCATACTAATACAAAAGACACATTTTTCACTATTTGCTAATCCTAAAAGCAAGGAATAATGTGAGCAGCATTTTGAAAGTAAGAAAGAGAATATATGAATCATTCTGGGCATTTTAGCCAGCTGCTCCGGGTGACAGTGGATGAGTAGGGACAGGGGCAGGAGAGACAGGAAGAGGCAGCTTGGAACAGGAGGAAGGCAAGTGGTCAGAGGGCAAAAGACAACAGAGGAAAACAGTACATGAAGGATTTTAAATTTATGTAAGGTAATTTAACTTTAGTAGCTTTGTGTTGCCTCTTCTGACAAGTAAAACCTGAAGTTAGTCAAATATTCTAGAGCAATAACTAAGTAGTTTTATTTATTAACTTTTGCAATAACCACATTATGATTTAGTAAATTCTTTGGCTTTGGAGTTTATTCAATCTACCTTTTGGTTATTTCTGCCATAAATATGGCTAACACCCTAAGATATCTTTATACCTATATTATATCATTATATTATATTATATCCTTAAACCTATATTGGAGCTACAGCATTGGTAGATAAGGGGAGAGCAACAGACCTCATCTACCGGGATATATGCAAAGCATTTGACACTGTCCTATGTGACATCCTGGTCTCTAAATTGGAAAGGCACGGATTTGACAGATGGACCACTCAGTGGATCATGAACTGGTTGGGGTCTACAGGAGAAACGGGGAGGGACTCTTTACCAGGGAGCATAGTGAAAGGATGAGAGGTAATGGTTTTAAACTGAAAGAGGGGAGATTTAGATTACATATCAGGAAGAAATTCTTCACTCTGAGGGTGGTGAGAAGTTGTGGATGCTCCATCCCTGGAAGGGTTCAAGGCCAGGTTGGATGGGGCTTTGAGCAACCTGGTCTAGTGGGAGGTGTTCCTGCCTGTGGCAGGGGGGTTGAAGCTTGATGATCCGACCAAAACCATTCTATGATTCTATTACAGCTGCTAATGCTGTTTTCTGTGCAAAAGGATGTTCTTATGTTGTTTTTTTTTTTCTGAAAAAAAAAATAAATTCCTAATAATCTGGTAACTTCTGAGTGATAGTCTCAGATCAGTTTCTACAACTTCACAAACTCACCCATGCTTTTGGGATTAAGTGGTATCTTCCCACCTTCAGTTTAGGCTGAAGGATTCAGCCTAGTCTGGGAGAACAGTGCTACTGGTTTATACCACACCCTTGGTTGCTTTTGAGCGCGATCAGAGGTGCTGTCCCATGACACAGACCACATGAGTGGCACCCATGCCTCCCACCCTGTTTTGCAGCCCCCCACCCAGCTGCTGCTTTGCAGAGAATAGTCAGAGGAAAGAGAGAAGGCTCTGAAGGTCACTTTGCAGCTTTAGCCCGCGGTGGTTGTTTTCTCCCCTAAGGCAGGGAGCACAGAGCCTACATTACTGCAGACCTCAGATGTGCCTGCGGGAGGAAGAAAGGGGTGCAAGGGTAATGTCAGTGAGGATATGGAGATGTGGCTGGTGTGCAAGAGAAGGTGCACATGCGTGCAAGGAATGATGGGCTGAGAGTGCATGGGGAGGCGTGTTTCAGGCAAAGACAATGGGTCTGCACCTGAGGGAGCTGAATAAGAGGAGCAGTGGGTAAATGAGGGGGCAAGGGCTTGTCTTTCAGTTGTGGACTGAACTTCATTCCTCCCTGTGCAACCTCCACAGCATCTCTCTAAAACATCAGACTGTATCATTCTGGGGAGGGGAAGGAGCAGTGGGAACCTCCATTCCCCTGGTTTTAGAGGAAGCTTTAAGCTGCAGTCACTTCGTAAATGATTGGGGCTATCCCAATGGGGTTGAACTTAGTTCATCCCTTGTGGTGTCTTTTTCTGGAACAATCAAAGAGTTGATAGTTACTGGTCAAATTTCACAAGCTGCAGTGCATTTATCAGAGACAAAAGCAGTACAGAAGAAATCTCTCTTGAAGCAATAAAGTGCTTAAATGCACATCTTACCAGCTCCTATCCACCTCTGAGACAGGTTCTTGGCTATCAGGGTCAACAGATCTAACAGATCTTTGTTCTTGAACGAAGATTTTCCCAGCTCTTGTCAGAGTTCCGATTTTCCTCCAGGCTTTTCAGGTGGCTTCAGGCCACCAGACAAGACTGACACTTTCTATTTTTCCTTAAAGTGCTGTTAGTCATATAAGGGCTTTACAGTAACTCTTCTCCCAGCACCCAGGCTTATCCTAGGGCACACAGCTCGGGGCTGAAGGAATCTCCCAGGCCATCAGGTCTTGTCCTGTGTTACCATACACAAACACATCACTTTGCTCCTTTTGGAAATATGATGAGCTCCATCCTGAAGGTAATTATTAATTTTGCCCTTTTATCTCTATTGGAAGTATTTTTCAAATCATAGGTTCTCTTAGGTTTAGAAATCACCTGATTTTTATCTTAAATGTATTAACAGCAGTTCATATCCCTTTGTTCTTGAAGAAAAGCCCCATGATACATTTAGCCTTGATAAGGCAAGTTTTTCCAAGCATTGCCTGCACCTGTGATGTCTGGTTTGATTTGGCACAAGGATCCTTGACATTTCTTAGCTCCCACAGGTTCACATCGGCCTCATGGGAAATGGCTGGGTGTGCTGGCCATGCAGAGAGACGGACGCTCCGGTGGTAGGGGGGATTTTTGTGCAGTATGGGAACCTGGGGAATTTGGGGCACGGTACTGATGTGAATGTGGGGTGGTGATGGGTACACGCAGCTGCCAGAAAGCAAAGGCACCGAGGGTAGCTGTGGGTGACTAAATGTGGGCGCTCTGGCCATGCTGTGTCCATGTGGATGGGGACATGGGGGAAGGGGCTGGTGATGGCAGGTATGTTGGGGTATTTTGAGGGAAGGAGGTATGGACCCGTCATAGAATGGTTTAGGTTGGAAGGGACCTTAAAGATCACCGTTTTCCAAACGCCCTGCCATGGGCAGGGACACCTCCCACTAGAGCAGGTTGCTCAAAGCCCCATCCAGCCTGGCCTTGGGCACTTCCAGGGATGGGGCATCCACAACTTCCCTGGTCAACCAGTGTCTCACTACCCACAAAGTGAAAAATTTCTGCCTGATATCTAATCTAAATCTACCCTCTTACAGTTTCATGCCATTACCTCTCGTCCTATCAGTACATGCCCTTGTAAAAAGTCTCTCCCCGGCTTTCTTAAAGGCCCCCTTCAGATACCGGAAAGTCTCTATAAGGTCTCCCCGGAGCCTTCTCTTCTCCGGGCTGAACAGCCCCAGCTCCCTCAGCCTGTCCTCACAGCAGAGGGGTCCATCCCTCTGATCATCTGCGTGGCCTCCGCTGGACCCGCTCCAACAGGTCCGTGTATCTCATGGTCTCAGCATTTGGGGACTCGAAGAGCATGGGGTGGAGGGGTTTGCGGGGGGTGGAGGGGTTTGCGGGAGGCGGGATGGGGGGCGCCGGACCGCTGTTGCGACAGGGGCGATGCGCGGGGCCGGCGGCAGCACGGGGTGGGTGGGCGGGGGAGAGGAGCGGGGGGGGACCGGGGGAGGGGGGACACCGGTGCCCGGGCGGAGCGAGCGGGGGCCGCCCCGCCACCCCCCTCCGCCGCCGCGGGGCCGTGCGGGGCGGCGGCCGGCGGGCCTGACGTCACCGGCCGGGGCGGCTATAGGCTGCGGGCGGCGCTCCCCGAAGCGGCGGCGGCTCCGCTCTCCGCGCTCACTCCGCGCTGCCGCAGCCCCCAGCGCCCGCGGCGCCCGGGCGCTCCCTCGCTGCCTCCGCCGGAGCAGGTAAGGGGCTGCGGGGCGGGCGCCGGCACCGCGGGACAGGTCCGTGTCACCCTCCCGCCCCCCCCCCCCCTCCCCCGCCCGGTTTCGGCAGCCTGTCCCCGCCGGCATGCGGGGCCGCCGCTCCTTCCCTCCCTCCCTCCATCCCTCCCTCTCTTCTCGCCGCAACTAGTTGGGGTGAGCCACCGGGCGGTTCTGCCCGGGATGCCGAGCGATTCGCCAAGTCGGTGTGGCGGAGCGACTCCCCGTCCGCGTCCCGCCGCCCGGACGGCGGGGAGCCGGGGCGGCTCGGGGCGCTGGCGTGGCGGGGCGCGGGGAGGAGGCTGCCGCAGCCGGCGGCGCGGTGTTTTGGGGAGGGGGGAGCTGCGCAGGGTGGGTGCCTCGGAGCGCTGATGTGTCCGGCTCCCTTTGCAGGCTGCTCTGTCACTTCAGAGCCAGCGTGGGGCTGAGCCGGCAGCGTCCCGGGCTTCTCCAGCCAGCGCCCGCCAGCAGCCCGGCACCGATTGAAATTTAGGCGTCTTCAGAGAGGGGAGGAAGATCCTCATCTTCCGAAGCCTCCTCAATGAGTGCCAAGCTCTCCAAGGAGTTGAGGCTGTCCCTGCCACCTTGTCTTCTGAACAGGACATCTGCCACTTTAAACACCAGCAGCACTTGCATCACGCAAGTGGGTCAACTCTTCCAGTCCTTCTCATCCACCGTGGTTTTAATTGTCCTCGTCACCCTCATCTTCTGCCTGATCCTCCTCTCCCTCACCACCTTCCACATCCATAAGAGGAAGATGAAGAAACGGAAAATGCAAAAGGCTCAGGAGGAGTATGAACGGGACCACTGCACCCACAGCAGCAATAGCGGTAGCCAGCACCCTGGGACGGGGGTGCAGGGAGAGGCGCCCCAAGGAAGAGACAGCCGTCTGGGAAGACCCCCCCAGGACTCGGAGATCCAGCGCTCCTCTCCCTCGGCACCTCCAAGCTCTCAGCAAGCACAGGCTTGTTTGGACACAGCTGGTGCGGGGCTCTTGCAGACGGTGATTTTGTCATGATGGTTTGGGGGAGACCTCGCGAAGGCGCCGGTTGGTGTTTGTAAATACCTGAGTGATTATTCTAGTCCCTGAAGAAGAAAACACTGCTAATTCAAATGAACGAACAAGCCCACGATCCAAGCGCATGACAGATCACATTGCGTTTCTCATTGACTCTGCGAGGAAAAGATGCGTCTTTTTACTGGAGAAGGAGTTGCTCACAGCTACCAAATACCAAGTCATCCACCTGGAGGAGAGGGTCAGGGGTGGGGGATCTCTTTTCCCTGGACATCATTTGCCCGAGGACCGGGATGATCCCACTCTCCTGGGATTCCCACTGCACCCTGTGTCACTATCGCACGGCGTGGGGTTGGGGCGTGGGTGAGTGGCGTGGTGGGAGAGGCAGGTCTGGCGGGTGCCGTGGGATGCCCTGTCCCCTTAGAGCAAGGCAGCAGCCCACCCTGGTCTCTCTCCTTTTGTGCTAGGACCTGTGTCCCTGTCCCACCTCTCTCACTCCTTTCCAAGACTGGATATTGTTTTGTGTACAAACGGCCGCTCCTTGTTGGGCTTAATGGCAAGCGCCCTCAGGCCCCACAGCCCCGAGCCCCCAGGCTGCAGTGCTGAGCATCCCACCATCCGGGGGTCTGGAGCGAGCTGTCTGCACAGAGCGATTCCCGAGCTTTCCTCTCCTCTCAGCTCCCCTCATCTTCAAATAAACCCCCACCCCATCCCTCAGCTCCTCTCATCTTCAAATTAACCCCCATCCCCATCCCTGTGCCACCTGAAACCCACACCCAGAACCGTGTTGTGTGGCAGGGCGAGGTGATGTGCAGTAACTTGCCTGTGCTCTCCCAGGGGAGGATGTCCTTGTACCTCCTGTTGGTCCTGAACCAAATCCAGTTCTGCACCAGGCACCCCGCACTGAACGCCTGCGTTTAGAGCTTCGCCTCCCAGCAAGGAATCCTGCAGCAGTACAGAGCTGGCTTCTACTTTTTTAGGCTGATATATATTTTTAACCCTCCTAATCTAGTAGGCAGTTAGGGACAGACAACACTTAATTTTCACCCCTTTCCCCTTTTGGGGAACAAACCATGCAGTTGTGCAAAATGTCCGCTCGTAAACCCTGGCAAATATTTATTTCGGAAGCGGCTGGTGTATTTTCTCCCTAGCAAGCACCAGGAGTGTTTTGTGTGTGGCTGGCAGGTGTGAGTGGCTGCTGATACCGTGTGTGTTGGAGGCAGCAGCGTCGGGCACTGAAAATGCGGCTTTGCTTAGCGATTAAATCAATGACCATTACTTGAAGGTGCCTTAACGGAGTGCCATATCCAAACTTTGAAACATCTTGTGTGGTACCGTAGCAGAGGCAGCCCTCTACTGTACATATTAACATCTAAAAATACAGCAAAGGAAAAGTGATCCTGAGGGATTTCATTTTTTTATTTCTTTTTTTTTTTTCTTGCTCTCCCGGCATTCAAAGTGATCTGAGAAGACAGTAATAGTCCACAGTTTTTAATCTTTTGTATCTACTCATTCCCCCTCTGCTGCCTCCCAGGGTGGCTGTTCGGCTGGAAAAATCCCAGGCACCAGCACTGGTCTGAGCACTGGGAGGTCTGAGCCCCCTCAGCTGGGAGTGAATGCCACTAACCAAATTAAAATGGGGAAAGAGAGGTGGCAGAAGTGCTCCATAATCCTCTAATATGCCCAAAATGTGTCAGGGCTGTACTTTTGTTCCCCAGTTTTATCCCTTTCCAGTTTTGCCTGGTCTCACGGGAAATGGCTGTTGAGTTTGGATCCGTGCCTCCAGGGTTTTAGGCAAGCACCGTATCAGCCAGCCCAAGGAGCTGCTCTGCCAGCGGAGGTTGGTGTGGCAAGCGTGCCCCCGACCGCGTGGTGGTGTGCCCGGTGCCGTGCGATGGGAGCCATGGCTGACTCTCGCCGCCAGCCGGTATGATCGGATGCTAATGGCTACTTCGTTGTTGCTGGGCAAGGAAATTGGCTTCGTTTTGTTTCCCCCCTAATAAAGAATGCATGAACTTTTGTGTTTAACCTCCTTATGCAACTGCAGCACAGTATTGCACCACAGGGAGTAGATTTAGGACAATGAAGAGTGTCGGAGAACAGTGATGGAGCTTCCTGATCGTTGATCTCCGCTAAATAGAGAGATATTACTTTCCCCTTTATTTTGTGCCTTTGGAAAAAAAAAACAAAAACAACCCCACAACAGTGTATAATTTCAAGTTTTATAAAAGCAATAAGATGTTTCAAATCACTCCAGTGCATTTCTGGTTGATGATTCCACTTCTTTAGTGTCTGAAGTCAGATACTCTTCCTTCTGCCTTATGCACTCAAGGCATGCAATAATTCCCCAGAAGTGTACTGCTTGTCACATCTCATTGCGGTTATAAAATTGCCCTATTTTTGAAGAAAAAAAGAAGGATGGAGAGATAGATATATATCTATATATAGATATATATATATATATATATATATATATGCATATATATATGCACTCCATACAGCTGAGAGGGAACAGTCTAGGAGGTTTCTGGAGTGTGTCGGGGATAACTTCTTGACACAGCTGGT
>JAOTQQ010000001.1:188837887-188858690 GCA_026546715.1 Gallinago undulata | reverse complement strand
TGTTTTTTTTTTTTTGTGGTTGGACTTGATGATCTCTGAGGTCCCTTCCAACCACCGTGATTCTGTGATTCTGTGATATATCTTTATATATATTAGGGATATACAGGTATATATATTATTTATATAATCTCATGACACTAAAAGCAGTTGCAAAAATGTAACTAGAATTAAAATATGTTATAATGTAAAACTCTATCCTCTGTTAATTAGATTTGATTTAATATTTTAATATCTCTGTATTTATGTAAATCTGTGTAAATTATGTGGTCTATAAGTAAAATTTCATACTGACTTTAATTTTCTCAGAACTGTGAGCTTCTTGTGGTGTCATTTAAGGTTTTTTTATTTCTAAAGTTAAATTATACAAAATACAAGAAGTTATAAATTCCTATTATTACACAGAAATACTGCAATAAGGTTCATGCGTTCTCCCAATAAATACACAATCCTATCTTGAAGTATTGCAAGCTTATGAGGTTTAATTGAACGGTCTCAGGAGATCTAGCTGATACAAGCAGGACACATAGGTTTTCATTTTCATGAAACAATAAGCAATCTAGGGAATAAATGTGGATTTTTAAAACAGAGTTTATGCTTGGAGGTTCTGTCAAATCAATTGCTTCAAAACCCTACAGCTACAGCTAAACTTCTGCACTTAGCATTCAGTATTAATAAGGCTGATGCTTCTTTCCCCTCCCCCCTCCTACCTAAACTAGAAAAGTGTAGGAAATTGTTCATATTTCTAAAGCATACATTTTCAGCTAACTGTGAAACTGCCCAAAGGGTTTCGAATATACATATTTTATGCAAGTATAACATCTATGTATCTGTATCCATATATTTAAATATTTTTGTGTAACCTTTTCTACAATATTTGATAGAGATGCCGGGTAAATGCTTGCACCCTTCTCATACGTAAGGATTTATACCCTGTCAATGTGGACATTCTTTTTCCTGTGAATTTGCACTGATTTCGGCAAGTTATGATGGAGACTGGGTGGCTGAGTGGTGACTGCTGGAAGCACAGCCAGCCTTTCCTCTGTTCAGGGGCACATCTCTGGCTGGATTTCGCTGGTTCGGAATGGGATGCCCACCAGCATCCTGCATGTATGAGAATAAGAAGTGCTGTGGTGCTCAACAGCTCCTGGCCGGTCCAGCCGTCACCCCGTGGGAGAAGCAGGACAGCAGTGACTTGTTTTGTAGATCCTGGTGAGAACTGAGAGCCCACTGGGCAATGCGGTGGCAGCGCTGGGGCTGGATCAGAGAGTCAGCGATGCCTCATCCTGTACTCCCACCCTCAGAGCCCGCTGCTGGCCTGGGGCTCCATCCGGCTCCCACTGGCATCAACAGGAGTGGCTTCCACTGACTGCCGATGGACTTGGCTCCCATCTGTCGACCACACGGAGCGTGACAGGTCTCCATATCACCACCACTGGCCCTGCTCCGCACCCAGCCCGGCAGCCTCCGTGGGGATGGAAACCAGTGCATCCCACGAGGGCTGGGGTGCTTCAGCCTGGTGGCACCAGGGAACCCGCGCCACTGCTGTCAGCTCCGCTTCTATGGACTGAGGCATTTAGGTTTCTACATGGATCCTATCTGGATCATGGACAGGGAATGTAATTTCATTAAAATGTGTCATTCCAGCATTTTTTTCTGTGGGGGTTTGTCTCCTGCAATTGTAGTCTTAGATAAAATTTGCAGGCTCTCCATTCAGACATGTTTTAGCTTTTGATACATCTTTCTCAGACATATATATCTGTATATATAGATATATATCTCGGAAGAAATGCTGGACAAAAAGCAAAGAACAGAAACTCCACATTATAAACTGTCCTATGACTAAAAACTGTTGTTGTTTTTTTTCCTTTTGTTTTTAATTAATTTTAAAGGCTACTGTCTTTAATGTAAATAGCAAGTTACCATGTGATTAATGTTTTCCAAAGCATTTCTGAGTTGTTGCTATCTTGTTTCTGGAAAGCTATGTCCAGTGTTATGAAGCAACTGTGCTTTTCTTCTATTGTTATGAATATGAGTGCAACTTTTATGTAGGGAGGAAAAAGAACATGCTTTTACTCTGCAGACAGGACTGAATTATTTTAAATGCACTTATAGGGACTTGGTTGCTTTTTTTTCTTTCTAGTGGTTATTCTCTCTGCACGTTTCTATTTTTTCTATGGGTACTTGAAACCCTACATTTTAATAAGCGTAGAAGATATGAAGGGAAACACAAAAAATGAAGTGGGAAACATTCTTTTTCCTCTTTTGTGTAAATAGGAAAATTTATAATGACTTAGATACCATTTCATTACAGTTCTCATCTGCATAGAAGTTGGCATGACTCATATACAAACCTTTAATAACGCTTTCATTTATGTTAAAAATTAGAACTACTTTTATCCAGGACTGACTTTTTCATCTCTTTCTGGTATCTAATGCTTTTTTTTTTCTTTTTTTTTTTCCTGAAGCCAAGTTTTCCATCTGATTGCTAAATAAATTTCTAGTAGAACAGAACCTCCTTCTGTTTTCAGTCTTTTACATGTAGGTCTCTGGTCCGAATCCATCCAAGATCAGTAGTGCAGAAAATGTGTTACAAACATGCGAAAACTGGTTGGTGTGTGAGCCTCGAGGAGAGAGGTGCCCGTCTGACAAGCAAAGAGGTGAAATGCCTGGCAATGGGGATGATTAGCTTTCCCATTTGCAGATGTGGAAGTGAAGCTTCCCTGTGCCCTGGTTGGACCTGGGTGAAGGGCGACCCATTCCACCCACAGCAAAGACAGATATCATTCCTTGATATCATTGCTCTAAAACATCATTTCCTATATGAAACTAAAGCCCATTTCTGTAAATCATATGTAATATATTTCTTATTCAAATCAAAGTAGTTTTCATTGCTTCATTGGTACTATATGTTCTCTCTGGATAACTACAAGATTTCATTTTCCAACCCTTTTAACCCAGTACCTCCACAAGCATCAATTTTGTATGAGTTAGGAAATAAATAAATATTTGGATCAGAACACTGTCAGTAGAAATTGCCTTTATTTATATAATCCAGTGTTCCGCTTGGCTTTTCTTTGTTGTTTTCTTCCTTGAAATGGAGCAATATAATGTGTTCATTATTTTACTTTTCTAAAGAGGACAAAGAATTTGAAACAAGTACCACAAAATACACATATACAAACAGGAAAAGATTTCACATTGTACACCAGAACAAAATTATGTAGGTTTCGTTAGTTTCACAGCAACTCTTTGTCCTCTGTTTTTCAGACCCACTCCAATCAAGACAATTTTTTACCTAAAATCTTTTGAAAGAACCCTCATATAACAGGCAGATAGCCTTTCTTTTATGGTTTTAGCTTTATTTACTACACAGTCAATGACGAAGTACAGGTTAAAACTTTTCAAGCATCTTATAATCTAAAAATATTAAAGTATCCTAGGAGATTATGAGTACTGTAAATAAGGGGTAAGTATGGAAGGTTAGAAGGAGAAAATATTAGCTCTATAATACAATAAAAGCAGCATGTGCTGGAGGATGAATTCATGGTTGTAAATGAGTGCCTTTACGTTTTATTCCTGGCTCTGTCAGTCACACGTTATGAGGCTCTCAGCTTCCAAGCTATTTATGTAGTAAGTAAAATATAACTTATCCATGGAAAAAAGATATGGAACCTGCAAATATACAGCCCTGAAATTAATAAATTGAGCATCATATACATTAAAAAAATACTGATGCCATAATACAAATTGAAAGACTCTTTACGCTAATCACCTGGCTTGGATTATTCGAGTGCTTACATTTGGCAGTGAGGTCCAAGTGGTACAATGCACAGTTGGGAGATGGATGGCTGGGCAAGATGCTTGAACAGTCACACCGAGAGGCTCAATTTAATTTTTAAGTTGAAGTGGAATACGTGTTATGAAGGAGAGCCAAGATAACTAATGTTTATTTTACCATTTCATCACTCATAACACTTTTTTTTTCAGTGCAGTAAACAGTCTTCTGTGGTTTTGGGCAGAGTGCTGACTAAGGTAATAAGAATGTAGGAAAAGAATTCAATTATTGGGAGTAAATCCATCACTAATGAAATCCATGGAAAAACCTCCCTGACTTCAGTGGAGCCTGGACTATGTTCAAGATGTTGGTCGAGCTTCTTTCTACTTTCCAATGGGTAACCTCAGCCTGTCTCTGACATTAGAAAATTTCTCTCTTTAAGTCCTCAGCTGTTTTGATTTGTGTAAAGAAAACTGTAGGACTTTGCCCTCATCTTGATCCAGCATTGTCATGCATTTACCCAACAGTATTGATATGGTGTCAAAATCTCTGCAACAAGGCAGAAGCTTTTGAGAAAGTGCTGGACTTCAAAGAATCTGAGAAATCCCGGCACGCTTCCTGACATGGTCCATTGGCTCTGGAACAAAATTACATTTCCTGATTAAGCTGCAAGCAATAGACTACAGGCTGAAACTGCTGATAAACCTTCATTATGTCATGTCTAGAACACCACTGTAAGAAAAAGTGTTGGTTACTACAGAGGGAAAACTAAACAAGAGGATGTGGTGATAGTATATATATGTAAAATCTGTGAGACAAACAAGGTCAACTGAATGTGTAGTTATGGCTGACCTTCCAGTCCACATTTTCTCCTTTTAGATCAGATTATCACAATCCATTCTTTTACTTGCGATCTTTAATGCTATTAGATATATGCATTTACTTTGCTGCTGAGCTAGAAAAGTCAGTCACTGAGCCTCTGCTTCTCTAAGAACTCCAGCTGAACTGTTCAAACTCTATTTGTTTTCATTATAGAAATACAGCTTTTATTAAACCAACCTTTTGATAGGCCTCAGCAATAGCATAGGGGAGCCTTCACTTCCAGCACGTCTTAGAGTTTGTTCAATCTGGCAATGATGATGTGTAAAGCAGGATAGCTGTCCAGATGATCATATGGAGTCACTGCAAATGTCTATAAACAACTTTTGATTGCATTCGAACAGAAAGCATTAAACATGTACACCCTGACACAACCCTGATTTTCTACCTATCTAAAGTAAAGCAAGCTCAAAACATCTCTGCTCACCACTTGAGTTATTCTGGATTTATGTACCTCTAGAACTGAGCTGACAATATGGGCCATTACCTATCTGACAGAGCCTCTCTAAAGTCAGTTCCTCCTGGGCTAAAGGGATGATGATGAACTTAGTGGAGGAGTGGAAAAGGTAGCTGCAATGTGGCAGATGGGCTTTAGCATTACAGTTTGCATAGCACTGTGGCCATACTGCAGGGGTAAGGGCAGATTCCTTAGGCCAGTACTCTTGCAAGCGAGAAAACATAACAGTACCACCCAACTCTTGGTATAATGTCTTTTATAAATGACAACTTCAGATATTACAGCTTCCAGAGAAACTCTTGAGATCACTATGCTCCAATTAGGCCTCTTCTGTTTCCTTTCAGAATGTTCCTTCTAATGTTCATGAAAGCAGAATCTCAAAGTATGTCAAAATAAAGTGAGCAACAGGACACTATAATCCATGAGAGAAAGCTGCGCTTCTGGAAGACACCAGGTTGACAATTCTTTATTTGTTCGTAGCTTGGGGACTTCACCACCAGAGAGTTGTGCTTCTTCTCTGCTGATGTGCACCATTTGCTGCACTGGTGGACCAGAAGGAGGAATTCAAATTCCCTGCGTCCCACAAATTCCCACACAGTCCTCATTCAGCCCCTTCAGACTGATGGAGGTGCTGAACTTGCATTGGCAATAGCTCTCAACAGGGAAACTGAGAGAAAACACTTACCTCCCATCAGGTAAGGCATGAAAAAACCCCAACTTCTGGAAACACAAAGATCTTTCTGGGTTAGCACTGGTGATCTGGTAAGGAAAGTCTCCAACATTTTCTTCACAGTAGCTTGGCTCAAATAACTTCTCAGCTTGAGGAGGTTTCCATTTGCCTTCCTGTCTCTGTCCACTGGCAGCACTCATCCAGACCACCTCACCTGAATTCAGTGTTTGGTCGTCAATAGCTTATTTTACTTTGAAGCAAGTTATGGTATACTTGCATGGATGTATAGTGAATAAGTTAGTGAATCACAGGTGAGCAACAACCACTGGGAGAGCAATGAAGCAGCATCCATCAACAAGGGGAAGGATCCAGGCACACTAAACTCTTCAGTACAGTTTTGTGAGGAAGGGTTATGAATCCCATTTAGTCTATCCAGTACTTGATATCCATGTCATCAACATCTGGGATTAAAATAGATAGCCTGCTGTGACTATAGGGCTTCACTTGGCTCTTGGCTACTGTCACACCCTACTGCCACAATGACCACAGCTACCTTCACACGCCGTGGCGTCCAGCTACAGTAGTTTACTTTCTCCCTCTACCCTTGGAATGAGATCCTTCATGTTTCCCCAGATATCCTCCTGCTCCCCTGTATGCCCAGCCCCATACAATGCCTGTAGCTCCCACTCCTGACCTGGTTGGCTTGCACATGGCATGCACAGAGCTGCATGGGTGAGGGTGATTTGGTCAGTGCAGACAAGGTCCCAGTTATCTCTGCCTTCCTCCCTGTGCAGCCATCAGCGTGGGCTTCACCCCCAATCCAACTACCCACAGATCTCATAAGGAGTCAACACCATTCAGCTCTCTGCTCTTCCGTCAAACATCGTTGAAATTAGCCAATGGATGCAAAAACTGTTGGGGGAGGACAACTGACAGGCAGTTGGGCAGCAAATGTGCCTGCACAATAATGCAGGCGTTACTGAAATAAGTTATTTTTCACATCTCATGAATTGTAAGTAAATTTCAAGGCTTTTCTGGTGCCTGACTCATAGTTTCAAAATGTTTGGATTTGGCAATCCTGCTCAACAATATCTTTGAAGCCCATCTGTGCTGTTTATATGCTCTTTCTTCAACCCCCAGGCATTGTCTGTTTCCTTTGGTTTTCAAGACTGTAATCTTTTGAAGAAAGAAATTAGGGGTTTGTTTGATAATTGTGATGGTTATATGACGCTTGTTCAGGAGGTGAATCATAGATTTGTAAGACTAGGAGAGGATCTGAAGGCATACAGCTACAAAATTATCTAGTCTGTCACAAACAGGATTTTAATCCAGTAATTCATGTCTCCTGCCTGGCAGGTCCAGTGGCACAGGAGCATTCATTTTTCATAGAGTTGCACTGATTTCCAGCTTGCAAGTGCTGGTGAATCCAGTTCATACTTTCATAAGTTGTTTCAGTGATTACAAAAGTAGTCTAAAAATAAAGGGTTTGTTCCTTCAAGGTAATATTTTTTAATATACAGAATGAAGTTAGCATATGCGGTAGTTATTAGGACACTGTTAAAAACAGACATCTGGCAAGGAAGGTAAGCCATCTGTGAAAATACAGTTCCTATTACATGTAATAACCCAAACATTGCCTCAGTTATAAATTCATGGCACTGGGAGTGTAAACAAAACTGTGTCCTGGGGGAAACATATGAAAGTGTTACATATGCAACCGAGTACCTACTTGGAAGGTGTCAGTTGAAATAAAGGAGATGTTTGTGGTCACTGTGGAATATTGCCACACAAAATAAACTATTTTTATAGGTTTTCCCTTCCCTCCCTCCTTCATTGTTTCCCCCTTACACCAATGTCTCTTTACGAAAAATAAAAGTCTTGTGCTGAGCTTCCAAATATTTCTCTATGCCTCACTAACATGAAAGCAGGCTGAGCGTTTTTTGTCCTGAAACTGCATTGAATGGATCAAAGACTGGTCTGAAAACCTACTGAACTTAATAGGAAGGTTACATCTATTCCAACGGGATTTGGATTATATTAGAAATATTCCTGATGCATAGCTTGCAGTTTTTAGGGTCTAGCATGCAACAGCCCTGGCATATTTTGCAAGTTTTAATTGCTTTTTACAGTTAAGTATCTGGAAACTATTTTGTCTGCAGATTATACGTATTTGTTTTCCAAAGCAGACATAAGGACATAGAATTGTCTCATTAGATTTCTTAAAATTAGAATTAAGCCTGATATTTTATTACACTTTTTAGGCTAAAGTTACAGGGATCTGTAACTGTAAAGAAGAAACAAATAACGTGTTAATATAACCTCCTAAAGTTATAGACAATTTAATTTTGTTTAAGAGTAGCCAAGTTTCTTCTCATTGTTCCTACTAAGAACAGTGGAGTGGTTATGATGCTAGCAATTGCAAGTTTTATTCATGGATTTACAGGGTTTTCAAAAATAAAACCATCAAGCTGTAGGGCTTTGTTGCAAATGAATGTCCCCTCCTTCCTTGCCTCTGAAGACAAAGTCACCTTGGTCTTGTTGACCAGGGAGAGGCCCAGAAGCAGCCAGTTTGAAGACCTGGGTAAAAAGCACAATGTGGAAACTCAGGGTTCTCCAGGCTGACTGGACGTGGACTGGTGATTCTGGACTTGAATTGGTCTCCTGAGAGCCAAGACACTTCTGTTGGTCCTGGTGCAGCTGGAAAAAATTCAACAGTCTTGTGCTTTCGAAGATGACTGCAGTTGAAAGTCCCTTAGTGGGCTGCATGCAAAGCCAGAAGCCACATATGGTCTACAGCTTTTTGCATTTATATAAATATATATATATACACCAAAATTTAATCCATGATATATATATATATGTCTATGCATTTATGTCACCCATATATAGATATATATATGTACAAATTCTCACACACAGATTTTGGTCTGGTGACTCCTCCTGAAGCCTAAGACTCAACTTTCAAGTTAATGAGGTTTTCTGCAAAGTCTGAGGTTATTCGTTCTTTTCTAGCTGCTTTCATCTGTGTTCTCAAAAAAAGAATCACTGGTTACGGAAACTTCTGGTTATTCATGAAAGCATAAGCAAATGGCATCAAAACCATTTTCTTCCAGTGTAAACTGAGAAGTAACCTTCATTTTGGGTTGTCCTAAGAGAAAGATAATAACATTTATGCTTATCAATGAATATTTCCTAGGCTATCCATATAGAAACAAGGCAATGTGCCAAAGAAAGCTGGCATTTTTCTTTTAATTGATAAATAATTCAGAAAACAGCCACAGGATAGCACAGGAAACATGCCTTGTAGTGAGAACTTGAAAAACTCAGTCTGTTCTGCTTACCCAAGAAAAAACTGAAAGGTGATTTGAGCAAAGTCCTACATGGGAAAAATATTTTTTTATGGGGAATAATTGGTTAGAAAAGAATAAAATATCATTATGTGACACAAAGTGCGGAAGTTGATGCTGTATAACACAGAGTCTATTTTTGACAGTAGAGATAATGAATTGGGCTCTGGTAGATTCTTATCATTTGAACTGTTTAAGTCTACATGTTATTCTAAAATGTCATTACTTCTAAAGAAGTTACAAGGTTGATGCAAAGATTTTTGGTTCATAATATTCCTCAGATGGATTTCTACAGGAGATTGGACAAGATGATTATATCCCTTTCCTTTAGACTTCAATCTATTGATCTGCAAAATACGTTTTTCACCATAAAATAGGCTTTTTCTATAAAGGACAACTTTTTTTTTTTCCCCCAGAAAATTGCACAGAAATGGACAATTTAAAAAGAAAGATATTCCACATTTCTGTGTCACACGTATTTGTGTTAAAAGGCTAACATTTCCCAGAGGTGAGGGTTTTGCTTTGCTTTCTTCTATCATACCTTCACTACTGCACGACACATTCAACTGATAGAGGACTTTCAGTTTACTTGACAAGCACAGTTAGCTGCATAATGGTAAAGGCTACCTCAAACAATTGTAGAATCATAGAATAGAAGGTTGAAATAGGTTGGAAGGGACCTATAAAGGTCATCTAGTCCAATCCTCCTGCAACGAGCAGGCACATCTTTAACTAGATCAGGTTGCTCAGAGCCCCATCCAACCTGGCCTTGTGAGTGTGCATTGCCAGCTCGTGTCCAGCTTTTCATCCACCACTATGCCCGAGTCCTTCTCAGCAGGGCTCATCTCAATCCCTTCATCCCCCAGCCCGTATTGATACAGGGGGTTGCCCTGACCCAGGTGCAGGACTCTGCACTTGCCTTGTTGAACATCATGAGGTTCACATGGACCCACTTTTCGAGCTTGTCCAGGTCTCTCTGGATGGCGTCCCATCCCTCAGGAGTGTTAACTACACTGCCTAGCTTGGTGCTGTCTGAAAACTTGCTGAGAGTGCACTCAGTCCCACTGTCCATGTCACTGATGAAGATATTGAATGGTACTGGTACTGGTGACACAGCTTGTCACTGATCTCCATCTGGTTATTGAGCCATTAACCACTACCCTCTAGATGTGAACATCCAACCACCTACTCATCCACCAAACAGTACACCCACCAAATCCATACCTCTGCAATTTAGAGAGAAGGATGTTGTGTGGGACTGTGTCAAAAGTGTTATAGAAATCCAGAGAGACAACATCCATAGCTCTTCCCTTGTCCACTGATGTCACATCATAAGGCTGTCTGTTACCTGGCTTAAGAAGTTATTCTCAATGCACTCCAGGAGTCTCCTGGATTGCCTACAGCTTGCCAGGCTACTTTTCCAACAGATGTTGGGGTGGTTTGAAGTTCCCCAGCAGGACGAGAGCCTGCAAGCGCGATGCCTCCTGTAGCTGGCTATTCTTCAGAGACAGCTCTTCACACTCTCTCCATTTCTTTATGTAGAGGGCAATGCCTCTGACCCTCCTTCCTCGTCTGTCCCTTTTGAACAGCTTGTAGCCATGATAGCTACCTTCCAGTCATGGGATTCATACCATGCAGTTTCAGTAATGGAGACTAAATTGTAGCTTTCTGGCAGCATGGTGGCTTCCATCTCCTCCTGTTGGTTGCTCATGCTGCATGCATTGGTGTCACCTTCTTAGAGGAACACCCCTTACTTCCTTTGAGGTATTTCACTGGTGTTTGTTTCCCTCTTGGCTCCTAATACCTCAGGAGTGCCTGGCTCATCTCCATAAGACTTCAGGTGCGCTGCAGTGCAGCCAGCACATCTCAGAGCAACAGGCTGTGGGCTCTCACTAGCACCCCATCCCTCTAGCCCTGGTGTGTCCTCCCACAACTTGTCACTGGCAAGCCTGATATTGTCCCCCTCCCCATTCAAGCCTCGTTTAAAGCTCTGTCAATAGGCCCTGCTGACTGGTGAGCAAAATGTGCCAGTCTTTGCTCCTAGATACTTCATTTCAAAGGATTAACTGAAAGGTTAAAAAACATGTAAAGAAGGTAGTTTGGGCAGAGAGAATATCACTGGATTAACTCAGGGTTTTCAACTATTGTTGTGGTTTGGGCTGGACTCACCACTGAAATTAAGGTTGGTCATAAGCTGAAAATATTGTAGGATTCACAAACAACCTTTCTATAGATCAAAGACCAAACTTTAGAGTTTACTGGGTAGGAACAGGATATTAGCCCTCTAAAAAGTTCGATTCCTCTAATGGCACTCTCTGTGTGCTCTTGGAAATCTCCCAGAGCAGCAAGATATATACGTATACAGCCAGGCATGAAGTTTGTATGCAAAGGTGTTTCCATGGTCGTTTGGGCCCAAGGAGCTTATGTTCTTCCTTTGCATGATGTTTGTTTTACAGAGAGAAAAAGGTATTACCCAAAACAATACTGGAAGCAAACGGCCACCTGTCCTATAAAAGTGGACTTATTAATACGAACAGATTAATGGGAACTAAATTGAGTAGTCTGAAGAAAGGCATTAAGTGCTCTCAAGATTATTGCATCAGCTAACCTCCTGGACAGTTGTAGAAAGTGCTTCTTAATTCCTGAGCGGTGCAAGTCAGATTCAAAGAGCTAAAGCACTGTACGTGCTGGAGGAAAAGAAGTTGCTTAAAGACTCAAAGCATTTCTGTGGTGGGAGTGTGGGGATAAGTGGAAAGGAAACTATGGAATGAAGAACAGGAGCAACAATGGGTGGGAAATAACTTCCAGGCTTTGCTTTTCTGGATGACCCCTCTGACCCACTGGTAGTGTCTCATGGCTGTGGGCAGAAGGAGCTGCAAACTCTGGGTGCTTGGGAAACAGCACATCAACTTGATTTGTCATGCATGTCCAGGGTTAAGCAGCAACTTGGTGTGGGAAATTAGATATGCCTTTAGGACCATTGCCTGCTTCAGCCACATGAATCCTTTGTTGGATGTAACCCAGATAATACAGTAGGGGGCAAGACCCAAAAGCTGCAGTGCCTAGGTCTTTTATTGGATCCAGTTTTAAACATCTCCCTAGCTTTTGATCTAGTGAAAACCTTCTCCACCCCCACCCAATTCTATATTATAGTGGGTACACTTATTAAAAGAGCAGCTTATAGCCTTGCATAACCTCATATCCTGGCTCAGATTGCCTTGCAAAACAGATATATTCACTCCCTACGGTTTTGTCTTGCTCTGCCTCCTTTTTAGATTCAAATCTATAACAAGTTTATAATGATGTAGTTAGCTATCTGTATAATTTAAACTATAAGCTCCTTGGGGTAGTGACTGTTCACATGTACCAGGCACACCAATAGTGCTGTATAAACACAGAGGATATACTTACCACTAATTAATAGCTCCGTTCAGCTCCAAGGGTGACTTATACAAGTGGGGGTATTTTAATGCCAACTGTTTGCTCTGAGGACTGTCTTCTACGTAATGCAAAGTGAGAAGATCATTCTAAGTGAATGGAATTGTTTTTGACATTAATTCAGTCCCAGATGTGTTGAATTGTTCCCATATGCCAGGCTGAGAAGCCGAAGCCATTGAAAATGAATATGGTGGGTTGTTAGTGTGTTTGATTATAAAAAAATTAGAACACTTGTTGAAATGTTGTCAGCTGATTTTAATTTCCAGTGGGTTTATTGAGCATGAAAACCATGGATAAGGTCATATTGTCCTGGATTTTGCTTTTGCAGCAGCATTGTATTTTCACTAGTGTTGACACTACAGGTGATATTTTTTGCTCACTGTTAAACAACAAAACATTTGTAAATGTCATTGTCCATGGGACAATGATGTGCTCTTTTAAAGGTTCTTTTTTATAATGAGAGTGACCTCAATTTCTGTCACTGCTTATAAATGACACAGCTCACAAGCTGCCCTGTTCTGCCGCAGTTGTCAGCAGTGGCAAAGCTCTCTGTATGCAGGTGTAGAAGCACGTGGTGTGTCGCCCTCCAAGACACAAAGTAATGGTGACATTGGTCTGTAAATCACTTAATTAATGTAAAAAACATTGCACATTTTAGTGTGAACTGGAGGCAGATGAAGCCTCCAGTCCACTTCGGTGCCGCAGTTTATAGCTGCTCTGTGGAAACCAGCTGCCAGCACATCTGGTATCGTACAAGGACACCCATTTGTGTGAGTGAAGAAGTTGTTCGGATCTTCTGCTTCAGACAGGAAAATAACTCTCATGATTAAGAGTATGCTGTGATGGGTCTTTCTCATCTGTTCTTGATTGATTATTTTTTATTTTACCTGGGCTGATTTAATATTTTCTGACCTGGAATGGAAACTCAAGCAGAGTATTTTATTGTTTGCATAAGAGTCCTACTCTCTTTTTAGTGCTACTCCTGAGAGAGCAGGGATTATGTTAGATAGGTAGAATACAAGGGACTTTATCTACCTGTATGGAAGTGAAGAACTGGATAGAGTGGCAGATGGAAACATTAGGTGGACATGACAGGTATTAGTGCAGCTCCTGTAATGCAGATACAATGTAAAAGCATGAGGGAAGCTATCAGGTCTGGGAGAGGTCGCAGAAAGTATTCTTCTGATATGATGGTTCTTGAGTTAATCAGGGGATCTGAAATAAGCCTAATGGGCTCTGTGTTTGGGATACATTACTGCTGTATTTTAGGGTTTCTAATGCTTATTCACACTCTACAAAGACCACTGTGTATCTCCTTTCATTAATATTTGGCTATTTTTTGGTCTTTTTTGTCTCTCTCTAATGTATTTGACATTGATCATAGGATTTAATAAATCCATAAACAGGATTTAACACCAAGGAGAACCGACCTCCTGTGGCATAATTTAAGGTATGCTGTGTCCCTCACTCATGAGCAAACTGATGACCAGATTGGGGTTAGGGAGGAATTTTTATCTAGGTGAGACCATCAGGTTGTCAGAATTGTCCTTGCCCTATTCTGTATAGCTGTTAAAACCCGGCTGGCAGTTTTATCTAACCGCTTTTAAGTGGTTTTTTTTTTCCATTATCCCAGGTGATATACTTACTCTCCTGTGTAACTGTGGCTTAAGGCTGATTGAAGGTGACAGAGAGTATTCTGTGGCCTGTGGCATGGGGAGAAATTTGGTACCCCCTCTTAACCTGGATAATCACTGTGTGGTCATCTGTGGTTGCAGGGAATGGGACTCAATGAGTCAGTCCAGTATTATTCTTTTTCACCCTGATCCAGAAATTGGAATTCAGGTTCTTTAATTTACAAAAGGATATGGTGGTGATTGTCTCCTTTGCCAGCTGAATGCCTGTGAGGTGAAATTGATGTGTAAAGAGTGCAACTGAGTAGGTACAGAAAGACGCCTCAACCTACCAGTCTTGTGAAATAAAAGTCTTGCCAGGTAACTTCATCTCAACTTGGATGGTTCAGTGCCTGCCCTATGGGAGATGCCAGGGGACATTTGTACCCCTTAATCCCACACCACTGCACTGTGAGGGAAATGTTTCATTGAACCCAATCAAAAAAATGTGATTTGGGCAGCCTGTTACTCCTTTCCATCGTTGCCATCTTACAAAGACAGACCAGGCAGTCTCAATGAGAGGAAAGTACAATGCCCACCTCAAGAGACTGACAAAGATGGTGGAGCTACTGGAGTGTTTGGAAAGGAAATAGATGAGAATCATGTCTATCTTCTCCTGCTTCCCTCCCAAACCAAGCACATGGATTGTTGGGGACGGAGCCTCGTCTTTTTCCATGGCTAATCTAATAACCCTGTAACACTTGAAGAAAGACATGTCAGTGGACTAAGATTCACTTTGTCCCTCCAGGGCAGTAGGCAAGAAACTTTGTTGATTCTACATGGGCAGAACAGCTCCTTGAGGGGAGACTAAAGTCTGTATGGTTCGGTTGTTTTAGTATGGGTCTGCATTGCATGCCAGAGTCCTTGGACACCCTTCAGACATGTGGCAATTCTCCCACCAAGGGAGAGGGAGAGAGGTCAAGGCAGTCACAGCAGAGACAGGGACTGGAAGAGATGGAGGCGGGATGAACAAATGACCGACAAACTTATTCTCACAAACACATTGTAATTAAGACCAGAAACTGATGCAATAACAACAGTTTCTTATGTAATGCTAAATATTACTATTTTACTCTAATTATGATGAGTTTCACTGAACACTGAGCAGAAAGCTTCTTACAAATGAGCTCTTAAGTGCATCATGTAAAATTTGAGCATGCCAGAATAATTTTCTCCTTTCAAAAGATCCAACGTACTGAGGCTTTTTCTTCCTAACTGCCCATGCAGTGCCTCAGATTTCTTATTAGAGCAGTTAGGCATATAGAATATTAATAAGAACTATCATGCTTTACTATTAAACCAACAGCTTAAAATTCAAATACTTGTATTATCTTCTTTTTTTGAATTGTGGATTGCTAATGGAGGAAACATATCCGAGGTGATTTTTAGATCATTTTTAGAGGAAAACTAATGCTAAAGGACAAGAAATTGAATCACTGCATTTCAGTACAGTGTTAATGCAGATACTCTCCTGCATGGTCATAAAATAAGCATATTTATGATGACAAGCTGTAAGATTATGGCACTGTAAGTACCAAATTTAAAATCTGAATGGTAAACAAAGGAATGCTGTTTTAGGCATTTTTTAAAAAGCTATTTGAAAAAGACAGCTGTAATGAGGGCAACATTTATAGATCTGTTCCTTATACATAGATTTTTCATGTGTGACAGAGGCTTATAGCCACAGAATAACAGAAAATAGGCCTTGAAGAAATATCATCAGGTCATCAAGCCTGCCCTTCCTTCTCCTGCTGTACCATAATGAGGGACTTGTCTTTCATTGGTGAGCAGTTCATTAATCGCTGACCACATATCATCATGGTCATTCTAATATCATGTATAAGTCCTTCAATAATTAACATGTGTAAACTGCAGGACTTTATAAAAGTTTGAAGTGTATTTTTATGTGCCTCTTTCAAGGACAACGCAACAGACCCTATTTGCAAGTGGCACTCAGCTTTGACAGAAATGCCCCTGGGGAACTGAAACCAATTTGAGAGGTAAAGTGTTATAGGTTCTTGTCAAAGCTGGTCAACACAGCAATAAGACTTTCCTATTGTAGTTCTGAGGTCAGTGCAGCTTTCTGCCAGCCTGGTGGTGTTTGAAAATTATTTCCTGTATCAGTTCCTGAATATCTGAAGCCTGAACCATCTGAAAAGAGATGCAGATTTTGCATAGGGGAAGGGAAGGGAAGGGAAGGGAAGGGAAGGGAAGGGAAGGGAAGGGAAGGGAAGGGAAGGGAAGGGAAACTGGTGGCATCATCTTGACCTTGTAGATAATGAGGTGGGCATTCAAGTTTGGGAGGCAGACCTGATGTCTCCACAGCTTTAATCTAAGACTGTACAGATTTCAGGGGACTGCAAATTAGATTTGTGCTCCTTTAAAGGGTAATACTTGAGGTGTAAAGGCTGTTCACGAAAATGGAATTTCTCTGGTCAGGTGTGATGCCTCAGTCTGTACATGACACACACAAAATGCGTGTGTGGTTTCTTAAACAAATGTCCCATGGTAGGCTCTAAAAGTGTTGAGTCTAAAGACTTATGAGAGCCATTCTTCAAACTCATTTCTTGACTTTTTCTCTGGAGATCACTTCCTGATCATGCTGCATAGGTTCCATTGGGACTATATGAGATGCTGTGCAATAAAAGCCCCTAATCCTCTACGTTACCTTTACCTGAAGCTTCCCCTGCCTCCAGGCCATGGAGAAATTTCAATCCTGAGTTCTGTTTAACTCTTGCTCTGTTACTACCAAGAGGTTTCCCAACCAGCGGTCTCTGCTTTCATCCTCTAGGGGAAGAGCCTTGGGAAGAGACAATTCTTCCGAAGAGTCCTGGGCCTCAAGGCATGAATTCTAGTCTTGTCATGTCTAGTTATTGTATGAAAACAGAGTCCTTGTAGCAGGAGGTTCATAATCCAGGCAGAAAGAAGAAGAGGTGTATATACAGGGCAGGGTGTGTGTGGAACTGGGAAGTCATCTGTCCAAGGTCCCAGAACTGATCAGTGTTAGAAGTGGGAATAAAAGAATCATAGAATGGTCCAGACTGGAAGGAACATCCAAAGGCCATCTAGTCTGGCCTCCCCACAGTCAGCTGGGACACCCCCAACTAGACAGGGTTGCCCAGGACCATTTTTTCCAGGTTTTCAGCTAAATCAATTGCCTGATCTGGCCCACTGTGCATCCACACAACACCTTGTATTGGAACAAGGGAGGGAATTTGGCTGGAGTCAGAGAGCAGGAGGTAGAAATATTCCTTTAGATAACAGCCCAGATGGAGGTCAGCTCAAATCAGTGAAGCCAGAGCTGGATCTTCAGGGTCTTGTAGTCAACTCCATGGACATAATGTGCGTGTCAACTTCCAAGTGTGAAAACATTGTCCTCAACCCCTGCATATTTCGGTTTTGTCACACAGATCATGCGGTTACTAACACTTCTCTATATAAGGGAAATGTCAGACGTAGTTGGTCAATGTTTGTGAAATGTCAGATGCTACGGAAATCTGGAGTAAAAATAAGACACCTAGGAAGGCATCATACTCCTGTGTATTGTATCACTTAAGCTTTTCAAGTGTCCCACTCACTGTGTGGCAGGTTATACTTTACAATGTTAGTAATGTCAGAAATATTCAAAAGAACCTCGGGGAGATAGATGCAGGCTCTTAAATTCCTTTGCAGTGACTTGACCCCCCACATTTATAACCTTTTTTTTTTGTGTTGCTGGAGTGCTGAGCACAATGGGTCTCTAATTGAACAGCGTAACTTCTGTGGAAGCTAGTGCAGTAAGAGTCATAAATAACAATAATAATAAAAATAAACTCAGATTCCTAATGGCCCACAGACAATGACACATTACAGTGCAGTAATATACAGTATGTGAAGCAGGGATTAGAGCCCTTCCTTGTCCCTATCTTCCATTTTCCTCACAGGGGAAAAAATGATAGGGATTTTCACGTCCTACATCTGAAACATTGGGCTCATATTTTGTTGTGGCAATAATTTAATTCTGTTCCTCTTAGAAACATCACACTGGTGGATATAGAAATCTCAGCAGGTGAGGAGATGCAGTTGTTGACTATGCTGTGAGAGAGGTACTGTGATGATGATTATATATGAAAAGTACAAGAGTGATTAGATTACATGAAATACCATCTCTTTTTATATGAAATGTTAAAAATGAAATAAAACCTCCATTTATTGCTATTAAATTTTTTCTTCTTCTCTGTTGAGCTCAGACTTTGGGTGACTTGGAGTGTGAAGGTGGGGTAATTATTGGCATGTAAAAGACAGTATGACAAACTGACATTACCAATGAACAATAATAGAGGAAAGTAAATCTTGATCTTCAAGTCCAGCTCCCTCCTGTTATAGGCAAACATGCCATTTTTTCTCTTTTGTAAGCATATCAAGCTTAGTCAGTTTGTTGGTGAAAGCAAGAGGGAGAAATAGAAAAAAATGTAGCATAGCTGAATGTTCCATTGTTCATTAAACAGTCATTCATAATTTAATGGTAATGATTAGAATGGTTGATTACTGAAGTTTGTGAAACATGTCAAAACATAAATGACAGATAAAAGAAAATGTAAACAAAAAGCAATATCACAGGCTTATATTTTTGCAATACCACAGAATGACTGTGAGATTTTTGTTCTTCTTTTTTGCAGGTAGAATTTCTTAGATCTAAGCACATGAAAGATCGAAAGAGTGATTTTATAAGGAATAGGTTTATTGAATACTTAGATCTGCTGAAGAAAATAACATTTAATCTAACCAATATACAATATGATCCTTTTTCCATGGCTAAGACCTCTGGTGGAAAAATAGCTGAAATATAAATCCAGCAGCTCAGATTCAGGAAAGAAAATTAAAGAGTTGTTTGTGACCTTCTGTTAGTCCCAACTGTTGCCTAGTAACTGTCTAAAAATTAACTGTGCATCACCTGGCTTCTAAGGGCTATGGCATCACTAGGAAACCTGGCATCTGCTATGTCTTACACTGAAAAGTAGAACTTCATGGCTCAGTTATTATGATTTTTTGTCATAGTCAGGGAAGTAATGCAGCTACACAGCTGAGATGCTTATGGATGATTATGGTAGTGACATTTAAAATATTTTATAAACTACAGAACAAACTTGTTTTAAAGTTTGGAAATTTCTCACAATCAATTTCTGCTGTTACTGTAGGGCATCCTTCAGTTTATTCTTTTATTGGGTGGTGTAAATATTGTCTTTAATTTCTTTCCAAATACCTGCATCTTCTGGGCTTCACCTAAGCTTTGCATGAGACTAGAACCTGAAAACAAAATGCACTGACAGAAGCTGTGATATAGGTACTCCTGAAATGTAAATCTGACAAGCATACTTAGATCACCAGATGAACCTTGACCAGACTGATAAAAGAAACGGGGGTCAAAAACTCCCAGGCTGCTTGATGTTCCATCTTGAATAGATTTTAGGGACAATTTGTACCTGTTATTCTAACAACAGTACTGAGAAGACTGTGAAAATTTAGATGGATATAGATGGGTGAAACCTGTGTTCTGCAGGTTAATCACAGAATTATTTAGGTTGGAAAAGAACCTTAAAGTCATTGAGTCCAACTGTAAATGATTCTATTAAACTGAGCAATTAAGCTGGGGCTGCAAGCTGCTCCCCTTTTTTATACTTCTGGCCACTAAACACTAAATCTGAAGACACTGTTGCAAAACTTATTTCAATGCACTGGAAAATCTGGTCTGAGGTGAATTTTTTTAAGAAATTGTTTTCTTACAGATGCTGTGTCAGCTTATTGTGTAATATTAATCCTAACATTAATTTTCTATGTTTACACTGTTGTCCTTTGCAGAACCTCAGAGAGTCCTGCCCACACCAGCTAATTAAGCTTCACAATACCCATGTGGGCGCATTGTTTTATTGTCTTAATTGTACAAAAGGGATAAGAGAATAGCAAAGAGATTAAATGACCTAGCCAAGGTCACTTTGCTAATTGACATTAAAAGTTTATTTTAAAAAAGAAAGCAAGCACATCACAAAGGTAAGTGGAGCATCATGAAGGTAAACTTACCATTGCTTAGGTTTATTTGCTATCACAGAACTACTTGAAAACTCTTAAAATTAGGGATCAGAGAGTTCTGACTTCCCCCATTACAAATGTTACTCAGCTCTCCTGATTCTAGAAAGATCTTGACTCCTCTCCCTGCACTGCACAGGGACTGGAGGAAGCAACCTACCGGAAGACCAGATAAACCTACCGATGTGCACTATGTTTAAGGGTCACTGGGCACAAAAGCAGGGGAGGGAGTCCCATTGATTAGGACATGAGCATCCCAGGCCCCCTGGGCTGTCACAGGGAACCCTCAGCCCCAGTGACTTGGTGAATACCCCAGGTCGAGAGGCTGTCTAGAGCCCCCAGTATTCAGACTGAGGGGCTCACTGCTACTGGGTGGTTATGAGACAATGTGGGATGCTGGGGAAGAACATTTTATCCCCCTGTTAACAGTTATCATCCCCCTGTACTCGGCACTGGTGAGACCCCACCTCGAGTACTGTGTGCAGTTTTGGGCCCCCTACCACA
>JAOTQQ010000001.1:188818796-188837787 GCA_026546715.1 Gallinago undulata | reverse complement strand
TTTTTTTTTTTTTTTTTTTTGTTTTTTTTTTTTTTTTTGTGGTTGGACTCGATGATCTCTGAGGTCCCTTCCAACCAGCACAATTCTGTGAATTCTGTGAATTCTGTGAATTCTGTGAATTTTGGGATGGTACGAGACTTTTTATGGGACATTCAGGGGAGGAACCCAAGGTGGGAAATAGAAAGGATCAAGGTTGTCTGGGGAGGAATGAATGTGCAAAAATAAAGGGAAGGAGGATAAAAGGGGCCGCTTGTGTGTGAACAGTGGCTGGTCAGCACGCTTGTCTGTCCATACCCTTCAGCTGATCAACACAGCCTGATCTGCCTTCTCTTCAACCACCATTTCTAACTATTTTCTTGATTGAGGAAGACTCCCCATGCTGTCTGTGTGTCCAGGAATTAGACAGCATGAGGAGTTAGCCACTGGAGGGACCAGGAAGTCCAGGCTAACCACCGAAGAGCCCATAGGGTCTGGGTAGATTAAGAGACTCCTTTCCATGTGTGTGTGTCTGTGCAGGAGGCAATAGAGAGACTGAGGATCTGAGGCCAGCTACGGGACAGTCTGCCAAAGCCCAGTTACAGGAAGGATCCTCTGTGTGTGCATGTGTGTGCAAGGAATACTTGCACCATCAGTACCAGCAGCTGGAGTGGGGCTGCAGCCTCAGGGGCTCGTATGTCCAGATGCCAGCAACTGGGGAGACTGGGATCCAGGGACAGGTACTGGGCAGACTGAGGGCCTGAGCCCAGCTGCTGGAGGGATCCACATCATATATATTTATATATTTTTCCTGACAACAAACCTTCATCCTGATCGGACAGAGAAGGGAACAGCATAAGGTCATTGCTGCTGAGTGTGTCTGTGTTACTCTGTGTTGCTGACAGTATATATGTGCATATGTGTTGTATACATGTGTTTATGTGTGTGCCTATGGGAACACATACTCAGCCTTGCAATGGGCTGGACGTGGGGACACGGAGCTGCAGCAGCCTCACCACCACTGAGCTACTGATTCAACAACCCCCGAATATAGACATGTATAAATGTACACAAAGCTATATACTTATATGTGTGTATATGTGCCCATGTGTGTATGTGAGCCACAGTTTTGCTTGTGTTTCTGTCACTCAGTTGCCCTTTCAGATGGGAAGAAGGGAGAAAATTGCAAATGAGGGGCAGATAGGAAAGCCAATCAGCCATCTCTGTTGACACCAAAGACCTCTATACCCAACTGAGCTATCTTTTATCCAAAAAGGTGACATCGAAGGACAGAGATAGTAATTTGTTTCAGGAAGGTCAAACACCAGCATGTGTGGTCCTCAGAAAGCTAAAAAATCATTCTGCAGCACTAGGAGCCAATCTTTTGTATGGCTTGTAAAGCTTTCTAAGCACTATTTTCTAGCATCGCAAGTGACACTCATCTAAAATGCTTAGAGAGGAAAAACTTTTGTCAGCAAGCTTCTTCTATCATCAAACCTTTAAAAGGAAACAAATGGAAGTTTTTACATTTTCAGGCCTGCTCTTCATGTGCAGGGCAGGGACTAAGTTGGAAACAAAATGAAGAGAAATTTTTTTTCCTCAGAAGAATGGAAATCCAAATTGTGTACATTCTTGCATCTTTCAAATTGCTAGCTGTGAGGTTAAAACCCAATAATCATTATTGTCTTGAAGTTGGGAATCCCGTGTGTATCAGTACAAGCTTTTTTCTTACATATTCTTTTCACAAAGCAACTGATGACAATCAATGTGATAGATAAATTGCATCCCACTCATTTTGATTACAGCTTTCCATTTCTCTTTTGGAATGACTGCCCCAGTACTTTCACATGAGTGAACTAAAGGTCTGGAAAAGACAAACAGCTAAGGGGAAAACAACAAAGCAACAGAAATGGTGACTGTAAATTGATGCAGTGAGTGAAGAAGGGTCACTCCCCATCACTGTGTTGGCTGCTGTGGAGACTGACTTGAAACAGTTCCAGAAGAAAAGGATGAGACCATTTCATACCAGTTCTGGGCTAGGTTTCTTGTTTACTAAGTAAAGTCCTAAATTTACATCCCCTCTAGAATTTCTGTGTACTGCCACAGTCCATATGTTCCATACAGTAAGGCCTTTGTAACACAAGATCTTCTGAAAATGAGAGAGACTTATTAGGAAACAGATTCAGATGAACTTGTTTCTGATAGAAAAATCTTTCCCCTAGAGAAGAATATCCCAAGGTCACACACCAAATCCTAGGAGTGAGCTGTTAGAAAATAATTGAGTGGTCATAAACTAAGTAGAGCAGTTGTGCAACGTAGGTTTGTGTTGCCATGCAGTGCTGTCCTGGAGCATCCTGAGCATGCTGCAAAAGCTGCATGGCAGCTGCTCAGCCATGCCGTGGTGGGACACTGTCTCTGATTTTGAGCTGTGACTAGGCTGTGTTGCCCTTCTGGCCTGGCTCAGGTCCTTGGGAGTATGCCCATGGCACAGCACAGGCATCAGTAAGAATATCCAGTGTAGCTGTAACCAGCTTCTCTCCTGGGCATCAGCTGGTGAAACTGTAATAAGCCAGGGGGACCTGGAAAACTTGGTGTTTACATTAACATTATGTCAATGGGATGTCTTTGAAATTGAGGCTTATTAAAATTTTGATGGTTCCCTCCTGCTTTGTCAACACTTGAATCACTTACTGATTAATTGTATAAGTCCTGGTTTTGACTTTGCAGTATTAATATTACCCATCACTAACTCCTGGCAGATTCTTATAGAACTCTGTTGAAATTTGCCTGGTATTAAATGGGTAGCAAAGGGATGAATCGAGGCCTAAAAAAGTTCCTGCACTACCTTTCTTAATTCTAGATAGCATTTATGGCCACCCAGCATGGGAAAGCAGCCTCTACACAAATGCGGCAGAGTTTGAGACTGTGAATAACAAATTTAAAAACATCTGATAAAAGTCTTTTTTGTCTGTTCAGTTTTTGAAACAGGAAGAATGCTGTTTTCCCACATAGGCTTTTTGAAATACTGATAAAAATTTGGATGTACTAAGGCAAAGTTGTTGCAATGCGGTGTTTGCAAGGGATGATTTTCTCAGACAGTCATTTACCTACAAACAGTATGCCACAGCTCGGGACACACGAGGTAAGTATATGTTGGAAGAACACACTGTTCTATCTGCCAAGTTTATTTCAAATGTACATAGCATAAACAAGCCTGCAGTCCAGCTGGGGTACCACAGTCAGTGTGGCAAAGCAGATGACTCTTTAACTTCTTAAAGAAGCAACGGATGGAAAATGACCCCAGGAAACTAAATTTATAGCTAAATTTATCAGATCTCAGCCAAAAATAGTTGATGATTTTTGTTTAATACACTAAACTGCTAGCAATAAAAATTATTGCATTGTTTTGGTGAGAAGCCCATCTTGGGAAATGGTCAAGGACATTTCTGCTCAGCGTAGGCTGGAAGCCACACTCTCAGCCAAAAGATCATTTTGGTTCCTTGAACTTGTCCTCCAGTTCCCCTGCCAGGAGATAACCCATATTGGTGCAGGTTTTGCTCCTTAAAGCCCATTTCTGATATTTCAGTCATACACAGCCAAAACTATCTTCATGGACAGTAGACACGTAGACACCTAGGTGACACCTAGATTTAGGGCAGCATTCTGTGTTCACAGCAGTATGTGAGAAGGCAGCATAGGGGAGTATGAATTGATTTTGATAACAATGTGAGGAGAAAAACATCACCTTATTCTCATTTGACATTTCTCAATGCATCCTGTCTGCTATCTGTCATTTAGGTTATACACTTTTTGTGACAGACATTGTGGATATTGAGTCAAACACATTGCTGATGTTATAATTTCAACCATATATATTTAAATGTTCTGTGAGTGCTGCTCATGTGGGGGAATGTCAAGGCTCATTGTTGATTTGCTATATGCAACTGATTTATATTACTGTTTGAAAAAATTAGCATGTCAGCAATGACCTATTCTTTGTCACAACTCTGTCCTGTACACCTTATGTTCATTTACAAAATAGAAGTCCTTGTGCTCAAGCCAGTCTATTAATATGGGTGTCAATATGACTAAAACCAACAAAAAAATGGCCAGAATAGTGCCATAAACTGTGTGAAAATGCAATTCTTCAGTAGGCTGTTCTGTTTTGTATTGTGTGTAGTGTTACCCTCTTGAAAGATGGTCGTATGGCCATGGAGATTCACAAAAACGAGAAGTTGATTTCATGAACCTTTCCCCAGGGGCCTTGCCCTCAAGTTATATAAATGAGAATAGCTACAGTGAGGGCTGAGCTACAGCAAATTGCACTCAAACCGTAGCTGCCAATGGTTTACGCAGCAATTGAAGAAATATCGTTGGAGACTGAGGGTGCTGGTCCTGGTTTCTAGGTCTATTTAAAATGGTAATAAGAAGACGAAGTGGAGAATGTGACTAATAAATGCTCAGATGATAAAGATATGTGAGAATGTGAAAGTTCATGGAGACAGGGAATGGATTTTGGGATTATATGGAAAAAAAGGAGAAAAGTTCTTAAAAGAGTTGGAGGTTCTGTATTCAGAAAGGACTAATCTGCTGCATAAAAACCGCATGGGGGGAAACGCAGGTGAAGTACCGTTTCCACAGAAACTGACTTGGGGTTTGCCGTGGTTTATAAGATAAATATGAGTCAATGTTTTTAGTCTATGAAAAAAAAAACAACAACCCAAGCATCAGATTGGGACATAACAAGGGACGTCTGGAAATCCTCCTTCTATTCAGAATGGATATAAGTGTTTAGCATGGGGCTCTGTGTTTGGAGAAAGATGTGGAGAAATTGCAAAAGACTTCTGAACAATGTGGCCTATAGGAGACAGATGAAAAAAATTGTGATTCTTTATTCCAGAGAAGAAAAGGCAAGGAGATGATATGACAACAGTCTTCAAGTACGAAAAATACAGCTGTAGAGGAGAAGACAAAGTGTTGTCTTTTAAATTCTCTCTACAGACAGAAAAAGGAACAATGGGCCTCTATTTCAGTGAGAGGAATTAAAATTAAAGACTCTCTAAGGCCTTTTCCATAGTAAGAATTAATCCCACTTTCAGCAGCGGGTGGCCTGCTGATAATGTCTGGTGCAATCCCAGAGCAGGGACATGGAAAAGCCTAATTTCCACCAGTGGCACTTACTCCTATTAATAGCTGTTGATGTCAGGGCTACGTCCCAGTACAGACAACTTGCTTTGGCAACTTTGGACTTTTTTCTTTTCAATTTTAAGCCATTTCACTTTGGGAAAATGACCTATGAAAGACTCGGCTAGGCTGACAATCACCGCGGTAGCTTGATGTGATTCTAAATTACCATGAACACTAAAGCAGGGAATTTCTCAGAGAATAGCCAACTCAACCTTAATTGTAATGAAGGTAATGGTGCTGATTTCATACCAGCAGAACATATCCTACATTCTCCAGTGAAGTTGATGGATCCAAGGCAGTGAATAGCTGGTGATGCCCAGTAGTTATGGCAGCCTCAGGCTACACTTGCTGTGCCGGGATGATGCAATCCAAAATGCTATGCTGTACATGCAGCTGACACTACACTAAACTGTAAAATAAGCTGTAAAAAATAAGCCATCTTAAATGCCAATTCTCCGTGGAAAGTAGATTTTTTGGGGGGTGAATTCGTGTTGCTCTAATTTTTATCTGCCAAGTTAGGGCAGATCGTGACTTCATTAGTTAACTACAGCTGATCTGTTCCCTTTTAAATGTACAAGTTAACTAAGCAAAGACAAATGACAGTTGCTAATCTCAGCAGGGGCCTCTCTAACACCACTAGGGGCTCTGGGTAACTGGGGAGTTTGCAGCCAGCAGCTCTCGCATGGCTGGATATCAGTCAACTCCTCCTCTAAGTCTGGTCTCAAGCATTTTGAAATTCCTTTTAGGTTTTCTTTTGCTTTCCTTGCTAGACACTGTCATGTGACACTGTGAGGAAAATATGTCAGGGTAATCCTCCCTTGAGGCAACTGCATTTTGGGTAAATGGCTAAACAGGAAGAACCAGCAAAAAGATCCCAAGCCTTTTATTGTATTTCTCAGATGACTAGGAGAATAGTATCAATACATTCATTTTCTTCTCTTTACCTCACTTCTCCATTAATATTAGGTCTGTTTCAAAGTCTGAACTTAATTTTAAGTTCAGCTTGAACTGATTTACTTGATAACAATGAATAATGTGCATGATTAATGCTAAGTATTTGCAGAGGTACTATGCTGAACATTGGCCTGAAATTCCAAGGCTTTGATGCACCAAAAATTTTTGCTTGTGCAGTGCTGTTAGAGGGACTGTTAAATGCAGGACCACTATGATTAGTGTATCACAGCTACCCATATACGGCTACTTGCAGAGAATTCATTAGCATTAGCCAAATAATTGAATCAGACCTGAAGCACGTCACTGGATTCACAGAATAGTGGAATTTTTTTCTCTCTTCCCTAAAATCAACCATGGCATTCTTATGTCTCAAAACTTTGCACCACACTGAGACATGGTAGGGATTGACTCAGAGGCTTTCTGGAGAGGTGGGGAGACAGGGATGGATGAAGCCCCCCAAGTTGTGCTTCTCACCTCCCAACTTAACTAGACATCTTTTGGCAAAGGTGCATTTTATTTGCCTCAAAACACTGTCTGCAAAGTGAGCTCATGAAATGACAGTGGTTCAACAGAATTTGAAACATCTTTGTTGTCACTGAGGTCACTCCACACATCTGGCAATAGAGCAAAGCTTGTGGAGTGGTGAAGTTAATTCCGTGAGAATCAGGCTCATGTATCAAAAACGTAATTGCTCTGTGTGTTCGTTTTCCCTTTGCTCTAAAAGTCTGTATTTTTCTCTTATTAATATAAATGATCAGGACAATTGCTGTAGTATGTTTACAGTGCCATCCAGGAGTGCGGCTGTAGATCATGGTTGCATATCAGAGATACCTTTACTCTATCAAGCTGGATAACTAAAGTCACATAGTCACAATAGAACTGTCCTCAGCCCCTAAATACATATCAAGGGTCCCAGCTGCCCGTGCACTCTTTTTTTTTTGAGTGGATGGGCAAACACTGCTGGCATGAAAAGATGAAGTAATTGATAATAAACTTGGAAATGGTAGGGAATAAATATGGCAATACCATATCTGTCAGTAAATTGTTCCAGGCATGAAAAGTCCCATAAAAAAACACTGACCCTAAAAAGCTATGGATTTCTATTTTAAAACAGCAGCTGTTCTCTGTTATTCCGTCACTACCAAATGAGACTGTGAAATGCTCAGTATTGTCTTGGGATCAGTTAACTTTTTTTACAGATCTGAAAAGGGTGCCTGGGAGTAGTGATTAGCATAGCCATCAAATCAATGCTGTGTCTTCCTAAAGAAGCTTTCTGGCACTCAGTGGCTCCATCATAAAGTGTACTGTGTCTCTTAAAGAAAAGATATAGAGTAGGAGGAGAATAAATGTGATAGAAAACATAACCAAACCTCATGAAGGAGAGATGCACAGGACCTCTTGGGTCAGAAGACATTGTCCATCCCCAAACAGCATTTAATGACCTTTTCAAATGCTGGGCTCCCCACGAGACTGATCTAGCAGCATCAGAGGCTTTACGGGTGACTACATGCAAATTGCTCAACTGATATTCAGACATTCAAGTTCCTTATGTAACCTCTTTAAGAACTGAAAGAGATTCTGGCCTTAATGTCTTTAGATGAGCAGCTGCTGTCTTCAGATTATCTCCTTAAAGTGAATAAATGTCTCAATTACTCCTTTCTTATTTCTGTGTCTGGAGTTCACTTTTTAATTCTAGATTGTAATTGCATCTTCTTCTGAGGTTTTATCAGTTTCTTGCACTTTCTTGCACTATTGAGTTCTGGATAACCACGGCTAGTTGAATTTGAATAGTCCAGTTCATTTTGCAAAATAGCTGAATGCAAACAGTGGTCATCCCTGGAGCCTTCTTCTTAGCCTGCCGTAGACCCAGGTGTGTCAGGAGAGTGGTGCAGTGGCTTGAGGAATCTCCTTTCCCCTTTCTGGACAGCTGTTCTTTGCCTTTTTGTTTCAGCTGGCAAAGCTCCTGGGATGCAGAATGGTATTGCCTGGCCCAGAAGGAGCTCAGCTTATTTCAGTCTCTGGTTGTTGGGTCATTTTGTGCACAAAAAAAGGTCACATTACATATAGCACATTGCATACAAGATATTGTTACCTATGCATTCTTTCTGCTTTCGAAACAAACAAAAATGAAGTCCTCAAAATGGAAACCTAAATGGTGGGGGTTGCATGTGCTTTTACGCAAATGTCTACAACATGCTTCTGTTATTTCCCTTCAGTGGAAATTCCCTTCTACGTCCTTCCAGCTATTTGTTGGAGATTAAACAGTTGAAGGTTTGGTTGCAAGCAATAGGGTCTCAGCGGCAGCTGCTTTGCGAATGACATCCATCTGCTAATCAGGGACAGCAACACTCACCTGTGAGGGGGCAACTTGTGGTGTGCCTCCAAACCTCTTGTGGCTGGGCAAAGTATGAGTCAGGTCACTGCGCTGGATGCTAATCGTTACTAGAAGGTATGTTTCGTCCCAGACAACCTAGAAGTGCTTGACTCATGGCAGGGCTCTACAGAAACTTGGCTTTGAGCGGACTGGTCTCCTTCATCGGCTACTATTGCTTCTCTTTTTTGAGTCAAATTCTTGAAAATCTGCCTGTTGTAATCCAAATATATTTTCTATATTAGATATTAGGAATAAATTCTTTACTGTGAGGGTGGTGAGACACTGAAAGAGGTTGCCCAGAGAAGTCGTGGATGCCCCATCCCTGGAAGTCTTCAAGGCCAGGCTGGATGGGGCTTGGAGCAACCTGGTCTAGTGGGAGGTGTCCCTGCCCATGGCAGGGGGGTTGGAACCTGATGATCTTTAAGGTCCTTTCCAACTCTAACCATTCTATGATTCATAGTTAGTATTCATTTGCTTGGAACTGGAGAATGACCGTATTATCTCCTGAAGTCACTTCCAATGCAGTTACCTGAGATCTGTGCCATGAGACTGCCCAGGCTACTGGGTGAAAACACTGTGATTTTTGCCTGTAACAAATGCAAAGCTCAGTTCTGCTGCTGTCCTCTAATCAGCTGAAAATCAGCACTTGCTTTGCCACAAATAGTCTGTGCTTTGATTGCTTAATAATCACTGTAAATGTATCTTTTTAAACTTAATTAATCTACACATGAAATTTATATTTTTACTGGCTGCTTCAAAACTTGAAGCTACATTGGAATAAATCTGTTGTCTTGCACTTTGATGATTTTTATTACATAGACATTTTATAGAGTGAAGTAACTTTTTTTTTCTTAAGTTTTTTACTAAGATAAGTAAATGTTTCCTTTAATAAACAGCAAGGTTCACATCACATAGCTATTCCGCATGTGCTGTTTATTTTGTGTATGTAGACATAAACTGTGTATTCATTATTTTTGGGATGTGTTAAGCCAGTCAAAAGACATGAAAAAATGTTTGGGTTTTCTTAATGGCAATATACATATAAAAAGCTTATGTTGAAATAGAATCAGTATTCCTACAGTCTATAAAACAACATTTAAGAAAATTCCTTCTGTAAATATTCTTCCTTCTGCTCACAGCTTGGAAATAACAAGTATTTATGCCTTCCAGGTTGTTGTAGAAATTTTAACTAAAGGCTAAATAGTAGTACGGATTGCATAGTTTAACTATTTATATAACACTACAGGCACAACTCTGATCTCTCTGGTGCCCATGGAATAGGAAGCACTGGCTTTGGTAATAAATAATTTTAATTTTATGCAAGTAAAACTAAAAAGGGGTGATCTTGTAAACTGCTGACTAGCTTAAAATCCTGTTGAAAGAAAGTCCTATACTTCATAGAGTTTGGCTCTGTTTTAGTATCTAGAGATAACTATATTGAAATTGCTATTATTTCTCACAATTGTTTTTAAATTTGAAACTATGGTAATAGTGTTTTAGACAGCCATGTAAACACCATCTGTGCAAAATATTTGTAATTATTTACAAACAAACAAACAAAAAACATCCAGGGAAGTTTTTTCATAGCACCAAGCTGGCACAGTCCTCCAGCAGAATGTGTCCTCCAGTCCTGTCCATATGCTGGTTGCTCTTAGGTCAGTGACATCCACGGCAGTTCCCAGCTGTTTTGTTTGTGCATATAATTATTTTGGTTGCATGAACAAATAAAGAAGGCTGAAGAACTGTGCCAACCTGTATGAAGGAAAAAGCCTGGGCATCCCTAAATCAATGTTTTCATTGGTCCATGGAGAGGTTTTTATCACTTCAGCAGCATGCAGTTGAAGGATAAGTTTATCCTTGGAGTGGCAAAAGGTCTCTCCATCTGAAGTGCTATCTGATTGCCTTAGGGTGATGAGGTGCAGAACTAAGCCAAATGCTGTGTTTGCAAAGTCCCTACGAGGCCATGGGACCATGTATCACCAGAAGAGAGGTATTTATGCACCACATATGCGGCCTTGAATTTGTTCTCTAAAGTCAGGGGCAGGACAGCACACTATGCACAAGCACTTTTAAATACATGTCATTGGATGGTCATGAGAGCATACTCATAAAGTCTTATCTGTGGTAGCCTGGGCACCCAATTTGAAAGGCTAATTCACAATTTGCAGTATTTTATAGCTGCTTAAATAAAACCCCTTCTTCTAGGGTTGTTAATAATACCAGTGAAACACATCCACATGCCAAGGCATAACTCTCAACCTGTGGTGCAGGTAAATCATGCAGCTGCCTCTGTTCAGGCGTGGATTGTGTTGAGTATCTCCAGATGCAGAAGGGCCAGTAAACCTGCCCACTGACCTGGCTGCTTCTGCCAGACTGGGCCTGGATCCAGCGGGATGTATCAGGTGCCAGCAGGACCACGGGCACCAGGAGGGCTGAGGGAGGGCTTCAGCAGTCTGCAATCACTGATCCAGTGTGTGACCTTTCACGGTATGAGTTTTTTTAACTCCACTCCCGGTCTTGCCAGAGGTAAGGAGAGGTTTGTAGTCCTACCAGCCTGTGCTGGTCTCCTCGTTCCAAGCTGCCACTCAAGGAAGGGCAGCTGGAGCCTTTGGCTGCAAAATCATTACTGGATTATACAGCTGCCTGTGGTAATTTCCCAGAGCTGTGGAGGTGTGGGCCCAATCCAAGGCAAGTGGCAGTCAGCGATCAGAGCCCCGGAGTGAATCATGCACCATCTGTGCCTGTGGGCTGACTGTTTGTGTATGTAAAGTGTTGGGTAAATACGCAGCCGCAGCACAGAAACGCAAATCCCCCTCACTTGTGTGTAGAGGGGCAAGTGCTTGTACCTTCTTCACGGGCCCGAACAGGTAGTGCAGGTTACGATGGGGTGTGCGTTGCTGCCCTGAGAGCTCATCGGTGCTGCTCATCATGCCGGGTGTCAGGGATTGTAATGGTGGTGCTGGCAGCAGGTGTTACTCACAGAAAGCCCATAGCAAACAGGAGGGGGGTTAGACACTCAGAGCTATGCCTGGGTCTGCTCTCAGAGCAGCCAGGTAAGGAAGAAACCCTTCTTTCCTTTGGTGCAGAGTATGGAGCAGAAGTGGGCATGTCTGGGCTCTGTCCCCCACCTCTGATCTGCTTAGCCCACTTTCTAAGCGTGGGGATGGCTCTAAGGTGATCCCTTGGTGATGGATCTTTGTTTTGACACAGGAGGCAGTATGATGAGACAGAGTCTGGGGGAACAAAAAATTAAGGAGAAGGGAACTGCAGTCATCTTCACGGCAAGCAGGCTGTGGCAATCATGGCATGAGCCAGCAAAGTGCCAAGAGGTGGTGTGTAAAGCCCAGGCCTGTACTGCGTAGATGCAAAGACATGGAGGTGGTTTTCATGGCCTCACTCTGCTTTTGTTGAGCCACGGCATAAAAATGACTTTTGTGCTCCAAAGAGGAACCCAAAGCCAAAGCCAAACCCAACCCAAAACGGTGTGGAGGTGAGCAGGTACATCTGTAAATCTGGGCGGCTCTGCCAGAGAGCATCAACAAAGCTTCTCTAAGTACATCGCTGCTTGTAGCAGTGGGGATCATCTTCTCTGAACAGTAATAAAGGTTTCCTTTTCTTCCTAGTAAACAAAAGGTACATCACCAAAGGTAAATGCAAATGTCTGAACAATTTTGAGTGCTTCTTCCCGATAAGCATATGAGTAGCCGAAGAGGAATACCAAAAATAAGAGAGCTTTTTGAACCCGTAAAGAAGTTAAATGTGTTGTTTTCATTTCCATCTGGAGTCTTTTCTTATTTGTTCTACACAACATCACGAAGGAATTGATAGCTTTGAGGATGAACCATAGGATATGAAGTCTTCTATACCTAAGTCACAGGGATAACTATGACTCTCAATACCCAGGTAAATAGGGATTACAAACGATTAGCATATATCAAGAACTTTGTGATCTGGTTAAAGTAAGCTAAGAGAAGGGGTTCAATCCACTTCCTAAAAGTTGTATATATCACTGCCCCAAAATCCAAGTATGAGTTGCATACAGAAAGTCAGAGAGGACACCTAGAAATGACACATTTGAGGTGTCTATCATATGTTGATACAACTGACTGGGTATAAAAGGAGATTAACTAATTTTCTTAAAATGAGCTGTTTAAACTCCTTGGCATTGGGTGTGGAGTGGGAATTTAGATATGGATTTACATGCGGTCAGAAAGGGCTTAGGAAAATTCTAGGGAGAAAAGCCTATTGAAGCTTATTAAATACATAAAGTCCTCTCTGTCTGAAAAAGTAACGCTCTGCAAGACTACCAGACACACTGGGAAATTATTCTGGGAAAATACCACTACATGCTTATAGGTAATTCCATCCAAGACAAGCTACTAGGCTTAACATGTTGATCTCAGTCAGTACAACTACTCTATCTTGAGCTGTTGGAGCTCCTGGAAACAGCAGCTCTAGGTTACAGTTAAGGCCAACCTAGTGGTAGGCATCCAAGAGAGACAACAAGTCCTGTTATGGGCTCTGGTGCCCAGTGCGGTTCCTCAGGTGCCTGCAGGTTTTGATGCAGGAGTGGGTAAAGGGAGCCACTGAATGCAGATGAAAAGTAGGAGGGAAGGAGCTGGGTAGCTTTTTTAAGGTAAGGAAAAATCATGCAAATGGCACTCCCCTGCAGGCAGCTTGCCTGTCTGAGGGCAGAGTGGACAGTACTTCCCCTTCAAGTACTGCCATGGGATGCTGAGCACTTGGGACAAAATGTAAGGTCAGCTGTGTAGCTCCTTTTGCTCTGTGTTCTCTGGCTGGATTCAGAGACAGTGGAGTCACCAGGGCAGCCACAACCCCCGCTATAGGACACCCCTGTGCAGCCTCCCCCCACCCCCTGTGGGCCTCCACCTTGTCAAACCATCCCACAGGCAGCCCAGGAGCATTTCTCCATCCTGTCTTTTCCTGCTGCTGGCCAGACCCCAGATCTCCACCATGTACTCCCAGCAGAGCCCAGTCCCACTGCTCCCCACCCAGAAACCCTGGGAATTCCAGTAGCAGAGCTCTCCTAGCTGTGCCCCCCACCCCAGTTCTTGTCAATGGGGTTAGCAGCCCCATCATGGGCGCTGTGGCTGCCTGCAGACCTGTGGATATACCTTGCGGCAGAATTTGGGGGCTAAGAGCACCACACCTCTCCCCATTCACCCCAGGGGCAGAGAAGCAGGAGATGCTGTGGCCGGGGTGATGTATATATATGCAGTGGTTTAGGTTAGTGGATCTTCTGGACCGCAAAGGTTGCAGGATTCACATGAGGAAGAAGCCTTTTTCAGATCCTCCCTCCTACTTCACACCCGAGTATTTTCACAGCAGGACCCTTGGTTGTGCTCCTGATGGGACCCCAGGTACGTGCTAATTAATCCAAACGCAGTCAGGTGTTTGGGTCTGGGAGGGCAGGAGCTGTAGCTGTGTCGCACCATGAAGACAAGGACTTGCTGCCTGAGAACAGCCTTTTTAAACTGAGGTGAAGCGTCTTCCCATCGTCCTCTTGGGGGTTTCTCAGCTTCTAATTGAAAGCACAATCCTTAACTTGTGAAAGGTGGAGAACTCCAGCCGCTGGGCTTCTGTCACTAAACTATTAAAAATAAATATACTGTAGAGGACACAAAACATTAAGGAAAGAGCTAATGACTTATGCTTGCATCTGAATTATTTCTTTTCTGCTAGGTTTATTTCTGTCTGGCTATAGTCAGTAATTGTAGAGCAAAGAATAACGGAAAAAAGAATACAGAATAATAGAAATACAGTGTAAAAGACCAATTATGTCATTATATAAAACTGCTTGTACTTCATTCAAGTTTACTTTCAAATCATTGGAACAAGAAGGATTACGGACGTTCCTCTGGGAAATTACTCTTCAGTTGGGAAAATTTCATCATTAGGAATCTTCTCCTAATTTTCTTTCTAATGTCTTGTTTGCTTAATATCCTTCTGTTTCTTCAGATGCCTTCTCTAGTAATTTTCTTCTGCTTCTCTTCATTCAAATCCTCTAGATACTTGCAAACACTGATGGTGGTGGGGGCAGATTTGACAACTTGCAGCCTTTAAGCACCGGTGGACTATTTCACTTACATTTAGTCTTATTTGTGCATTTTTTCCCTCATTTATCTTAAAACTGTCAAATTCAATAATAATAGATAAACCCCCACTTTGCCTTTAAATAACAAATTGCATGTTTAAAATGGAAATCTCTTGTATCAGATATCATGGGAGAAATTGGTGGCTGTGCTTTGGAATATATGCATTGCTCAGCCATTCATAAGAGCAAGTTTTGCATTAGAAACTTTAATCACTAGATTTAATCACACCATAAACTCCCAGAGCTGTTCATAAATATGGTACTATTTTCAGAACTGTATCATCTATATCTTTTAGTAATTTCATGAGTCAGCATATACCTGCTACCGATAACAGATGTTTAAAGGTTACTCCTTTCTCATAGATTCAGCTTTCACCTGTCTTCTTTTCCTGGACTAAGTGAAAACAATTACAGGAATTAGGGCTATAGAAATTCTGCTTAATGTAGAGATGGTAAAAAGAGCAAAAAAAAGGTTAGACACTGATTGCCAGTACCATTACAAGGACTGGATTTGTAAACCAGCATTTGCCCTTTTGATAATGTTTTACTGTGTTCTTAATTTTAATCCATAAATTGAAACTTATATTCCTTGTATTTTTCCATCACTGCGATTTTCTACAACCTCTCAACTCCCCAGTCTAAGAGAAAAGGTCATTATTAGATGTGAAGAAACCACTGGCAACAGAAAGAGGGCTGTATCCTTCACTCGTGTAGCTTTCATCTCAGTTGACCTACCTAGAACTCTTAACGCATAACATGAGATCTAGCAAGCAGACAATAATATTGCTCAGACAGAAAACAAGCAAAGAAAAGACCATAAAAACAAAGATGGAGTGTTTTGTACACAGTATCTACTTCAGCTGTGGAACTCATGATTGCAATGAGTTCTGAAAGGGATGGAGCAAACTCAGGCAGAAAGTCCACTAGGGGTGTAAATCACAGCCCAACGGTACTGTTCCTCTGTTGAAAGCAGAGTATTGAGAGACTTGGAGAAAAGGAGAGATGTCTACTTTGTGTTAATATTATTTGTTTCTGAAATCAGCTGCTTGGATTGCTCAAGCTGGTTGCATGCAGGTATGTCAAAAGAGGCATGGGCATAACCGAGCCCAGAATGAGGTAGCGGGCAGTGGTACACCTCCTCCAAAGCAGGGTCACTGAAGCTGAGCCAGCTTTGGAGAGTTGGACTGGAAGCCTAAGGCAAAGGTAAAAATTCAAAGATACAAAGTCAAAGACCTTATCTCTTCAGCTCTCTTCTTCCCCCCTTCCACTCTCCTGGGTTCTTTATTTCATAATTAATTCTTTGAATTGGATCCTTGCAAAGAACTATACTGTTTGTGCTTCTCTCAAATCTCACCAGCACTGACTGCAACTATGTAGAGCTATGTATGCTCAGCTGAGAGCACTGCATAATTTATCATGCAAAAGCAGATTTTCTTGTAGTGACTGTGGTACTGAGACTGTCTTGCATTAGAAGCAGGAATCTGTCCCTTTCTTCCCCCCCCTCCTCCCCCCCACCCCCTCCCCAATATAAACCATATCTCAAATTTACTGGAATTAAGTCCCACGGTGCTGAATATCAACCTTTGATCACATAAGCTGGCACAAGTTAAGTTGCTTCTCAAGTTGTTGTTTTCTTTCTTGGCTAGAGCAACTGCCTGTGAGATTGTTAATGAAGCCTCCTTCTCCTGCAAAGTTATTTCCCTGTTCACCCTCTCACTCCAGTTAAAGAGAAACACCAGTGTGACCTGTACCATCCCTTCAGCTCCTGCTCCTCGGAATTACAGGTTTTGGGATGTTAGAGAGATATGTGGAGAACAGCATGATGCAGCAGCTCCTCCTCACTGCCTGTTCTTCCCCAGCTGTACTTGGCATTTACGCGCTTTGGGAGCAGATGTATTGGTGATGCCAGGAACGGGCACAGGGGATTGGCCAGGGCTGTTCAATGCATCCTACAACAACCAAGAGACACCTACTTGCAATGGCAGAAGAGTCACACAGTGTTTCCTGTCAGACTCCAAATTCTAGCAGAGCCACAGAGCTGATAAGTTGGTCCTCTAGAGTAGCTTGAAGGGGTCTTCAATCTGTTTTTCCCTATAAGCAAACCCCGCTAAAAATCTTACTGCAGGACAGAGAAGCCAGGTCACTCACAAGCAGCAGTAGCACAATTTATTATTTATTGAGTGCAGGCATCACACCAACAAGCAGCAGTGGAAATGAGACTAGAAAAATCTAGGCTTTATTATTCTTTCTGTGACTGAGTAAAGCTGAAGTCTGGCTTTGGCCATTTTGTTTTCTTCTCCAAAGTGTTTCTAAGATATTTAAAGAGATCAGAAAATATTTCATTTTTTTTCCCAGAGAAGTGTGAAATTAGACAAATAATTTTAGTGGGTTTTTTTTTTTTTTTTCACCATCAGTAATTTCATTACAGAAATGTTGTGATCTGTGAAGCTCAGTATAGAAAAGCCAAAAGGAGAATTCATCTCTAGGGTGTTAATTGTCTCTGATCCCAGCCGGCCATCATTCCTATTGCTGGGACTTCCTACTGGTTTCCCAGTTAGTGTCTTTTTGGATTACAGGATCTTTCATATAAGCATCTGTTTAGGGAAATTTGATAGACTCTATCAGCTCTTTCCATGGTTGCTGAATAATGGTGCATGAGGGACAAATTCTCCAAGGACTGTAGGGACCCAGAGCTACAGATGGGCACTCTGTGCATTTTCAAGAGCATGTAGGTCTTTTTAAGTATCATTGTAAAGCTGTAGAACATGAAATTGGTATATTGGAATCAACCAAATTACACTAAGAACTTCTCTCTGTGTTTTAGGTGTTAAACACCTTGAAAAATTTGTCTCTAAGTAATTTCTTGGGGGAATATTAGATCCAAATATGTAGATGTAGAAGATTCATAGCTTTCAAAATAAATATCCTACAGACCTCAGAGCTCTTCTTCACTCTGCTGTCTTGCCGACCTCGAAAGTAATTTGTACAGAGCTAATGAAATTGCATTTATAGCAACAGCTGCTTCTGAGAAAAAAAAAAAAAAAGCAACAGAATAAATTCAATCATGTTCCATGGATGACCATTCATGTCATGTCAGGTAACTGAGTCTGCAAACAGGGTTAAATGAGGTTTCCTGTCTTTATGGCAGAATACAGAAAGCATTAAGAATCTCTCTGCCAATTAGAAATAAATACGCGAATACTGAAAGGAACACAAGATGAAATCTGATTTAGGCAATTGCTTCCACATACATTTATTGGTGTGCTTTGACAATTCATGAACACCTCTCTAAACAGACCTATCTCACAGCTGTTTCCAAATATGACCCGAGTCATTGAAGTGGCTTTGTTAACAGTGTCTTCTCTTTCATCAGTAACCACTGAAAAAAACTCTCAGAGAATATGAAGATTTTAGAAAGATTTTAGAAAAATCTGTGCTGGGGTAGCTTCTCAGGCTGCTTTCTCACTGAAGCAAGAAGTGCGTTTTTGAAAGAGCTATATGGGAAAAACACAGCCTTAGGATCATCTTTTGGGGGGCTGGAGCCACAGTTGAAAATGAGGTGATCTGAGCCAGAATTAGGGATTCTGTTCTAAAGATGCTGCTTTCCCAAGTACATTTCTATCAGTGACTCTCAGATAGCCAGTGTTTCCTAGAGCAGTGGAGCTTTTTCTCCTCTTTCTTGGCTTAATAACAAAACAGAGATTTCCACAATCCCTAAAGATGTTTGTACTCCCATCCTTATCAACCGCAATGTCAGCAAAGCCCAAAGTAGTGGGTGGGTTAATTCTACAGCGAAAGGCTAAGCTTATTTTTTAACCTATGGAGAATTATGATTTGTTTTGATGTTAGATTTTGGAACTTGTTAATATGAGATGTGTGTAGATGGGAATGGAAACAGCTTCATTTCCTGATATGGCTTAGAATTATCTCTGAAGTCAGCCTATATAGAAAAGCTCAGGTGAGCTTCATGCAGGGAAATATGGCTACAGGAAAATATGATTGTATAAAAGCATTATGGAAATCCCCCCTGATGTCACAAAAGTAAGTCTTCTGAATAAAATGCAAAAGATTTACAGGTTGTCCTTTGCACTTCTGAGATCATCATATACTACATGCAAACTTGTTGTTAACTGATTCTTCCTTCAAAATACAGAGCAGAACATACAAATAAAATTGTTGCTATCAGTTTCCTTTGCACTTTAAAGAACAAAAAATACCAGTCTGTTTCTAATTGCCAGAGAGATTCATTAGAAGTCTTTAATTTACTAAATAAATGGATGTAATAATATAACATGCTATATATATAAATCCCAGTTACCCCTGCAGAACAGGTATGGAGTCCTGCGGGAGGAACTGACTGATGAAGAGGAGGATGGCATACCAAG
>JAOTQQ010000001.1:188793681-188810927 GCA_026546715.1 Gallinago undulata | reverse complement strand
TTTTGTGGTTGGACTCGATGATCTCTGAGGTCCCTTCCAACCACCACAATTCTGTGATTCTGTGATTCTGTGATAAGTCAGTTTTGATTTACTGTGTTTCTGATATTGTTGATTGCTGATACTATCATATAATAAAAATTATGATGATATCACTTTTATAAAACAATAGCAGTGCAAGTAACACATAAAAGCATTCTTAAAAAAAATTCTTCCTTGTAGCTATGTTGTAAGGCTTAATTTCTTAATGCTCCTCACACTTGATTGAAAGATGCCACACAGCTGAATATTATGGTCAGTGCTTACACATGACAGTCACAATTTGCTTGCTTTTCCTGTGGATCTAAAGAAATGGGCTGTATTTTCTTCCCACAAAAAAAGAGAATGGAATAGCTTTCCTCAGTTTTATCATTGCTTAGTAGTTAAAATACAGCTAAAAATAGCAATGCTTACAGTAGTGAAAAATACTGCTCTAGTGGGAAGCCATGGAAAACTTGTATGATGCAATGCTCATTTGGGTGATTGTCTTTTGCAGCTGCTGTCTACAGTTTTCCTGCAAGGTAAGAAGAGGAGGGAAGGGCAATAGGTGTTGGTGAAAGGGGAGTGTATCAGCAGGGGAAGATGCTGCGCTTCATTTCAGAGAGCTGTCAAAGTCTCTTTGCTGTCTACCACAAGTACTGTGAGTGAGTATGCTAACCGTGCCACACAGATAGTTAGAAGCAACCACCTATTACCAAACCATCATCTTTCAGCTCATTGCCGCTTTATTTTTCTGCTGAAGTGTCTCTTGCTACTTGGGAGGTTTTTCCTTCAGCCTCCTGGAAAGACATGCAAACCAACAGTTCTTGTTAAAGGAGTTGTGACTCAGGAGCTGCTCCACAGTGGAACACCGCTTCTGAAAAACCCACAGTACTCCGTGTTCTTCTTGCCTTCCTCCTAAGAAAGGGAGCTGCTAAATTCAGTCCAATATTAAACTACAGACCTAGAAAGGTTTTGTTGCTTTGGTCTCAATTCAGGAGGTTGGTATGGCAATCTGTCACTGCATCGAACATACTGAAGGTGTATGAAGTGGTAACACCAAAGCTTTAGTATTCAGGGTCATTAGACAGGTGAATCCTTCCAAAGTCCTGAACTGATCTGCCAAAGAGCTGATCATACACATATTCATCTCATCTGATTCATTCCACCAGAGTGATGGAAAAGGGGAACATTGTGCTGAGGCTGTTGGTAAGAGCTAAGAATAACTTTGTTCCCTGAGATTCAGACACAAACATAGATGGGTTTATCAAGGTTTGTTTCAGAGATGATGCAGATGCCCTCTGCCACAGCCCTCTCCTGCTGCCTAGCCTGGAGAGGTCTATTAATCTCCCTGGCAAACACATTTGCTTTTCTGCTTTTGCAGAAGAACTAAACTGGCCATATCAAATCACAGACACTTCTCAGGCAAACAGAGCAGCAGTTTGCTGAGGCAAGGCAGATATGACTGAAACCCTACTTCAGACTTGATGAAAAACAGTTTTTAAAACAGAAATAAAAATGTTTTTCTGATGATCTAGAAGAGTATGAAGAGGAAATACAAATATTTTCTCTTGCACTTGTCTGTCAGGCAGATCCTTTTCCTATGTGGGCTGATTACAGATGCCATTAGGGTCCAGTAATTCCAGAGATCTATTGATGGACACAGGACCTGTGACCTTGTGTTGGACACAAGCCCTGCATCCCTTGGTGAAAGAGTGACTCAAACTTGGGGGTTGCTAAATTCTTCTTTCTCCTTTCTCCTGCATTGAGTGCAGAAGTGGAGGGTGTGGAAGGTGTACAAAGACACAAGACCTCTATAGTTGCCAGGACAGATATGGGGTCCTATTGGGCAAGAGTGGACCACTTGAACAATGTCTGCAGTTTACAGATCCTCTCCATCATTGCTGAGGTTTATGTAGTGTCAGAGGTGAGCTTATGTCTCCTAGAGGGAGAGTGCCTTAGACTGCAGAATAGTGGACCAAAGGTACAGGGAAAGAAAAGATTCAGGAAAAAAAAGGAAGAAAAAAGGGTGTGGGAGGGGGCCTAGAGAGTGAGAAGGTTAGTCAATCCCAGGAACCTGTTTTCTCTAACAATTTAGTGTATTACCTTCAAAGCCGCTTTTCTAATTGTTCATTATACATATGTATCATTTCAATCCCAGGAAAATACATGGTTCTCTTGCAGGAAAGCCTCAGCATGAAAGTCTGCTTCACTGTATGTTGTATCATTTGTAAGTAGGACAACTGGGCAGGGTGCCAAGGGCTTCCTCTCCATTTCTGCTCAGGGTCATCCTCCTGGAGGCCTTTGTAATCTCCCAGTTGTATTCATGACATCCATAGCCTTGAATCAATGAAACTCTAGGTCCTGCAGTTACAAATAATCTTTTTCATGATCTGCACATTTGTGATGATTTTCCTTTGGCTACTTCGAGGGAAGGGAGGAAGAGTAAGCAAAAAGAAAGTCTTACAAGCATAGAGGAGTTCAAGCTTGGACCTGAGGCAGACCAGAGAACTTGCACGGGTGATTTAGGGTTTTGTTGCATGGAGGAACACCCCAGCAGCACCCTGTTGTTGGCTATTAGAGAACTGTCGACTACCTGGAGGCATATAGTGTCACAGGAATCTGCCACAGGTTGACATTTGTGCTTCTGCTGGCATCTCCATGTCAGAAAACTCCCAAGGTTCACTGGCTTTGTGAATTGTTCCAATGTAGCTAGTCATGCCACCCAAGAGTATCCCATGCTGGCCACGGATGTGGTCAGACTTGAGGTTCAGGAAAATATCCCAACAAAACATTTCCTCTGTGTTCTTCAAATTTTGTAGCAATGTTATCTCCATGATGTCTACATTTGTCTCTGTGTTGGTGGGTTCCCTGACCCCCTTTTGCAAGAAGGGCCTTGTTTGTAAAGATCACAGCACCTCAGGAGGATAAATAGCAAAAGAAGGCTTCAAAATCCGCAGTAACCAGTGTCCAAATATATGGTTTTGATATGGTTGGTTTTATATAGCATAGGACACGTGATATGATCTGTGTGATGTAGATGAAGACTGGTTGTAGAACATCATATGTTGTATGTTCACAAAGGTTTGTAGGGTGGTTACTAATGTTGGTAATACACAAGATGGAGATGACCAGTCTGCTCTGGAAACTCCTAGACTTGACTAGATTGGGCACAAAGATTCTCTTTTTTGATGTGGATCACAAAACAGGGTAAATATATGCACGGGAACTTGAACTGCAAACGACCCTGTTAAAGAATATTGATTTTGGCAACTTAGGTACTGCTGGAGCTGAAAATTTTAGGAGTTCATTCATAAAGGTATAAGAATATCACACAGATGCCTTGGTATTTGCCCCAGCTATTCCTGCTGCTGTTACTTGCCTGTCTCTCACACTGGAGAAAGAAAAAAATAGATTAAAAAATAAAAGTAAAAAGATACTTTTGAAGTTGATGTCACAGACAAGAAGAATACAATACATGAAAAGGCCAAATTTGTTAGGAGGTGCCAAGAACAAGGGCAAACAGCTGAAGCTTTTATTACTGCAGATCACAGTTTTGCTGAACGTTGCATATACAGAATGTTAAAAGAAGAATTAATAAGAGGCAGAATATTTTTTGGCAAAAGAGACAACCAGTTCATCAGCAGAACTTACTCTTAAGCCCAGATCTCTCACTAGCAGCGGCTTGAGCAAAAGTGATGCTGACCTACATACGGGCAGCACAGAGGAGATTGCAGCAGACCAGTGAAGAACAGGAAAAAAAGCACGAAAAGAGCAGCTGCAAGCACTTTTAATATCAGAAGTAGTGCGCAGTGAGCTAGTAAAAAAAGCCAAGAAACTTTAACCAGAGAGAAGATGGAAAAGTTGTGGGATACATGGCAAAGAATCATGCCACACAGGCCATAAAGTCCCTCTGAAGACACACAATGTAAGAGATGCCACAAGGGACTTGCTGTCAGAGCAGCTAGGGCAGCAGGGAAATGATCACTAAACCCATGTTTCTATCATCTGAAGGCTTGCAGTTTACAGGGAAGAAGCTCCGCACAGCAGTGTATTGGAATTCCAGGTGAACGGGAACACAGACAAGGCTCTTCAGACCTTTCTTTGAGTGGCAGGGCCAATGATGTGGGCTCAAGCACAGGCACAATCCTCAGTTACAATCACACCTGTGGGGAAAAAAACATGGTCAGAATAAACGAGACCCTATATCGCCTCCTCATTCAAAATCAGTTTAAAGAGGGTCCACTCAATACACACAAGTCTTTATTACCTACTAGGTCATACACGGAGTCAAAATCCAGGTCAAGAATAGAGTTGCCTTTCCTCATGATACAGAGGTTTGTTCGTGACAGGAAGCCCAAGTCTTTTGGTGTATTATCTAACTTACAAGTAGGTAGGACAGAATTATGATGTATCCATTTGCTGAGGGATGGAAGGCAAGTAGAGAAGGGAGATGAAAGGAGAGCAGACCTGCTCTGCTGGGGGAGGAACAGCATATTTTCAGGAATGTAGGCCTCACTTTTACCAGCAAGAGTTGCTAAGCTGGTATGTTCTTGCTAATTTACCTCTTTTCTGGTCCATGGTGACTGCATCTGCGTTTTGACTAGCCTTGAACTGTGTGTGCACAGAGGTCCTGATTTTGTCTGTCACCTTGGAAACCAGAGCACTAATGGGTGCAGTGCCAAGCTCAGATAATGTATGCTGAAGAAAAATGTCCTGCAACTACCAATGCAAGTGAGAGCTCTCTGGAGGTGGTGCAGAGGCTCTCTAAGGCATAGCACACTATAATTTTTCTTCCCTGTACTGCCAGTCAGTCCCACAAACTTTACCAAAGGGTGGGCTTTCCTGCCTCTGTCAAAGCACTTTCCATGTCAGTCCAGCAGGAGATCACCACTAGGTAAGCTTTCATATTCCCCTTGCTGATCCAGGAGGGTTTCATGGCCCAAGGTGTCATGTTATGTCCTTGTTGTGTGGAGAATGATGCAAGCCACCTCTTGTCAGTAGATCCTCAAGCTGTGGGAAATGCAATTTACCCAGTGGTGATAACTGTATGCTCCCCACTGTGCTTACAAGAGAGTAGAAACCATTCCTATTAACATAGTATAGGAGCATTTAATTTGTCTCACATATAATTTATTATTTGTTATAACTGAAGGGAATCTGTTCTGACTGTGATCATTAAACAAACCCTCTGGAAACGTGTAGAAACCATTTCAGGCACCAAGCCTGTGTATGCTCAGACTGACACAGCGCATAACAACTGGGAGCTCTTTTTTTGCTTTCTGAAAAAAATTTGACTTAAAAATTGAGAAAACAATGACCTTTTTAACTGGAAAAAATCAAAACTCATTTTCAGAATGCTTGGATGTTGATGAAAATACTGCTTTTGGTTTGGTTTCCTGAAAAAATGGGATTTGGCCACATTCTGTGCATCATGTGTGCACTGAGGGTGTGTGGAAAGTTTCTAAGAATTTTGAGTGTGTTGGCTAACTTCGATTACACTGAGAACGGGTTAGAAATCTCAAAGGTATTCAGCATTGGTGAATTAATACAAAACATTTTAAGGTCATAGCTAGCCATTAAGTATGTTTTTACAAGTTTTTATGCCAGTGTTTACAAATATTTTAATGTTTTCATTGGACCATGGTGCCCAATACAGTCATAAGTATAGCACAAAACTAGACCTAAGATAAACAGCAAGGTGGTGAAACAGAATATCATAAACAAATGATGACAAAGATGACACTAAAAGTGAACAGCTGCATGGACAGTTTGAAACAGAAATTAGTTTTAAGAAAAATAAAATGCATCCTAGAACTGATTTTATATTTATCGTTGTGGTTGGCAATGCTTTTTCAGACCGTGCTCCCATAACTTTAGAAGATCCATGAAGAATTAACACTAAAAATGATGTCAGAAGAATAAAAAATGTAGCATTTCCAGGCTTAGATAATGATAACATGAAAGAAACCCCACCAAAATGGGAATTTGAAGAGATTATGTTTGTAAGTGAGTGAACTTCCTGAGAAGCTAATACTAACACATTATTTATTCATAATGTTTTCTAACTGGATGACATTAGGTTTAGAATGAGATTTCTTTTTTTCCCTCCAAAGAGGTTCATTATTTAATAAACCTCTTTTATTCTGTTTGTTTTCCAATTCTGACCCTGCTACCCAACATAACAAGATTTTGATGGTTTGCATGGAGGTAAACCTAACTGCTAAACTGCAATACAAGTTTTTCATGCTGTGGAAGCTCTTCAGGCAGCAGACAATTTGTGAAAGTTAAAGACCACTGCAATGTGAATCTCACTTATGTTACTGTTCTTTTTTAAACAGAGTTGGAGCTCAGCAGGTCCTTTCACATAATTTTCCATCTCCAATTCTGCTAGTTGGAACATGGTATGTAGACATTCTCTTAAAATTGAAGTGCTGAAGAACACACAAATTTTCAAGATGGTAATAGTGTTTATTATTTGTACTACAGCATTGCGTTCAGGTCCTGGCACAGTTTGGAATGGCACTGCACAAAGATTTCTTCAAGGCCAAACTAAAAAGTTCTCTCAAAAATCTTATGGTCTAAAACAAGGACAAAAAAATAAATACTTTCTCTTTTTTACTTATGGCAATCTAAGGCAAGAAAAGAAACAAGATAAATATATTTGAAAATACGGGACATGCAGTGATCTGTGTAGTATTTATTTCATGTGTTTAAGGTCAAGTGAACAGGGTGGAAGAAATGATCTTTTTTGCCCACTCTCTTCTGCTCTTGATTGTTTTCCCCAGCCTCCCAAACAGAGTGTTGCTGTCTCTTCACATCTGATGGCATCTTCTTGTTTCGTTGATCCTAAGTGGTTTCTGTCAAAAGAACCCAACTTACTTTCTGAAGGATGAGACGAGGAAGTAATTGTATGTGCAGTTTTCTTGCTGTAAGGCAATTATGATAGAATCATAGAATGGTTAGATTCAGAAGGGACCTTAAAGACTTCTATGATTCTATGATTCTGTGGTCATCTAGTTCCAACCCCCCTGCAATGGGCAGGGACACCTCCTGCCAGGTTACTCAAAGACCCATCCAACCTGGCTTTGAACACTTCCAGGAATGGGGCATCCACAACTTCTCTGGGCAACCTGTTCCAGCATCTCACCACACTCAAAGTAAAGAATTTTTTCCTAATATCTAATCTAAATCTACCCTCTTTCAGTTTGAAGCCATTACCCCTCATCCTATCACTACACTCTCTGATAAAGAGTCCCTCTCCACCTTTTTTGTAGGCCTCCTTTAGGTATTGGAATGCCACTATAAGGTCTTGCTGGAGCCTTCTCTTCTCAAGGCTGAACAGCCCCAACTCTCTCAGCTTGTCTTCATAGGAGGGGTGCTCCAGCCCTCTGATCATCTTCATGGCCCTCCTCTGGACTCATTCCAACAGGTCCATGTCCTTCTTATGTTTGAGGCCCCAGAGCTGGACACAGTACTCTGGAAGAGGTCTCATGAAAACAAAGCAGAGAGGCAGAATCACCTCCCTCAACCTGCTGTCCATGCTTGTTTTGATGTAGCAGAGGATCTCATCCATTCTCTGCCCAGGCTGCTTTTGTGCTTGGGATTGCCATGATCCAGGTGCAGGATTTTGCACTTGGCCTGGTTGACCTTCATGAGGTTTGCACAGGCCCACCTCTCAAGCCTGTCCAGGTCCCTCTGGATGGCATCCCTTCCCTCCAGGATGTCAACCATACCACATAGCTTGGTGTCATTGGCAAACTTGCTGAGGGTGTACTCAGTCCTGCTGTTCATGTCTTCGATAAAGATGTTAAATAGTACAGGTCCCTATACCAACCCCTGAGGAACACCACTCGTCACTGGTCTCTGCTGGGACATTGAGCCATTGACCACACTCTTTCAGTGCAGCCATCCAGCCAATTCCTTATCCACTGAGTGGTCCATCTGGCAAATCCATGTCTCTCCAATTTAGAGAAAAGGATGTCACATGCAACACGGTCTAATGCCTTGCACAATTGCAAATTCCATGGACAGAACTGATGAGCAGTTGGAGACTGGCTAAAAGCAGTACTCTTTCTAGATACCTGCAGCTAAAACATGTTTTACCTGTACCTAACATCAATGAACACATGCTACCACCTGATGCAGGCAGGATCTAGAGGAGATATTCAGAAAATGGGAAGCCATATTGATGTGCCAGGAATCTGAGTATACAGACTCCTGTATGGTCTTAAAGAGTGTTAATGTATTGTCAAGTGAGGTAGTGAGATGAAAAGCAAATAAGAATGAAAACAAAGACTGCAAAAGCACAGGTAAGAGTTTGAGAAGGGTCTATAGCAACGAAACCTCTGTTGCAAACACCAGAGACTGGGTGGAATATGCATGAGCTGCATATCTGGTATGCAGACCGTGTCCTGGAGTTCAAGTCCTGATTTGAAATTCCTTCCATCTCCTCAGATACAGGACAATTAGGATGCTTTGTCCATTCAGGATGGATGTCAACGTTGTTCTGGAAGCCAATTTCTGTCTGCAAAGCAGGGAACTATCTGTATTTAGTTCTTCCAAACCTAACTGTACTTGCTATTGACTTTGAATTTTGCATCTCTTTTTTAGCCTCTTGAGTCCCATTTTATAATCCACTTTGCGCTTTCCTCCTTTGTGTCACTGCTCCTCTGTTTAAAGAGAAACACATAATGCCTTTGGTTTCCATTTTGTGAAATATTTTTGATGAGAAATATCTTGTCCCTCTTCTCCAATCCCTCCATCTCTGAGAGTTTACCCATCTGTATTTGTTTCTCCAGATGTTTCAACCTACAGATCAGAAGTTCTTGAAAGCAGGCTTCTTGAGTGATCAGTCATCGCAGTGTGAAAACATCTGCTGAGGTATTTGTCACCCAGGCACCATCTCCAGAGTGCGTAGCCAGTCCATTGGGGTGCTTTTAAAATGTGTGATAATGAATCAGATTCCCAGAGCTGGAGCGCTCTGCAAATGTTGTTGCTCTAAGTCTTTTAAATTGAGTGCTCCAAATTCAGAGATATCTGCAGTCTGGAGTCATTTCTGTAAAGTTTCTCAGCATCACAGTGTCCTCCACTGGGTTCATAGATCAAATATTCTTATTTAACTAGTCAGGAGGAAGGAAAATTAGTCAGGAATAATGCCAAGGAAAAAGTAAGAAAGAGGAGTAACAAGCATAAACAGTTCCCCCATTAGTCTACCTCCCAAAACGTAGGCACACAAGATGAATAGCAAAGACACCCAAAGAAGAACCACAAACTGCTTCCTTTTACAGCTCTTCCAGGGTAGAAATAAGGAAGCTCTTTGTCATCCCTGTCACCTAGCTCTTTAACATTCTAGTCCTGTCAGCACTTACAAATTTATTCATAGCCTAGAATATCTTGTCCAGAATTCAAATTCATAGTGAATGATTTACCTGAAAACCTCTATTTAACAAATTTTTCAAAACCAAAACAATTCTTAAGACTTTAATTAAATAGAACTGAGATTAAATTAAAAAAGGACTCTCATTTCTCTTGCATGAAATGTGGTGGCAGTTGGAAACTGTAACCCAGCATCTCTTCATGTAGGCATTGCTCAGTGTACATGCAGAGCATCGATGTGAGGATATTAAATACAATCAGGAGGCCTCACAATATTTTATGGGCACCGAATTGAATTTAAACATAAAAGTAGCAATTAAACTGCGATTTCAGCTGAGATATTATAGCAATCTGACAATTGCAAAAGTATTTAGGGAAACGAATATACTTTCAGCTTAACAAAAACCTCTTTCTGATACATTGCAAAGAGCTGTATTATTCCCCCTTTTTATTCTCTGTTCTTTGCAATTTTTTTTAGAAATGGAAAAATCCCACTAATAGGGTTTCTGAAACCAAATGCAGACGATACTCTTATGGGACACTGAGGGATATATTATGTGTACCTACTATGGGCGAGGAATTTAATTGTTAAAATTATGTTTTCCCATGGTCTTTATCAATATTTGGTACTCCTATGTATAACGGGGTTAAAAGGTTGATTGACTTGTAAAAGTAGGGTGCATACCTGGTCTCTAGCCTAGGCACAGTTCATGGTCTGAGCACCACTTTCTGGCCAAACTGATACTGCAGAGTCGGTCCTCCCTAAAGTATTTTCCCATGCAGTGTGTTATTCAAACTTGTACCTATCTGCCAGTGTTTTGGGTCAGATCCAAGTCATTTTTTTATTTCCTTTCTTTCCCTGCTGAAATTAAAAATGAAGCAGGTAAATAATACTTTGGTTTAACCAAATTGCTTATCTTCCCCTCAGTGAAAGGTTTCATTTTGTTCTAGATTTCCTGTGTTCCCTTTTTTTCACTATTCTGTCTGGGGAACTTTCAGACTTAATCATGAGACTATTACAGCTGGAATACCTGAGGAAAAAGTATTTCACACATTCATTTGTTTTGATTTTTTTTCATAACAGCCATTCACTAATAGATTTAGTTGAGCTCAGGTTGCATTTGACCACACCTAGCCTCAAGCGCACTGTCTACTCTACCTTGTAATGACTCAAGAGTCAGGATTTCCAGTTGGGCCATTGATATCTCCCAACTCTCACTTTTCCCAACAGCCTCTCTGTCCTTCTTCTCATCACGGGCACAAGGGAATTGTCTGCCAGCTCTTTGCCCAGATCTGCAGGTGCCAGGCTACAGATGGTCTAGGGGAGGAAGAAGGGGACTTCAGCTGAGGATCCCAAGCCCATGTCTGGGTGACTGAACAAAAGCATTGCTTCAGACCAGTAGGGAGAAATTATATGTACTTCATAACTGGAGAGACAGTCTGGTCCTCCAGTAGAGGATGGGGACTGGAGCCAGGGCCCATGTGCTGTCCCTCCCTGCAGGGATATCATGCTTTTCGGAGACCTCTGATATGACATTTGCAGCCTCACTGCTTGGGTTCTTTCCAATGTAAAATGCAGACACAACTATATTTAACTTCATAAATCCATTTCTGGATATAAAGCCATTTTCAAAAGTTTCAATTTATTAATATTGCTAAAACCTCCTAAAATCTTTAGGCATACGTTATCCTCTTAGTGCTGTGAAGAATTATTAGTTTTGATGCCTACAAATCTGAGAGATATTTAATCCAAGCCTTATAGAGTGGGAAAAGAAAGCAAAAGAATTTTTCATTGAACCCTTGTGCACCTATTTGCCAATTTCTGAAGGTCAGGTTAAAAATACCCAGCCTTTTCAGGCAGTATATATCCAGGGGAAAGCCTTTCATTCAGTATGCTTTCAGAGAAAAGCCCTTGATTTTAACCCTTTTCTTCTCTGAGGTTGTCCCTTGTCCCTTCATTTTCTCTGTCCAGACTTCCATGGTTGCCCCTTAAGCACAACTCCGTGGGAGATTTATTTTCCAGTTGCTAGCCCCTGACATTCATGCAGTGAAAGAGAACTCATTAAGCAGAAACAGTGGTAGGCAGAAGTCATGCTTAGGCAAAAATTGCAGCTTCTGGATGTGAGAGGACAAACTGATAGACTCAGCCAAAACCAGACCGAGAAGGTGACAGCAGTGGCAATGCCAAGAGGGATGTCCACGCCACACAGGTGACAATGAGTCTGTGTGAGAAAAACCCAAACTCTGCAGGTCATTGGAGGGGCACTGGGGGCCTTTGGGGAGTAGAGATGGGTGAGACCAACTGCAGTGCCAATAGGTGGCCATGTCACCAATGCCATGTAAGGCCAAGATTACCCAGGTAAATGAGTAAAAAATACCAGATTTGTGTATGGATATGGCACAACTGGCACCACGGGGGACGAAAGGGCTTCAGGAGCGGGTTGTGTAAGTGGGAGGAGGCTGCAGTCTGGGATGGGAGTTACAAGCAGCAAAATAAGAGCCAAGAACCAGGAAGGGTCAGGTTGGACGGGCTCTGAGCAACCTGATCTGGTTGAAGATGTCCCTTTTCATTGCAGATGGGTTGGACTAGATGACTGCAAAGGTCCCTTCCAACCCAAACGACTATAGGGTTCTAGGAAAGGGATGTTGAGATGTGCAAATACCATGATGGGTGTCTGGGGAACGTGCCAGGCAGCCCCAGGTTTGCCGATGACGGCTTGAGCAGTGCAGCCACCCAAACCTGCTGTCCTGACCATGCCATGAGGGTCTGGCTGTAGCTGGGGTGCGAGTAGGTGGTTGCTATCCCTGGCAGGTGAGGGGACAGACAGACAGACAGACATGGAGGACAGAAGGAGACAGATACGGACAGACAGATTGAACATCCTGGTATCAGTGTGTTGGTGCTCGTTTCAGGCCTGACAGCATCGGCAACTGCCTGCCATTCCATAGCACCTTCCCTTCACAAGTTCTCCTCACAGCCATGAAACTGGCTTTTCTTTCATGGCTGAATGTATCTCACCTAAACTTCCTGGATGCTTTTCTACTTTTATCAAAAGGTTGAAAATTTCTTCTCCCTTTTTTTTTTTTTTGCTCCCCCCTTGCCTGGTAGCAGATGTTTTTGAGTGTATAAGAAGCTACCTGCAGGGATAGGCCTAGCTTTGTATTTAATGGAATAAAGAAGCAAAGGTACAAACACAGCCCTGTTGTTATACTGCATTAAACAGTGAAACAAAGCTTGGGGTTTGAGCACAGGAAGCTCAGTCCTCGAATACCACTGAAGTACTGTAAATCTTTTATTACAGATACAGAGAAGAATAAAAAGAGATTAATTCCATCAATGCTTTATGTAGTTTTTTTCAAACAGTGTTCCTTTTTTACCTTCAGCTCAAAGAAGTTTTTATAAGAAAAAATGTCCACATATGACAGTCTTTTTGACAGCATTAAGGCAAGGAATTACTAGACTCTTTGGAGAAAAGTCCAAGGGCTAACTGAAATGAGCTGGCTTGCTGTAATATTCCGCTTCCTTCAAGACAAAAGGAGACAAACACACACAAAAGGGCAGAGAAGAAGATAGACATAACGTAAGGCAGCTTTCTTCTCTCATGCTGTTTCTTTATAGTTTTGCCGTTGAAGAAGCACAGGTTCTGCACCCCGTTTTACTTGTACCTCATACTAATGTCAGGTGTTGAACTGTTCAGCCACTACTTTTAGCTTCCTCTCTGGTTCAAGACTCAGAACAATTTTGCAGAAGGTGCAATGTTAGCTGTAGCTAACAGAAAGTAGCGGGAGAGAGTAGGAGTCAGGAAGAAGAAATTAAATGAGGAGAATAAAAGGATCACAGCAGTATACAGTTAAGAGAGACTTTAGACCACCAGCTAATCTGTCCAACTGTCCTGAGGTCACTCAAATACTCTTAGGCCATCCGTTATCTTTTATTAGATAGTGAGCCACCAGTAACTGTTATGCTTTTATTTAGCTCAGGTTTGCTGTGTTTAGCTTGTGTTTTTCCAGACTGAGTCTCACCTTAATTCCTATTTCTTTTCCTAACCTTTTGAAATCCTGCTTTTTACATTGTTCTTATATATTTATGATTATGGCTCTATAACCTCCCAGTTCAGATTCCTTTACATATGTGATTAAGGTATTTCCTACCTATACTGCCAGGTAGCTAAAGATTAAATTAAACTAAATAGAACACCCATTGTTCTTGGAGCACTCTGGTCACCTGGGCTGGTTCCCTTACAGTTTACTGTTGTGTTTTGTTTGGGCCTTTTTGTTGGTTTTCACTTACTGTGACAAAGAGAAATCTCCTCAGTGCCTGGACTTGAACAATCCAGGATGGAGCTTGTAAGCACCTTCCTAGACACAGAAGGGTGGCTGATTTAACCTGTTGCATTACTGAGGTCCATTGTGAGGCTGTTCCAGCTCTCACATTTGGTATGAACATGTTCCAGCATAAACTGTGATCTCGATAAAACTTCTGTGAAAAGGGTAGTAAATAGTTGGTCAGTGTCCTTTCAGGAGCCAGTAATAAGTGCAGTAGCTGGGGACTATTACCAAAGCCCATATTGATCAATAACTTCATCAGAGATCTGGATGATAACATAGCATCATCTAATTATATAAGTTTGACAATGAAAAAAGTGCACCTGTAACAAATTTGCAGATGATACTAAATTAGGTATGTGATGGATGTGCTCAATGGCAGAGGTTCAATCCAGAAAAGCCTTGGTGACTAGGCCAAGAAAAACTTTACAAAATTCAGCAGAAGTGCAAAATTCTGCTGATGGCAAAATAACCCCAGGTATCAGTACAAGATGAGCACTGGGTGAGTTGCTCTCCTGCTAAAATGGACTGGGGTTTATGGTGGATGCCAAATTGAGTATGAGCCAGCAGTGTGAATCAGGCAAACTAAGCTACAATGAGAGGATCATGGTCAGAAGACTGTGGCGGTTTATAATTCCTTTCTATTTATTTAGTATGGGTTAGATTACAGCTGTGTCCAGTTCCAGGCACCTCCCTTCAAGATGGTTGGGGAGAAGAGGCTGGTGTCCATAAAGGGGCTACCAAGGTAGTAAAGGACTTAAAGCGTACAAATCCCAAGGAGAGGTTGTGGTATTTAGTCTGTACTACTGAACATAGTGCAGTATAGAGGCCCAGTTAGATGCTCAGGCGTCTCGTACCCCATGTAGCCATGGTGATCATCGAATCACAGAATCAGAGAGTAATTCAAGTTGGAAGGGAACTCGGAAGGTCACTGGTTCAACCTCTTGCTCACAGCAGGGTCAACTTTAATCTCCAAATCTTTGCTGCCTATGGTTTTAGCAGAATAGTGATTTTCAGAACTCTGGTGTTACACAAAAGAGACTATCAGCACACAAAAAGATCTTTAAGGATGTGGGCTATGGACTTCTGACCATGTCCCATTCAAAACAATGTTCCTTCAGGTCTTGTCTTCCATATTTACATTCCAGACAATGCTTGGATCATCACCAAGGTTTGTGAGGGTGAGGGTTCCTTGAGTTCTGTAAAGCTAGACTAGGATATCTAGATCCACAATGCTGTGTAGCAGATCATACGAGATCTATCTATCCCCATCTTGAGAAGCATCATGCTTTCATGCTAGCTAAGTACCTTTTGTGTACTTGTTACTGTGTGTTTCAGAGACTGCAGTGAACTTTTTTCTTTTGCTGTCTTACATTGAGTAACTAGAGCACGCAGTCATAATTGGTATTTTCTTGGAACAAAAATTACTTAAAGGAATGTGCATCAACTCTAATAACAATGATTGAAACCTTAATTTTTTTATATACTGCAATAACAAATATTATATACTTGTTTTGATGACATTATATGGCACACAGATGTTTATATTTTTTATGTTTATAGACACATTTTTTCTCCTTCTACCAGTCAGTAGTCTCTGTACTCTGGAAGAGGTATTCCTTTCAAACCCAATTGTTACCAGAATGACCTGCTTCCTCCTGGAGAAAGCAAAACCTTTCCAAGTATTTCCTACCGACAGTTTAACAGGCAACATGCAAGTGTAAGTGGGAAAAGGAGAGGAAGGAACCCATCACTTTTTCCATTTGAAATGCAGCCCTTCCACGCAATGCCCCAGAAAGAAGGACCCATCACCATCCCTGATAACTCATGCGCAGAGTGACATAATGGAAGAAGAAAGTGCCTTTACTTCTTGACCACTTGAATTATTTTCAAATTTCTTAATTACAGCATTTCAGAAATCCCAGGTCCAACCGTAAAATGTTTACTGACATAAAGAACAGTTTTGGCTTTTGTAATATTTCAAGACAGGGCTAGTTAAGCAATGTACCTTTTTCACGCTGCATCCCGTGAAACCAGAAGGGAGTACTAGTTCCTATTTCCACATTTTTGCCTTTAATAAAGGTTTCCAAAGCGCATAGGCAGTTGAGTTATTACTGACAAAACCTCACCTTGGCACAGCTTTAACTGAGAGCAAAAACCAAGCAAAACATGCTAACTGTCTTGATGCAAAACTTAACTTGCCTCGTGAGTTATAACTATGGGGTTATACAGCCCCACAGTGCCAGTGGTGAGCACAGCTCTGCTCCCGGCCTGCAAACTCACAGGCTGACTGGGTGGCTGGTAAAAGGCAGTGTATTCCTCTGCCGGTCTTTGATGAGGGTATGGTCTAATCTGAAAAATAAAGATTGTTCACTTGCAACATTCTCTTCGCTTGGAATGACTGAATGGAAATGAAATTATTTATGCATTCATCAATATTCTTCGTGTCTTCACTTGTTGCAAACACTGGCAGCTGCATTTAAACATATTTTCTTACTTGTGCATTTAGGAATCCTCAGGCAGTAGAATAAGGTAAATAATTTTCTTCTGCCATTTAAGGTACTCCTCTAATTTTGCCTAATTGACTTAATTAAAACTATTACCATAAAAATTATTAGCACAGTATTCTGGAAAGCAAAAGCAGAGTACAGCAGGATTGTCTAGAGAAGTGTATGTCAGGGCCCTGAGTAGCTCTTGGTGTCTCTGCTCCCCTCCCCAGGGCTCACCCCACCTTGCCCAGGGCTCAGGACCCCATGTCAGCTCTCTGGAGGCATCAGTCCCTGCCCCAGTGATGCTGCAGCTGGGTTTGGTCTCGGCTCCCACAGCCCTGCCCTGCCTGGCCATGAGCTCCACCAAGTCTTGCTGATCCACATGCCCATGTCCTGATGGGTGTTAGCCCATCCCTGTCTCCAGAGATGTGACTGGCCATCCCTAGACCTGATGGTGACTTGTAGATTGACTTCCCAGCTTGATCTTGGACCTACCTCACCACCACAGACTGACAGCCTGACTTAGAGTAGTTTTTCAGTTTAGGGTCAGACTGGAATAGCAAGCAGGACACTCCTATATTACAGTGCCTGCTCTGATGCTGATAATGACAAATGACAAGCCTGGAAATTTTAAGCCTACATATCCTTGTATGTTCTGTAAAGAAAGGCATAAGTATAACTAAAATGGACAGCATTTTAACTGCAATTTGGAAGTGAGGAAACAGTGGGGTTTCAGCAGGAGAAGCTGACTGGGTGCCAGAGCAGCAGACCTTCAGCTGACCGGAGTGACCAACTCAGGTGCTCTCATCTGTGCTTAGACCTCAGAGAGAATCTAGGGCTGATGACAAGGGAAAATCCTGGAGAAATCACTAAGCCTGTGCAATCTAAAGAGCACAGGAACCTTTCAAGCATTTTGGGAACTGCAACAATAAGAATTCCAGTATAGAATCATAGAATCATGGAATCATCTGGGCCGGAAGGGACCTCCAAAGGCCATCTAGTCCGACCCCCCTGCAGTCACAGGGACACCTCCAACTA
>JAOTQQ010000001.1:188777960-188793581 GCA_026546715.1 Gallinago undulata | reverse complement strand
TTCCTGAGCTCAGAAACCCCACCGTACAGCGCCATCCGACCTTCCCCGCGGGCTCACCTTGCTTCTCGCCGTCGGTGTTGCCGGTGCTGCTGCCGCCGCCTCGCCGACCGAGTATCAGTATCTTCTGATTGAACCTCCAGGCATTAAAATCTGGGTCTATTTTGCAGTCATGTCATGTTTCTAATTTTCAAAGAAAGGCACAAATATTAATCAGTGCACACTTCTGTGCCAGAGCAAAGGCAGGTTGGTCTCATCTACAGGTATCAGGTATCATCCAGAGAAATCATTATCTTGAAACCAAGGCTAATCCATTCCAAGAAAAGACCAATAACATTGCAAACAGCAGCTCAGACTGGAAGTCTGTTTGATCCAGGGTGCTGCTTGTGCAAAGCTGTTGCCAGTGTTATCAGAGTAAAAGCTGTCCCGGAAAGCTAGCATCTCCTGTGTCTGGATCCTTCTACTGGCATTAGCCTTTGAGTCCAGCCCATGGTTCACATGTGGTGTCCCCTTTAGATGGGACAGCTAGAAAATGCTACTCTGGATATTGGCATACTTTATATTTATCTAGGCATAATCAGTTTTCTTCCTCTTGCTAACACCTTCTTGGCTGGATTTTTTTTGCTGTTTTGTTTTTTGTTTTTTTTTAACTTACATTTTAGATTAAGTAAATTTTCTTAAAGAATTTTCTGCAATCATGCTTAAGGCCTAGGCACTTTTGGGTTATTTGGATCATGTATATGTGTAGAATAATTTGAATTGCTGTGTTTAATATACAGGTGTGTATGCAAATGTATATATACACACGTATATGTATATTTATGCATGTATATATATTTGTGTGTGTGTGTGTATAGCTCAAGGACAAGAAGGTGATTGGGGGTAGTCAGCATGGATTTACAAAGGGGAAATCAGGCTTGACCAGCCTGATGATAGCCTTCTACAGGGATATGACTTGCTCGATGGATGAGGAGAGAGCAGTGGATGTTGTTTATTTTAACTTCAGCAAGACTTTTGGCACTGTCTCCTATAACATCCTCATTGACAAACTGATGAAGCATGGGCTAGATAAATGAACAGTGAAGGACTCTGGCTGAACTGCTGTACTCAGAGAGTTGCAATCCTCAGCATGAAGTCCAGCTGGAGACCAGTAACTAGCTGAGTATCCCAGGGGTTGATACCGGATCCAACATTGTTTAATATCCTCATTAATGACCTGTAGAATTAGACAGAGCACAACATCAGCAAATTCGCAGATGACACAAAACCGGGGGAACTGGTTGATAGACTAGATGGTTGGACCACACCAGGAAGGGCATGGCCACCCAGTAAAGGAAGGTGATCCTCTCCATTCAGCTCTGCTGAAGCATATTTGGAGTGCTGGGTTCAGTTCTGGGCTCCCCAGTACAAGGGAGACATGGACACACTGGATCTAGTTAAGCAAAACACCACAAAAATTAGTAACTGATTGGTATGCGTCTAGTCTGAGAGAGCTGGAACTGCTCAGTCTACAGAAGAAAAAGCTTGGGGGAATCTTATCAAGATGCCTAAATACCTGATGGAAGGCAGTAAAGAAGACAGAGCCAGATTTCTCAGTGGTGCTCAGTGACAGGTCAAGAGGCAATGAGCACAAACTGAAGTATGATAAATTATATTTAAATGTATTTTTTTTCTTGAGAGGGTGGTTGAAAACATGAACAGTTTACCCAGAGAGGTGGAGGTGTCTCCATCCTTGGAGATATTCAAAGCCTGGATGGACAGCCTCCTGAGCAACCCACTCTAGGTGACTATGCTGTGAGCAGGGGGTTGGACTAGACGAACTCCAAAGGTCCCCTCCAGCCTCAATGGTTCAGTGATTTTATATGTTTCCGTATACATGTGTGTGTCTGTCCACACTCATAGCACTTGATTACACCTATTTTATTTTACAGCAATCCAAATTATTCATGTTAATGTACATTACTGTGTTTTTGTATAAACACTGTACTTTTGCTTCCCTTTATTTCCTTTGATTCCTTCCAGTTCTAGACAGAAGCTGGTAGGGAAGAGTCTCCTGGAAGAAAAAAAAAAATTGTTCTTCATAAAGGAAATGTAGAAATAGCTCTACAATTCTTGTGAACACTGTAGCAAATATCTGCCATTGAGGTTTTTGGGCATGGTAGCTTCTTTACCCTGGCCTAGGATAATGTTGCATGGAGAAGGGGAATGCGGGGCAACATCCAATTAACATCTGCTGACCTTCAGACAGACCAGTGACTGATAGGCTCAAAACTTTCTTGCAAGGCAGCATATCCAACATGCTGAGTTACAATGTCACACTAAAATTGGTAAAGAGTGAATTAATTGCAAGGTCTGATGTGTGGTTAGCTGTGACTCATCTCTGCTCATGGACTTCGCTAAAACTTGGTCAACAGCTTTGGAATAGCTGTAGAACTCCCGTCGGCGTGTCCTGGCACACTTGCTTCTCCAAGAGCGAAAAAAGTTCTCCCCTCTCCTTAGGTTTTCAGCAGCTACAGCTGCATGTGGAGACAAGACATATGGTATAGAAGCATGCCCATAGGTCTTTCCATTCTTACACCAGCCCATTCAGCAAGAGGACTCTGCTGCCTGAGCCCTGAGAGATCACTAATCCCTTCAGTCCTGAAGACTCTGCCCCTGTCTCACAGGCCCTTGTGCCCACGTGGGCTAGCATGAATGGTAGTGCAGACAGTAGGCTCCCCAGCACTGCACACCCCCAGCAGGAATCTTAGGAAGATATGGACAAATCTGGAGGTTGCAAAGCATGGAAATAGCCAAATTTAAAGCATGCAGCTTTATTTCACTCCCTTTCTATGTGGACATTGTAACACTTCATCTGACCACAGACTTTTTTGCTACAGGAACCTGGGCTCACTCAGTAAGCACAAATTATGTAATTTATTATATTTTGATTTCTGAAGGTCCTGGAAAATTAAAATCACATTGCGCCACACAGTCTTGATCTCAATAGATACCTTCACCATTGTCACTCCAACAAGTCTAGCAGGATCAAAGGCACTCAGGTTTTTCTAAGGTTTTAAACTCTACCCAATGTAGACATGTTTTCATGGGGTTGGCATTGGATGCAGTTCTGGCAGTGAGTCAAGTGGCATCCCAGCCTTCGTGGCCTGGAGGTGAAGCTCCAGAGACAGTCTTATCACCATACCTTTGGGAGCCAATTGTGCTTCTTCACTGAAACACCCAGGTAAACCTGGTGGGACAGCACACAGTCAAACGCTGTGACACTTACCAGTTGTTCATGGTATCCATCCCTCTCTTCCCCTTCAAGTCCTTCCCTCGTCTGTGTTGTGGCTCATCCTATTAAGCACTAAAATCTGCTCAGTTGGCATTGACTGCCAAACCATGTTCGTATTCTATAAACCGGGCCAGACTGCTTTCCATTGCAGTGTCATTGAAGTTTACAGTGCTAGTAGGGAATCTGACATTCTGTATTAAATAAGAGAACTTTAAAACCAGAGAAGAAAGAGAGCAAAGAGAAGGGATAATGGCTTGGCTATGATGAAAACATGGGCCAAGGATGCTCATAACTTGTCTGTTAGCAGATCCTATTAACCTCCTTATGTCAGGATATAAACTGTTATTTTCTAAAATAAACAGGAAGTATTGCTCTTTCATATGGAAGATCCACAATTTGATTCAGCTTCACACTTCTGTGTTCACTTCTTTATCTTTGGGTTTATTGCCGTGAATACAGTTTGCAAAATGGGGGATCTAAACCTCTGTCTGCAACCCCTGCTGTCACCTCCTCACCCCCCTGCTCCAGGGCCAAGAACCAGTGCCCAAGATCCCCAAATCCCAGCACTTGATACAGCCCTCATGGTTGCGTAGCTACAGCTCAGGCTGCAGCAGGCATTGCACAGCCATCAGGAAGAACCATGAGACTCCTGCAGAGCAGAGTCAGGCAGGGACACAAGGTGACACCACGGGCAGGGGTAGGGTGGTGGAGATGGCATTGCTACTAGCTCAAGTGTTCATGAGAAAGAACCCATTGTGGGAAGACATAAACCCCTCAATAAGCAAACAAAGAGGTGAAATGGCAACTCAGCACCCATCGTGGATGTATCCTGGGGCTGCAGAGACCATCTCTTCTCCCCCCAAGCTGGTGACTGTGCAGCCAGCAAAGGTGCTGGGTGCTGTACAGGGTGGTGACCTCCCTGTGCTTGGCTGGGTAGTTCTTTAACCACAGCTATCCTATGTGTGGACATGCTTTGATCTTTTAGCTGTTTATATCCTCCTCCTTGCAGGGTTTCTTTCACACAGTTAAAGATGTCCAACAGGGAGGGATGGAAAGAGAAGAGGATGTGGTTTTGTTGCTATTATTTGTCCCTTTTTTCTTTCAAATCATGGCGCTTACAAAGTTTTTAAAAATGAGGAAGCTGATTTATTCTAATGTCTAATCCCTTGTGAGCAGGACCAATGTTTAACACAACTTCAACTCAACCAATCAAAGTGCATGACAGTGCACACACACTCATGTCTTTCTGTCCATGAGTTCAACAGCAAGACAGCCACGCCCAGGCTGTCACTCAGTTACTGTCCTGATGTGCTCTCATTGACTTGACTGCCCTACCATGAGGTCAGTCATTCTGGAGAGTGCATTTCCAAAGGGAGGTCACAGGACTGTGGTGGGGACATTGCTGGCAGTAGTTCTGTGTTTTGGGGGAAGAACTCAAGCCCAGAGGAAAGAGAGGGTACGTTCAGGACGTTTTCAGTATTTCATGTTTGGCTCAATGCCCTGAAGTGGACAGAAAAAAGAACTCAGAACATTTTAATTTATGGGCCAAACAAAATTTTCCTTTAATTAAAATTTAGGACCCAATTTTAACAAGCGGTGTTTGGAAGGCAGCCCGGAAGAAAAAAAGACATTATGCTATGACAAAATAAACTTGAGAAAGTCAAATTCCATTGGTAAAATGAATCTAAAATAAAGTGAGGAGCAAACCAGGGAGCAATGGAGGAAACAGTAAGAAGTTATGCTGAAAGCAAAAGATTTAATCCCCCCCAGAAGTGCATGAAATTGCACAGGATGAGAGCAACAGGTGAGATCTTCAGTCCCTCTGCAACAGCTTTGGGAGGCAGAGGCAAGTCCTGTCTTCAGAAATCCTCTCCTCCATGGCAAAGAACTAGCCCAGCCCTTAGCATATTTTTGCTCCCAAATATACTCTTTGTGATGATTCATCTCTCTTGGAAGGAACACGGTACTTCACAGCAAGAAAGGAATCAAGAACAAGGTTGTTTCAGGAAGAATTTCTCCCCCTTGTAAAACTTACTGGGCAGAATAAAGGTTGAGGGTTCTGTCTGTGCCTGTGACACAGGGTTGCCCAAGGTTTTTGTTTGTGTCTGTTTGTGCTCCCAGCATAAGTATAAATAGAAGAAACAGAAGTGCCAGGATTTAGGAACAGATCAATGGAAAATAATCAATGTTTGGATTCAGCAGCATTTTGTTGCAACATTTTGTTTAGTTGCATGAATGTTTCTGGGTAACTGAAACTCTTCTTTGATCAATTTCCTTTTTTTTTTCTCCACCATAGCCCTGTGGTCTGCTAAATACTGTCTTGCCCTGCCAGCTTCCAGTCACCATGGATTTAAAAAAGTGATCATTTTCCTGTCATTGACCTTGGCATTCTCCTTTTTAAATCCTTGACAGACTACAGAAACCCCAGCCTATTTACCTTCTTTTCTGACTTCTCTAACAGACTACTTTCACCTTCGCATTGAGAGATCAGTTTGCATCCCATTGAAGTTACAACCAGACCCTCCCCTGCTGCAAGCATCCTTTCCTCACCTGGATATGTGTTCCTCACCTTCGAGTACGTGTTTTCACACAATTATCCTTGCTGTCCTTTGCATCTGGGGACAGTTGAAGTGTAGTGAAGTAGTGTGCTTCCAGCATCCCCGTCTTATGCCTTCAGAGGAGCAGACCTACCCCACGTGAGTACTTGAATACTTAGGGAAAGGTATGGTCAGCTTCTCACTGAGGGAGTTTTCTTTCAGTTGAGGTTGATACGTGAGCTGATGTGAGGGGACATTTCACTCAGTGTGTGAGTAAAGTGTTGCCCCTGGGTAGGTTGCATTGGATTCCTGTGCTCCCAGTTTCTCACCTGGAGCAGAAAACAGAGAGGGAATTAGCTTTTGCATCTGCTGCAGTATATTTACTAGCAGACTTGGACCAAAAATGAAAAAAAACAACCAAACAACAGTTTCTGTTCTAGAGGGAAGCAAACAATTTATGGCTTTTCTGCTGGTTTAATCAAGACACGCTGTCTTGTCCCACCCAAATCTTTTAGTCTTGTACTATGATGAATTTTGCCATAACTCTGATGCATGGCTCACACAGAGCCAAGGTCAGAGAGTAACTTCTGCTCACAGCCATCTGTATATTTTTACCTGATTCTTACCCATGAGCTGCTCATAGATTTCAGAGACTGTTAAGGTCATATGGAGCCATTGTGACTATCTAGTCTGACCTCCTGCATGACACACCGAATGCCACCTAATAATTCCTTCATCAAGCCATTCATGTCTTATTGAGCTAGGCACATTTTTAAGATAAAAGGTCACTTTAGCCTGTACTTAAAGGTGTCAGAAATTACAGTGGATCACTGCATCTCTTAGGAAGCTGTTCAAATGGCATCTCTGCTAAATACAGGTACCATCCTAAATGGGAGGGCAGCAGCTTCCAACTGTGCTTACTCAAAGGTGGTCAGACAGTTATCAATGCTTTGGTCCATCCTTATTGAAGCCATTAAATGTTCCTGGTTTACTCCAGCCTGGGAAGAATGATGTGTGTACAAAGGCGGCAAGAAGCCAAAGGAAGTAGAACAGATAAATGAAGCCTAAGTAGTGAATGATGTCTCCTTTTTGTGACAGTATTTAAACTTAAGACCTCAAAAGATGAAGAGAAAGTTATATGATTGTCATCATTCTCACAGATTAGTTATCTTCCTGAACAGCACATAGTTCAGTTCACCCCAGACATCTGAGCATGGGATTAGTTTATTTAAACAGCAGTGGCTAATGCCCTAGGGTATCCAAGGTGTCTGTACAGACCTGGCAGATAAGATACAAGACTTCAGGGAGGCCTTGCTTTTCAGGAGTGGCAGCTGAAGGTTAGATAGATACTCCCCAGTGCTTAAGAAGATGCTCAATGAGGAGGCACCTATTATATCTTGTCTTTCTATAGGATGACTGAATCATTCTCTGGGCTCTGCTGGTGACTAGATGTCTGGTGCCTATAATGGTGCATACATAGTTACCTGAATTTGAATGCCTCTCTATTGAGCTGCATACTTAGCATGGATTCAGTCCAGGATCAGGAGTACTCAATGTCTAACAGTAATAGAACTGAAGAATTTCTGGGTATGGCAGCAATAGACTTTCAGGGGTTTAGAGAAATTCAGTGAAAAGAAATAAGAAATTGCAGCTCTTACAGGAAGAATCTATCTCACCAGACTTCAGGTGTCTCCATCTGAACTAGCTACCTGATGTCCACTTTATACTCGATGCAGAGATACAGGATTCTCTGGAGTGAGTGATGTTTAGATTTCTCCATGAAGAATTGCTCCTTCAGAGACTACAGAAACAGCTCAGTGTGACTACCTGAGGTGAAGATTTCTACACTACATCTGTCTATGAATGATCAGATCAGTTCCATCCTTTGTGCCCCAAGAATGATGCACAAACTGAGTGAACTTTAAATTTTTCTAATTTTACATAGAGAAATGCAGTTAGGCTCTCACTAGGTGTTCATATTCTTCTCTTAACTCCTATATTCACATGGACTTAAACCAGTGTTGCTTACTTTTGGTTAGTGTAGCTTGAAACACTCTAAAAGCCCCTCATTTTCAGAAACTTGCAAGCATCCACTAACAGGGGGAGAGCACACCGCCACTCAGGTCTCCATTGGTCTCCTTAGAAACATTAAAAAAAAAAATCTCAATTTTGGTTTTAGTTCAGGGCTGCAATCATTAGGCTTTAGATTCTAATACTAAATTCTGAAACCCTTTGGAAATTCAGAGGGGTCATCTTGATGAGCCAGGGTAAAGTACTTCTTATCAGGAAGGATATTGTTCACATTTGCTTAAGTTCCTGGTTCACTCAAAGTACCTACTATTTCTTCAGTTTCAGTGTCCCCTTTAAATATCTGTAGTTTGAGAGCACAAATTCAGGAGATGTCCTTGACACGGGGCAGATAAGTTCATTGCTGACCTTTGTATTGTCCACATATACTGCAGTGTACCACAGCATGTTGCAGTGCACATTTTTCAGCTATTACACCAAACAGAGTTAAATGAAATGCAACTTTTCATTATAACATTTGATTCTGTGCATAGCTTCATGTATTAATCATCCAGGAATCCAGGAATTAATGGCATTTTCTCATTTCTTGTAATTCATAAAGCCTCTAATAGATTTCTTCCTTGCATGATGGCAACAGTAAAACTGCATATCTGTCATACTTAATCAAGGAGAAATATTAGAGCTAATTTGTGTTAAAGAAGAGCTGCTTGTGTAGATTTAACTCAACTTTACTGATATATAGTGCTAAGTGACTGCTGAAATCAATTCCTAGGAATAAAACCTAAAGGAATATAAAAAATTGATATGAATCCTCAGTCTCAGAGCTTTCATGAATTTAGGAGACATGAGGTGGTCATTGCACAAACTGATTTTTCCAGCTGCCGGGCTGCTAAATATAAGTATCTAGCTGGTGAAGGTACATGCTCATACATCCTCTTGCATACACACATGGTGTTTTACAGAAGTAAAGGTATGATTGCTTTATGGATTAAGTCATGCTACGTATTAGTATCTGCCTCATGAAAGATAAAATTCACAAACTATCTAGTCATGTGTTTTGGAACTGGGAAAATCCGAAAGCAAAATTGAGAACTGCTGCAGATGAACACAAAATTGCTCATTTCCATTTTGTCTGTGTGACTTGTCTCTGTTTATAGCAGGGCTGAGTTCTACCTTTGTAACCAGAAGTGTTTGAAAATTGGATGGCATAAAATTCTGGATGTACTGATGTCAATTAATCCCCACCCTACCCTTTCAATCTGCCAGTGATTTCAGTGAAGCTGGGATTTACACCTGCCTTGCTCCCCACTGCATGATGAGAGTGAGTCATTCACACCAGCTCTGCAGGACCATAGTGGGGTTGGGAAGTAGCACAGCTGGGGACTGTGGCTGCCTTCTCCAGAGAAAAGGCTCCTGCTCTCCTCAGGGTTAGTTTGCCCCAACACCAGAGAAGCAAGAATGCTTCTGGTACCATGTCTAAAAACCACACCTTGTACTTTATCTGTGTATACCTGGATATTTATCCAGATACCAGGTTGGAAGTCCTGTCTCTTAGAAGGTGTTTTCCCAGTCATACTGGGATCTCTGTCTCATTCGTGCTGCTGTGCTGTCACAACACAGCAACAAAACAAAAACCAGAAAATATTTCTGCTAATGAAGTCGCACAGCTTTGGTTTTCTACTTAAATTGAAATGGCAGATGGCATTGCAATCTTGAACATGGTAAACAGTGCTTTGCTGTGTAAAAATGGCATTCCAAAGTTATTGCTCTTCTGATTACAATTCAGCCCATAAGAATTAAAGCAGATGGGGACTTTGGATGACAAATTCACTGACCTGAGATTCAGTAAATCTTTTCATCAGAGGGGCAGAATGACAGGGTTAGAAAGATTTACTCCACTCTCAATATTTTAGTCAAAACAAGCTGCAAATGGCCTTTTGGAAAGTTTTTTCTGTTTCCACTTGTAGTTGGAGTCTCAAGATATTTGGGTTATGAATTCATTCCTCAGACGATGTCATTCTGCAGTGGTTTGTGCCCCATGTTCAAGGGTACTTAATTTTTGCCACTCTGTGAGACAGTGTAGCCTTTTATATGTCCACAAAATATATAAAACTGTGTTTGCTTATATCTCCCAAAAGCATGGCTCAAGTAAGCATATGGGGACCTGTGGAAGTTGTGGAAGGGAAGGCTCTCACCTTCTGCTCCAGCACGCAGAAAGTAGCCTTTGCTGGAATGGAGCTATAGACCCTTGACATTCCCAGTGAATCCGTTTCTGAGCATCCTATTTGTTTAGTTCAAGTGAATTAATAAAATTGTAGAAAACAGAGTGAAGGAGAGGAAGAACTGTAAATCAGTGGTATTACCTTTTGTGCTTAGTCTTTTCCCTCATGTGATTTCACTCCACACACTGCTCTCTACCCAGCCTTTGCTACAGGGCTTGTTTTAGCTTGATCCCTCTCTTTCACAAAGCACTTTTTCTTTTAAAACATGAGCAGAGAGATCCTGAGCTCCTGCTCTTCCAAAATTACCATTACTTCAGAGGTGGAATAACTTGAAATGATGAGCACTAAAGCTATCCTCATGAGTAGAAATGAAATATTTAGGATGTGAGGAAGCTTCCATTTTAGCTGTTAATCTTCTTTTCAGTGTGACATTTCTATCCAGCTTCCATACACACACCATGCATACAGTCAATTACTGACTTAAAAGAGACAGACTTACCATAGCTACTCATAATAACAAAGAGGAAGGTTTCAGAATTTTATATTTATCCAAGCATCTGTAGCAAAGCTTACAAGCTGAATCCTTGCAAATATATCTCTAGAGCTTTCTGGATCTTGACCAGTTGAAAAAGGAATCTGGTTTTCCCGTTTCTCTGGTGGCAGCTCTAATGCATTTTGACTAGTGGGAATCTCGGCATAAAATTTCACAGTGGGCTTTTATGTGTGTAAGCACGTGTATAACAGAAGGTAGGTCTGAGTAAACAATATAATATAATGCAGAACAAGAATGGTGGAGGTTATTCATTATCAAGTCAATATTAATGAGATTAAAATATTTAGTTTTGATACTTCAGAAAGCAGAAATATTTCCATTACCTTGTAAATGACCTTTTAAGCTTTCTCCCACACACTACTTATCACACTCAGTTCAAGCTGATACATGCTCCTCTCTGCAAGCTTTGGGAGAGTCGGCAAAACCCCTACAGAGGTCTAACACTAGTGTGTGTGAATAGATAAGAACGACTTCCCACCTCTCAGCGTTAGTTAAAAAAAATCAATGTGTTTTAACAAGTTTCCATATGGCAACTCCAGCTGAGCACAAAAAGGGTTCCCATTGCATTATGCTACCACTGAATACTGGGGTTAAAATAGAAGGATAAAGAAAGATGCCGATGAGGTTTATAAAGTTCTGGTGGGGATGGGCCAAACCGTCTCTAAGGCAAAAGCCACCCCTGCATTTCTGATCATTGCAAGAGACAAAACCCAGTATCAGTTTCTCGTGGAAATGTCTGTTTAGTTTCTTCATATCAGTCTCAAATAATCAGTGGGTTGAAATAAGAATATTCCTCTGGGTGCAAGGGCATTTGAAAATGCAAATGATCAAGTGTGAATTATCAGGAGTGAATAGAGACCTGGGGACAAAATTAGCATAAGCATTTACGAAAATCTGAAAACACCACCAAATTCAGACTGTTTATCCGACTGACGTAGGGTTGGATTTTTTCCCCTTATCTCTGCTGTAGAAATGTTGGTGGCAAGACCTGCTACCAACCTTGCATCAAAGTGGGACTAAATCATCATCAGGTCAAGTCAGTCAGGGCTCTGTCTAACCAAGTCTCGAACACCTCCAAGAATGGACATTTTTACCACCTCTCTAGGCACCTTGTTGCTGTGCTAAACAATCCCCCTCCAGTTTTTCCCCATCCCTCTTGAACTTGCTTCAGTATTCCATTGGGAGAATGAAGCACCACTAAGCATGATTCACCTCATATTTAAGTAGATATTCAATACAGCTCAAATAAATCATGTGCCTGCTGGTGCTTTTTACTTTCCATCATAGTAGGGACTAATCTCACTGATGAAACCTACAGTGGAAACATCTAAGACCAAGTGAAATGAATCCTACCTGTACAGTCCCTAGAAGTAGTCCTTCTTAACTAGTAAATAAGGATGACAGAAGACAGGTAATTATCAAAAGCTCCTAAGGAAAAAGTAGCTCTTCAATGTAGTGAAGTCTTGATGATGTTTTCTGTGTAGGCCTAGATTTTCAAAGGTATGCAAGCATTTAAATATGCAGACAGTCACCTACTGGAGATCAATTAAATGGACAATTTGGCAAGGCATTGAAAAGTTCAACAATGAACTGGGTTCCTAACTCATCTTCAGGCTTTGCAAATCTCACTAGCTATCTCAGTTCCTTTGCAAATCTGTTTTTTAATACCCTTTTGATCATGGACTTCTAAGTTGCCTAGTTACTTTTGGAAATCAGACCCAGCAAGCCTCCATTTCCCGAGCGTCAGCCAGAAAAGCATATGATTACATCTCGTACAGTAGTTTCCAAATTCTGCCAGGGCAATATCAGTTCACTGTGCATCACCATAAAAAAACACAGCACTGTGTTCTCTGCTCATCTATAAAATATGCAATCAGAATATGTATCCAGATGCAAATAAGTCTTCATGTTAATGCATTTGCATTGCAATTCCTTTCACAGTCTGAATGCCTTTAATTCCTTTTACCAGATGCAATTCCTGCAAAGAATTGGCAAAACAGTTGCAATTAAAAACACACTCTCTAAGTTATTAGAATGAGAAATCAGTCTTCCATGACTGTCATCTATAATTCCCAGCTTGCAGGTGGGCAGCCATGTAATTATGTATCTACATCTATATAATACACACACGCACACATCACGGTTTTTCTATATCAGATCGATTATTTATGATGATGATGAAAATACCATTTTCAGAATGATATGAAACTCAACATTTGTTTCACAACAAACTAATGAACATGCCCTGTGATGCCTTAAAATACATATCTGCCAAAGGAGGACTGTGTGTGTCTGAAAATAATTACAAGAATGAACTCCAGATGGTCCCGCTGTCAAGGTACAGTAGGTCTTCGTTTGGCTTAACTAGCATGAACTGTGGCAGAGAGAAATCAGATAATCACAAAGCTCAACAAAGCACATATTCAGTGATACATCTCTTATTTTCTGGGCTATTTGTGTAGCATACTCTGAAATTGAAAAAAAGAAAAATAAACCTGTGTGAACAGGAAAACAAGCAGAAGAACACATAAATGCTGTGTTGTGTCATAACTTCCCATTATGCATCTATACACTATGGTATAGCATTGAACATTTATATATATGAGATTCATAAGCACATTCATGAGTATATCCATGACTGTGGCATAGTCAGGATCCTGGAAAAAAAAAAAAAAAGATAAAACTGGAACATGCAGGATGAGAGTAAGAGCTGGGACAGCCTTTGGAAATCCAAGCAGAGCTGTCTGTCGCTGCCCAAATCGTAATTGTCTCCCTGTTACTGCTGCCTCTGCTGACTCCTCACAAAGCTCAGCTGAAGGAGCTGCACGGCTGGGTCTACCCAGCCCCAATGATGGGGTCTGTCTGTGAGCAGTGTGCTGCTTCCCCTGCCCATTTCCTTGCCTCTTCCCTACAGCCACCTGCCTTGCTTCCTGCAGAACAGCAGATTACCCAGGCAAGTCAGTCCCTGAGATAATTCACTGGGTTCTGGATTGCCCCCCTGGGCACTGCAGAGACCACACATTCAGACTGGATGGCAAGTCTTGAGCATGGGCTCAGTGGTGTCCCTCCTGTTCACCATAGAGGTACCTGTGGGGAAGGGAGCAGTTTTAATGGTGCACAGGGAATGCTCAAATAAGAGAGTCCTGAAACACTCCTTGGTGTGCTCCTTGAGTGCTAGTGGAATACATGCCATAATAATTATAAATCAGCGAGAAGCAAAAATATTTTTGGTCTTGATGAACCTACAATTAGGAGTCATAAAAAACCCACCAACCTCAAAAGAGTAAAAATAAATCCTCAAATAGGACGCAGCTCTCCTCAATCCCTGGATATCATAATCACTAAAAGCTCAGTTTAGACTGGCATGTATTCCTCTTGTTTTTTTTAATCCACCCTGTATTTCCATCATATATTTGGAAATTTGTTTTGAGTCCCCATAGTTTCATGGATTTTTGGCACATTATTTTTGACAACATAAAAATATTCTGGGAAGACACCAATCATGGGCTTTTAGCTATTAGAAGCTGCAGCCACCCGCTCACTTATCACATGACTGAAGGTCACCAAAACAACCCATTAAATGTTCAGCAACCCATCTGTGTCATCTCTTCTCAGCTACCAACCTGCAATGATGGTGGCCCCTGTTTTACCAGGCCAAATCTGCTGTACTCCTTTGGTTTGTTTAGCTGAAGTTTTTCTATGCCTGTATGATCAGTTTACAGCATGATCCTTTATGAGCCCTCTTGGTCACCAGTCCTGCAGATTACACGATTTGGTTTATGCTGCAGCCAGCCTCTTCTGAGGTTGGCCATCACACTGAAATAAGGACTGATGAACTGAAAACACAGTTTGCTAGCAGAGACCTACAACTGTTTTTGCTGTCCATACCAGAAATCTGTGTGGGACCACAGGAGACAAAGAGTGCTGGTCCAGTATGGGGATTTAAGAGATAAAAAGTACAGAAAAGTGTTGGGTTGTATGTAGAGTTGGGAGGATCATGAAATCATAGAATGATTTGCATTAGAAGGGACCTTCAAAGATCAACCAGTTCGGCCTCCTGCCATGGGCTGGGACATCTTTCACTAGCATAGGCTGATCAGAGCTACATACACCTTGATCTTGAACACTCCTCTAGGCAGCCCATTCCAGTGTCTCATCACCCTCATTGTAAAAAATTTTCTTCTTTATGTCCAATTTAAATATACCCTCTTTCATCTTAAAACCATTGCCCCTTGTCCTGTCACTACAGACCTCAGTAAAAAGTCTCTCTTTTCTTATAAGCCCCCTTTATAAATTGAAAGGCTTCAATAAGGTACCCCTGGAGCCCCATCTCCAGGCTGAACAATCCCGACTCTCTCAGCATTTCTTCATAGGAGAGGTGTTCCATCTTTTGATGCAGCCCAGTCTGTGACTGACCAGTAACCCCATGTCCTTCTCTGCACAGCAGTTCTCAATCCATTTTTTTTCCAATCTGTATTGATATTGGGGATTTCCCCGACCCATTTGTAGGAACTTGCACTTGGCATTGTTGAACTTCATGAGATCTGCATGGGCTGACTCCTTAAGCCTGTCAAAATCCCCCTGGATGGTGTCCCTTCCCTCTAGCATATCAACTGCACCACTCAACTTTTTGTCATCTGCTGACTTCCTGAGGGTGCACTCAGTCCCACTATCTATGCCATTGATGAAGATATTAAACAGCACTGGTCCCAGTATGGACCCTTGAGAACACCACTCATTAGTGGTTTCCATTTGGACATTGAGCCATTGACTATGACTCTTTGGACATGGCCATCCAGCCAATTCCTTAGCCATCTAATAGTCTATCCATCAAATCCATAACTTGTTGACTTAAAGGTGAGAATATTGTGGCGGACTGTGTCAAAGGACTTACAGAAGTTCAGGTAGATGACACATGTAGATCTTCCCTTGCTCATAGAATCATAGAATCATCTGGGCCGGAAGGGACCTCCAAAGGCCATCTAGTCCGACCCCCCTGCAGTCACAGGG
>JAOTQQ010000001.1:188736041-188777860 GCA_026546715.1 Gallinago undulata | reverse complement strand
GATGCAGCCCAGGATGCGATTGGCCTTCTGGGCTGCAAGTGCACATTGCCTGCTCATGGCCAGCTTCTCGTCCATCATGCAATCACTCCATCTGACACTAGATTACAGAATCACAGAATCACAGAACCTTCATGGTTGAAATGGACCTTTGAGATCAGCAAGTCCAACCATACACACACACACAAAAAAACCCAACCCAAAAATCTCAGGCACTAGAGCATGCCCTGAAGTGCCACGTCTCCAGGAATTGTGACTCCACCACCTCCCTGGGCAGGCCATTCCACTGTAAAGTAATCCTTCCTAATATCTAATCTAAACTTCCCCTGCTGCAACTTCAGACCATTTCCTCTGGTCCTGCCATTATTCACTTGGGAGAAGAGGCCAACCCCCACCTCTCTACAACCTCCTTTCAGGTAGCTGTAGAGAGCAATGAGGTCCCCCCTCAGCCTCCTCTTCTCCAAACTAAACATGCCCAGTTCCCTCAGCCTCTCCTCATATGACCCCTCATCAGCTTGGTGGCTCTCCTCTGGACACGCTCCAGCACTTCAATGTCTTTCTTGTAGTGAGGGCCCCAGAACTGAAAACAGTACTTGAGGTGAGGCCTCACCAGTGCCAAATACAAAGGCACGATCACTTCCCTACCCCTGCTGGCCACACTATTCCTGATACAAGCCAGGATGTTGTTGGCCTTCTTGGCCACCTGGGAACACTGCTGGCTCATGTTAAGTCAGCCGTCCACCAACACTCCCAGGTCCTTTTCTGCTGGGAAGCTTTCCAGCCACTCTTCCCCAAGCCTGTAGTGTTGCCTGGGGTTGTTGTGACTGAAATGCAGGACCCAGCACTTGGCCCTATTAAACCTCATCCCATTGGCCTTGGCCCATTGATCTGACCTGTCCAGGTCCCTCTGTAGAGCCTTCATACCCTCAAGCAGATCAACACTCCCATCTAGTTTGGTGTTATCTGCAAACTTACTGAGGGTGCATTCAGTCCCCTTATCCAGATCATCAATAAAGAGATTAAACAATACTGGCCACAAAACTGAGCCTTGAGGGACAGGTTGTCAGGATGTTAACCCTTGAGGCAGATGTAACATTAATAACACCTGAGAACAAATGCAAACTAAACATTTTCCTTGGTACCAATAAACCTTGAAAATTTAAAAAGGTGAGAACCTCTGAGTAGGGGTGAACACCTCATGAACAATCGATAGCCTGAAAATAAGTCATCTGAACAACTTATAAGGGCATTATTAAAATCATTATAAAGGAGGTGAAGAAGAGGTCAGGGATTGTTAATGTTATAGAGAAAATAGGTTGGAAAATGGGACTTTCAATAAAATTAAGATAGAATCCTCAAGATCACTTAAAAGAAATACTTATTCAAATAATCAATAAGCCAGGTATGAAACTTCTTGTCAAAGGAAGTTGTTGAGACCAAGAACTAGCCAGGATGCTTTTGTGGGTGTCAGAATTAGCATAATAAATTATGCTCATTCTGGAGGAAACATTAAACCACATGCTTCAGAGATGATTATCACCTCTTGTACACCTCAAATGAGAAGAGGAAAGGGAGGAGAAACAGATTATCTGATACCTGACTACTGCAATATCCTAATGGCTTACTCTAAAACTTCTTGTCTGTCAGAGATGGAGTACAACTCACAGACCTTAGGTTTAACCTTACAAGGCAGCCTCTGTTTTGCACAGCAGGTGCCTAGCCACAGCCTTCTGAGAGACGGACTATTCAAGTGTTGTTTGGTTTGAATGTTGAGGATCTGAGAGGATTAGGAAGTTCTAGCAGCACTGGAGCATCAGTCACTAGAACAGCGTCACCTCCTGGATGTACACAAATAGCTTATTTATTTTCTCATCAGCTGTGACTGTGTCATCTGAATATCTCCTAACATAGCCCAACCTCATGTTCTAAGTCTGTCATGGTCTACAAATTTCCTTGTTTGCCAATGTCCCTTTTCCTAACATTAGCAATATAGATATCCTGTCATTCCAGCCTGGATTTTAATGTCTCTCCATTTTAAAATTCTATGGTGTGATGCTCCACTTGTTGCCAGAAAGACCCTATTTATGAATATCATCAGGCATATGCTTGGAAAGGCTACTAGTGCCCTTCAATCCATGGCGGATACCCTTGAAATCAATGTACAACTGAGGTGGGATGAGCAAAGATAGATTTCTAATTTTGTAAGGCTTTGTTTGTAGCAAAGTTAACTTTCTAGGACACGATAATAATCAAAGAAATACTGTGGGTTTTCTTCATTTTAATTTTCTGATTATTCATATAATTACACACCCTCTTCTGGATTCAGATTCATTTATAAATTGCAACTGGGACAGACAGCAGTTGAAGGATAATTGGGTAGTTTACATAAATTAGATCCCTTAGGACAAAGTCAAGATATTCAAGCAGAAGAAAAGAGATGTAAAAAAATACAGAAAAAGTTGGAACTAATTAAAAGACAACCCACTTAGTCACATTCAGAGCATTTAGTAGTTTACTAAAACATACAGCAGACCTAAAGGGCAGTAATCTATTTTTGGTTCTTGATATGACTGCAATCAAGTGACTATGGAATGTGTCTTCTGTGCATTATCTCTATTATCTTTTTTAATAATAAGGTGGTGAATGATTGTAGGTGGGTTGTCATATTTTAGAAGAAAAATTCCACTTGAATCCCACCTCCACCATACAATTTTCTTTTCAGGCTGGTTCTTCAACTGAGCTATTTGAGTTTCACATGAAGTCTTCTTTAGTTTATTTATTATGTGTTTTCCATAACTTCTTCTTGCATGTTGACTTCTAACAAGTTCTTTGAGATATGCGGTGCCCTCCCTCCCACAAAATAAGCATGACGAAAGGTTATGTCAGGTTATAAAGCTAGATATTGCCGAAGACTAGACAGGATATCCTTTCCTTGCCAAGGCTGATGATACAAGTTTGAGACATAACAACTGGGAGTAGGAGACATATAAAATGTTATTTGAGGTGGCTGCAAATAAAGAACATATTTGGACAGAATAACTATGTGTAATTTATTTTACTGACTCCAGCCAGAGACAAGTAGCAAATAAGAAATAAGAGATATCAAATCTATTAGCAAGAAGAGGGAGGTGCTCTGCTGCTATTTAGTATTTCTATTTAGAAAAGCAATTTATTTTTAAATTATAAGATATTTTTATTAGTAATGTTTGTCTTGCACAGCTAGGGAGCTAGTAGTTAACAAGCCTGGATAGTGTGATTCTCTTCTCCATAGCAATGGAAAAAAAAAGTTTGCTTTCAGTTACTTGGAGACAGAAGGAGGAGGATGAAAAAGAGTAGCTCCCTCTCCCGTCAGCAAGAGAGAAGAGAGGGAGACCATAGTGGAGAATAGATTTTCAGAGGGTCGTCTGCTTAAGTGACTGTGTAAGTGCTGAGATACCACAATGATGAATGTTTTATAAATGCCTAGGTAGGTAGATAGACATGACAACCGGAATAGTTGCAGGTTTAAGCTGAAATGAGGCACTCCATCACTATGTCATCTCCGGAAAGTCACTTGACCTTCTTGTTCCTGAATCAGACCAGCTGTAAGAGCTGATAAAAAGCCGTCTTTCTCTGAAACCAGGAGCTTAATTTAAACTTATGGCTTTCAAGCAAAGCCTTTTAGTTGATTCAAGTGGACTTGAGCTCAGGTCTTAAATACTTCACACTGACAGAACAAGTCTTCTTTGCTGGGCCCCATCTTTCTCTTCTCCCTTCCTCCTCCTTACTCCCTGCCAGGCAAGCACTGACCATTAGCTCCTAGAGACACCTGCAAGGTTTGAGAGCTTGCTAGTCTGGGTTCTTCCCTCCCCTCTCCTACTCCTCAGTTTCTTCGTGTTGTACACAACTTTGTTTATCAGGAGTTTCTGATTTCAGTATTTTATAAGTATGTTGTGGGACAATGCAATTTATCCTACAAGGATGAAACTGACAGCATCGTGACTAAGAATAGAATAAATGCTGAGGGTGAAAGCAGATTGCAGTGAATGACTGATTACTTTTGATAAGAAAGTTGCTCTGCTGGTAGCAGAATCCACGGTACTTAAGTGCTGAATTGGGATGCCAGAAACAAATAAAAAAACCCCATGTCTTCACAAGTGTAAACATACTACCTGTGCTATTCATCTGCAACATATTGTCAAGCTCTGCCAGTGACTTCCAACAAGTGGGTGACCATCAAGAAATGTGTGTTATTTGCACATAGATAAATTGGTAAATTCAGAACTTCCATATTTATTATGTGTCTGGAAAGTGAATTTCATTGTCATTGGCGCTGCAGCAAGACAAAGGATGGACTCCCCCAGAATTAGAGATCTGACTCAAAACAATTTGTGTGAGTAATGATGCCTGACATTACTGTTTGGTAAGGATCCTGGAAAGCTTTAGAGGCATGAATGTACAAATGCCCCAGAAGTCCTTGTCAAGTAAGTAATTGTAACTCCAATTTTACAAACAAACGAACCACAATAGAAATCTAAGGAGATGGCATCTTTGTGACAGGGTTGAGAACAGCCTCCCAGAGCAGCAAGTTCTCACAGAGGGACAGGTGTGGACAAGGCAGGTGACAGAACCATCACCTGGAACTGTTGTTCCAGCTAACTGATATTGGATTTCTCCCAGCTGACTTCAGGCTACACAGATTCACCCATACATCTCTCTTAGCCATGCAGACCTGTTAGAAAAGGGGCAATGATGTTCAATTCAGTCAGTAGCCCATACAACACAGTTCCCAGCCTGTGTTCTTGAGCTGTATTTTGGCATCATGCCATTCAAGTGCAACTTGAATGCCAGAGCTGCATTGTATGGCTGACAGCAGAGGTGTGTTTGTCTATAAGATACTGCGGTGCATCTTCAACAACAGGTGAGGTGGCAGATGCTCCAACCCTGGAAGCATTCAAGGTCAGGCAGAATGGGGTTTTGAGCAAGCTGATCTAGTTGAAGATGTCCCTCCTTATTGCAGGGGAATTGGACTAGATGACCTCTAAAGGTCCCCTCCAACCCAAACTATTCTATGATTCTATGTAGATCCCTGGGTTTTGGAGTGTGCTGAGAGGTGTGAGCCATCAGAGAGTCCTGAGTCCAATCTCACTGAGTCCCCCTGCGACCCAGCAACACACATCCATCAACACCCAAAAAACCTCTTCTCCTTCTAAGGGAGACATTGTCAGCTCCCGCCTGCGAATGGTTTTTCCTGCCCTGGCTCTTCAAAGTGTGTGATATGTCTTGTGGCTCTCAGCCAGGGAAGCTTTTAGGATGCAGATTGTAGGATCAAGAAAGCTGGCCAGCCTGATTCTGGCAGAGCCATTAACACCTTCTATCATCACTGAAGTTTTTGTCTTTCATTTGATTAGCAGAAGAACTGTGAAGTAGATTGCCATAATCAGTGGTAATTCTGGCTATATTATGCTATCTTTGTCAATTTCCCTAAAATCTATCTGTTCTATTTCTCTCTCCCTCTTAAGGGATGAGAAGAAAGAAAAATCAATCTCCTGAAAATACAGAGGGAAAACAGAACCCCTTTTCTCCAACAAATGACACATTCCTAGTAGCAGTGTTGTGTGGCTTTTAATTTCACCAATAGAGAGCCAGTAATTATTTATAGTTTATCACAACTGGGGAAAGGTTTCCTGAGGTACAAACTAATTATGTTTTTAAATAAACTGATAGTCCATGTAATAAACGATCAGATTTTCTAATCATTGGGAGATTTATGTTACTTTATTCAATCATCTGTGTGTAGAATTGAAACTTTAGTAAATCAACTGGAAAGAAAACATCTAGATTAAATTGAGAGCTCTGCAACTACGAGGCATTATGAAATGAAGCCAGTAGGAGGGAATGGGCTAGGTGCACAAATCCCCCCAATACATTTGGTTTCATACAATAAAAGAGTGGGTGCAATTGACAGCCAAAGCAGAATTTATATTCATTTAAGGTCAAGTCTTAGCCTGTGCTTCACAGATTTGGCATGTATTAACGGATAAAGGCAAAGACAGTCCTGTCATCTGCAGGGTATCTCAGTCACAGTCATTTGTTTAAGGACAGTAATTAGAATGAATTCAAGAATGTAGAATAGGTGACTGCATATGACATTTCATTTATGGCAGGCAATAAATGACATGATCTTATCGTGAAATTAGTCATCATCATAGACTTCTTTTGGCGATCTATAAAATGAAATGCCATGGAGAGCAGCACATTTTTCATTGTTATGCCAACATGGCTTTTTCATAATGTACATCATTAAAATAAGCCTGGGAACTGGAACATGCAATCATAGTAATAGCATTAATAATGTTTAATTTATATGTTATGTGCACGAAAACCTTTTGGTGCTTGAAACAAAAACGACCTGAAAACAGGATTTATCCTTAACAAGGCAGCATGCAGTGCTGGAAAGCATCTGTAGAGCTAGAAAAAATCAAGATATGGACTGCTGAACATCACTGGAGCAAAGCAGCACAGAGGTATATTGTGAATGGCAAAACTGTGGGCAGAGAGACCTACTGCGACAGGGGCAGATCCTCAACTGGTCAATGAAGCCCTGTGCAGTCCTTAGCTAGGCAGTGCAGAGCAGAGAGGGGCTGGTAACCGTTCCAGGAGGGCATGTCAGGTTTTATTTTTCTCTTAGGCATTCAAAATGAACCACAGTGAAGACAGTCATTGGGAACCTGGGAGATTTTGTCAAAATCACCTTACTTAGGTGATTAACCATAGAAAATGCCAGTCTAGCTTTTCCTTAACCTGAATTATTTGGGGGGGAAAAAATGTAAGCATGTAGTGACCACACATGCAGATGTGCTGGGAGACCTGAGAAGGGCAGGAAGCCCCAGCAGGGACTTGGTGATGAGCTGGGTCAGGACTTAAGACTACAGTGCATGTATATCCAGTACCTCTGAGCTCTGCCCACAGGACCTTCCTCAGTGTGTTTCAACAGAGGGGAAAAGGCTGAATTTACCACTAAACCTCTAGGTGCCTGCAAGTACATCCCTCCTCAACCCCACATTCAGCCATCACTGTGTCTTTGATTATGTGAGCAGGACATGCTGGTCATGTACCTGAGAGATTTTCATTAGACTTGGAGCACTGGCGCACTTCCAAATTTCTCATGAATCTAGATTTCCAGACATTTCCAGAGACTGAGTGAAAATGCAGGACATTAGGCATTGCCTAAAGAAATTGTGTTTGTGGAGATCAGAAGTGAAGTGACAGAGGAGGTGAGAAGAGTCCTGAGTGACTAAGCCATGAGAGATTCTGCCGAGCAAAGCAATTCTCTGTCAAGGGAGGGTAGATGCCAGTTCGCCTCCTGGGGCTGATCTTGCCATCTGCCTCACATCCTGGTGTGACACAGAGAAGTGGGACTCTTTCAAAGACTGCTGCCACCTGCCAGCTCTGAGCTGCTCCTTAGGTCCCTGAGGAAGATGCTAGTAGGTAAGATGGGGCCAGGTGGGACAGTTCCACAGCTCTGACGTGTTTGACGTTAGCCCCATGGCTCTTGGCCGTAAGCAGGGATTTTTACAGGGATTAGGATGGATGGCAAAAGGGTGACTACTCACTGAGAAGTCCTGGCTCCTCTCTGCTTTCAAGAAGCATAGACAAAGGGCAGGTTCAAATGTAAGGGGATTATTACAAAAAGCCTTCTCAAAACTCAAGTCAGGTACCTGGGAAAGTGATGCTAAGCTTTATCGCACTGAAGAAGCTACTCTTCCTACTCACAAACTCTAATAAGCAACAGTTTTATTAAAGACAATAAATTAATTATGCCGATAAATAAGTCAACAGTAACTAATTCCTTGAACATTATCATAGCAGCAACAGTTCCTTCTTTTCTCTCCAGAGAGGTGCCTGCTACTTTTCAAAGCTCTCTGCCAGCCCCATGTGGGGCTGCCACTTGTGCTGGCTTTCATGGTCCTGCTTCCAGTGTGGGGCTTGTAGATGGGTTGCTGCCATTCCTGGCAGGGGACAAGAGCATTGGGAGCTCAAGGAGGTAGAGTGTGGGGTCCAGCTTCCACATGGGGCCACCAGACTTGTGCAGGTGGTTTGGGGGACCCAACTTTTCACAACCCACTCCAACTTCAGGCTGAATTGACAAGAAAAGAGGCTCCAGGAGCTCAGCTTGAGCTCTGGGCACTGACTGCACTGGCTCTGTCCTTCATGCTCTCACCAGCTCTCTTTTAGACAAATCTGCTATAGACAGGCCATGGGCTGGGTGCATGATGCCCCCTGGCCTCCAGGTGAGGCATAAGTATAGAGTGCCATGAAAACCCTCACATAGGGCCAGGTGTCATTAAGAGGCTGTTTAGACTCAACGAATGTGCTGTTTGTGAAAACATGTGCAAGTTTCCAGCTCAGACTCCAGTCGAAGTAATATTTGTTAGGTAGAAGGTACAGTGCTATCTATGTCTACCCTGACTATTCTAAATTGACAGTTATTGAAATAATCATAGAATCATAGAATACCAGGTTGGAAGGGACCTCAAGGATCATCTGGTCCAACCTTTCTTGGCAAAAGCATGATCTAGACAAGATGGCCCAGTACCCTGCTCAGCCGAATCTTAGAAGTGTCCAATGATGGGGAATCCACCACTTCCCTGGGGAGACTATTCCAGTGGTTGACTGATCACCAGAAATCATCAGAAAGCAGAAGAAATTGCTCTGATGTGCGCCACGTTATTTGTACAATACAGCATTTCCAAGGGGAGCACTTCCAGGAGAGTGAGAAAATTAACATAGTTTCAAAGTGCACACTTAGTTTCTGGGAGGCTGAAAAAAAGTCTTGTATTAGCTAAAGCATCCCCTTTCAATCAATGGAAACTTGTATTCTTTTTGTGCAGAAGGATAATGTGACCAGGCAAAATGAAGTGTCTTTGGTCTGTGCTTTCCATTGCCATTAAATGTTTTGGGTAAGGATAGTGATGAGTATTTAAATGAATTTGATTGATGGTCACTGGGGATAAAAATTCATCTTGCTGCCTAAAAATTCAATGATACTGTACTCTACTGTACTCTAACATATAGGGTCTGACAAGTTTTTGTAGGTGTAGTGATATAAAAATTTCTCTCATCTCTTCCTCCTCCCGTCTGTGACCCAGTTAGTGGGTCTTGAGATGATCCTTCAGTAATTTAAGCTTTAAGAGCTAACTCTGAGAGAACAGACTAGAAGGGCACACAGTTGATGTGTGAAGGCAGTTGTGTCCAACTGTGACAGAGAAAGAAGGCACGGAGGGGGGGAATAATAAATAATAGGAATTTAGAGGTTAGTAGTGTCTTAAACCACCACTGCTGGGTCCATGATGTCCTTGTCATTGAGACAGGGGCAGGTGCTTAAGTTTTGGGTTCCAGTACTGATAGTAGCATTGGTTGACTATGATGAATATTTAGCAATCATCTGCTGATGCATAAATTGTTTTTTGGGTTTAATGCATACTTTGCAGTTTTCATTTTAAAATGTACTCTGGCAGAGCCTGACACTAGTGTTACTTAAAAGCCAAACAATCTGGAAGCAAAAATTAATTTAAAATTCATTTAAACAGAAGAATTTTCTGATTAAAGTCCTACCCAAAACCACCTAGCCTCTCAAATCAGTTAAGCTAGCTGTTGACTCATGTTGGTTCATATGCTGTTTATTTTGTCATACACCAAATCTATTTACTGTTCTCTCATTTAAAGAAAATGCAGACTTGTACCCTGGGGAGCCAGGGAAAGAAGGATTGCATGTACATATTTGAATGACTACAAATGTGTTCAGTTTCCTTCCCAAGGTGTATACTGTCAATGGTCCTCAGCAGATGTAAATCAGTAGAGCTCCACTTGCTCCAGCAGAGCTGAAGTCAGATGATTTACATCCACAGGAGATTTGGCCAGCTGAGTCTGTGGATAGAACAGCTCAGTGCCTGGCTTTACATTGTGAAGAGGGTTTTTGGTAAGAAAGCTTTGCAAAGCAGGGTAAGAACATTTTCCCAGCCCAGGACATTTTGGTAATAATAGCTGTTATTTACTCAGCGCACTCTGGTCTATACTGAAAGAAATGAAGTTGCTCCTTGGAGTTATTTGTATTATTCATTTCAAGTGGACAAGAAGCAGAACTGTTCCAGGGAGAAAGAAACTGTGCAAACTGTCTGTGGAGCTGGGCAGCAAGCTTCTCAGGGGATCCCCAGGAAACTCCCTCTGCCTCTGTGCTACAGATTGATTTTACTCATCAAGCTTGATTTTACTCATCAAGCCCATTCTTGCCAGTTTTGTAGACTAAGGTGATTTGAGGAAGGTTTGACACAAGAAGATAATTGTTAAGAGCTGAAGTAGGCATAGTAAATCTTTTCTTCTTTTCCCTCAGGAACAGTATTGTACAGATCTGAGCAACAAGGTGCTACAAATAGCTGCTGCAGGTCGATTTAGCGAATGATGCAGTATCAGCAAAGGCCCAGATGAGAATATATGGCCCCAAATAAGCTTCTATTGTATCTAACGTATCTATTAGCTGATCTCTGACATTCTGACGTTTCCTTGCATACTAAAACAAGCCTTGATGTTTCTGCTAGCCCAGCTCCAACTCTCCAAATGTTCGCCAGCTTCCTGGCAAGGCTGGGGACAGTCACTGCTTATATTTGTTAAACCTCCAAGCTTGTTGAAACGACTTCATTTTCACCAAGCATTCAAGAAGGGGACAGGGATGACTGTGTGGGAAAGGAGAAGGAATAATCAGGAGTTATGAATGAAATGGATTGGTAAGCTTTAAAGACCATTTCTTTCACTTCAGAATTTAGGATAAGATTAACTCACTTCTCTGGCACAGTGGAAATCTGCATTAGAAGAATACAATAAAAATACACTTGACAATCTATTACAATGAGACAGGGTTAGATAGATACTACAGCGACGGATGATGTGTGCTCCTTACAGCATGACAAAAAGGCACCAAGATCTTTGTGCTAGGTACGGTGTGGAAATAACCTGCCAAAAACTGCGAGAGCCTGAATGAATGTCTGGATTATTGCATTTTATGGAAGAGACATCATGAAACACCTAAAGAAAGAAGTATCAAAGGAGTGGAATGTCTGAGTACATACATTAAAAATGTTTAAGCATGGAGTATTTCATATTGGTACAGTAGAGAAGATTATACATTTTTCAGTGGCGTATTGATACTCTTTCACAGACTTTTGCCTGATCATCAGCTGGAGACCTTCTGTGAAATCCACCTTTGATGTTTATGTGATGATGGAGGTAAACTTAAAGTGGGAAGATAGTGACTGAGGTAATGCAGGAAAGCAATAGACTTTATTGTCCACCAGCACAATGTGAACAAGTAAATCGAGATTTTTTTGTCTGACTAAACATCTTCTGAAGGAAATGGTTTGGGGAAGTACAGTGGGAAGTTTTTGAGCTGATATAGTCCCCACTGACGGCTCTGATGGGCGGCTGGTGACCAGGGACACTTACTCAGCAGGGATTCTGGTCTTGCATTGAAGACACTTCAGTAACAGTAGCAAACCCTGTTGAGAAGAGAACAACAAATACCTTGGTCCTCAGCAAGTGAGGGCATTCCTATAAAGAACAGTATCTCCAAAACATTAGAGCAGACAAGCAGCAGCTAACACGAACACCCCTGAATACCACAATGTGCTCAGACTAAACTGAAGAAAATCTTCCTGAACTCAGATTGTGCAGGTTTTTTACCAGATGCAGACACTGCCTGGTTCTGGGTACTCAATTGTGTGCTACAGGGGCTCTTTCCTGCAGTCATTTGGGTACTTTTCTCCAGTCCTCTCTTGATTCAGGCATCCCAGTGCTTCACAAGAAGCTCTTCCATTTCAGAACTGTTATTTCTCTCCACAAGAGGAAACTTGGAGTATTCTGGAAAGAAAGCAGGATGCTAAGAAATTATTTCATAATAAACTCTTCTAGGATTTGACAGAGTCATTTAAGAAAAGTGAAACAAACTGTGCAGTGACTTGTCCCCTGGTTGCTGGTGGCTGAAGAAACAGAATTTTTCTCCTTTTAGAACCACAGGCTTTTCTCTCTCTCTCTCTTTTATTTTTTTTTTTTAATTAGTGGCAAATATAGTATCTCTCATTATTAGAAAAGCCTTAGGAAGCCTGGGCGTGGGTCACCTCAGTGACTGTGACAGTAGAGCTCCACAGTGATGAGTGCTGCAGCAGCTTTATTTTCTAGGCCAACACACCAGGGCAGAATTATCAGGCAAATTTTTGAGTGACTTTAAAAAAACCAAAGAGGCACAGGCAGGTAGAAATTATCTGGACTCTGCCGAACTCAGTTTTGAGTAAGCAGAGACAAGAGCCGTGCCGAAAAGCCAGTACTTGGGTTACCCTGTGGTATTTGAGACATCACAACTGATACCATAAGTATTAGGAATAACTATGTAGCACCTGCCAGAAAATCCTAATTTTCTAGAGTCCACCACTGGAAGTGATTTGCTGATCATTTATTCATTTTCTATATGTAGTCTTCTCCTGCAGTTGACAACGTTAGCTGAGGAGGTTACCAGCCTCATGTGCTCATTGCTACTAACTCTTTAGGATCTCTTCCTCCCTGCAGCTGATACCCACAAGAGTGGGTCGCTGCAGAAGCACCAATTTGCTTATTACAAGGCCCAGATCCCAAGAGCATGGCAATTAACACTAAAAAGTGCAGAGAACTGAGATGTCCCATGCATATGTTGTTATCATGTGATCCATCTCTGTTGGTTGTATTGTTCTAAAGTAGTTTGGGCTTAAATTTGAGAATGTGCACCTGGGCAAGGGTGTGTAAGAAATATATATATGCTGGGAAAAAGAAGTTCCCTAAAAGTAAAGTTGAACACCAAGGAGGTCTGGCATTTGCTTTTGGCAGCTCTGGATCTGCTGGCGTGTGCTGTCAGCAGACATGCTGCTGTGTTTCAGAAATCATCACCATACACTGATCAAAGCTCCTTCGCTCATTAAAATCCCTATGTTCCCTCCTATTTGTTGTGCAAACTGTGTTGAATTAATCTGATTCATACATTTTCTTTTACCCTTTTATATAACTAATAATCTTTGAAATGTAGAAGAATATTAGTAGCAGGTGAGAGCTTCTTTGTAATGGTACTGAGATCAAATCATCTTGTAAATTAAAATATGTATTTTCCTTCAAATCTCCTATAATTCAGCACTGACATTAATTATAGTTTTTTTTATCTATCTTTGTGTCTCTCGTTGCTGTCTTTTAATACCCTGTTTCTTGTTTTCCCTACTTTGCCCATTGCCTGACACAAATGAAGGATACATGGGCAATTATTGGGATTTTCAAGGCAAATTTGGCAGCCTCTTTATTTACTTTGATTCAGATGACAGTCATATCTGACAGTTTTTTCAGGCACAGTGTTTGTTAGCTGAATAAATGTAGGTTGGCAGTGTTAGCAGTGTATTTCCATTTTGGCTAAAACCCCTGAAAATCTGCTTTGATTGATCCAGATTGAATCCTGTTTTATTGAACATTTATGCTTACAAAAACACCTGGAATCCAAGGCATATGTCTGTAGACTGTGTTTTTGCGTGCGACCCATCGAGGCAATGGAAGTTGCCCCGCAGTTTGGTGCTGGCTGCGGTGATTGACTGACACATCTCAGGTAACTGGTGTCTTCACAGGGAGGGTTAGAGGCAGGGGTGTAAGGAAGGCACATGCCTCAGAGTCTCTTCTACACCTGCCCTCTCACTGCCTGAGGGTCAGCAGAGCATGATGCGCCCTGGTCTCCATCATCACCTCCAGCTCCCTTTCTTCCCCTGTGATGCTTGTAACCTGCTGAAGTGCCCCTGGTACCAGCCAGCCTGGCTCAGAGTAGAGGCAGGATAGGGCCAGAAGATGGACCACAGCCTGAGGTCACAGCCAGCCATACTGCTGAGCTGTCTCACACCCCCCGGGGTGGTTTGACCCTGGGCACAGCCTAGGGTCAGCATGGGCCAGGAAAGGCTCTGGGTAAACAGTTTGGATGTGGCCACCAGCAGTGGTGGTAGGAGAGGTCAGCTGCATGGACGTGACCTGTGCTGCACTTGCTGGCCTCTGGGAAAGAGCTTGGTCCCTGACTCATCTTATTTATTAGTAGAGGAAGAACTGCCTAAAGTCAGGCATGTTTGATAAGGTCATGGAGAGAATCAGAGCTGGTAAGAGGGAGAAAAGGTTTGGGCAAAAAGTTGCTAAAGGGTGTGCCTGTCCTTTCACTGGCCTCTCTACATATGGCTCAGTGAATTTAGTGGGAGGCAATGAGGTAAAAAGGACATCCAGTGGACCCACTTTGTAATTGTCTTTCACAATTCCTTATAGAGCTACCCTAGTGCAACCCACATGAGTCTGAGAAAGGACCACTCCTCATCTCTGCCTGAGAGACTTGTGCTGGATGTTTCTTCCCCGAGGCTGCCCACGTGCTGTTCCCAGCACACCAGGCATGGTCCTGTACTCCCGCAGGAGCATCTCCAGTGAATTCACTGCTCTGTGACAGGGTTGAGGCATCCTTATACAGATTGGATTAGACTGAAATGTCAGATGCTTACAAGTGTCCTTGCTTTCCCCACTGGGGAAGCAGGCAGCCCAGGCTTTCTGATGTCTGTGCTCTAAAAGCAGGAAGATGTTCAACAAAGTGGCTGTGAGCTGCAGATGCCTCATGATTACAGTATGCCCAAAAGTGAATCTGGTCTCACAAGAGCGACACAGCCCTTAGCACAAAGAAGTCCCAAAGAATGACTGAATACACATGTGAATACACACTGAAGGAAATGTATGTGTGAATTGCTCCTTCTAAATGCCATACTCTAAAGACAAACTCCAGGAGCACAGGCTCCTCAGGGACAGCCATTTCCAGTGGCTTCCTGATATGATCCTGCACATCCCCTCACAAACAGCTGGTGAACCGAACTCCAAGAGTTCAGGTTCCTTGCAGCATCCTCCACCACAGCTTGTGCAGGAGAGACTGGATTTCCATCCAAGCTGCTTGCTATGGCAGCAGTGAGACAGTTGATGAGTGCACATCTAACCCAGGATGGGTAAAACATCACTGGCAGAACTGGTGTCCCAGCTTGAAGGATGCTAAATTAAAGCAAAAGGACCCCCTTCTACAATCACACTTACTGGCATAAATCAGGATTACTTTCATTGGTGCAAATTAGGTTATTCCACAACAAATTGCATAGGGACATGACCAATGTTTTGCCTGATTCATTTTTTTTTTTAAAGTAGGATAAAAAGTTGGTATGCTGGGTGCCCATTGCATTGCAAGTTTGTTCATTGCAGGAGCAAAGACATATGTGGAAGAGCTCTTGACACTTCCAAGCCTGTGCATGAATCACTGCACACATCACAGATCAGCAGGAGAAAAAAAACCCAAACAGGTCTTATTTCCCTCTGCAAGTTGTCAAGTCAGATTTTCATTTTTAAATACTTCTCAGGATTGCCAAGGTGGGGAAAAAACTCAAATCCTAGAAGTATTTTCTAAGCTTGATTAGTTTCATGTCTGTAGGTGGCATCCACCTGCAAATCGCTGCCTCCTGGACTTAAATGCTACACAATGATGGAGGGAGGTTGGGCAGAATTTCTAATTACTGCTTGCCATCACCTCTATACATTTATCTGTGAAGGCTTTTTGATGAATTACAGGCCTGTGCTATCAACTGTAGAATAACAAATGCCATGATTCATCCCAATGAAGGGATGCTCTCGGTCCCAGAGACCATGCTGTACCCTGGCCCGACACTGGGTTTGTGCTCTAAGCTTGAAGAGTGTAGTGTCTTTTTAAATTGGCTCTTAGTATAAAGAGGTGCATGGGCACTGAAGGAAAGAAAGCCATGCAGGTTCCATCACATACATCAGGGACAGAATTGTAGACTGAATCAACTGCCACTCACCTGCTGCTAGATCATGCCTCTTTTTGATACAAAATCAAGAAAGTGTAATGCATGGAGAGATTGGGAATTAAGTGGGATCAGACTTCACAGGGTTGTGTTTTCTGAGGCCATCTGGTTAGCAGCATGTATTAAGAGAGCAAGACTGCTGCTCTAAGTATAACAGTAAAGTTGATGAATGTGGATTAAAACCACCAAGAGTTTAGCATTTGGTGATATCAGCCTGGGGAGACGCTACACATGCCCTGGTAAACAACTTAATGTCATCACCTTAAATATTCTCCATCCATTGACTTGTAGAATTGGATCTTTTATATAATATCTTATGGTTTTGTCCAGGCCATCTGGAATACAAGCTGCCAAAAGCTACAAGAAGTTTGCTGCTAGCTTGCTTCAGTACACAGAGTTGTATTTTTTTTTTAAAGGACAAGAGAAATGCAAATAAGGTGTCAAAATATTGGAGGAGAACTTCACCCTGGAAACAGGTGGCCTTTTTTTCCTAAATCTTAACAGATTGGTGTACATACATCAGAGCAAGAAGACTGTCTTGCCACTTTGCTTCATTGTAACCAAAATTATCTTTTTTTAAGTTACATTATCATACTTCTTCACCATAAGCTAGTGGAGCACAATACACTTGTATTTTGCCTGCTGAACACAAAAGCACAACTCAGTCAAGGGAGTCAAGGGTCATGTTTTCCTGAAGTGTTCTGGGATAAGTTGTGCACTTCAATTTAGGTGTATTCAGAAATATTTCACTAAATTTTGACCACAGACCCCTTCTCTACAAAGCTGTTGGTTTTACTTTCTTCTTCTCATGCACCTCACAAAGGCAAGAGACCAGATGGTGAGCACCTGATGCAGATTGAAAAGTCATTATTACCAGCGTGTAGCACAGCTTCGTAACTGCTTACCTAGAGCTAGCAACAGAACAGAATTGGTGGAGATTGGGACCCTGTTGGTCCAGCTGCCCACCCACCCGACTCCAGCTGTGGGTCTGCCTATGGCTGACCTGGAGCTTGGGCAGTCCAGGACGGGGAAGCCTGTGCCCATCATTGCCAACACAGCTAAAGAGGTGTTAGAAGGCAAAGTAGATACTGCATCTTGTTTTGTTTATCCTTGATGTGTGGGAAGTTAAAGAGATTTTTTAATTTGTTTACTTTTGTTTTGTTTTCTGTTCAGGTGACAAATTAAATTTCTTTTTGCCCTCTGTTTCATGAATGATTCCACAGATCGCTCAAAACAGACTTTATCACAAACAATAATCCATGAAATTAAACTTGATTCAGACAGAAATAAATTTTTATTATTTCTATTTGAGGCAGCCTTTTGTTTTACCTTTGTTGACATCCATTAAACTGGAATCATTAACTCTATTGAGGGAAAAAGTCTTTGCTAATGACTCAGTACTTCCTCTGTTTAGTTCAAGTCTGATACACCAGGTGGTGTTTCATTCAGTTTAGGTTGGCATCATTCAGTAAATTGTTTCATTTTTTGGATGCATTTAGTGTTGTTCCACCTTCATAGACTCATAGAATCATTTAGATTGTAAACTTGTCTCTTGGAGGCCTTTTCTTTACCACAGTTTTAACCATGGACATTTTACTTGCTCTGACCAGAGCCAGTCCTGGAAGCAGTTACACTGCAGAGATGAGCGTAGGATCCAGGCTTAATTCATGAAAAAGCTGTTTGTTTGAATGCTTTCTGTTACAGAACTGGTGGATATTTGTAGACAAGATAAGATAAACCAGATGTATTTCCAGTCACTGTGTCACTACTTTCTTCTAGACAAGGAAACAGGAACCCATGAAATCTGCTGTGGCGTGGTAGGAAGCAGACAGCGTTCAGGTTCTTTCCCCACCTGGATGGCGCACAGAAGCAGTCGTCTGCTCACAGACACCTCACTGTGGGATTGAGACCACAGTCTGATTAAACATGAAAAAGGCAAACTATGGGAATAGCAAAACTGGCACATACAAGGATTGCAGTGCTGGTTCACCCCTGAGAACTTAGAAGTTTTCAAACAAGCAAGGGGAGCCTCAGCTTGACATTTTTCATCGTACTAAGGTAAAAACAAGCAACAGGATTAAAAAAAGAGACTCTTCCAGTTCTTGTCTGAATGACATAAGGGAGCACAAATGACACATTTTTTGCCCATTTCTTGGTGGCATAAAAGAAACAAACTCTACAACAGCAAAAAGGTTTTCTTCTCTCTTTTTGAGCAGTAAGTCTCAATTTGCATTATTGCCACATACTGTGAACAGAGATGTACTTTGACTTTCTCATGGGTAAAAGCTGTGATGCTTCCCACCAAAAGACAAGATAATGTGGGGGGTACCATTGACCTCCATATGTACTTTGTGCTCAGACAGTTGGTAGGAAATTCTGTCTGAGCGTAGCAAGAACAGGTAAGAATTTTGAGCACAGGTGCAAGAAGACTGGCAGGAGCTCAATGATCCATGCAGAAAGCAAAAATGAAGCTTCCTGTATAAGAGAAACGGAATTCCTTAACACAGTCCTCTCCAATCTTCCATATGGAAATTTGTCTATTCATGACCTGTTTAAGCAACTGCACCATTTGGGTGGTGTAATTCACATTTGTAGACCACAGCTCTATGACTAATAAGAAGCTGGTGACAACGCAGATTTCTAAGGCGATTCAGTGAGATTTGTCTCTCTGACATTTGTCTCAACTCACTGAAGCTGGACACTAAATCTATGCATGGATAGAAATAGAAAATATAAACTCTGTATTTAATGGGTGTGGAAAGTCGTTGATGGTGTGCATGAAAAGGGTCACCAGTCCATCAGCATATAAGAAGGAAGTTCCAGCAATATTCAGCAATGCACAGTCTGAGACACTTGGTGGAGGTGTTTGAGAGGAGTCAGTCATACTCCTGACTATGCCTGTCCAAAATCCTGGTGAACCTTCATGTAACAAAGCAGTCACTATAAGAAGAACAATGTCTCCATATTCACATCTGCAGGACCCAGTGGATGAGCTTTCACTAAGCTATGTGGATGCTCCATGGTCCTTATTCTCTCTCTGGGGCATGGACTTTCCTTTAATGACTGAATTTACAACTATTTTTTTTATTTATTATTATTTATGGCTATTCAGCTTCCTGACCAACACCTGTCGTAGTAACCCAGTGCTTCACCACCAGGCCCCAGCAGGATCCTGGCTTGGCCCCTCTTCTTCAGTATGCCTGGATCAGTCTAAACTACTGAGCTGCCTTTCCCTGTGTCTCTGGAAATAAGTTAATTCCTACGGTCAAACAACAGAAAACATGACATTAAACAGGAAAACCACAGGGAGTCATTAATTTTGCAAAATAGTGCAACTTTTTTCTGTGTTTTCTACCTGGGGCATTTACAGAATCAGAAAACTGGTCTCTACCATTACTAAAGCCAAGCATGTCATGTTCATTTATAACACTGGTAATTCTGCAGAAAGCATAAAATATTCTTAATCTAAGAAGTTCCTTACATATGACAATTACTGAATAAACAAAGAAACAGAGGAAAATAATCTAGCCCTGTTGCGCTTCAGGGACGTTTCTCTAAACAAGCAAAGCTGTACAAATAGAGGAACTTATCCCGTGCCATGTATAACCTGAGAGAAATTTGCTACTTCGATCACAATTGCCTGTGGCAACAGGTATTAGAGGAAGCTGGACTGGGCATCATGGATGGCTCTTTGCTGCACTTAGTGTGTCTTTGACAGGGCTTGCTTCAGCTCTAATGGGTACACAGGGGACCCATTTTTAGAGCACAGACAAAATCAATTTGTTTTCACAGAATTTCCAGCAATTTCCTAGGGATAGAGCTGTGTTTAGTCTTGATCTTTTTGATATTTAAGGAAATTACAATGCATTTTCACAATCTCAGCTGACTGTCAATGGACTGATAAAATTTGGAATCTCACTGTATCTGTGAATACGTAATTGGGATTTTAAGATATAGTATGTGATTGCTACTTTCAAAAACTAAATTGCAACCTTGAAAAAAAATGGTTATGAAGCACCAGCCAAAAAGCTATAGGTGCATGTATCCACGGGTCCTGAAGGAACTGGCAGATGAAGCTGCCAAGCCAGTATCCATTATATTTGAGAGACCATGGCAGTCCAGTGAAGTTCCTCCTGACTGGAAAGGGGAAAAGTAACACCCATTCTTTAAAAGGGAAAAAGGGAAGACCCCAGGAACTACAGGCTGGTCAGTCTCACCTCTGTATACAGCAAGATCATGGAACAGATCCTCCTGCAAACTATGCTAAAGCACATGGAAAGTAAGGAAGTGATCAGTGACATCTAACATGGCTTCACTATGGACAAATTGTGCATGAAATATCTGATGGCCTTCTACAATGGGGTTACAGCTTTGGTGGATAAGGGAAGAGCAACTGACATCATCTACCTGGACTTGCGCAAAGCATTTGACACCATCACACATGACATCTTGGTATCTAAGTTGGAGAGACGTGAATTTGATGGATGGATGACTCAAGGAATAAGGAATTGGCTGAAACTCAAAAGAGTTGCAGTCAACAGCTTGATGTCCAAGTAGAAACCAGTAACGAGTGGTGTTACTCAGGGGTCAGTATTGGGACGGGTACTATTTAACATCTTTGTTGAGGGCATGGACAGTGGAATTGAGTGCACCCTCACCGGGTTTGCCAATGACACCAAGCTGTGTGATGTTGTCGGCATGCTGGAGGGAAGGGATGGCATCCAGAGGGACCTGGACAGGCTTGAGAAATGGGCCTGCAGAATCCTCATGAGGCAAAGTGAAAGGTCCTGCACCTGGGTTACAGCAATCCCAAGCACAAAAACAGGTTTGAAGGAGAAGGGATTGAGAGCAGCGCTAAGGAGGACTTGAGAGTGCTGGTGGATGAGAAGCTCAACAGGAGGCAGCAATGTATCCAAAGCATATCCAACCAGATTGTTGGCCAAAGCCAACTGAATCCTGGACTGCATCAAAAGAAGCATGGACAGCAGATTGAGGGAGATGATTCTGCCCCTCTATTCTGCTCTTGTGAAACCCCACCTGGAGTTCTGTGTTGAGCTCTGGGGCCCCCAATATAAGAAGGATATGAACCGGTTGGAACCAGTCCAGAGGAAGGCCACAAAGATGATCAGAGGGCTGGAGCACCTCTCCTATGAAGACAGGCTGAGAGAGCTAGGGTTGTTCACACTGCAGAAGGCTCCAGGGGTACCTTATAGCAGCCTTCCAGTACTTAAAAGGGGCCTACAGGAAAGATAGGGAGGGACTCTTTGTCAGGGAGTGTAGTGATAGGATGAGGGTTAATGTTTTTTTATTGAAAGAGGGGAGATTTAGATTAGATATTAGGAAGAAGTTATTTACTGTGAAGGTGGTGAGACACTGGAACAGGTAGCCCAGAGAAGTTGCAGATGCCCCATCCCTAAAAGGCCAGACTGGGTAGGGCTTTGAGCAACCTGGTCTACTGGGAGGTGTCCCTGCCCATGGCAGGGGGGCTAGAACTCAATGATCTTTAAGGTTTCTCCTAACTCTAACCATTCTATGATTCTTACAGTTGTCACTACTGGACAGATTTTCTGACATATTGTGTAATCTGTCATTCTTTGTCCTGATCTTGGTCATTGATTTAGCAAAATGTGTAAACCTCTCCTCAAGGGACTAGGGTGAGGAGGGAGGAAGTCCGTGACAAAACCAAAGAAGTCACCAGGAAAATAAAAGGACAATTTTCCTTAGCAAAAGGGATCTAGTCCAAAGCTAAATGTTTTAGATCTTCTGAAAAATGCAGAGGCCCTTCAACTCTAATTACCTTCAGCAGGATTTGAGCACTTGTAACACTTGGCAGAACTACGCTGGAACTATGTGGAGGGCTGCATATTTGCAGCCCTATTAACCTTACTGATACCTATTGATTGCACACCACATTTTATATGCTGCATATGTCCAGCTGACCTGATGTTGACATCTGTTCTTCCAAAAGTACAAATGTGCCCAATTTCAAAATGTTGAACTAGGAGTATCACGTTGCCTTGTACTATTTTCGTCTTGTTTGTTAGAAGTATGTCTCCTTGGAGATCAGGTACTGTGGAAAGAAAATAGATTGTCTCCTTTCAGCAGTTAGTAGCAGCTGAGGTCTGGGAAGGGGGGGGGGGACAGAGGAGCAGCTGATTCCACCTTGTCTTCTGTGTTTGCTGCCTGGAGAAGCTGGATGCTGGGCTCCCTGCATCGGAAATCTTCATGAGGCAACGGGGCTAAACCTGGAAACAATGACATATTAGTGACTTAGGATAAAAGCAGCCATGTACCTTGCAGAGGGAGAATGCAGCAGTTCTACGTTTGCCAAGACCTTTCTGTTTCCTCTGCTAAGGAAACAAATAATAAGCAATGCCCTGAGAGAAGAAAGGGAAGAAGAATACCAATATAAGCAGTATCCCACACTGATTTTCCAGACTGATTTAAAATTGAAGGTTCATATTTTCAGGCAGTCTAAGAGGGTCTGTAGATATAAGAGTAGATTTAAAGAGCTTCAAGCTTCCCAGCTTGAAGGCTGTTCAGCAAAATTGAAGATGGCACCAAGTTAGTGATTAATGGAAATATTAAATGCATGAAAGGATAATGTATTCATATTTAGAACAGCATTACATTACCAATCAGTTGTTTTATTATAATGTGCCCCAATTATACTGTGCTACTAATGCAAATACATTTTGATCTGTTGAGTCAATAAGGGAATTTCATTATTACAGCTTCTTGTTCTGTTTTGGAGAGCCTGGAAACAATGAGGTCTTGATTATCCTTTGTGTAAATGTTGATAAATGTTACTCATATTGCTTAATGCACTACTGGAAGACACTGAGATTTTACAGGGATGAGGAAAGGAAACCTCACTGAACGTATCTGAGTTAGAAACGTTGCAGTGTTGGCTGATTATGGGGAGTACTCTGTCCCCTTTCTCTAGCTACAGGCTATGCATCTGCTAGGAAGCAGTGCCATACCTTGGAGTGGGTCTGTGCAGAAGAAGCTTTGGTGCCAAGCAGCAGGCACCCATGTTGTTCACATTTCAAGGCAGTTTCCCTCAGAGTAAATCCAGTGTGGCCCCAAGGATGGACACCCATCAGAGACATTGGTAAATTAATGGGAGATATCTCCTGGACCTGTTTCATCCAAAACCAATCCTGTTCTTGCACTCCCAAACCTTTCCATAAGGTGACCCAAACACACTGAAGGAGGACTACTGGCTCAGATTTAAAGAGCACTCCAGATGTGAACTGAAATGCCAGTGCCAGTGCAATAGCATCATGGTTCTGTTATAGCTGAAAGAAAGCATTGTTTTAATTTTGAGGGGTTTCTTCCAAAGACAGCTATATTTAATATCCTTAATATTTCTTCGCACTCTTTTTCTCACTGCAATTGCTTGTCGCAGCAGGCATCCCAATTTTTTTCTATGTTCATCTAATAGTAAAAATCCTGCATTCTAATCAGTGAGCTCAGCTATGGTCAAAGAAACCCACTGAAAAAGGGAAGACATGACAGCTCGTTATTAAATCTTCATACCCACTGTTCTTTTAATGTTACTGAGAGCACGATAGAACTCGTCAACATTTTTTACTTACAAACACTTTTTGATGGAAAAATGAAAAGACGCTGAGAGATGAATCAGTGCAGTAGGAAACTGTTGACAATCAGCTGGCTGCCGGCAACCATGGCTGACGGTAAAAAGGATGAACTTAAAAGAATACAGCTACTTGAAATAAAAGCTAAAAAAGTAAGACATTTTTCTTTGGGCACAATGTCTGACAGTAACCAGTCTAGAGCTTGTGCTTTAAAGCAAGGTGGCAGGAAAACCACAAAGAGGAAATCAGAGATCTGGAGATGACGACAGTGTTACAGATCACACCCAAAAAAGCCTGACTGTTATACTGTTCTCTCATGACCACATCCTTGAAAGCTAGCAGGAGCTGATCAACAGCTTCTGGCTCAGAGATGTTATCTGCAGGGGGGAAAAAAACCCACAATTTTTCCTATATATTAAACATTTTTCAGAAGCCAACACCATTTTTGTTGTCATATTTTACTTGTTTCTATTTCCCCCCTTAAATTTCACATTAAAAATGTGAACTATTTTCCAGCAAGTTTTATGCGGTCTCAGGTATGTTAGGATAGTTTGAAAACAATGCTTGTAGATTTGTGATATTTTTTTTAAAGTGGTCGTTTTCAGTTAGGAAGAAAAATCAAATAAAATGTAGTAGATTTTTCTTGCTACTCCTAGGTCCTTCAGCTCCATAGATCCAAGGTAAATCTGCATGTGAGAGCTGGTCTTTATACTTTCCTGTTTGTTTTTAATGAACACAATCATGTTAATTTTCTGCTAACATTTTATTATCCCCACTGCAGGTCTGAACACATGCACAGAAACACAAAGAACATATTGAAACACATAACTGGAGAGTCTTCTCTTGGTTACTTACTGGACAAAGATGGTACAGTAAGGGCAGAAGAGCATGAACACCCCTGAGAAATTACCAGAGCTCACTGCACAGAGGCAGAAACTAGTGTGGTTTCTAACAGCTCTGCACCGAGGTGGCATTTTTAGCTCTCCTTGCTGCAAATGTGAGTGTGGTCAGCCTTCACCATTTTGACTGTCTTTGGTACACACTGAAGAAAGCTTCAAGCAGAAATTGTCATCCTGAGTCTCCTATCGGTAATGAAAGCCGGTCAGGCTGCCAAGCTTTCAAAAGTAATGGGCTGGAAGTGCACAGCCCTACTTCTGTTCTTAATTGGAAGATATATTAAGACCCTGGTCCTTTTTCGTGTCATTATGAGATTGTTGGTGGCTCCCCTGGAGGTGATTATCTCCAGCCTCCCAATCTGGGACTACAGGCTTCCCCCCAGTCCCGCAGGGAGAAGGTGGGAGGAGTGGACAAGATGACTTAGTCCTTGTGAGCAAGTAATTTACCCTATTGTTCCACCTCCCCACCTCCAAGGACTGCAGTTTCCTAGATTGGGAAAATATTAATTTAATCTGCTTGCATAGGGCAAGCAGTTGTAACAATAGGTCCAGTGGTGGGACGGAGTGTAGCATGGAGCCAGCATCTGCATTTTGGTGGATTGAGTGGATGAAGCAGGAGGGTTTCTGGCCAACTGCCCAGAGCAGCATGGCTGGCCCTGCCACCCTGCTTTCCTGGGCGTGCAGAAGACTACCTCAGTCTTCACCAGTCAGGCCCATGGGATGGCCGCAGTCTGGACCAGTGTCTTGATGCCCTGTCCATGTGGGCTTAAGCAGCAAAAGGAGAAGGACACCACTGCCATGCTAGCTCTTAGGCTTTAGCACAGTTCAGGGTCTGTCCTTGAGCCTAGAAGGTGTTTTGGACACATGGACACACTCCATAACACTGTGGATTCAAAATCTTGGCAATATACTTATGACAATATACTTATGACAATATACAAAGAAAGTGTCTGAAATGACATGTCTGAAATGTCCCTCTGGCAGTGGGGCTCACCCAGATGGCCTCATGTGTTTGGTAACAGTGTCTGGCCCTGGCATGGGGTGTGAAAGATAATGGCCAAGAGGGGCAGCCCCTCGGACCAGGTTGCAAACTCCTCCAAAGCTGTCCCTTACAGTCCATGTGAAGGCAAGGACTCTGTATTTTGCCTCTACCTTGCAAGGCACTTACTGTAAAAGAAACATTGGTGAAATACCAGCAGAGATGTTGTCAACGAGAGGCCACACAATGCTGAGCAGAGCCCTGAGGATCATAACTTGAAGCATTGACAAGATCCCAACAAGAAGTGCTCAGCAGAGTGTTTCTGAGGTAACCGGCATTTCCTGCTGTGATGAAGTCTCTGAAATATTTCAGAATGAATATGGGAAGCATATATCTGTATGTGCATTCATCAAAGATGCTGCAAGGACTATAGCACATGAGCTGCCTATATATTTTATTATATTATTAACAAGCAGGAATGTATGCAAAGGGTCTCCTTTAGCACAAATAACAGCTAAAGACAATTATCCTTTAGAGAGAAGAGAGATTCCCTGAAGAGGCTGATGCTGACTATATCCTTAGGGAGGATTTTTACACCAGTTAAATTCTCACAGGTACAATTTGTTTCCAAAGAGGTGGGCAGATCTGCCATCCTATGCACTGTGAAGTCCAACCTTGCTCCCCTTCTGCAACAGGAGCAACTCCAACTGAAAATTCCCCCCTTTATCTCCCAGTCATTAATATATGAAAAGTACCAGTGAACCCATTGGCGAGAGGCCACTAGAAATCATGGTGCTCCCCTGGCACACGAACTGCCCCAGATCTCCCCACGGGCACTGGGCTTTCTCTGTAAGTCTGGTTATAGAATCACAGAATCATAGAATTATCTAGGTTGGAAAGGACCTTCAAGATCATCTACTCCAACCACCAACCTAACTCTGACAAAAAAAACCCCATCACTAAACCATGTCCCCCAGCACCATGTCAATCTGTCTTTTGAACACCTCCAGGATGGTACCTCAACCACTTCTCTGGGCAGCCCATTCCAATGCTTGATAACCCTTTCAGTGCAAAATTTTTTCCTAATATCCAACCTGAACCTCCCTCGGAGCAACTTGAGGCTATTTCCTCTAGTCTTGTCGCCTGTGATTTGGGAGAAGAGACCGAACTGCTGGAGAGCATGTGAGAAATACATTACAGGCTGACCACAGTCTTTAACTTCATAACATTTGGACACAGCTTTCCTGGCAGCTAGGCAGGGATATAAGGGGAATGTAAAGGAGGTACAGGATTTCCTCTCCCCAGTAGTACCAGTCCATGTAGCGTTCATGAGATGCAATAGCCCTATTGGACTTTGCAGCAGCATCCTCCATCTCGTGGCTGCATCCCACCTAGGAAGCATGTTGGTCATCAAAGGGAAATAGGATTCAGGCTGACTGGACAAGGTCAGGTGGAGGGAAGGCATGGACAGGGTGCCTTTATTATTTAAAACTTGAAGCTTACTTTTTGTGCATTTGTAAACGTGCAGTTTAGAAAAAATCTGTAACTCCGAGTGACGGTAGTGTGGGAAGCTGACGATAAAGTGTGCGGTTATTCCTCGCAGGATATTTCTCCATCGCTTATGCAGGTGGGAAATTGGAGCTGCTGTGACTCATCAATTTTCCTGTTCATGGTGTCAGGTATGAGTGTCACTCTATATTCGGAGACATCCTTAGCAAGGATGATAAAAAAAACATGAAGCACAAAAACAAGTCAAACAAGAAGAAAGTCTTAAACCACTGAAATGCAGGAGAGGAGCTGTTAAAAATAAAATAAAATAAAATCTTAACACTAAGCTTTCTGGAAGGAATTGCCACAGAGTTAATTTAATGGTAGCAGTGTGGAAACTAATATGTGTAGGCTCCTATTAAATCCCAACTCTTGTGCACAAACTAGATGCATTTCAAGACACAGGGCAAGATCTGTAGCAGGTGTAAATCAGAGAAAGTCTATCAGAAATGTATAGCTTTAAACTAAGGTAGTTATCCACTGGGGTATGTAAGTACCACTGCATCTGCACTGGCTACTTGAGCACGACTCCAGTCTGTGCAACAATTTTAAAGATTTATCTTTTACTTGTTCCTTAAAATCATTAATAAAAGTGATACAAAAATGAAGAAGAAAAATCTATATGCCTGGGTGGTAAATATTCAAGGAAGACCATCTGCGTTTGTTCTGAATTTGCGGGGTACCTAGCACATAAGGAGTTCTATTAGCCTAAGATTAAGAATTTGGGAATTGCCACAATACCTAAAATGTTGATGAAGACTTTGGAAGCCTCTTTGTACATCCAACTCTGCCTAGAGTCCCATCTCCAAAACTTTTCCCAAGCCATTTCTGCAGAAATTCTGCAAGGCACAAAAAGCCAGCAGACTTCAGAAGATGCTGCAAGTAGTAATTATCCACCGTGGCAATAAAAATCACCAGTGAGACATCATTCCTTCTTGATTACACCAACAGCCTAAGGGCTTCAGCCTTCTAAAAACAGTTATCAGCAGCTGAAGAGGAACAGAGTAGCTTTGGTGTGAAATGAAGGAAACTAGAAAATGTGACCTATGACAGATACCTTATCCACCCTGCAAGCAGGTTGCATTTATGCCTCTGTTCTGCCCTGGTGAGACAGCTGGCATATCAAAATACACCTGTATAGCCAGCCCAAACAGCAGAACAGCAAGCACCCTCAAAAAGTCTGCAGTAATGAGTTGCTTGCTTTCTTGAACCCAGCAACACGATAATGGGTGACTAGGTTGGTTTGCTTTGAGTGCTGCATAACCCAGCAATGTACCACAGCTAAGGATGCTAGAGCCATTCCCAGCACTTTCGGTGCCCCTCCATACAGGAGTCTGCTTTTTATCTTTGCAGACACATCCGTATATTTACTTTGTTGCTTCTTCACACACCTCTGGTATGATCTGATTACACCTGGCACCAAACAGCAGTATTACTCTTGGAGAATTAAATGGAAAAATATGAGTTATCCAGCTTAGAAGGTCATTATACATTGACTAACAATGCAGTGCCATAAGTCGTAGAGTATGTAGATCCACTACTGAAGTATGTTAGCTAAGCTAGACAAGGCATCAGTAAAACTCTCTATTTTAATTTCTTTAGATAGTTTAAAAAACATATTGCTTAAATACCCCTTTTTTTTTAAAGTAAAATCACCAATATAATTTGTTTTTTCTGCCTATTCCATATAGCCATTCTTTAAAAAGAAAACATTGCAGATTTGCAAAAAACTCAAATGTCTCTGCAGCCTAAGAGTAGTTAGCAGACTGTATTGGATAATTCAATTTCATTAGCAGATTTTTTTGTCCACAGTAAAAACGAGAATAGCACATACTTCTGCATGTCTATCACTCCACTGCATATTGTGCTTTATAAATTGCCAGTGTCAGATTTATACCAACAAAATCTGAGTGCTATAATCCTTTGCAGCTCCTTCTATGTTAATATGCTAGGACTTGGTATTAATTCAGCCTTTGGAAGAGGACTGGTCTGAGGGATGATGTGATAGTGACGGTAGAGGATTTCTGTAAGAGTTGAGTATTGTCAGCGGTTGCTATCTTGGTTGTTATCTTAGTTCTTTCAAGCACTTAAAGCTTCAGAAGGGCCCCCTTTTCTCACTTTTCTCTCTTCTTTACATCAAAAAGCCTACAAATGAACCATTTGTAAAATTGTGCAGAGCAGCTCTGGTACCTGCAGGAAAGGGGTCAGGTGTACCACAGGGAGGGAACGTGGAGTGTACTTTTCAGAGATGCACAACCACATGTAGTCCCTGACACACTGCCTCATCCACTCAGGTCTGGGTGGCCAGGGCAATGGTCTGCAGTAACCCTTTCAGCTCAGGCACTTACATGTTATAACATCAGGCACACACATCAATAGGTAACTCTTGTACAGCTGTACCTTTATTTTTTTCCTGTTGCCATTCTCCCTCTCTGGTTGCACCACATGTTCTGGTTATAATTGAGATGAAACAGAATGATTACAGGAACATAAGTGCATTAGGACACGCAGTCAGCTGGAATTGTTCCTTCATGCTTTTTTATGAATAGCTGCTGAGCGGACGGGGGAAAGTGACTATAAGCCCTCGATACAGATCACTGCTTTCTGCATGAGTCGTGTGAAACTTATACTCTCAATGCAGTTATCTGACTGAGGCTTTTTACACCTCTTGTCCCTTTTTCAAGTGATGGACTGGCAAGCGAAGGCAGTGCCGTATATTAGGGTGGCCACAGAATGGGTACATGGGTGATGTATTGCAGTGCTGTAGAGCAGCTAATGCTCTGCTGCACCTTGTACTACACAGCAGCTCTGCAATGAGTATCGTAGATCACAGGAGAGTGCAAGATGGCTCTCTTCTTCCAGTGATATAATTAGATCCATTGCTCATCTGTCATACCAAAGTGCTGTGGCAAGACACTCGGACATCTGTGACACCGCTCTGCCTACTCCTCCATCAGGAACACTGACACATCTGCATGTTGCTGTGTGCCCTGGTAGCAGGAGCTCAGACCCCTGGCTGAGGGCTACGTCACTTTGGCTCCTACCCACTCATCATCAGAGATGCTGTCTCCGATTTTGACAGTGACAAGGGACAGAGACAGCAAGTGTAAAGCTGTACAGAAGCATCTTCTTCTCTGGATATCTCTTCCTACATCTTTTGTGTCTTGCCTTCTCTTTCAGTGTGCTTTTCTTACTCCGTATGCTCCCTGGGGGCATAGATCTGTCATTATTATTTAGTTTCCCTTGTGCCATCCAGAGCTGTAATAACTCCTGAAGAAGGTCACTGCCAGTAGCATACACCAGTACAAGCATCACAGAGATACGGGGTCTGTCCCTATGGGGAAGAAACATCCCAAGCCTCAGAGACAAGACCTCAGCCCTTCTTTTGTGGCGAAAGCTTCATTTATATCTAGTGACAATCCTGTGAACTCCCAGGTCCAAGGCTGAGACCTTGGACATCATAATGGGAGTCCATTGTCAGAGGTTACGTTTCTCTTTGCTGTTTCATAGCAGTCCTCCACAAGGACCCCTTGTGTCCTGTAGGAGGGATGTTTGATCTGAACTTACAATGCCTAGACTGCAAAAATGAAAGTGAGGTATTTTTCAATATTTTTACATATTCCTGCCCAAGTGGGATGAAAAGTGGAACCATAGCAAATGTTCAAAGGCAGATAATCTTAAGAAACAAAAATTAGATCCCCACACATCAGTTAAAATGCTTCATTTCTGTCACAGCCTATTTATTTATGCATTTTATTTATAATTTATGGCCGTATCAAAAGCTTTTGTGACATTAGTGAAGGCACAGCAAGGCTCTGGATTATGGTCATGACCTGCTTCCTGAAGCTGCCTGGTTTAAAGCCTACCTGACGGTGATGGAGAGGCTGAGGATGGCAGTTTCCCTTCCCTGCATGTGGAGACGGATGGCGGTCCCTCCTGTTGGGCTGGTGTCAGCTGCAGCCAGCTGAGATGAGTGCCAGGGGGGGTTTCCCATAAAATGCCATCATGAAAAGGCCTTAAGATTTTGTAGCTGCTTCCATCCTTTCCAGCAGCTGATGCAGACAGAGCGGCTGCAGCTGCAAGTCACAGTAATCACTGCTTGCAAAGGGGGAGCTGGCGGTGCGTGACACCTTCATCCTCATCCTCGAGCACCATCCTTTCTCTTAGATGACCCGGTCTATCAGCAGTTCTCCCTTCAGAAAGAGCAGCCTCTGCTACTCTTGATAATAATAATAATAGTCATCTCTATCCACACAAAATGTGCAGCATGCATTTTTCAGCTGCACTCTCTTGCAGGGCTCTAAAAGCACTTGAGCAAGGTGTTTTCAACAACAGCAAGCAGGAAGATTCCATGGTTATCAGGCCTTTTTGCAGGCGGTTGGAAGATGGATGTACTGCTGAACTCCTCTGGGTTGCGTTCAGCCACATAAGCTGGAAAAGTTGAGCCACATATGAGCTCGATGAGGCTCTCCTGTCTGATATGTGTCATAGAAATCATGTCTTCAGCTGATGCCTTGCCACTGGAGACAAAATGAATCATATGAAATGCCTCCTGAAAGGACAGTTCTTAAGGAAGAAACTCCATATTTTCATCCTGTGTGATATGTCCAAAGACCTCATCTTCTCATATGAAGACCTCATTTTCTCATGCCGTACTTGTCATTGAAGAGGTTGTTAATGTGCTCGGCCCTGGGCTCCATCTCTTGGTAAGGTGAAGCACTCCTCTCTCTCTAGGGGAGAAGAAACAATAAAGAAGGGGAAAGAGATTGTCAGGGGTCTTGTAAATACTTTCCATGTTTATCAGCCCCCAGCTGGATCTCCTCACTGCTCTCCTGGCACCATGTTTCCTTCCTGGATCTCTGCTCTCTTGGGAGGTTTCTGTTCTTCCGTTTTATGTTGTCCAGGCTTTTGGGAGGCCCTTTTGTCTAACACCCCATCAAAGGAAGGCCAGCTTTGAAATTAGATGTACCTTCAAAGTTAGATCAGAGCATATACAGCCAAGTTGTGAATATCTGCAATGGTGGAGATTCCACAACTTCTCTGGGTAACCTGGTCCAGTGTTTGACCAGCCTGGCTGAGAATTTTCCCCCTGATATGCAGTTTTATTGGTGTTACACTACCACAGCTCAATATATATATTGGGCTTTTTGTTGCCCCTCTCCTTTCATATCTACAGGTTCGAGGTAGAGACGAATGATTGCCTGGGAGTCTTATTTGCTTCGTGTCTCTTCTTATTCCCTTGTATCTATGTGGGACTACTTTTAAGAGCAATTAGTTAAATTGTCATCACTGTTGTCCCTAGCTACTAAGAGTAGGCCAGTGTTATCCAAAGATGTGGATGAGATAAACTTCTGAGAGACTCACAGAATAACTCAGGCTGGGAGGGACCTCAGGGGTCTTTGCTCCAAGCTCCTGCTCACAGCAGGTCAGCTCTGAGGTTGGACCAAGCTGCTCAGGGCTTCATCCAGCCTATTCTTGAAAATCTCCAAAGTTAGAGACTACACAACCTCTCTGGGACACCTTCACCTCTGTCTTATTGTCCTCATGGAGAAAAAGTGTCTCCTTGTACCCAAGCTGCAACTCTTGTGTTTCAACTTATGTCCTTTGTGTCCTTCTTCCTGCCCAGACCCACTTTGGAAAGCTCATCTCAGTCTCCTGGATGACCTTCTCACAGGCACTGGGGACTGCTGCTCAGCTCCCTGAAGCCACCTCTGCTCCAGGCAAGCCGTGTCCCTTGCCCATTGCTGGAGATAAAAAAAACTTGGAATTTACTTTTTGTATACTTTCTAGTGTGTGATAGGAAAGTGATGTGAATAAGGCTATTCTTTCCTGATAATTCTGAGTTTTCAGTACAGAAAAATATATAATCTCCAGTCAAGTATGGAGAATAAAGTCAACATTTTAACTGCAGCCCTCTGCAATTTTAGCTGAGGGAAGATAACATGCTATAATTTTGAATCATTGATTGAAAACTTGTTCACCACAAAGTATCATCGCTGTGCTCAATTTTTCCACATTCACATTTGTGCTGACACAGCTCCAATGAAATGTTAATCTCGTCTAATCACCAGCACAGAGCAGTTAGGAGGCCTGTGGTTTTTTTTCAGTGTATATATTCTGTACACCAATATAGCTGCAACAGTGGAAAGCCCCAGCAAATGTATTTCTTGATTGGTGCAATTCAGCAGGCTCTCGTTAGAGGTCATAATTAACTACCACCCAGAGCACAGACAAAAATGTTTGTGAGGCTGCTGCTAGATTGGAGATAAATCATTTGTTTGGGAAAAGTAAGACTGCAGTGGAGAACAGGTGATATGATGTGTAACCAAAATATTACTAGAAAAAATGTTCTAGAGCTCATATAATAGCTTACTAGACAAAGTCCTATAGACAGACAATTAAATGTATGTGCCAAAATCAATTAGAACCTTATGAAAATTTAATCAAAGTTTATGGTAAATAATTCCACTCCAGATAAATCTACATTTCATTAATTTTTTATTGTTACTCATTTAAATTGAAGTGATTACTGCACAGAGCAGAAACTTTGTTGTCATAAATTAATCTAAGCACAGTCCAGGGATCAGTTTGGGGTAAGCTCTTCGCTTCATGTTAGGATTCCTGGCCCTGCTCCAAAAAAGCAGTTTAGCATGTTAACAAATCCCTTCCAGTCTAATGTGTACTGCCTTAAGAGCCGGGACGGGGCCTCAGATCTCTCCCTGTATAAGCAAGTGCCAAATTCACAGCTAAAACGTTAGATTTTGCATTAGCAAATCCCTCATTCCTCACTGAAGAACAGAATAAGTTTGGCTGAAGGACTGAAGGGTGGCCTCCCCCCTGCCTAGCCAGTACCGTGACAACTCTCCATACCAAGGATGGGGAAGCCTGCAGAGTCTTCTACATGAGCCCTTTTTTATGCATCAGGGACTGTTCTTTTCTTTCTCAGACGTCTTTGTGAAAACTTGAATGTATCCAGGTATGTTTTCTGTAAAAATACAGCAAAACTTATAAGGGGCTCAGGTTTCCAGATAGTGGAGTCCACACAAGTTCCTTGGACATTTTTTTGAAACCAAGAAGATGTGTTATCTCTGTATGAACACAATGGTCATTGTATTGCTCCTATCTGTCCATTCCTACACTGGCTGAGGACTGACATGCCTGAATCTATGCTTACGTGGAGCAATTCAAAGACCTGACTTGTGTACGTGTCATGTGTGGCATGTGTGCCTGTGCATAGTCTGCAGTATGTGCTTTGCTGAAAGAGTATTGGTTTTAACATCCAGATGGGGGATAGATGTTCTGGAAAGTAATTCTAGAAAGCATTCAGGGAGCTCAGAATGCATGAACTGCTGAGCATTTGGTGATAGAAAGGGTTAATGAAATTCTTGGTAGTGTAAAGAGGGAAGTAATGATAAAGAGTGAAAAGGTGGCTTTTACCTTTATGTACAAAATTGGGTAGACTAGACGTAGGGTGATGCACAGTTCTAGCATACTTATATTAAAAGAACCATGAAGAGTTACTGAGAATGCAAAAATAACCTAAAAACATGTGGAGATTGGAGGAAATATAATTCCTTGGGAGATGAAAAGAGTATCATCACTTTAGCTTAGCAAAGAAAAGTTCAAGGTGACCTCAGGAGGAAAATTAACTGGGAATGGAAGTGTTCTGTAATTCGCTTTATAATTATGGGCAAAGGTATAACAAGAAATAATGGTTCAAAGCAAGGCGAGACAAATTTAAATGAGAAATAAGGTGCAAATATGTTACCAGGAGTTTATAAACTATTGAAGCAACCTACAGCAACCTGCTCTTCTGACACATCCAAATGTCTTTCTGAAGTTTGCACAAGTCAAACACAAATGATCAGGCTCAGCACAGAGATAACTGGGTGAAATTAAGTGGTCAGTGTTTTGGCTGTTTCTAGTGCTGATGCTTTAGATATTTTTCTTTTTAATAGATATAGATGATGTAATTTTACTTTTTAAGTGTGAAGTTTATCGCTATTCTTGCAAAGCCTTCATTGAGTCTGTAAACATAATTAATCAACTGGGTATTGATATGGCAGGTAGCAGTTTGATTAGAAATGCAAAATATCAGAACATCGCTGTGATTAATGAAGCAGCTGAGACACAAGTGATTTCACATTAGTGGGGCAGGTGTTTGGTATAGAGCGCAAGTGGAATGTTGTTTCAGAGAGAGTAAAATCAATGACATTGCTGGAGCTCCTCCCAGGACAAAGAGCTGCAGGAACATACTCCCACAGGTAAAGGTCAGATTGATTCAGTGGCTGTCATAATATCTTGCAAATAAAACACCTACTTGCAAAAAATGAATAAACAAGTGTTAAATTTAATAAGAATGAATACTCCAACAAATATCAATGCCTCAGTTGTTTAGACAGCTAACCATCTATATTTATGTTTATAAAAATGACACAAAAATCTGAGAAATCTTCACATTTTGCACTGATCTCCCTCCTTCCAGCATTGTCGTGTGCTTGGGACTTTTCAGCCTGGACAGGGACAGTGAGAACTGCCCCACAGCATCAGTTCAGCCCTAAATGTCTGAACCATGGTAGTTGTTTGCTTCCAGATGCCCGAGCTGGGGCAGGGGGGGGGCATCCTGTCCTTGCACACATTAAAGCAAGCCCTGGACATATGACTGCCAGGGAATACTTTTGAGTTTCCCCAAAATCTATTCTTTGTGCAACTCAAGCTGCCCTACAAGAAGCACAGCACACCAGCAAAATCATTCAAACCCATGATTCCTCTTTTCAGAAGAGGGACCATGGAAACCAACCAGCGTGGGATGGGAGAGGCCACCATCTGCCCAGCCACCCCTGGGTGCTACAGCTCTGGGAGTAGGAAATGAAGACTGTGTTAACCTTAAATGGAGTTGACAACTTGTATTCAATGAGAGCCTTTGTTCCACTACTCCTTTGGGAGTGAACTAAATTGTACCATCAAAGGTAGCTATAATTCTGCATGCAGGGGTTTATGCTACTCCATTTAGAAGCAAATTCAGATGAGCTTTCCTGGGAATTTAAATATATGAACCCCCATTCACGTCTGTGGGAGAAGAACTAGCCTATTTCAGATATCCTTATATGCACTGACTGGGTGATATCCAACAGTCTCTTACTGCCTTCAGACATTGCCTCACTGTTATTTATGTCATGTTGATATCATATTGCACCATGGGGATACCACTCTACCTATTGCCACATTTCATGGAATCATGGAATTGTCAGGGGAATTAATATGCACAAAGTCCAGGCAACAGACTCCCATTGGCATATATAGCACATATTTGTCCTTCTGCCAGTGAAAACCTTTGCAGAGGGATTTGACTTCCCCTGGGCTGAATGATGACTAGCTCTATGAATTTGGTTTGGTCCTATCCCTTCCTCAGTGCCGATAAAATGAAGAGAAGCAAAAGAATGAAATGAAAACCTTTCTCCTCAAGGGATTTGGTTAAACACCTCCATCTGGAACATTTTTATTATCAGGGAGAATAACCAGAAAAACAGACGAACTGCACAGGAAGGTATTAGCAAATGTCTTTGCTCCCATTCCGCCAAAAGAAAGCCCTTTCCACACATCCATCTCATATTTTTATTTCACCTCCCCTTTTCCCCTTCTTTTCTAAATTTCTGCAGACAATACAACTTAGTTGTCTCCACCCCAAAGTTCTTAATGTCTGATGAATATTCTCCATTTTTCTTCTTCAAACCAAACTGAAAATCCCCCTCCTTGCCATGAGTCCTTTTCAGCAACACCCCACCTGACCTATATTTTCCATCCCTTTGTGGCATCCCATGGGGCAGTTATTACCCCTCTATCAAAGAGGATCATTTCTCACGGTCTCTTTTCATAATTTTGAGAAAGGTCAGACTGCCTCCCACCACCAACTCCTTCAGCAGTGTTTCAGCATCCCAGTCCTTCTCTCACTTCCCTGTGTAGCACACCAGGAGTCCAGTGGCTCTCAAAAATAGGCATCTGACCTGCTCATTGCTTTCTTGAGCACTTGGGTTTGTCTTTGATATCTGAGGTGAGGGTCTCAGTGTGCTGAAAGTATTCATAAAAGATGGCACCACCCTTCTGGGGGGTGAGGATCTACTCTCAGTCCTGCTGAGTTTCCTCTACAAGTTGTGCTTCCTGAATATACACTGAAGCTCTGTCAGGGAAAATCTAGAAGGTGGCACTGAATAAATGTCCTTGTTTGTATCAGACCTGCATTCACATGATGTCCCATGCTGTACCAGAACAGGGACATACTCCAATCTCATTGGGCTCCATCTTGTTCTTAGCTATTCCCTCCCCCCACAACAGTGCAGCTCTATGGCTACATTTTGGGAGTGTGGTTTGAATGGTTAAAGTTGCCAAATGGATGTCCAGGAGTATGCCTCATACTCCTGCCTCTCTGCTGTGTACCCACCTCTACCTCTCCATCTGCTTTTAAGCAGGGGAAGGCAGAGCATTTCCTAATATTAGCAGAATACTTTGGGAACCCTGAATGAGAAGATGCCTAGATACGGGCACAGGCTGATGTCAAGCCAAAGGGGATGAACTGAAAGAATCAAAGCCTGGAAATGGCTTGTTTGTACCTTTGCTTCCCTTCTGAAAGTTTAGGAATGTTACAGCATCCCAAAGTACTTCAGGAACACTGTGAGGGAGGAAACCTGAAGCCTCAAAATATGGTACTGGCAAAATATTTTTTTTTCTTTTTTTCTTTCTTTTTTTTTCTTTCTTTTTTGGTACAAGCAGAAGAAAGGGACCCTGTGATTGCACGTAGGTGCAAACTGTGGTTTGTGGATCTGTTTCCAGTGTTGAAGTAGCATTGGGAGCTTCTGCAAATACTGCTGCAGTGTAATCACACCAATAATTGCCCTTTTCATCTACCTAAGGCTTGGAAAAACTTGTTTTCTGCTAAAATCACCGTGTTGTATGCAAATGTATTTATGAGCTGTTCTTGTACTTTCACAAGTTTACTAGGTTTAGTCCGGGAGTGACTGATGACCCTGTTTGTAGAAGGACACTGGAGGCATCAGCAGTTGATCTGCCAGTAGCGAACAAGGAAAATCTGATGAAGCAAGTAAAATAAATGCATTGTGTCTGCAAAGGAGCTCTGTTGGCACATTGGCTCTGCAGAACCCTCTGGCAGCTCCCAGGCTGGCTTGGTTTGACTGTCCAGCAGTAGGGCCAAATGGGTACGTGGTACTTGGCCCACAGCTCTGGTCTCTTCTGCTCTTCAAACTTGAGGTCCTAATGCTCCCAAAGTTGGCAGACACAAGGCAGTTTGCAGCTCAGCTACTCTCTTCTCTGCTACTTGGCCACACAGGACAAGTTCTCAAGCCGTGGCTGCATTGATGGGAAGGCCATCAGGTAAAGCCAGCCTTCCAAAGAGGAACTTCACGGAGTAATTTGCCTTTGTCTCCCAGGGGTCAGGGCAGCATGGTGTGCAGCATTGCAATCGGCCAGGTTCATGTGGAGCTGAGCTGCAGTGGAGCCAACCAACAGCCCAAAGGCTGGGACAGCTTAATCCAACACTTTCTGGAGAAGCAGGAGGAGGAGGAGGAGAAAGGCTCCATCAAAAGCATTTGGCCTCCCTAAACAAGCAGCTTTTGCTCACAATGCTGTTTGTTCTCCTGAGAGATGGAGTCCTTTTCCTCACAGAAAAATGTACATTTTATAAGCAACTGAAAAAACAATTCTTATCATGGAAAGCATCTGGCAGCTTTATCAACAGCTGCTCCTGTGCCCCTGGCAGTACATGCACACAGCCCACCTTGCTAGGGACACCACACTCTTATGGGAATTAGGAACAGAATTTCCCAGGAGCATTCAAACATGTGGGTATACAGCACACAAAAGAGGTAGTTATATTAGATATGTATGTGAACATACTTCTCAGAATGCGTAGAATAGCTGGATTGAGTATGGCATATACATAGCATTCACAGTAAAGAAGAACCATCCATATCTTTCCAAAATCTGAGCTAGATTTTGGGAAAAACTGCAGATCCAGTGAGACACCAGTATGAATCATGGGTTTCCTTCAGCTTCTGGAAGATGTGGATTTTTTGTTTAAAACTACAGTTTAAAAAATCCCTGAAATGGATTAAAAAGTCTCAAGTCAGTTTAACAGGGATCACTGAAGCTTTCCCAGGTCCGCCAGTATTAGCAATATGTAGGCTCCAAGGGTATCTCTCCTATAACATTTCAAGATAAATATGGAAATTCCCACATGGTATTAATTGCCAGAACAAGGGGAGACTGGGATCAATATGAGCTTCATAACAAGTAGCCATTGCTAGACTTTAGAAAGAAAACTAGTTTCCCAGTTACCAGTATGAAATTAATTACGTCAAGTTTAGATGTATTTGTCCTATATCTTGATTGTGCAGATTAGCTATAATTTGTGAGAATTGTCGGCATCTCCAAGTGAGAAGTCCTCATCATCTTTATTTAGGAAGACTTAATGAGGAAGATTACTTGTGTAAGTGGCTGGGGCATGTAGCAGATAGGGGTGGATGTAGTGGCAGCAAATTACTCTCAGCCAAAAGGAACAGGAAATAAATAGGAATCAGCAGCTTGGATGCTGATGTAATATAAAATATGAGATTATGAAATAATGAAATATGAGAGTGAGTGGAGCCATGTGAAATGGTAAAGATCTGGGCTGGAAAATAAGTCAGTTACTGCAGTTAATATGAAAAAAAAGCACGTCTGGAAGTCAAGGTAAGAAAAGGGAGGAATAATCTTCTTTCAACAAAACTCTTATTTTGAGAGGTGTGATGATGGGGCAGACAGGCGATGAAAATATCTCAATGCCAATTAGGTTGAATGTCAATTGGAGAAGACTTGTTGAGCACATTAAAGACTGTTAATTTTTGTAGAGTTTCAGTAGGGAGGTGGACAGTAATTAATGTAAATTGCAAGGAAAAGCCCAGGAAATCAAATGTTAACAGCCTCCACAATGAAACAAAATGAGTTAATCATAATTATCATTATTACAATGTGTATCAGAGGAATTAATAATCGTTAGTTAATTGTCAACAGTGTCATCCTAACTTTCTCCTAGTGCATTTGCATGTTTTCCACCTCTTATTTGGTCTTATTAGTTTAAAGAGTTGCTGTCAACCTGAAATTCAAGCTTTTTAAAAAAATAAATTAAAAGCTGTTGCTATTCCTCTTCTGCCAATTATGACTTTGCAGTAATATAATCCTATTTTTAAAATATTTTTTCTTCCTCGCATGAGAAGCTGCAAACAGAAAGCAAACTACTGTGGAACAGTGACAGTCATGAAAAAAATACACTACCAAAGATTCAAAATAAACAAACTATAAACAAATCTATTTCTTTCTGGTCTCTTTCAGGACTCAAAATCTAGAGACTCCAAATGAATACTCTACCTGATCAGACCTGTTCTTTCAGATAAATGTCATGCAGAGTTATAGACAAGAATCAAAGATTCAGCTATGTCTCTCTCATGTTTCTTAAGAGAGCCTCACTTCACAGGAAAAGTTATCTGAGTTTCTTATCAGTGGGGAATAGACTCTGGATAAATGCAGGGATTGCTGAAACAGATACCTTGTGTTGAATTTAAAGTGAAAATTGAACCTTCCTTAAGATTATGTTATGATTCTAGGGAGTGATGCTACCGGCACTCTTTAAACCATTGTTATTTTTCATATCAGAGATGGGCCCATTACCTAGAAGTAATATGGAATTTGCCTAATGCCCCACAATATGCAGTCTGTTATTTTTATTTGCCGTCCTTTACACCTGGTCACAGTTGTCAGTATTTATATTATTATAATGTCGTTTTTATATATGCACTTTATTGCTATGTGGAGATAAAACAAACTTTTTAAAATCTTTGTTCAAATTTTTAAGACCATTCTGCAGTGCAGGAATAGTTGTGGGTAAACCCACACCCCAAGTTGCCCAAAGTTAAAAATACCCAAAATAATTCAACCTCTATGCTGCATTAAATGTTTATAAATGCCATCAGAAGTATTATAAGACTTGAGGCTAGAGGCTGTATCCTTTTATTAAATGAGCTACTAGGCTTTGAAAAATTCTATTGGTCTGTCTAATAAAAGATATTTATTTTACCCATATAGTAGTTTTCACTACAAAGCTGTGGGTAGCTGCAATGCCATCAGGCCTAAAAGGAGCATTGACATGGTGATACCAGGATGGTTAATCTGTCTGTCCATGGCTGTCTGTCCTCCTGCTGTCCTCAGTGAAAACACCTGCCTGCTCCCCCCCCCACCCCCCTCTGGCTGCAGACACAGTCTAACCCTCGTGGCACAGTCAGGGCAGTGGACTTGGGTGGCTGTCCTGCTCCAGCCACCATCAGCAAACATGACTACCCGGCAGGTCCCCTAGACAGCATCCATTGTGGGATTTGCACATCTCATCAACCCTTTCCTGGTTTGTGGCCCTCCTTTGCCACTTTCACCTCTCTTCCTAGATGCCAGGCCAGCCCGTCACACAACCTGCTTCTGGAGCCCTGTTCCCCCTTGGTGCCAGTTCTGACACATCCATACCCAAACTGGGTGACAACATGCCCCATGCAGCACTACAGACTTGTAGAAGAGTGGCTAGAAAGCTGCCCAGCAGAAAAAGACCTGGGGGTGTTGGTCGACTGTTGGCTGAACATGAGCCAGCAGTGTGCCCAGGTGGCCAAGGCAGCCAACAGCATCCTGGCCTGTATCAGGAATGGTGCGGTGAGAAGGACTCGAGAGGTGATCATCCCCCTGTACTCAGCACTGGTGAGACCCCACCTCAAGTTCTGTGTCCAGTTTTGGGCCCCTTACCACAAAAAAGACATTGAGGTGCTGGAGCGGGTCCAGAGAAGGGCAACAAAGC
>JAOTQQ010000001.1:188707895-188735941 GCA_026546715.1 Gallinago undulata | reverse complement strand
AATATTTCTTCACTGAAAGGGTTATCAGACATTGGAATGGGCTGCCCAGGGAGGTGGTTGAGGCACCATCCCTGGAGATATTCAAAAGACATAGTGCTCGGGGAATATGGTTTACTGTTGGTGTGTGTGTTGTGGGGTTTTTTTGTTTGTTTGTTTTTTTTATGGTTGGACTAGATGATCTTAAAGGTCCCTTCCAACCTAGGCAATGCTGTGATTCTGTGAAACTGGTGATTTTCGATTCATTTGCCTGGGTAATCTTGACCTTGCATAGAATTCTCTGCATCTTTAATAGAAGGTTTTAAATATTTTTTAATGGTGTTGGACCTGGGATTAAGGATTTCCTTGGCACCATATTTTAACAGGGTCACAGGAACTCCTTATGTCTGGACCTACTCCTCCCATGACAGTTAGCACAGAATGCGATGTTGGAGCATGAGGGACAGAAACAAGAAAGGCATAACAGGAAAGAAGAAAAATGAAAAATACCTCTGCAGGATGGTTTGGAAGGTGAGACAACATCTGAAGGTGCTGGGAGCCTTTGGGAAGAGATTGTCAATCCCACATCTGAAATTGGAGCTGAAAGAGGTTGGCTGGAGTGGCTGGCTTGCTCCACACTAGACCATCTCCCCTCTGCTTGTCTGGACCATACGAACACCTGCAAGCTATAGCCCAGGGAGCCTCTGTGGCAGTGCAGCCCTTTCATCAGTAGTGCCATGTTTCCCCTGGCCAATGCCTGCCAGGGGCTGTGAGACAACACAGCCTGCTATGGCACACTTTGGGTTGGAAGACTGAGAAGACACCCATAGTCTAATAGCCAAAAGGCCAGGGACTACAACCATATACTGTGATTATATATATAGCTATGAGCAGAGCTTTCTTCCTTCAAGAAGTTCTTTGATACCCCTCCATGATCAAGATCTACCTCTCCCTTGGTGATAAACTGACTTACTCCCCAGACTGATGATTTGTAAGCAGGGTTTATGTATATGCAAACACATTGTGTTTATACTTCGCTTTCTGAATAGGGGTGTCCTGAACTTTGGTACGAACCAGACCTGTGGATCTGTGGAAATCCTCTTTGTCACTGAGCTTCACAGTATTGGGACTCTCTTGGAAGGACACCAGGCTGCCTCACCAGCCCAAGGTGGCCTCATGGACACCTGGAAGGAATTAAGCAAAGGACAGTGTGCAAGATCCAACCAAACAGGACTACAGCTTCCCTGCAGAGAGTTTACAGATTTCCTCTGGGTGTACCAGCCGGTCACTCTAACCCCAGTCTGAAATAGCACGGAAGGTTTGCAGCCCTGTGCTGAGCACAGGCCTTGGGCCACTCTCAGGCTAGCAGCAGCCATTTGGAGAGGACCAACATCCCCACCTCACCCCCAATTCCCAGCTCTAGCTGAAGCTTCTGGGCCTCTGATTCACTGGTGTTTTATAAATAACACCCTGAGTCTCAAGGGCTTTTGCATTTCTGAAGCCCGCATGTTCAAGATGGGTGCTCTTCATCTCTGTGACTGGGAGGAGCTGATCATGACGGACTGTCACTTCCACTTACATGCCATGTGTCGTGGTTTCAGCCAAAATCACTGCAACCGGACCGACAGATGGCCCTCCCCCCCCCAAAACGAGAGAAGAGGAAGAGATAAGGAGAGAGAGAGCAGTTTAGAACAAACTAAACTACTTTAATGAAGAATTAATATTAAAATAAAAAAAAAAAAAAGAAGAAAAATCATGAAATAGATACAATATATACAAAACCATATCAAGCTCCCAGGATAACAGTCCCGTCACCGGCAGGCACTGGGGGAGTCCCAGACTGGACTCAACAACGGATGGGAACTGAGTTCCACCTCTGGAGTCAGGCACACACAGATTGGGATCAAAGGCAGTTGAATAGACAGGGTCCTCTTCGGACGTCGGAGATCTTGGTAGAAGCCAGAGTAGCAGGAGAAGAGCAGGAGAGCCAAAGAGGAGGAGGAGAAGAAGAAGAAGAAGAAGAAGAAGAAGAAGAAGAAGAAGAAGAAGAAGAAGAAGAAGAAGAAGAAGAAGAACTGGCCCTTTGATCCCTCAGCTTTTATACTCAGCATGGGGCAGATGGGATGGAATACTCCAGTTGGTCAGGTTCGGGTCACCTGTTCTGTTCGTTCCTCTCCATAGGTGGGACCCCTTTACGCTTTTCAGTTTCTGACCCTCTAAGGGGGAAATAACGAAAATTGGCTGACCTTGCTTGTTATCACGATAAGTGTAATCACGGGCCTCTCTGCATTCCATTCCTTGGCATTGTAGCCCAAACATTGGTCTTATCATCCTGAGAACGAGCAGTTTTCTCTACAATATGCTGTTAATTTCAGAGAGTCAGAGGAGGCCTAACCAAAATGTAGAATTACAGAACACAAAACTGGTTCGGTTTTACCTCAAACCGGGACACCATGGGAAAACGTCTGCTGGCAAACAAGTGCCAGGCTGCAGAGCTGCAGAAAGGGCTGCCCCAGTGGCTCTTAGGTTTGTTAAGCAGCTGCCATGACCCGCTGTGGTTTTGGAGGAATTAAACATTTACATAAGTTTGGTTCATAAACTGAGAGCTTCAAAAGCATCAGGCTTTGATTCAGCAGCGTGAGTAGCCCCTGGGGTCCGGTCTTTATCGGAGCTGCTCTTGGAGATGTGTCAAACCCTGCTCTCAGGGTCACACCAGGCAGCACAGGAGCCGGCCACACACCCACCATGGGAAACACTGACATGAGTTTACCTCCCAGCTGGCTGAGGAATAATCCTCCCTTCTCACCATTTTATCCCGATTACCGGTTCATTCATTTGCACTTGCAAACTTCCTTGAAATTCCTATGGAAGAGAGGATTGCATTAGGAAGGGGTAAAGGCTTTCAGACAAAAAAGATATTCTCTTTGTTTCCCAAATTAGAACATTTCCTCCACTTTTAAAACGTTTTCCCATTTCACCTAGGTTTTTGTGTTTCTTTCACTGTTAGAAAATGAAGTACCAAAAAGCTGTAACAACAGAATTTTGGTCTACTGTTTCTACCCCACCCAATAGTAGCAATCCAAGGGAGGAAGGATCCAGAGGAGAGCTTGTTCTCACAAGCTTACTGATGTTGTGAAGTTCTGCAAAATGAACTCAGGATATCGAGACGTTTTATGAGCCCACACATTAAACCTTTTAGTTTTATCCATTGGTGTCCTCAAAAATGGCCTACTTGTCTAAGTCTGTGTTGTGCTTCTGATTAACCAGCTCCCCGGAAGGACTCAGTCTTTGCTTCTGTCTCCAGCTGAGCACTATTCACATGAATGCAGAACTGCTGAATTTAATCTCAGCATGTATCAGCTTTCAAAACAAGGGATGCTTGGGAAACATGTTTTTAATTAAAAAATAACTTAGCAGTTTCTCCACCTTTCCCAAGGACATTTTGCTTGTGGAAGGCTCACCATTCCTGTCCTTTGCATCTGAAGAACATATCGTAACCAGGCTCTGTCTAAGAAGGAATAGACATGCATGAAAAGCAGAGCCTGTAGCCTTTCTTCACAGTCAAACCAGCATCATGTGATGGCTATGGGAATGGGGGAAGGGAAAGGACTTTCGGTCTGTCCCTTGATATCACAGGCCACCACAGTATAGAATTCCCTTCTTAAAAATACGGAATCGCATCTTAAAGGTAACTTCATTTTTTGATCCTGTTGAAAAACTGTTGCCAGGACATCATTCTGATGTGTGGAAACAGTTTAATTTTCTGCTGAAATCTATTCATGGCTATACTCATTTGTTCTTCTGCTAGCACTGCCCTGCAGCTTTTCTCTTGGTAGACGTCTACCCCCTGATGTTACATATAAATCTAAACTGTTTCACTTCTAAATCTTTACTTTCCTGGGTTAAACAAGCCAAATTCTTCCTGTCATCTCTTATATGATCATCTCTCCATTCCCCACTTCTAGGTGTAGAACCTGGACTTGGGCCAGGCTGAGTTTATCTTTCTTGAACATGAAAACCAATATGCACATAGGAAACAAAGTGCATATGGCTTTTACAATGCTGTAACTATTTTTCATTTGGAATTACACTATATTGCCCCTCTGGATAACTTTTTAGCACTATAAAGGTGATCTTCTCCTACAGAAATAGCATCTGTTACACCAACACAGCTGTATGCACAGTGAGGAGTCTAAAACTGCCACACGCCTCATTTTACTTTTATTTATTTGCTGTCAGAGTCTACTGCAGAGAACCTATGCAGCAGGTTCACATGTCCAGGTTTCCTAAACACTCTTCAAAAGCCAAAGGTGTTCAAGTGTCTGGGGGTCTTACCTACTGGGCTCTTGGGGAAAATTACGTTTGCCTGGAGAGGGGTGTTGAAGACAGGCAGCATGATTTCTTCTGAAGAAGGAACTAGCTCAGGACAACGCCTGGAAACTGGTGTAAATGATGTGCTGGCCAGAGTTATCTCATCTGCAGGGATAGGAAACAGACCAATCTGAGCAGACAGGTTTGAATTTGCTCTCTTCTGTGGCCTACCTTTATATTTTTAAGACAGTGTTATGCAGCTCATTTTTTCACTGTGTATTTTCCTTGCCAGCCTAAAACTATGGAGGAAATTTTATTTCTCATGTAGGCAGGGGGGCTAAATATTGCCACTGCAGGCAGCTATAAAAAGATATTTTTGTTTCATAGTTGCTGTAGGCTCAGCCAGTATGGAAAGAGAATAGTAACATTTTACATGTAACTGAGATACCCCTTTCCCATCACTGCTATCTACAGCAAACCATTGCTGCCTATACTCTCCTTCTTCTCTGTTCCTGGTGGCCTTCCGAATTATAATCTGCTGTGTTCGTTAAGAGTCCATTAAAATCGATGGACCATTAAAGCTTGCCCAGTAAATCTGGCAGCAGTCAACAGATTAAATTCAAGGTCCAGCCAAACATATTAGAAACAGTTTCTTGCTGACCACAGCCACACTGACTGAGACTTGTGTCTGAAAATGAAATACTGTCATCTCTCTGGCTGTCAGCTAGCCTGCTGTTATTTGTACTAAGGCTTCCCCTGCTGTGAAGATAGCTATATTTACAGTGGTTATTTATTCAGCACCATATTATGTTTAGCTATTAATCATATGGTGACATACTCTTTTTCATTTGGTTAACTGGAACAGAACACCTCGTGTATAAAGCACAACCTTCCGTTCGTCTTTTCTTTTCCAACTTGAGCTGCCTGGTCTTCATACAATAAAATAAAGTTTTAGAGTTTTAAATGATTTCTTCATGCCATGGTCCTTTTCCAATGGAAAGGGAAAATGCAAAGAAAATTTCCTGCTGTTTACTATGTATACCCCTTATAAACCTGTATATGCTTGCACTTGTACATCTGTAGAATTTCTTACATCCTCAAATGCAATTCAATCTGTCTAAAAGTAAAGCACCCAGTTCAAGTGAGTTGACTAAAGGTTCCAGAAGTCAGGGAAGAGAAAGAAGCCTGTCTAAGTGACAAACTGTTGTGGGGTTTGGAGCAAAAGCTCCTTCTGGAAATGTGATTTGACTTAGTCTAGGAAACTAGCATTTTAAGGATGAAAGCAAGTGGAAGGAATCCCCTCCTGTCTCAGAGGTGAATATTATTTCAGAAAATAACACCCTGCTACACAAGAAAAAAAATAATAACACTATAGAGGGCTTGTTTCATTTTTATAGGACAAACTAACTTTTATGCAGATTTCGTTTTTCCATTTTACATGAGCCCTATTTTTGGTTACCTCAGCACTGGAGAAAACTGACTGGATGGGTATATAATGCTTTTCCAGTTTTAACCCAGAACTACTTATTCAGCTAAAAAAAAAAAAGAAAAATATATCAAACTGATTGTTATGCATTTCACTGAAAAGTAATGCATATAAAAGTATGGGGTAGAATGGAGCTAAATTTGAATAAGTAGCAGCATAGTAGAGCCATAGAATAGCTTATAGCATGACTAGAAGCAATATTTGATCATTTCCAAAAAGCTATTTCTTAAATTAATCAGACAGGGGTTTGGGTACAAAATCTTGTTGCTGTTTAGCAACAGATGTAGGTATAGCCTTATTTTATTACTCAGATCGTACCTAAATTAATTAAAATAGACTATAAAATCAACTATCTGAACCCATGTTGAGTTAGAAGGGAGCAAAGAGATGAAATCGATAGTAATTTTTCCAAGCAATTTGCAGGCTGGAACTAATTAATACAAAAATGATTACAAGAAATATACTGTAGTATTAACCTCTAGCTTAGATTTGTTCAGGAGGCTAATAAATTATTATTAGCTTCAGATAAGTTAACTGGTATTGTAATATTTATGGTGACACAAATATAGCACCTTTTCTCAGTTTAATTGTCTTCATTCCAATCTTTTATCCACACCCAACCAGTGGATCTCAACTGAGCAACATGCCTTTTGCATCTAACAGTGGCTGCTTAATAAAGCGCTCATTAATGTGCAGCTGCCGGCTGTTGTTCAAAGTCTGCACCCTGAGGTATGGCAAAAGCCTTCATCTCTCTTTGGCTTCCATAGGATGTATAGATGTTCCATTACGTGACTGATTGATCTGTAAAAGGGATGGTATTTCATTTGCAGTGCTTACAGCATCCTGATGGGTCACATAATGTCAATCACATTTCTGTTATTCAGATTTGTAAGGGTTTTCCCACGAAGCCATTCATTTAAATATGTTCTCCAGGAATTCCAACAGAATTCTTTCCAGAAGAAGTTGCATGACTTTATTTGATTATTTTTTTTTTTTACTAGAAGTGTATGAGGAGCTGCACTCGACATTTGCATTTTGTTTTTTCAGTGTGAAGTGGTAAATCAGTCCCAGATGCCTTACAGTCTGGGCATAGAGACTCAGGAACTTCTGTAAACCTTTTGATGTTCTCTATCTGTGATTAAAAGACTATAAAAATCTACCTACAAAGAAGATGTTAAAAAACTGCAGCTGGAATGGCTTCTTAAGACTAGCCTAATCATCTCTAAAAATATGGGCTTGCATCAAACCGACGAACATTTCTTTACTATAATCTCCCAGGTTATCAGATTTTGCACAGAGAGCTCTACATTATGGTATACCAAACTCCTTCATCTTCTCTCACAATACTGAATGGGGATAGAAAAGAAAATGCTTTTCCAAATAAAATTGAATTAATCACTGTATCACAATGTTGTGGTCAAAACTGAGCAAGCTCTCAAGCATTGTTGAATGGGTATCAGATGTACCTGCATGTAATGGTGACTAATGAGTTTGGGAAATTGCTTTTAGCTTTAGAGGCCTAAGTAACGTTCTCCTTATTATCTTCTTCTGAAACAACTTCAAAACAACACCTTCGGAAAAGGCCAAAGGACAACCCAGGGAACCACAAGCCAGTTAGATTCTTTTTGATCCCTGGAAAGATCATGGAGCAAGTGATCTCAGAGCACATTTCTGGGTGCAGGAGGGAGAAGAAAATGACTTGTAACAGTCAGCATAGATTTATTAAGGGTCAGTCATGCCTGGCTAACTTGATTACCTCCCATGATAAAATGAATGTGTTTCAGATGAGGGGAAGCAGTAAATGTCATTTTGATTGACTTTAGCAAGGCATTCAAGGTTCTTTCCCATCATATTCTTGTATCCAAGATGGGATGCTATGGTAAGGATGGGAAAAAAGTGGTGTGTCCTGGGACCTGTCCCAGGCACATGTTTTAAATATTTACCAGTGGGTGGGAGGAGGCAACAGAGTGGTTGGTCATCAGATTTGCAATGACATCAAATTGAGCCACCTTTTGATATGTTCAAGGGCAGGACTGCCATTCCAAGGGACCTGGAAGAATGGGATGGCAGGGACATCATGAAATTCAGTAGTTCCAAATGCAAAATCCTTCACCCAGATGGAAGGATCCTTTGCAACAACACAAGCTCTGTGGGAAAGGCTGTGGAGGTCCTGGTGAGCGGTGAGCAGGACAGGGGCCAGCAAGTCTCAGCACCAGAAATGGCCAATGACTGTATGAACAGGAGCAGAAATAGAGGTCAAGAGATATCATTATTCCCTTCTACTCAGCTCTCGCTAAACCACATCTAGAAACGTCATCCGGTTTTGCCCCGCTTCCCCTCCCAGTAGAAAAAAGGACATTGATAAATGAGTGATTTCAGTTGACGTTTCCAAGATGATGGGAAACCTGGGCTTGTTCAGCATGGAGAAGAGACATCTTTGGAGGAACCTAACAGCAGCTCCCAGTGGCTATGAAAAAGTCCTTGAGGAGATGGAGATGGGCTTTTCACAGCAATGCAGGTAGGGAGTGTAAGAAACAAATAGGAGAAGCTGAAATAGGAGAGGTTCAGCCTGGATATAAGGAGCAACCTTTTCCCCATGAGGACAGTTAGACAGATGTGCAGGTTGTGCAGTTTTTGGAGGTTTTCAAGCTCCAGCTAGATGAAGCCCTGAGCAACCTGTTCTGACCTCAAGAGCTGAGCCAGCTGTGAGCAGGAGGTTGGAGCAGAGACTTCCTGAGCTCCCTCCCAGTCTGAGCTATCCTGTGGTCCTGTGACTTCATACCAGTCTTCTTTTGAGACAGCATTGTCCGATGCACTGCTGAACAGTGCTGCCAGTCTTTCCAGGGAGACCATCCTGCCCTGGCCAAGACCATGATCTTGGGATGTGGATCTTTGACTGGCTCTTTTCTGTGGCTCCGCATTTTTCTTGTTATGTAAGGCCAAAGCCCAAAGATAAACATTGTCAGACAAAAGGCAGAAGGGCCATTGGGGAAAACAAACAACCCCAAAGCCACTCAGGTGAGCTGCTGAGAACAGGCTGGGGTGACCAGGCAAGCATGCCCTGTGCATATGCTATCTGCATTTGGCAGGTCCTCTAAAGTCAAGTTCCATCTGTCCCCACTCGGAAGCAGGATTTTCATGGAGATGTTCCTAAGGACACAATTTAGACTCGGGTCACTATGAATCCTCCCTTATACTTCCTTTCAAGTTATACTGTTGTGTTCAGGCGACAGAAAATCCTCACTTAAGGCAAATATTAGAGAGCTCCCCAGAAATTAATTTCATTTAGCTACTACGCGTCTTTCCTATTTTACATGTACTTCCATTAGGTATTAACTGAAAAAGGTGCCATCACCTTGTTCAGTTGAGGATGGAATCTCCAGTACCACGTCAAGAGCTCTGTAAGGAGCATTTCCTGCTGTTCAGCTGTTATTTTATGTTTTCATTCTTTTTGTGAATGTAAAATATCACATACTCCATTTTTAAGGGCCTTTTTTTATTATGATGGCTCAAACCCTCACTAAAGTCAAAAGGCCCACAGCACACTCAGGAGCTTAGAAGGATAAAGGCAGATTATGGCTTTTCTGGCTTTTCTTTTTTTTTTTTTTTTTAAACCCACATACTGTGATGGTGTGCTGTGCAAGGCAGTTCACAGTGTGCTGCCTGGCTTGGCCTCTGCTTCCTCTACTTTAGTTACTACTACCTCTGACTTCAATTAGGCAGGGGGTTGGTGACCATCCATGCTCCTTTTCCTTCACCATTCTCTCTTTTCTATACATATGTCTCTCTGCAGCAATAGCCTCTCAGAAAAATACACAGTCTGTGTGAATTTATCCTAGTTCTGCTGCTCTGTGCGATCACGTTGACATTGGGACGGTTGTGCTGGAGTGATGCTGAAACAGGGCTGACTTTGCCAGCATGCTGCCAGTGAAGTGAAAAGTGGCTGCGTCACACCTGAGCAGATCAATCAGATCACTCATGTACACAAAATTTGCTGAACTGAATTGAAAACCCCAAGGAAACCTTCCTCCTGGAGAAACTGGCTGCCCATGGCTTGGATGGGAGTACACTCCACTGGGTTAAAAACTGGCTGGAGGGCTGGGCCCAGAGAGTGGTGGTGAATGGTGTTAAATCCAGTTGGTGTGCAGTCACGAGTGGTGTCCCACAGGGCTCGGTACTGGGGCCAGTTCTCTTTAACATCTTTATCAATGATCTGGACAAGGGAATCAAGTGCACCCTCAGTCAGTTCGCAGACAACACTAAGTTGGGTGGCAGTGTTTACCTGCTGGAGGGTAGAAAGGCTTTGCAGAGAGATCTGGACAGGTTGGACTGATGGGCTGAGACCAATGGGATAAGGTTCAACAAGGCCAAGTGCCGGGTCCTGCACTTGTGTCACAACAACCCCAGACAGCGCTACAGGCTGGGGGCAGAGTGGCTGGAGAGCTGCCTGGCAGAAAAGGACCTGGGGGTGTTGGTCGACTGTCAGCTGAACATCAGCCAGCAGTATGCCCAGGTGGCCAAGGCAGCCAACAGTATCCTGGCCTGTATCAGGAACAGTGGAGTGAGTAGGACCTGGGAGGTGATCATCCCCTGTACTCAGCACTGGTGAGGCCCCACCTTGAGTACTGTGTCCAGTTTTGGGCCCCCTACCACAAAAAGACATTGAGGTGCTGGAGCAGGTCCAGAGGAGAGCAACAAAGCTGGTGAAGGGTCTGGAGCACAAGTTTTATGAGGAGAGACTGAGGGAATTAGAGTTATTCAGCCTAGAGAAAAGGAAACTGAGGGGAGACCTTATTGCTCTCTACAACTGAAAGGGGGCTGTGGAGAGGTGGGGGTCAGTCTCTTCTCCCAAGTCACAGGCAACAGGACTAGAGGCCTCAAGTTGAGCCAGGGGAGGGTCAGTCTGGATATTAGGAAAAAAATTTTCACTGAAAGGGTTGTCAGACATTGGAATGGGCTGCCCAGGGTGGTGGTTGAGGTACCATCCCTGGAGGTGTTCAAAAGACAGGTTGACGTGGTGCTGGGAGACATGGTTTAGTGATGGTGTTGCATTTTGTTTGTTGTGTGGGGGTTTATTTTTGTCAGAGTTAGGTTGATGGTTGGACAAGATGATCTTGAAGGTCCCTTCCAACCTAGAAGATTCTTTGATTCTATGATTCTATGACATGAAGATACTTTCTTAGGTAAATATTTGCCAGCTATGGTCTTAAGTCAAGAAGTAAAGGCAGGAAGCCTCAGGGCACAAGTTAATAAATTTAGGACACATAGATTCTTAAAATGTCCAGGCTCTTTGGGAGCTTTGTTCTGATTCATCACCTTGTGTTTTGTGTTTCATGTAAGAAGTGATAGTGAAGGCAATTTTGCACATTTATTTGGTAAAGAAATGTTTTTTCCAGTGACTTGTGCACTGGCAGCCCAGAAAGCCAACCGCATCCTGGGCTTCATTAAGAGAACTGTGGCCAGCAGGTCACAGGAGGTGATTCTGCCCCTCAACTCTGCACTCATGAGACCCCACATGGAGTACTGTGTCCAGCTCTGGAGTCCTCAACACAGGAAGGACACGGATCTGTTGGAACGGGTGCAGCAGAGGGCCACAAGGATGACCAGAAGGATGGAGCACCTCCCCTATAAGGACAGGCTGAGAGAGCTGGGGTTGTTCAGCCTGGAGAAGAGAAGGCTCTGGGGACACCTTATAGCAGCCTATCAATATCTGAAGGGAGCCTACAGGAGAGCTGGAGAGGGACTCTTTGTCAGGAAATGTAGTGACAGGACAAGGGGCAACAGTTTTAAATTGGAAGAGGGGAGATTTAGATTAGATACCAGAAGGAAATTCTTTACAGTGAGGGTGGTGGGACACTGGAACAGGTTGCCCAGGGAAGTCGTGGATCCCTGGAAGTGTTCAAGGCCAGGCTGGATGGGGCTTTGAGCAACCTGCTCTAGTGGGAGGTGTCCCTGCCTGTGGCAGGGGGGTTGGAAGTTGATGATCTCTAAGGTCCCTTCCAACCCAAACCATTCTATGATTCTATGATTTTATGACTTTTGACTTGTTTCTTCACTTCTTTTTCTTCTGAGTGTCATGTAATTTCCCACTAGCTTTCTTTTCTGTTCATATCTAGTTCTTTCAATCTTCCTGAAGAGGATTTGTCCCCTACTCTTTTTATCAGAACCTTTTTATCATTTTCTTTGCTCATATTTGGAATCTCTCAAATTTTTTCTGGTTTATCAGTATCCTCCTATAGTCAAGTGCTTTGGAGTGCATACAGCTATCCAACTGCAATCTTTCCTAAAGACATATAAAAAAGAATAATTACTTCTCTGGCCGTATAAATGATGCCCCATACTATAATATGAGAAAAGACTTAGTCTTCTGCAGCAGGAATCACACTGCATACTCATATTTAGCATGTTTAATTTGTTATCTACTATCAACTCCAAAATCAATAAGTTATTAGTAACTTTGGAGCTCCCTGAACCCTCTGGGACTTTCCCTTTAGATATAAGCATCAGCCTCATTAATGCCATCATAATTTATTCATCACTCTCTAATGTTCTGTTAAATTCCTCTCTACTTTCCAAGTTAAGGATTAAATATGTGTATGAATCATGTTCATTTTTGAATGAGTAGAAGCCCTCCAGGAACTGATGAATTTGACATTTAGCTGACAAATGACAGTCAGCCCCTTGCAGCAAGCTCAGTTATGATTATGAATTTCAGAGGGTGGAAATTATTGGCTGCTTTTCTTTTTCTTTAGCATGATATTTCACCACTGATGTGTTGTGGTGTTGTGCACCTGATGTCAGTGAACTGATATCAGGAATTTGTGTTATCTTGTAGTTTCAGAAATGAACTTTATTCATGGTGTAGCAGGAGATGCAGTAGGTCCCATGTTGTTTGGAGTCATTAAATCTGCTCTGGCTGGTAATATAACAGATGTGTTATTGTTCAAACACAACTTCTTAGACTGGATGGGAAGTGTCCATGGGAAGTGTTCAGCTCCTCTGTTAAGCAAAAGATAAGAGGACATTATAATTAATGTAGGGCTAAAATCTACCCAAGTAATAAAGTCTTAGGTTGTTCTGATTTTATTAGGAAGTACTTCTGCATGCAGGCTGGAAACAGACCCTTACCTACCATGTGCTAAAATCAGCGGCTCTGTTGGGGAACAGCAGCAGAAACCCTGTAGAAGCCCGTCTGATTGCAGCTTGGATTTCATGGCCAGACTTCTCAGTGAGCAGTTAATCCTCCTTCTGCCCCGTGTCCAGAGATGACATTTAGCAGGCACCTCCGGTGTTGAGGAGATATTGGGAGGAATGAGGTATGGGAAGAGCATTGCTGCATCGCCCTGTGATCCATCTGCAGCTGCTGTAGAGAGAGCTGCAACAACGTTGGGGGCTGTCAGTACATGCCGCTGCAGGGCAGTGGCAGGCTTCAGTGCCTCGGAGGAACAAGATTCCCCCAGCCGAGACACAAGGACTTGCCACCCCACAGTGAGAGGGCACTGTAAAGATGAGAGGTCTGCCATTTCTAAGGATGTAATTTCTGAAGTGCTGAAAGAAAGCAATTGTTAGCAATTTTCTGGGACAGAAACAGCATGTGAGATATTGATTCATTCCTATTGTCAGATAATCTGAGTGTAAACTTTCTGTGAGGAAAGGCCAAAGTGTCAAATACATATTTCACCAATTTTGAGAACATCTACATCAAACTGGAGATGGGCAGAGCAAGAGCTCTCTCACTTCATGTAATATATGCTTCCAAAGTTCAATGGCATTGTCGTATAATTCAAGTGTTTGCTTCAATCATTATTCATATCTTCTGTTAGCAATGGAGTTGGGAAAATAATGAAAATATTATTCATAGAATGTATTAGTCCCCAAATTCCATGAATCTCATTGAATAAATTCTTCAACTATTATTATCTCCTTCTTCCCCCTCACTCCTCCTTCCTGTCTCCAGAGATTTTCAGGTGACTACCCATACGGAGACACAGCTGCAGGTGTTGGCCCAAGGTGGGGATACTGCAGATGTCTTGTATGACCCAGGCGGATGGATGTGAACATGCAACACATGGTAGGTATGTCTCCTCCATTTCGTTTTATGTGTGGGATCCCAAAAGATATTTCTGTACAGAAGCCCAAAATAATATCATGTGCCTAGGCATAGACAACTGAATCACATCCTGAGTAATATTTAAGTAAATACACTTCAGAGGCAGATCATGTCTGAAGTGACCCGGCTTGTCAGTCCCCAGGGATGGACCAGGCAATAGCAGCTTCTGCTTAGTGTCTGCAGCTGAGCTGTGCTTTTGTTGCTTCTGGAAAGGCAACAGGCAGGAGAGGGGCATAGCTCTTCCAAATTTGTTGTGGCAGTACTCTGATAGTTTGTGCTCTCTCATGAATTATATTTATTCAGAAAATTTTATAAGGACAGGGCTGAATTTTAGACTATTTGCAGTTATTGGTATTAAAGCTGAATTCTTCATCCCCTCCAACCAAGAAAGCTTTAGGACAGGGCTGCACCCTGAAGTCCCAGATGGAAGTATCTTGGAGATATAAACTTCACATGTTTGCAACCAAGAAGGTACCTGGCACATTGCATGCCCTGTCCGTACCTGCTGATATTTGGGAAAAGGCCTGAGAGCCATGTGTACCTTATGGGGTAGAGTACAGGATCTGATCAAGAAGGAACTGACCTGAAGCTACCTGTCTACCACAGGCCTGCTCTGTGGGCAGGTCCTGGCACTGCTCCTCCTCTTCATCTTGCCTGTCTAGGTGTCAGGAGCTTTGGGCAGGTGCTTCTTCACAGCATCTTGTACAAGGGGACATACCTTGTTGCACTGAGTCCTGATCCTTTTCACAACTCAAAAGGAAGGCAAGACAGGAGCAAAAAATTAATTTTCCCTAAGCCTGTATGACTACAGGGCAGGTGACTGCAACCCAGGCTCCCTTTGTGGCTCATTGGGGTTGTTAACTGATTAGAGAAATTGGAGACAACAGGGCCTCATTTTACCCTTTCTGAAAGGTACAGACAGGACAAATCACATCCCTGTGGCCCCTGTTTCTCTCTACTGGCTGTATGGAGGTCAGATCAGAGTGCACCCACTCCTGCTTTGTGGATATCAACTGTTGATAGGAAAAACCCATGGATGTATGGCCTCAGTGGTCCCAACACCACAGTGAGAGCTGTGTGTCCATGGGAGTATCCCCACAGGGGACCAGGGAGCTACAGGAGAGCTTGTAGCATCTCTCTTGAGGGGCTAACTCCATTTAGTTGGGGCTACTGGTGGTCTAGCCCGCAGGCTTTGCTGTTTGCAGATGAACCTTTTTACATAATTGCCACAGTCATTACCACTGAGATGCTTTTGCTTAGCAGAAAAAGTCCTTATTGGTCCACTAATAGTTTCTGTGCTTCCCCCCTGCCTCTGTCTGAAGTGTGTGATAGATGACAGCTGCCCAAGAGCCTTCCCTATCTCCATGTAATCATCACTATGTACAAGTGTCTGTTCAGCACTGCAGGAGTCAGGCTTGCAGAAGCCAAGCCATGATTGTGGACAGGAGCACCAACCTGCAGGAGCTACATGTTGCCTTTATTGCTCCCCCTGATCATTTACAATTTACTTTTTCAAGTCTGTCTATAACAAGTGATGTTCACCTCGTCTCAGCTCTCTGTAGCCTGGTCCTCCCCAGCCCTTTGCCCAGCGATCGAGGCAACCTCCTCCTCCATATTCCTTGGCATGGTGAGAAGTGAGCATAACTGCTACTCACCCCAAGGCACCGAGTGATTTATCTGAAGGAAAAATATTGCTGAGGCCATTTTCACCATCCAACTTGTAAAAATGGGGTTTTTTTCTTTCCAAAGGCTTAGTTATTCATTATCCAACTGTCACAAACATTTCCATTATGCCCTTCTGCATGTGGCTGCTCGTAGGCTTTTGTCTGTCTGTCTCTCTCCCTTCCTTAACCCTTGGTTTGCATGGGACGCTTTGGAAACTCCTGTCCTCTCTAATGCCGAGCAGTGGTTCAGGTCGGTGGGGGCAGGGGGAAGCAGCGTCCGTGTTCAAAGACACATACTCATGTGTTCAACTTGTACTTTTATAAATGTGAGCTTGTTATCTGCGTGTAAGTGGTTGGCAGAAATAAAGCTGCAGGACAAGAGCAAGGTGAAGTGTGAGTTATGAGGCTGTGGAGATGGTGCAGCAACCCAGGCCCTCTGCAATGTGGCATAGCCCACCTGGTTTGCCCTGACCAGAAATTTGTCCCAAGGAAAAAGTCAAACCAGTCCTTTGTGAGCTGCAAACCAAAGCACAGACTTTGCCTTTCAAGCTATGACAGACTAGAATGAAATGGGCAGAAAACACTCAATAGACACAAACTCCTTTGAGTTTTCCCTCTCAGACACTGCAAGTTTTCAAAGAGCTGTTGGTGGCTGCTCTGCTGTCTGTGCCCTTGCTGTCAGAGCAGTGCGCAAGGAAGCTACAGCCAGCGGTGCCGTGTTTGCCAGCTGCACAGTCCTCCCAGCCTGAGGACTCAGGAAACCTGCAGAAACCTGGAGGAAAAGGTGTTTCTTACCTCCTTTGCAAATGACTTCATAGCAATCCCTGCAGCTGAAGGTGCACAGGAGCAGCAATGCCACCTCTTCCCGTGGGCTCTTCGGTTGTGTCCTGTCAGCACAGGGCAGAGTTTACTGAAACATTTCTCGCAGGCACAGTGTGGGCAGGACTGCACATCACATTCCCTCATTCCAACCAAAGAAGGGAGACAACTTGTCTGGTGACATGATGAATGTCTGCAAAGGGGGCTGCAAGCACAACCCCTGGAACAGGACCCATCTTTGCGTCTCACTGAAGCTCTGCATGCTTCAGTGCATGCCTGCAAGCTTCTTTCATGTTCTGACTAAAACTTACCATGAAGCCAGTTTGAGCACATTGCAGGTGTTTCTTCCTTCATGAGAAGGGAATTAGCCTAATACTACCCTAATTACTACCCTAACAAGGGTTGCAATCTGGACTAAAAGGCTGCATATGGGCCAAAGGAGGAGATAAAATTCTCTGGCTGATCTGAATGGACCTCCATCTGGATCATGGATGTGAATGCAAAGCAAGTGTCTCTCACCCATGTCAACCCATCACAGGATGAGAAGCAGAGCCCACCTGGACCAGGGGAGCTGCAATGGTCCATATTTGCCTTCGCTAAAGCACAGCATGTGGCACAAAGTGAAAGAAATGTTTCCCCCGGTGTGGCTCTCTGCCCTTCTTCTCCTCAGGAAGCTGTGGAGAGCAATGAAGCTGCCTGTTGGCCTCCTTTTCTCAAAAGCAGAAAAGCCCAAACTCCTTAGTCACTTCTCCTGGAACGCTCCTTCCAGCCCTTTCACTAGCTTTGTTGCCCTCCTCTGGATAGGTTCAATGACATTCATGTCCTTCTTAAGTTGTGGGACCCAGAACTGCACACAGTACTCAAGGTGAGACCACACCAATGCTGAATACAGCAGGATGGTCAACCTCTTTTGACCAGCTGGTTCTACTATGTTTGATTCACCCCAGGGTGTGACTTGCCCTCTTGGCTGCCCGGGCTGACTGCTGACTCCTGCTGAGCTGCTACCAACCAGCACCTCCAGATCCCTTTCTGCAGGGCTGATATCCAGCCAGACCTCTTACAATTTATACCTGTGCCCCAGGTTTCTCCATCCTAGGTGCAGAATCCGGAATTTTGACTTGTTATATTTCACCCCATTAATCATATCCCAATGCTCCAATCTATCTAGATACCTCTGCAAGGCATCTTGTCCCTCAAGAGCATCAACAGCACCTTCCAGTTTGGTATCATCAGCAAGCTTGCTAATGGTGAATTCAACTATTGTATCCAGATCATTGATAAATATATTGAACAGAACTGGCCCTAGAATTTAATCCTGAGGAACACTGTTGGTGACCAGTCACCAGCCAGCTCCATTCACTACAACCCTTTTAGTTCCACCCTCCAGCCAGTTCTTCACTGAGCCCACTCATCCCACAATTAGACAACTTGTCCAGAAGGATGCTGTGAGGAACAATATCAAAAGCCTTATTAAACACCAGAAAAACTACATCCACCACCTTCCTTTCATCCACTAGTCAGGTGACCTTATCTTACCTATAGAAGGACATGAAATTAGTTAAACAGAACTTTCCCTTTGTGAACCCATGTTGACAACAACATTGGCTGGATGCCAGCTATTGGATGTTGTCCCATGGGGTGGCTGCTCTGCCCAGACTCAGCAGAGGCTGGAATGCTGGTGGCACTTCTGGCAGTGTCATACCAACTTTCACTGCTGCTATTCCCACTCCAAGGGCTCTCCCTTTTTTACTTCTCTCTCTTTTATACTGCACTCATAAGCCTTCTTAACACGACTCCACTGTTTAGAAGTCTCTCTGTAATTCCCTGGTCACTGTTCCATCCAGCTAGTTGCTGCTGGCTTCTTTAATATGCTCAATTTTGGGCAAGTGAAGGCAATTTTGGATATTTTGCTCCCACATGCAGTATGCACTCACCTTTCTATCTTATCAGCTGTCTTTAACCAGGCCATTCTGCAAGACTGGGATTTGTCAGCACCCTTGCCATTCTGCCAAAGGGGGAGCTGTGAGGGTTCACCCACACCACTCACTGCAGTGAAACCCCACAGCCTGTCCTACCCTGTCCATTGGGCCACTAGTCCCTGTACCACAAACCCTGCTTGTTCACTGACTGCTGACCTCTACTCTCTTCTTTGCTGTGCAAAAGGGGCTGTATGACCTCCTGGGGTCCCACCTGACACCCCTGTCTCTTCTCTTTCCTCCATCTCTCCTCTGTGGCATGGAAACCTACCTTCTCTCCCTGCCGCCTTCCTCCTCCCCAGACCTGAGCCACCTATCATCCCTTCCTTGGTCATGGCTGTGTGTGCCAGCTTTTCTAGGTCTTTAGACCCTGGTCCTGGTTCTTCTTTTCTTCTTTGGGGAAGGATTCAGTCATAACCATAAGGTGTCTCTTGAGCGGGGCTGCTAAGTATGTCCCTCTCCTGGAAGATGCCGCAAAATACTTTCACCTTCCAGATGATTTACTTTCCCCTTCTAGATTTACAGTCTTCCAGATTTCACTGAAAACAAGGTAAAATTCTGTCCATTTTTGCCCAGAATACACTTGTGAAATAAATTGGAAACACTGTTGAAAAAGTATTCTGTCATAGTCAGAGACTGGAGACTTATGGCCAGGAAAGCACCATTAAGATTTGGCAAGCTCAGTCAGTTCTTCTCTTGGACTGCCCCTCTCCCTTTAGCTCCAGTTCCTTCACACTGGGTTGATTTTCAGAAGGTGTCTTTCAGAAGGTGTCTTTCATTCCACTGTCTGTCTGTGTGTATGTGCATGTTTGTGTGTGTGTACCTGTGTTTGCCTTTCTTTAATGACTGCCATAAATGCAGTATTTAAGAATCCAGGACTACCATTCAGTCATATACCACTAGGCCTCTGACTGCAAACCTATACGTGGTCTGCATTTCTCATCAATATCTTTTATTAGGTTTTCTTAGCCTTATTCCCAACAATGTGCCTTAATGTACTTCGTTCCTTTCCTTGATCTTTTTTAAGCAAATCCCCAAAAGCAAATGATAAGGATGAAATCGAGTTAGGTAGCAACAGTAAACTGAAGATAATAATAGTTCTCAGCTTGGCACTTATGAGAGATTAGGATTATTTTTTGAAGTGGTACCCAGTGAATAGTCAAAACAGTTCCTTAATTAACAGTGTTAACAGAAAATGCTGGGTATTGCCATGTGGTTTGATTTGTATAAATAGGTCATGGAATGGTTTTTCTGAAGGTCTCTGCAACAAACAGCATTTGCTGCAAAGCCTACTGCTCCTCCCCCAGTTTCAAATCAAGCAGAAGACAATTCAAAAGACAGGGTTTGGATTTATCCTATTTTTGGATGATATCCCACCATCCACACCATTTGTATTTAAGGGGGATGGATATCTCCTATTTGCATAAGTGAATGCTGCCTAATGCTCGCAGCCTTCTGCAGCAGGCCATGGGTAACTAACTCCCACGTGCATGGCCACCGACTCGGTAGCCAGGCCGGCACTGGAGGCTGCTGCCGCCGCTGCTGCTGCTATTACCAGTTGTGGTAGGTAAGTTTTGCGAAGCATGTTCACACTGCAGCAGAGCCATCCACATACCTCTCCTCACCTTTTCATTTCCATTTATTTTATTGTTCTGTCTGAAAGGCCTACATCTCCTCGCCCAGCCCCACTCCTGGGAGACATCAATTGCCCTGGGTTGGTCTGGAAGCAACGCAGCAGAGGCTGAGCACGACGGCTGGCACAGGCAGGCATCAGCTCACAGGTGGTGAAGGTGCTGTGGTGTCACCCCATCCTCAGAGGTGGTACCTCCCTGCATGGGTTCCCTCTGCCTGCAGCAGTCCCGCTGGGCACAGCCTCACACTTCACTGACACATCTGCCTCACCACCAGAAGAAATAGTAAGCCTTATGAAGACACCTGAACCCAGCCCACGCCCTCCCTGCATGGTGCCTACAGCCCATTAACCTCCCCCTTCCTCCTCCTCTGTAAAGGAAGGCCGCCTTCAGCTGTGAGGATAGCCACTGCGCCATTCTCCTCCTGGAGCAAAGCCCATTATTTCATACAGTCAGGGACTGCTCAGGCTAAAAAGAGCATTTCAGTTGCTAATTGTTTATCCTTTCTCCCACTACAGTAGGAAAATCCTATCAAAAGGAAGTTAATTATTGAAATGCCTCCTCTATTTGAATTGCTCACTCAGAGCTGTTTCTTACACCTCAGTCACCCTGAAGCTTTTCCTGCCTTGAGCAAACCTGTCATAGGTTTATATTACTTACCAAATAGCGCTGCTGCTGACCACAAATTTACTAAAGGTTTACTGGAGACAAAGCAACCACTGTATTGCAATACAATTTTAGTCTGCACTGACTTAAAAAATGCCGTATTGTGCTGAAGATAATCGCACAGAGGGCAATTATAGAAGCTGAAGAGGATCAAACACTGTAATAGGGATATAAAAAGAAACTTGCATTCTTTATACACTACTCCCCATGCATGTGAATGTTTCCCTTTTATCTTTCTTTTTACAGATGTTTCAAATTACATAGTAATTACAAATTCAAAAGGATTTTTTTTTCACACATAACCATCTGATCTTAGCTGCTCTCATGAGTTCCTGAGTAACATTGGAGCAGCTTCCCCAGGCTTGCAGTTAAGTTGTCCATCGCTGCAAACACAGGATAGTTTTGTACAAGATATGGTGTAGCTCTTTTGGGGCTCTTGACCCACAGCCCTCTGCAGGGTCAGAACAGATAATCGTAGTGGCTCCTTCTGGTTTTATTGTGTACAAAAAGATATAAATAATATTTTGGGCAGAAGGTTGATTGATCTCAGTATTACTAAAGTATCATTATATTCTAAATCAGTAGTCAACTTATTGAGAGTCCAGTGAAACGTCAGGATAATTGCATAAATTGGTTAGCATTTATAGCTGCCCTAGAAGATTTGTCCTACTACCTAGGAGAAAAAATCAGTGCTAGTGATTATGGCACAACTTTGGGAGGTGCGAAACGCTGGATCAGTGCCCAGGGAGTGTATGTGGTGGCAGCTGCAAAAACACTGTGTGAGGAAAGGTGATTAATAGGCACAGGGAGAGCCTTCAGTTTAGATCTGAATCAGTTCTGCTCAAAACCTGCAGGCAAGTAGGAAAGTCTGTGGAACACACAGGACTGCATTTCCTTCTAAAACTTGCATATGGAGGCTTCCAAGGGTGTATGTCTATGCATCAGTGGAATTTGGTTCAACAGGCAGATAAGAGCAGAAAGGCAATGACAGATACCATTTCTTTGTGAGTCCCTTCATGGACAACTCCGCTGCAATGATAGTCAAGTGACTCAGTCCAAATCACCTTGAAATAAGGGGTTTTCCAATTGATTCAATGGGCCAAAGCCCATTTATCATATGCGCTGAGAGGCACTAAAGGGAGGAGGGATGCCCATGTGCCCAGGCCCAGAGCAAGCTCACGCAGTCAAGCAGCGCTAGTGGAGAAAGGGAAGAGGAAGGTAGTAGGTGAGGTTTAAGACCCCCTAAGTCATCCTGCTAAATTCATGCTTGTGTACTGCATTTGTAGTTGAATTCTTCCAAAATTAGCTGTTCTGAAAAATGTTGCCATATTTTCTTTCCACCTTCTACAAGACGGCTATGCGTTCTTTGTGTGAGGAGTTATAGGAAGTATTTGCTTGCTATTATGCTGCTATTTATCAGTATATTTCATTTCCCAGAATTGTTTATACCATACCAAATAAAAGTCATCAGAACAAAATGCCAGTCTTGCACCTTGCAATTTTCACCTTGCTTGTTTGCCAGCAACATCAGCACATAGCCAGAGCCTCTTCAAGATTGCATCAAGTTCTGTCCTTGAGAATCGCTTCCATGGCCTTTGAGATGCCTAAAAACATCAATTTGTCTCTCTGTTTCTCTCTCTCTCTCTTTTAATTCTCAACCAAGTTCAAGGATCAGCATTTTGGAGTATTATATTCCATGAAATAGGAATGGCAAATAAGTTTCTGATTGGGTAGTCTCTCCCTCTATCTCTGGTAGCACATTTGTATGTCATATGTGTTGATCCGTAGACTTCTTAGAAAATAGCATGACCAGAAAATAATATTGCAAGAGAGAGAACTCATTGTTTATCATACCTGTATACCACGGAATATAGGCAAATTAATCACCTAAACAAAACACAAATTTGAATGACATGCTAGCATTAATTTCACAAATAGGTATCTCATGATCCATTTTAAATTATGTCTTTATGCTTCTGATCAGATGAAAAATGGATGTCCTTTATGCTTTCTATGATAAAGGACAGCATCTCTTGAAAGATCACTGGGCATTATACAGAACATGATAATATGTCCATAGCAAACACGGTGTACAGCAGACATGAATAAAGGATGAAGAGTCTTCCTTGAGTTCAGATTCCCTTGCACATCCTGAAGGGGATGGCCCACCAGCTGCTGTGACCAACGATGTCTTTGCAAGCACCATAGATGTCTTCTCTTTGGCTGATGAAACCTACTCTCTCACATCCCTGAAACAAAGTGTGTGAAAGAAAAAAAGGAGAAAGATAAAGGGAAAACCCAAACTTTCTGGTTTCATTTGTCTTCTAGTGATTTATGCTGCCTTGTTCCTAATATTTCTTCCATTGCTGGGAACTGACCCTAACTTCTTGGCTACTTCCTGGGAGTAATGATCAAATCAGCAGACAGTCTTGTAGAAGAGAGAGATTTGGTGTCTTCACTCACCGTAAAGATGTGTGTTGGTCTGGATATATACTCCTATGTATCCAAGCCTTCTGGGCAGAATTGAGTTTGAAGATATAAAAGCCTTTCATTATATTAATACCATCAGTCATTAATTAGGAAGATATTTTTTCTGTTTAAAAAAAGGAATCAGAATACATGGCATAAGCTTTTGCCAGCTTACGGTCTTTATCAGTGTGATTTAGTTTGCAAGGTCTCTAGGGTTCTTTCATCATCACCAACTATTTATATTTATGCTGTAAACAATGAATTGTATAAATGTCTCTTTTGCTGTTACGCCCACACAAACCTTAACAACAAACAGGCAGCCATGCACCAAGACCCCTTCCTGACAGCCTAATATTGCTGTTTTGCTCTACCATGTGCCTCTTAATTTATACATAAGTTGTAATTTTTTTTGAAACGGAAGCTTTTTGTACTTGCTTTTATACAGCACCTAACACAACGAGGTGATGATGGCACTGAAGAAAGATGCACTATTCCATGCTCTGATTGGAAAAAGGGGCAGGAATATTAATTGGTACTGTTTTGCTGGGATTTCATCTGGCTGAATTCCTAATGACTCACTTCATTAGGAAATGAGGCACTGCAAATACACACATCCATGTGAACCCCTGGATTAATAGAGGATGGGTTGGCAGCAAGGTATGTACCAAGGACACTCACTGGCTCTGGATCATAGCAGCTGAGCCTGATTTATTATCACTAAGCAAGACGCCAAGGCATGATTCTGACATACTGGGAGCTGGGGATAGGGCTGGGCAATCGATCTTCGGGTGGTGAGACCAATTGCATTGCACCACTTTATTTTGTATATTCTTTTACTATTATTATTTTTTTCCTCTCTTCTGTTACTGTTTTATTTCACTGTCTTTATCTCAACCCGTGAAGGGGTCTTCTCCTTCTTTTTCGTCCCTCTTCTCCCTACCTTGCTGGGGGTGGGGGTGGGTGGGAAGTGAGTGAATGGTTGCATGGTCCTAGTTGCTGGCTGGGATTAAACCATGTCAGTCCTTTTTGGCACCCAACATGGGGCCTCTTCTGGCAGTATTCTGAAATCCTTGCCTTCTGGCCAGTCCAGAGTGAAGAAATAGTATCACACATCTCAAAATATGTTGTGTGTAAATGTATTTGTGAGTTGTCTGGTGTGCATTCTGGTTGCACTAATGGATTTCTATTGATATAAAATACTCAAGTTAGAATTGGACATTTAAAAGATTAATCTAAATGTGTTTCAAAAGAAAGCTGCAGCAGAATCAGCAGGGAAAGCACTTGGTTTCTTCCTCTCTCCCTCTCTGTACCACAGAAGAGTGATCTGTGCACAACTGTCATAGCCTTTGCTCCCTTTGATGCTGGACTAGCAGCAGAGGAACTCCAGGGTTGTTTCTGGAGACCATCAAAGGCCAGTTTGTCTTTAGTAGTACTTATCATCAGTTCTCTCAGCCACGCTTTAAAGGCCTGGGCTTTCTGCATAGAGACCAGGATCATGGAGATGAGATATGAGCACCCAACTCCACAGCTACGGCTCAGTCAGGCTTTGAATAGAAATGTTAGGGCACAAGATGTGGCCCAAAAAACAATAGTACCTGAGACACAGCAATAGGGTTTTTTCTGTGTTAGCCTCAAGCTGGAAAGCAAGGCAAATTGTCTTTTGTTAGGAGAGACTTTGACAAGATTACCTGGTTGACCAGTGGTTGACCACCGTCAGTGGTAACAGTGTCTTCATCCTTTCTTGGTGGATTTGCTTACATGGTGAGGCTCTCGGAGTCCACTTCTGAAAATGAGAGCCCTTTGTTAATTCAGGGAATATGTTAATAATCCAACTGTTGTGTCTATTCTGTGTTGTCTTCTATGCTGTGTTCTCTGCCTTGTGCTAAGAAAGAAATACATTGACCAAGTGCCTGTGACACTGCAAAAGCTGGGAAAAAGCCATTAAAATACCAGAAATTTCTTCTTTTCTCTACGACCTTGTCCTGAAGTCAATGCAGGGGTGCTCACAAACAGCATCCTTTGGTTTGTGATGTCTGATGTAGCCATTAATCACAGTTCAAATGGAAAAAAAAAAATCCCAGCCACAAAACACAAAGATCCACAGGATTTTTCTCCTGTGCTTTCTGATGCTCCACCAGCATGCTGCGCAGTTCTGCCATCTGCCCTGTAATTTTTGTCGACCTGCATCACTATGCCCACACTGGGGCAAATGTACATCACCAGTGGTGGCACTGAAAAAGGAAGAATTAGGGCACACCTGCAACGTATGCCAAGTCAGACAGGTAAACTCTGAACACAAGAAAATGATGGTAAAAGTTGTTGATCTGTTATTTAGTGGCAATGATGTGACTTACATGCCAAATCCACCTGGTGATTAGCATCACCCTTCCTCTCAGGAAGAAAGGCTCCTGTATATTTTTCAGACTTGATTAATAATTTATTTGGCATCTGGAAGTCACAGCAAAACAGCTCACATGGAAAGGGAGGATGTAAATTGTCTGCCTCTCCCAGGCACTACCAGGTTATTATTCACGTCTAAAATACTATTTGTAAAATATTTGTGTATTTAATATTTTAAAGAGGAGCTCTGGCACTTGGGTTTCAGCATTCTCAGCGTGGAGGGGGCTGTGTGTGTGCTACAGATACTGTCATCTGGAAGGCGTGCTCTCATCGCCAACTGAACCAGCCAAAAGAGGATTTTAGTATGCGAGGGAGCAGGCACTGGAATAAGGGAAGATTACTGTGACCTTAGTGCCTTTTGAATGAAGGTTGTCATCCATGGAAGACAAGGGGAACCTTTCCAAGCTGGGACTCTGGTCACACAGAGGGCACACTCTGTCTACCCTGAACAGGGCATTGCTGGAACTCAGGTCAGAGCACACTAAGTGCAAGAAAGTTGCTCACAGATGTTACAGCTGTACGGGTCTCTCTGCAGGTATTGCCCAGTGATGACCTCAATCAAGTTGTGACAGCTTCTCTGATGGCCTTCTAGGAATTCACCTGTTAAAATAACATAGTATTTTAACCTAATTCTACTGCCATGCCACTTACTCACTGTACGATACCTACAGTATTTCTTCTCAGAGTTGTAATTCTATTACCAACCACAGATTCTCATGAGTTGCTAATAGCTCTCACGGTCTTATTGAGAGTTTTTTAATAGAGGAGTCCACTTAATCAACTGAAAAGGGAAAGAAAACTGCTAAATTTTGTGTCATAGTCAAGCTACAATTTTTCTTTTTTCTTTTTTTTTTTTTCCCTTTTAAGAGAGTGAAGTTGCAGTAGCTGAAAAGGGGTAGGTTTTGTGCTCATTATTTGCTTTCACAACCATGACATTCAAAGATTGACCAAGTTTATATATCTAAATCTACAACTTGACCTACAAATGCAACAGAAACCAAATATTCTCTTCTGTGTTTTAACCCTGGCACGTGGGCCAAACTCTTGTTACTATTGTTTACCACTTCCAGGGGGCAGAATCCATTGGGTCCAATTCAGACCAACATTACACTCTGCACACGCATAGTACAAGATACTGAAGACCAGCTTGGCAGGGGTGGGAAGATGGACCAGATGACCTCTCAAGTTCCCTGTGAAGACTTGGTATGCATGGGTGGTGGCTGTAGGCAGTGCTGACCTGAACAGCAGCGTGTCCAGACGCATGGCTATGTTGTGTGAAAACCTACTTTGCGGTGGCAGACCCTAGGCAGTACCCCAGAAACAAAGATGGCAAAGATGGGAAAGGAAGCAAGATAGGAGATGAGCAGTGAGTCTGTGGCAGAGCCAAGACTTGCCAAGCAGTCTGGTTGCTATTCATTTACCCACACTGCCTCTCCTGGCTAATTTGATGGCCTGAATGGAATTGTCAGTGAGGAAAGCAGTGTGAGCATGCACAGTGTGCTGTGATTAGAAAGGGCACTGCTGCGGAGAGGAGCATCAGAGCAGCCAAGCAGAAGTTTTCTGTGTATGTGCTTTGCCTTTTCCCCTCAGAGGTACTTGCCTTTTATTTCCAGCTCCTTCACTTTCAGTTCTGTTGTTGCAGATTGCACCTCTTCTCTAAAATGTAAAATGCAGTTGCTTTCAGTGAGATGAAGGCAAAGGGACCTAACATTTCTTCTGCTCATGGGTGAATAAAAATGTCACCAGGACTGATTCTGCATTGCAGACAGGAGATAACCTAGCTCTCAATAACCAAAAACAAGTCACACAGTTCTTAAAATATTTGGGATTGCTGGTTATCAGGATTTTTTTTCCAAACAAAAATGCAGACTATAAATACCCCATAAAAAAGTTACTGCTTGTTGATATTTGGCCACATTTGTAAGTCAGTTGTCAGTAGCTAAACAAGCCAGTGTCAGAGTGATTTAACCCTGAATACAGCAGAATCTACTGGCCTTTTGCTATTCCACCCTGCCTTAAGAAAAAAAATAACCCAAAGGTTTTTCCTAACAAATTGGGGATGATTTGGGCTTGGCCATCCCTTGCTGTAACTTAGGAGTATGAATTAGAGCTGTTGTGTAGCGGAAGGGGAAACACAGTCAGAGCAGAGGCTTCCAGAGCCTTGGCTGCTTGGTAGCAGACACAGGACAGTTTGGTGGCATATTCATTCTTTATTACTCCTACAGCATGACTGAGGATCCCAGTCAATGGCCAGGATTTGGTGTCCCTGATTCAAAGGGCTCCCATGCATTGCCTAGGGTCAGCTCATCTCCTTGTCACCTTCTTGGAGTGCCATCACCTATTTTCATAGAATCATAGAATCATATGGGGTTGGAAGGGACCTCTGGAAATCATCTAGTCCAATCCCCCTGCCAAAGCAGGTCCACCTAGAGCAGGTTGCCCAGCGTGTCATACAGACAGGTTTTGAATGTCTCCAGAGAAGGAGACTCCACCACCTCTCTGGGCAGCCTGTTCCAGCGCTCTACCACTCTCACAGTA
>JAOTQQ010000001.1:188681916-188705365 GCA_026546715.1 Gallinago undulata | reverse complement strand
GGAGGGGGGGTGCGGAAGAGGATGAATGCACAAAAAATGTGCACTGAGATAGGCACAATCCAAAAAAACCCCAAACAAACAAAACCCCAGAAAACGAAACAGAAAGAAAAACGCTCTCATTACCCTCCTTGCTGGGTAGAAGCAAAACTAATTAAAAAAGCAGCAGGAGAAGAGGCATGCCACAAAATCTCACTGCAAAAGCATGTCCCCTTTGTTCTTTTTTTGCTAAAACTTTTATAGGTTTTCAAGTCCTGCCCATCAGAAGCTGTAGGTGACAAACTCAAATAAGTTGCTAGACCCTGTCTTCTTTTCAGGGACCAATGTTTCTGCAAGTGTGAAGCAGAAAGTGGACACCTTCCAGCTGTAGCACGATTGCCCTTCCCCTTCTGACTGCACTAGAGCCTGTTGGTAACTGTAGCCACTGCTAATGGAGGAAGCAGTTTAAAAAGGGAGGAGAAGGTATCATCACCAGTCTTTGCATGTCTTTCCAGAAGCAAAACGTGAAATGATGCCAAACTCACAAAGTTAGTCAGGTCACCATGGACCTCCAGCACTTGGTACCTGCAGCAGCACATCACCATCACAGGGGCAGAGGGAGAGAGGGAACAGGAAGGAAAGAAAGGGGGGAGGAAGGAAGGGAGAAAGGGAGAAGCGGGGGAGGGGGGGGGAGGGGAGGGGAGGGGCGGGGGAGAAGAGAGGGGGGGGAGAAGAGAAGGGAGGGGAGAGAAGAGAGGGGAGGGAAGAAGGAATGTATTTCTGTAATAAAAACATGGGAACCATAGATACACCAGTGAGCAGTATGATTATAAGCAACCTATTGCCCTAACAGGCTGTATGATTAACAGCAAAAAATTACCAGTTAAATGTGACTACCAAGCATCAATTCCCCTGTTATAAAATGTCCAGGAAGTGTGTGACCAAAGTCTGACTGTGGTCCTGTAATATTCATGAAGTAAACACAGCCCTTCAAATGTATTCTCAGTTTGATGCAGCCTTTACTTCTCTAGGCACTAACTCTTTGTCATGTCCCCTGTATTGAAGGTATGAAACATGAGAGCAGGTGGAAATAAACGTCTGAAGACTTTGCTCTGAAAAGCAACTCTACCAGACTATGCATGCCTATATTCAGCAGATCTGCCTGTGTCTCTCGAGTGATTAAAACAAGCTCTCACTCGCAGAAGAGCTGACACAGCCCAGAAGATGATTTACATAATGCAGAAGGAGAAGAATTTATTTATGATGTTTCTGCTGTGATTAAGACTGTAATATGAGCTGGCCGCTCACATATTCTCCCCCAAACAGCCGAGGTCGGATCCTGCGCTCTCCGCTTGGAGAAGGGGCTGTGGTGCCTTGCTGCCCCTCAAGGACCACTGTCCTGTATCCTCTGGCTGCAGGGCCAGGCCAGTGCATCCCCAAAACAGTGGGTCAGGAGGGAGAGAAAGGTCCCAATAAATACCCGTGACTTGGGCTTGGATATTGTAGAGGTGGGCACAGCAGTAAACACTGTGATCATCTGGCCTGGGGCTCGCAATCTGGCCAGTCTGAGCCCTGTGGATAATTAAAGAGCACCTTTTATTCCATATACGTCAGGACCGTGCAGCAACTCAGAAGTGGCTTTCCAGGTAGCACTGTATTTTCTACAGCTGCAAACGAGCCCATTTGCCTCAGGGGAACTAGACAGCAGCACCAGGAGGGACAAGCAGGCAGCAAACTGTCTCACCCAGATCGTAAGTCTTTATTTGTCTTCAGCTCTGCTTGACAGAGCAGGTGGGTTTCACATCTTTAAAAGCCCCTTGCTTCAGTTACCTTTTATCACTCTGGATATGTTTACAGGTTTCTTTGCTCCTTCTGTGCACACAAATTGAGTTTATTCCTGTGCTTCCTCCCATCTTTCCTTCTACTCCTCCCCACACCTTCCCCTTCAACAAGCTCGTCCTGAGGAAATGCCCATTTTGTGGAAAAACTCCCCTTGGATTTTATGAGGGTGTTTGTATGTATACACAGTCTCTGCAAGTGTTGGTAGGTTGGTGTATTCTACATGTCCTATGTTATTGATTTTTGAAGCTTAGAGCTGGGTTTCCACATCCTCTTTTGGGATCCTAATACACAGTCTGAATTTCAAGGTCATAAAGCTCCTGTAGTTCTCACTGAGATCAGAAATAAAGCCCCCAGGAGCATGGTGTGGGAGCAGAGGTGTAACAGATGAGATTTTACCTCAGACTCATTTCTAGGTTTGAATTGTTTAACTGGAGCTGCAAAACACTGCAGTAGGGCCTCTGTGAGCCTCCCATCTATAAAAAACCAGATGATGTCTGCTAGTGTTGCTATAGAGCCAGAGTGGCATTTTAGGATTTAAAGAGATATGTGATAACACAGATGTTTTCTGTCTGTCCTAGCAAGAGATATGGGCAACAAGGCACTGAATTCTATTGCCAGGGATAGGAAGTGTTAGGGGCACAAGGCTCAGGGATATGCTGATGCCCCATTGGTGGCGTCAGGGTTTGACTACAACTATTTGGCAGCACCTTGGACCGAATAAAGATGAAAACCCCAACTTTCAGGAGCCAGGCTTCCCATGGAGAGAGGTCGTGGAGGGCTGCTGGAGATGTGCACAAATCCTAGCTTGACAAAGTGCAGCCCAGCTTTCACAGAGGAGAGACCCTGTTTCAGCTGTAGGAGAGCTGCCCAACAAGTAATTGCCTGGGAACAGGGTCTCTGTAGGCACTTTGGGGTTGTCAGACAGAAAGGAAAGAAGGGATACAAGAAATGAGAAAGGTCACTGAGTGCATGAAAACCAGTGCTTTTTGACACACAGGATTTGCATGTCCCAGAGGTTGACAATGTCTAATGAAGCGCTCCAAAGGTTGAACAGGGGACTGAAGATCTCCTTGAACTATTCATTACCAGTCACTGGGGTAAATTCTTTCAGCTCCACTAAAACCATAACTGTTCTTTATTTCATATTGCATCAAGACTGAGCTTAATACTCTTGATGCTGAATTACTTTGTTGGGCTGTGTTGCTTTTACGTTGTCAAGACTTTATTTCTGTTCAGCAGCATGTACTCCTCACCTTGTTGCATGCTGTACTAATCATGCTTTTATTATGTATTTTTAGATCCTTCCCACAGCGTGCAGAGATCTGTGGGGCTTTTTTAGCTCAGAATATCAATAAAGCTTACTGCCAAAGTTCCCGGTAGAGGTACTGCATCTACTTACTCTAATTGTCCCTTGAAAAAATTAAATTGTTGCAATGTGAGTGCAGAGCAGGGTTCAAGGTCCACTGCATATGAAAATGGAATTGATTACTACCAATGAATAGAGGCTTGCAGCTCTTAAGGACATTATAGGATAAATATGTTGGCACATACTATGCATTTGGCATGCTAAGTAGTTAACTGAACTACTCCCTGCAGCATATTTTAATGAAATGCTGACAGTTTGGCATCTTATTGGATAACTGCATTCAGCGGCATTGGTCACAAATGACAGATGTTAAGGAAGGCATACAATGCACCCCGTAAGATGGCAGTTCCTCCATGACTTTTTGCTTTGTGTAGCTACACTCTTGGAATTTATCATAGCCAGCGATGAGAGATCAATAATGAGCACGTGGCATTCCTCCAGTTTGGCACCTAGAAACTTCTGCCTCTAAGCTCCCACCAGAAAATTGCACACAGAGTATTTTTCCTAAAGAAATTGGCTGTATCTACTAAAGGGATGCCATTAGCGACCCATGCTAGATGAGGTGTGAGAAAGAACAACTTGGAGGGGCTATTCCTCCTGCTCAGGTCCTGCCTTGCTGGCTGGTGCACAGGCAATGCAGCTGGAGGTGGAGGGAGCAGTGGAGCTGCAAGGGCCACTCCTGGCTCCAGCAATCTCTGTGACATGGACAACACTGGCACAGAGCCTGGGGCTGGCCCTAACTCTCCACTGCTTTCCTGTCTCTGTGGTTTTTCCTGTGCCTGAGGAGAGGGTTGATTCATAACAAGATAAAAAAAACAAAACACCAACTTTAATCACAAGCTGGGGTTTTTCTTAGCTGAAACAGTTCCACAGTGGAAGTAGTCAAACATTACAGGCAGTTCTTCCTATCTTGTATCCTCACCTGCTCCTAATCCTACCATTACCTGAGGTCTCTTGCTAGAGCAATGTTTTTCTTACATGCACTGCGTCAAGACTATAAACGAACGGATAGCACCTCACCTTTCCCAGGATCGGAACTCCCTCTGAACAGGGAAAGGCTGGAGACGTGCACTTCATTCTTTATATTTTTGGTGCCACCCAGTGTTGAAAGACTGGAAGAGGCACCACAAAGGCACAAGCTTGAGAAGTTGCAGGTGACAGATACATAGAATCATAGAATCGTCTAGGTTGGAAGGGATCTTTAAGATCATCTAGTCCAACTGTCAACCTAAAAAAACGATGAAAAAACAAAAGAAAACCATACTAAAAAAAACCCACAATACTAAACATTGTCTCTAAGCACTATGCCAACCCGTCTTTTGAACACCTCCAGGGATGGTGCCTCAAACACTTCCCCGGGCAGCCCATTCCAATGCCCGATAACCCTCTCTGTGAAAAAATGTTTTGTAATCCTAAATCACCTTCTTTCACAGACACCATGACTTTGACTTTCTCTGATGGAATTAGGCACCTCCTTTAAGACATAGTTCTTCCTCAAAGGTGCTCTTTTTTCCTGATTAGCACCTAGAAGCAGAGGAAACTTTTCCCTTGAGTGTTTCAAAGCTCCTGGTCCCAGCCATTAACTGGTCCCATTGACTGGCCTATTGCCCTGTGACAGCCCAAATCTCACCTTCATTCACCTGTTGTCAAAGGATTCGGGCTGTTCATACAGGACAGTGATTCCCAGTTAGCTGTAGAGGTGAAAAAACATATTGTGGCTTCTGGATCGTTGTAACTGATTCATCCTTGGATTGCCAGGGCAATATAAGGTCTTCCCCATTCATTCAGACACGCTTTGGCCATAGCCTCCCACTCTGTCCAGTTAGCCGAGATCTCTCAATCTCTCTCTGGTTTTGTCTGCAGAATAAACACTGAGACAAGCATTGCTGGAAGAAGACGTGGCTTTATCCTTGTCCTGCGTCCACTTTGCTCTTTGAGAGGTTGTTGCCTAGAAGTGACAGAAGTTAGAGTAGCTCTTTTACTGTGTTTTACAATATATTTTCCCTGTTTTGTTTATACTGCTTTTGATACAAGCCTGTCTTAGCAGTAACTTGCTGCACTGCCAGCTGGCAGTCTTAGGGCATGTGTAAGCCTAGACGTTCAGTCACAAACCCCGGGCAAATGGACAGCCATGGCTTACAAGGATGGTTTTGACTAAAATGCCATAGAATCATAGAATCATATGGGGTTGGAAGGGATGTCTGGAGATCATCCGTGTGGTTTATTAATGCATGGACACTGGCAATAGCTCTCAGCTGCGGAAAGTCCTTTTTCAGTCCTTCCTTGCCCAGAAGGACGCTGGCAGCAGTATGAAGCAGCAATAAATCAATCAGCCAGCCAGTCTATAAGTGCATTGCATAACCAGGTAAATAAACAAGTACTAGAAACAATAAAACACTGTAGCTATTTTCACCTTGTCAGGCCGAGCCATTCCAGACAATCAATAGGGGGTATAGGAAAGGTCACTGCCTACCTGAATAAATCTCATCAGAAAGCGATGGCTAACAGCAGTGGCTCCCTCTGAGAAGAGAAAGGCATGGCCTTTAACGGAACAAACTCAAGATTACAAAGTGACAGGGAACAAATATTAAAGCACAAACACTAGAGACTATGGAAATGTTGTAGAAAAGTAGGATGTTCAAAGCATTGATCTTTTTTCTCAGTTTCTTACAGCTGCAGAGGTCTCTATTCCCTTTTGACACATGGAAGAGGATTTTCGGAGGAAAACACTTGCTGAGCTAACTTGATGGATGCACTTGCAAAGTGATAGCTTTACATATATTTTGATGCTCTGGGGAGACTTTTCTTGTTAAAAAAAAACCCAAACTGAATACATTTAGAGCCCTAAAGATATTGCCCAGACTAGCATATTTTTACATAGGTCAAGTGTGTGTTTTAAGCCATTTCAGGACAGTTTTTGAAGTCACGGAAGTCACTTTCACTGAAGTCAACGCCTCAGGAATCAAGTACTACTGAAGTCAGTCTCCTTCCCAGTGCTTAAGAAAAGTTTGGCTGAACACTTATCCCCTGCCCAGAGATGGTGAAACTGGCCACAGTCACACACCTTGGTGGATGCACTCAGGAAGGTTAACAGTAATAATAACACTAAGGAATCCTATTACTTTCCAGTCTGCGTTGGTTGAAAAGGTACAAACTTCAGCCGTGAATCAGTAATTGTTGATCTTAACCTTCTGTCTGGCATGGTTCTTGTCTGCTGCTCCATGGCAATCCAAAGCACTGAACACTTATTTCCCTGCTATGTGTTACAGTATAACCGAGGTCCAGTAAATCTACAGCTTTACGGTAAGCTCCGTGTCAATGTCTCTCTGTGTGGGCCACACAAGGGCCTGCAGCATGGCAGCTGCTATATGATTATTTACATCTTCCAAGCATCTTCCAGCTGAGTCTGCAATTCTGCTTGGGTGTTTGGCAGTAGCCACCAGCACTATGTCCATCTGTGCTGCTAAAAGCTAAAGGGACTGTCCATTAGACTCAGAGGTCTGTTGACAGTTATGACAGGGATTCCAGTTTCTTTATGTCCATAATTGTGCAGACACCAGGTCAGCCATCAGCTCTGCTCACTCAGTGTGCTGAGCCAACAGTAGATTGGTATCTCCGAGTACTTGGAATAAAACCATTATCACGGCTGCTTTGTCTCTCTGTTGACGCCAGCAACAATTACTCTCACAGGGTGAAGTCACAATGAAAATCTAGACAGGAAAGGAGAACCATAGTATCCAAGCTGGGTGTCTAGGTGTCATGGTTTAACCCCAGATGGCAACTAAGCACTTCACTGCCTTCTGGGCAGATTGGGGAGGGAATTGGAAGACTCCATCATGCATAATGCCACAATTCCAAATGTTCCCCTCTTTCCTTCTTCTTCCCCCAGCTTTTTATTGCCAAGCATGATCTTATATGGTACTGTAGCGCATGAAGGCACGGACCCTGGCTGGTGATGCAACCAGACCGTTTATTATAACAAACAGGCAGTTTATATAGTACCAACGTATCTCCTTTCCCAACTGACACACCCCTGCAACCCCCAACCACCAGGCGGGTGGAATTGCCCTCCATCAGTCCAGCCACCAGGCATTGTTTACAGGTCATTAGGACTTGCTCAGGGGCCTTCCCCTGCCAGTGTTCCTGCTTCTTCTATTCCTTCTTCTGGTCTCTGCTTCTTCCACAATCCTGTTCACCCACATCTCCCCCTTTTTTGTTTAATGTACAGAATAATGCTTGTGTTATTATACATGTGTGTTACATCCTAATGATTACATTGAACCTATACTATTAAAACTACTATAAGCTATAAAACTACTATTAACTATATTGTTGAACTATAAAACTACTGTTAACTATACTGTTAAGCTTATTGATTTCTATAACTCTCTTATGTTATGGCTGGTTTCTACACCCACTTCTAACATCATACTTTGCAAGGCAAGTACAGTGTGCATTTGAGCATACATGACTTGATCTATGCTTTTGTATCACAGGGAAACAAACATGGCAAACATAACATAATCATTAAGAGAACTATCAGGCCTGGTAACACTAAAACCAACAATACTTTTGTGAACAGAAAAGATTCATTGCTCTGTTGTTTCTCATGGTTGTTCGTGATGCTTGGCTTTTAGATACGGATCATGCTGGGATCCACTTTGGACCATTCCCTGGGGAAACACAAGTTATCAATGGCATGGGGCCTTCTCACTGTCCAGTGGCCATATCATGAGTATGGACCATTGGCTGTGTTTTGAACATTGGGGAAGCTCTGAAGTGTCAATTTACTCCTGTCATATCACTATTGTCTCCGTTTAGAAAATTTAAATCAAAAGTGGCTTTCCATAGTTATTCCTGTGGTGCATGTTCCAGACTCCCCCTTTTTTTGTTTAATTAGCAATTGCTTTAGCATTTGATGGGTGTGCTCAACAATCACCTGCCCTGTAGGGGAGTGTGGAATTCCAGTGATGTGGCGAATGCCCCATTCATGTAAAAAGAGTTGTGTGGTTTTAAGAATTATATATATTGTGTGATAGCAGAAAAGGAAGCTTCTGGAGCGGCTGTATCAGGTACCCGTCTGATTGCGTGCAGTACAATTTCTTTACTTGCTCAAAACAGTTTCTGTCCATCTGGGCTTGCACGTCGGGAGTAGCCCAAAGCCCCTCACCGATGAGCTCATTCACACCGATATGATTGAAGTTGCCAGTGAAGTTATCCAATGCTTTAGCAGTCACGAGATCACCGCACTCAGTCACGAATACAGCATATTGCGTAGCCCACAAAATCACACACAGCAACAGTTTCGAATCACGAGGAGTCATAACATATCTGTCACCAGCGGTCACCAATAAGCCAAAGGTATATGCCCATTAAAGACCACAGTCCTTTACCAATTTTCTCAATTCTTTTACCACATTGTAAAGTAGAGATTCCCAGCAGGGCTGCTGGCCAGCTTCGGGAAGTCACAGAGGAAGGGTGTAACAATTCTGCGTCTCCCTGGGTTATAGCTTTTTTCCTACACTGTTCCAGATCACCATAATACACAGTCCAAGTTGGCAAAACACCCCCAACCGCCCCCCTCGGCTCATCATCAGGGGGATACCAATTTGGCTCCTTTTCAAGGTTCAGAGGACCATGGTCAAAAGGATGGTCCACTCCGGGCTCTGATTTTTGCGCCGCAGCGTTACAAGGAGGTGGCATAGGTAGAGCAGAGGAACACTCTGGGTGTCCAGAGGGATCAGTTTTTTCTTTCTTTTGTAATGTGTGTCAAGGCTTCTGACACTTGAGGCCACACTGGTTAATGTTCGGCAGCTGCTGTGTCTGTTCCTGTGGCCGCGTTCCAAAGTTTAGTGCTTATCTTGTGCCACACACCCCAGTCAAAGGCGCCAGTCTTAGGAAAGTCCGGGACATTTTTTGTACCCAAAGAAAAGTAGTAAACACAGGGTAGGTACAAATCGATTCAGAGTTTTAAAAATATGCTGTAGTACTTCTAGATTCATTTGCCACTCTTTCGTGGAGTGTTTCCTGCTCCTCTCTCAGCAGTGTGTTTCTCACAGTTCCCGATCGCTCACCTCTGTCCTGCAGAAGGTGATGGGTTGGAAGTAAAGTCAGTCCTCGAGGCAATCCCTGGTTCCATCGGGCTGCGCCACTGGTCAGAACGTCTGTCAGTCTCCTGTGTAATGCCCAACACGGGTGCCATTTGTAGCACATGAAAGTGCGGACCCTAGCTGATGATGCAACCAGAACCGTTTATTATAACAAACAGGCAGTTTATATAGTACCAACGTATCTCCTTTCCCAACTGACACACCCCTGCAACCCCCAACCACCAGGCGGGTGGAATTGCCCTCCATCAGTCCAGCCACCAGGCATTGTTTACAGGTCATTAGGACTTGCTCAGGGGCCTTCCCCTGCCAGTGTTCCTGCTTCTTCTATTCCTTCTTCTGGTCTCTGCTTCTTCCACAATCCTATTCACCCACATGGTATGGAATGTCCCTTTGATCAGCGGGGTCAGCTGTCCCGGCTGTGCTCCCTCCTGGCTCCCGTGCTCCCAGCCTAATTGCTGGTGGGGTGGTGAGAAGCAGAAATGGCCTTGACACTTTGTAAGTACTGTTCAGTAATAACTACAACATCCCTGTTTTACCAACACTGATCCCAATTCCAAAACATAGCCCCGTATAAGCTACTTTTAGCTGGGATAGAGCTAAATAAATATAAGCACATTTCCTAGCCTTCATTCCATGCCATTTATATCATGCTCAGGTCCTACGCTATCCAGTACAGCCTTATTAACCACCAACCCCTCTTCCCATATATATACAGATATCATTCCTTCAGACTATGGGCTGCTCCTGTAAGTGTCCTGTCCGTAAGTGTCCATGACTCATCTGTTACAGTCTTCATTCATGACAAGGAGAAGTGATGTGTTGTGTAAAGTTATTGGCCATCAAAGCCAGCTCAGGTCAGGTCACTGCTGCACTTGCACTGCTTCTTGAAAGGCTTGATCTCTATTTGTTCAGGTGGTTCCTGCTAAAGTAAATCCTGTAACATGCAACTCCAATAATGAGTTACAACAATTTCACAGAATTACATGGGGTTGGAAGGGACCTCTGGAGATCATCTGGTCCAACCCTCCTGCCAAAGCATGTTCACCTAGAGCAGGTTGCACAGAAACATGTCCAGGCGGGTTTTGAATGCCTCCAGAGAAAAAGACTCCACCACTTCCCTGGGCAGCCTGTTCCAGCACTCTGCCACCCTCAAAGTAAAGCAGTTTCTCCTCATGTTTAGGTGGAACTTCTTATGTTCAAGTTTGTGCCCATTTCTTCTTGTCCTGTCACTGGGCACCACTGAAAAAGGCCTGCTTCATCCTCTTGACACCCTCCCTTCAAATATTTGTAAGCATTGATCAGATCCCCCCTCAATCTTCTCCTCTCTAGACTAAAAAGACCCGAGTCCCTCAACTTTTCAGTTTAAAGGTGTATCCATTCCAATCTCCCCCCCTTGTACCTTTGGGCCAGGTTAAAGTGTTTAACTTTGCAATTAACTCCTCCTGCTGCCCCTGCTCCAGTTTGGGCCTATCTACAGACAACAGTCCATTAAGGGTGTATCCAGTGTGGCGTCATCTACGAGTACTGTCACTTCAGAGGTAGACCTGCTGTGGCACAGACATAGCCACAGATGCTTCAACACGTACTTGCTCTGGCATGGACTCATCCACAGACTCTTTGGGGTGTCCTTCTCTCATGTGGACTCATCCACAGGTTGCAGTCCCTTCGACTCGAGTTCACGCTGGAGTTCCAGCTTGTGCTGTAGACCAGCACAGAGATAGCAGCAATGCCCTGGCCATCGTGTCAGTCCAGGCACATGGCCACTGCTGCTATCAAACTGTTCCCAGGCACAGCAGAGTAAGATGATAAGGCGTACAGCAAGCACCGAAAGCAAAAACAGTCATTAACAAGCACTAGACTTTAATACACCATGAGGCAAAAAGGCCTATGGGAAACACAGGAACCTGCCCATTAATAGCTAAACAGCTGTAACAACTGTAAGTTTAATCTAACATATTCCAACCAAATCTGTCATTACCTCAAACCCTTTGAGCCCTGCAATAAGGGCTGTTGCTTACTTCCCATTGCCCATGACTACCAGCCCAGTGGGATGGAGGACAGAATCAGCATTGTAGAAGTGTGAAAGAAACTTATAGGTTGAGAGAAAAACAAAACAAAACAAAAACCAGTTTAATAGGTAAAACAAAAGCTGTGCACGCAAGCAAATCAAAATAAGGAATTAATTCACTTCTTCCCATCAGCAGGCAGGGTTCTATCACACACTGTGGTTACTTGGGAAGACAAACAGCGTAACACCAACTCCTCTCCCCTTCTTCTCTCCAGCTTTTTATTGCTGAGCATGTTGTCAGATGGTATGGGACATCCCTTTGCTGGATTGGGGTCAGCTGTCCCAGCTGTGTCCCCTCCCAACTCCCTCTGCACCCCCAACCTACTTGCTGTTGGGGTGGCGTGAGAAGCAGAAAGAGCCTTGTTGCCACGTAAGCACTGCTCAGCAATAACTAAGACACTCCTGTGTTATCCAAGCTGTTTTCATCCTAAGTGCAAAACATAGCCCCACACAAGCTCCTGTGAAGAAATTTAATTCTTTCCCAGCCAAAACCAGCACACCAAGAGCACTCAGTACTTTTTAGCTACCTTGTTAAGCACCTGGGTTTTGGTAAAAAGCTTATGGTAGCAACAGCCAAAGCCTCTATAGATGTGAAAACAGGAGACAGCGAGAGGAAATATGGCCAAACACCTGGCTTTTATTTACGTACCAAAAAGGGATTCCTGCCCTCCTAACCCCCCCCCCGCCATTAGCAACATTATATAAGTAAACAAATAATAAAGAATAAATTACAAGAGTACACCTGCAATGCACCTGAAGATAACTTGCATTAAGTGAGAAACAACCTTCACAGAGACAAATTAAATTAATTGAGGTAAATTAATTAAAAGAGGGGTAGGCTGGACTGGACTGTAGTGCAGTGGTTGCTTTGACAAAGAGGTTCTTACCCTGCTGTCTGTGACTGTGCATCAGACTGAGGCACAGACCAAAGAGGTGCCTTCTACAATGCTTACTGAAGTGCTGATGATAATTGAATGGGATGCCTGTATGAAACTTCTGAAGTCTTCATATAAGGAAAGCCTTGGTCCTTATTGAGTAACTGATAAGCTGCTTATTTTCCTTTGTCAGCAAGCACTCTCTTGTTCTTGACACCCCGAAGGAGGGAGATAGTGCTATCTCTGTCTGTGTAGGCTAACACCAGCCTGAAGAAAAACTCAATGAGCATTTGGGCTAACAAAATGTTGCACTTGCCCAGTCTGAAAACATTGGAAGGAACTCACTAAAGGGGATGAACTGTTTTCTACCCAATGGCACTGGAGGTTTAGTGGATCCTGGATGGGTCAGGATCAGGAGCATTTTATGCCTCTCAGAAGGGCACCGTTGGCTGGGAGGTTGCATAACAGGGTAGAATCATAGAATCATAGAATTGTCTAGGTTGGAAGAGACCTTTAAGATTATCTAGTCCAACCATCAACCTAACCCTGATTAAAAACAAAGCAAAACAAAACAAAAACAAACAAACAAACAACAAAAAGAAACCAACCCAAAATAAAACCATAAACACACACACACCCCCCCAAACGCTACTAAACTATGTCTCTAAGCACTATGTCAACCCGTCTTTTGAAAACCTCCAGGGATGGTGCCTCAACCACTTCCCTGGGCAGCCATAAGTCGTGGCACCTGCCCAGTCATGGCAGAAGTGATACTACCTGGTGAGTGAGCAATTTGCTGGGTAGGGGGAATTTCTATTAACATATAGAAAGTGCAACATCGGGCAACAGTCGGACTTGTTGTTTGTATGTGAGCATGACTGAGAAGAAGGTGAGCAGGTCCAGGCCAACCTATGGGCCTGCTGCGTAGCTCTGTTTCACACCACCTGGAAGACTGGAGCTGAGCAGCACCAGCAGTAACCATTAGAGCTCTTCTTCAGGGAAGAGTGGTGCCAGGAATGTAGACTTGGGCAGTCACTTAAGATTAAACATGGCAAAATACTAATTGTGCTGTAAATCCCAATGACAAAAGGAATATCTGTTCAAGTATAAGAACATAAACACAGCTCGTGTGCTCTCAAAGTGACCTGCTCTTTGAAAAGGTATTCACATTTTGCCATCAGAAAAAGATCATCACACAAAGACTGCTCCAAAAATGCCCTCAGGGAAAGAAAAGACACATTGGTTAATGGCATGTGCAGAGATAGAATAATTCAGATCATAATAGAGGTGAGAAAGAGTTTCACTGTTCTCCTGATCTATTCTTAATATGCCAAAATGATTTAACAGAGACTTTAGTTACATGAAGGAGTTGAGAGCTCATTTCTCTTTCTTAAGAAAGAAAGACTACTGATGAGATGCAGCCAGGGGAGCATGACACTAAGAAAATAACCTTTGCTAAAATACTTAGGAGAACTGAACTACAGTTTGAACTCTACCCATTGAAAATAAAGGGTTTTGCTCATTACAACTGCATGGTAAGAAAACAGAACTTATGTTGATATTCACAGGGTCTGTAGAATTAAAACTTGAGAAATCTCTAACTTCTATGTTAGTAAGGAAAAATCTACATGCTACAGGTCAAGCAGAGCTCTTGGGTCTCTATTAATGCAAAAAAATATAATATGTTGCACCCACAATTAATCAGATTAATCCCTAAATTTGGATATTAATTTTGCTGATTTAGTTTTGAATATTTTGCAAAACTTTAGGTAGTGTTGTAAAGCACAATGCAAGTGTAAGTGTGTAAGCTTCAGAACAAGCTATGACAACTGTGTTGCACAGCCTGCCCAAGACCTTTCAGAAACGGCGCCTAAGTCTCTCTCTTTGAGCTCCGGTACGGCTTGAGAGGTGCCTTAGTGCACACCAGTGGATGCACTACTGCATTACTTGCACGTGCTGTCAGTCTCTCAAAAGGGAGGTGCCACAAACCTGAGTCAGGGATGTTTAGCTCCATCCTCTAACTTTACCAAAGGGAGGTAAGAAGCTCTAGATTTAAGAATTAAGACCATCTAACTTTCACACGACCTACTGGCACAGCTGTGCTGTGGGACAATTGCAAACCTGTAATATCGTCCTGCAGATGAAGCCCCCGGGATGATTTACAGAGCAAGCAACTGCAGTTGCTTTGGCTTGCTTTCAGCATTTTGAATCAGATCCTGTCATTGTTTAACATACATCCGTTTTGTGCGGCACCAGCAGTACAGTGTCTGATGGCCTGAGGCAGAATTTCTAATTTGTCCAAATGACATTCAGCATAAGCTCCATATGGTTATTAATCAGGGGTCATTAAAGCAAGAGATATCTAAGATGTCTCTGATGTTTATTAAAGAATTTTCACAGCATTGTGAATCACAGTATTGCCATAGAAAGATTTCCTTTTATTTAAAAAAAATACTATGCCTTGAAAAAATTTTTAGGGTGGGATTTTTTCTAGATTCCTGAGTGTCATTCCTAATGATTCTTTCTCGCTCTTAATGGTTTAGTAAAATGCTTGTGAAAGTATCCCTGTGATTAAAATAGTCCCTAGATCAGGAGCCTTATACATCACAGATGCAAATGTTTGCATTTGCTTATGCTTTTGTACAGACATTAGGCAGCATTATTACACCAGAACGTTCACTGGCCAGAAAATGCAGCAGGACTAAGGCTCTCTGAAATAACCAGAGACAAAGTAAAATAGGAAAAGAAAAGAGCCCGGGAGGGGAAGGAACAAAATCAACCACCTCGGGGAGAAAAAAAAGAACTTCCAGAAGTGCAAACTCGTAATTTAAAGTATAGTAATTTTGAAGTCTACGCTTATATTGAATCAAGAAAGATTTTATTTTTTATGAGGAAAATGATGGGTTATCCTGCCGCATGGTTCAATGAAACAGGCAATGAACACCAGTTTCCAAAGCTCATTTTCAAGAGGCATCTGGGGATCTGGGACCAGATCCTCAATGATATTTAGGTACAAAACTTTGACTGAAATCTCCAAAAGTGAAGGGAAAGGGAAGGAAGTGGAGCAGTTGGCTGTAGTGACTCCTCAACCGTCTCAAAGACTAGTGGGAGTAAAAGGGGCCTGAGAATTGTGTTTTCTAGACCCAATTCCTGACTAGTGAGGGCAGGAATATTTGTCTATGGCGTGTGAGGCAAGAGCTGGGGTATTTAAGAGAGCAGAGGGTAAACTTTACAGGAAACTTAAACAAAGTATGTTGTGTTATTTTGTCCTGTCTCTCTTCTCTCTCAAATTTTCCTTCAGGAGGTCCTATGTTCACGCAACAGAAAGTTTACACAGGCATGAGTTAATACCTCTTCATTACTAAGTCAAAGCAGTTGCTCTCTGCCAAGGGATAAAACATAGCCACAAAACCAACTTTAGCTCATGACCTGTCATGGTGTGCTAGTAATCTGTGCCTTTCTAACACAGCATGGCAAAGTGAGATGCTAATTGCATTACATTCATTTTTTTCAAGCCTTTACTGATCTAGTTGGTCTTTCTGCACTACAGTATCTGAATTTTACAGGTTAACCATGTCTCTCACACTTTTTTACGTTATAGTAGTATTACTTTACAGCTTAAAGCTTGCACTTGGTTGCTACCCAAAACAAATCCTCCTAAGCAAGCCCAAGGATTGTAACTTCACAGGAATGTCATGTCTTCAGTAGGGATATTTTTCAAATAAGCAAAATCACTTTAATCTTTTCTTGGTAAAGAACTAGCTGCTGCATATATCATCCTATTCACAATTCATTCTCTTACATCAAATGATATGGGTCTCTCAAGCACCTAGTTTCTTCTACTTGTACTTCTGCAGAGCTGAAAACCTTTCAAGGGCTGACACCTACCAAGATCCCATTTCAAGAAACTGTGCTATTTCAGTCAGCTAATCTGTATCCTTTGCCACACAAATCATTCCCCACGGTATTGCTTTTGATGGTAAGATAAAGTGGCAGCTCCTAATAAGATCAGGAGACAAGATATCAAACTACATTATCTCTTTTAGCTCAAGGGGCTCAGACTTTTTGTAAGTACTTCCTTTAGCCCATCAGCAGGACTAAATAACTTTGCTTCTTGAAAACCCCAGCAGAAGAGGTCTTCCTACCTGACCCTTGCCACATATATGCACACAAAAGGATTACCCAGGCAAGAATGATTTGGGTAAATAACAATGGCATAAAAATCATAGGTCATTCAGCTGATGTGCTCATAGCCTACTATGTGTGCTACTTGGAATAGTGATATGGATTTTAACATGTTATCTTGGAATATTTCCCTATTCTTTTGGTACAGTGATGAAATAACGTTAATGTGATAAGGCAGATGTCAATTTAAAGCTAACAGAGACAGTACTCTCCTAGACAGTGTAGTTTATGTTACAGAACCAGGCTTTATCTTTGCTTTTTGATATGGAAACAAGCAAAATACATTCTGTGATATCTGCTGCTCTGTTTGCAGAATCCCTTGATGCAAAGAGGTTGTTTAAAATGATGTATTGTAATGCTGATTTCTGTGGTTCTCAGCAGGATTTAGGGCTTCAAACACTGCAAACGCTACAGGGGAATTTTACTTTTCCAGTGTCTTCTTTTGATGAGCTGGTTGGTTTGCCTTTTTTTTTTTTAAAAAAAAAAAAGGGCAAGGAAAAATATGAGACTTGAAATACAAGCCTTAGAAAAATGTAAACCCTGAAACATAAACTAAGCAAGAGCCTGTCCTGCTTTTAGGTAAAGCAGAACCTATTTTCTTTTCAGTTAAGCCTCTTCTATCTAACTGAACTCTCTGAAATTAATGGCATATTTGTCAGAAACTGTCCACTTCTAGCAGAGGTAAGACCTAATTGTTTCTAATTCATGCCAATGAGTAGTATGCAGAGAGGTTCCTGCTTATACTTATTGCTATAACAACCAAGGTTGGCTCACTTTGTTATTTGCCCTGTTGAAGGGTCAGAAGTGGAAGGGCATAGAGGGGTCCCATCTGTGGGGAGGAGCAGACAGGAAAGGTGACCCAAAACTGACCAACAGGGTTTTCCATCCCATCTGCCCCATGCACAGTGTAGAAGCTGAGGGATGAAAGGGTCAGCCTCTTTCTTCAATGGCTGGCATCTGAGGAGGACTCTGCCTGATCATCTGCCTTTGTTCCTGACTCCAGATCCGTAATCCAGTTCCTATATGTTGCTGAGTCTCATCGGGGACTTACTCAGTGCCTGCCGGTGAGGCGGTCATCATCCTGGGAGCTTGATACAATTTTGTATATATCGTATGTCTTTTGCTATTTCCTTTTTATTATTTTACTATAGTTTCACTGAAGTAGTTTAGTTTCCTTTAGGCTCATAAGTCTCTTTCTCTCTCTTCCTCCTCTCCCTGAAGGGAGATATTCTTCTTTCTCTGAAGGGAGAGAGGTCAGAGAGCGTCTGTTCATTTCAGTGGCCAGTCCCAAACCACAACAGAGCTTCAGTAGAGTGATACAGATGTATGTTCAAAGAGAGCATTATAATGCTCTGGCTTTACTTCGAGCTCAGTGGTCCTCCTTTCTCACCCTTGCAGCTGTATATAGTAGCAAATATGGAAAAAAAATCAATACTGGCAATTTTTCAATTCTGTTTCTTATAAGCTGTTTTCAATGACAGACTGACAGCTCCTGTATGCTTTTCCTAAAAAGCATAAAAATGCCTTTTTCTGAGTTTGGCTGGCAGGTACAACAGACACCACTCTGGCAGAAGGTATCAGAAGTAGTGGTTGTCCTGCCAGGGGGCACCTATGAACCCTGAGACCAGGAATGGGTCTCGGCAGCCAGCTCTGCATGTGCCTTTTACCACCTGTGGGTCTGGGGCTGGGTTCCAGCCACCCCACGTGTGGGTACAAAGCTCAGAAGTGCAGAGGATCTCCCCCGGCATGGGGCAAAGCCTGAGGAGCATGGCATGGAGACCTACTGCCCTGTCTGAGCTGTTGGCACTCTGGGGCAAAGCATGAGCCGAGCTGGTGGCTGTGGCCGTTCCCCTGTTTGGCTGCATCGTCCAGTAACTGTTCGACAGCTCAACATCTCTGTTATGTGAGGGGGAGCAAGTGTCGGATGGTCAATGCTTGCCCATGGGCTGCAGTCCTCTTGGCGCTGTTTGCACATCTCTCCTTGGTTCATCTATGTGACAGCCTCTCCCTAATTGTCTGAGAGCAGGCTTATTGCTATGCTGAGCTTTCATCCCACTGCTCTTCCTCCTGCTCTGAACATGCTTTCTACAGGTAAGGTGCTCCTCCTGGACACATGAGGACCAGCTGCTGTTATACTGCTAAATTTACAAATGCCTCATATTTAAATTGTGTGCTATTCTCTCTCAGGTATTGACATAACTTCTTTTCTTTCTTTCTGTCACCTGCTGAGCCTGTCCAGGGCTGCCAGTCAGGACCTTGGGGGATGTGCAGCAGAGGCCACAGATCAGGGGTCCCCACAGCAGCCCGAGGATCGCCCCTGAGCAACCCCAGGGCCTACTGCCCTCCTGATGGTGGCCTTGCCAGTGACCTTGGCCATGTTCTTCAGTTGGCACTGCTTAACCATGCTGAACAGTGGGGCACTGAGCTCTGGCTTCCAGCATGCACAAGGATAGAAGGCCATGGCTGGGATCTAGAGCATCCATTGAGTCAGGGAGCTGCTGAGGGATCCTGGGCCATGAGGGAATCTGTGAGACTAAGACACACCAAAGATATCTAGGGACTTGTGTAGAAGGACCACACGGGACATGTGGCAGGGCTGTCATGATCCTGGGGAACAGCCAAAGCTGGAGAGGGGCAGGGGGGTGAAAGCCCCCAGGTCCCTGGAGGCATAAGGGTATTTGTAGGTCTAAGACACTCCAAGGATCCCTGGGGCACAGAGGGATGTGCATGTGGGGTGTGGGACTATTTGTGGGGTAAGGATTCCTGGGGCCATGGGAGGATCTGTGGGGCAGAGACACCAGTGGGATCACTGGTGAGAACCCAAGGGAATGTGGGACAGGGGTGGGATCTGTGGGGCCCGATGTACTCCAGGATCGCTGGGGCGGGAGAGGGGCCATGAGGCTGAGGCACCCCCACACGACACCCTGTGCCAGGGATGCCCAGGGAAGCCCCACGGCATGGCCACAGACCCTGGGGGTGGGAGGGGGCAGGGGAATGCTAACACTTCTGTGAGCCCTGGCTTTTGTTCTTGCTGAGGAATTTCCTCCTCCACCCTGCGATGGGAAACTAGCAGCATTCTGCTGCCTCGTGACCATTTCTTTCACTTTCCACTGATTTCCGAGAAACAGGACGTGGCAGACCCGGGGTATAAGAGACGGCGACAGCCCAGCTTGGTGGGGAGATGCAGCTGAGGTGGCCACAGCACAAGGTAAGGGATGGGGCAGGGTCCTGCCCTAGGGTTTTTCTCAGGCCTTGGCAGGCTTTAAACCCAAGGGACGTGCGAGGCTTTGGGGAGATGTTTCTGTGGATGCTTTTGCCCCACAGGGTCTCCAGGGAGCCCTGAATCTCTTCTGGGGCTTCACCCACTCTCTCCCTCCCAACTTGGCCCCCGGGCTCTCCATGCAGAGCCCCAGCCATCCCCTCCAGCCTCTGGTCTGTAGGGTGCCCTGGCAAACAGCAGGACTGAGGGACCCTCCCCATCTGGGTAAGGACATGGGGAGACCAGCTTTGCCTTAGTTTCCCCTGTCCCAATTTATGACCAGATGAGAACAGGGCACCCGGTCTCCCCGTGCACCTGAAGCGGAGGTAGGAGGGTTTACAGGACTGTTCAAAATGTGCTGCTCTTGCCTCTTCCTGCATCACAAGAGAAATACTTGCTGGGAAAGGGGAAAAATTAATTGTCATTTGAGTATTTTTCTAGTTTTGCTGTTTCGGAGGAAAAGTAAAAAAGTGCGAGCGTGGGAAAGGGATTGGGCAGGTTTTAAGCGTTTTAGAGACTAAGCTGCAGGGAGGGAGATGAGCAATGCACAATATGGCTCAGCGCAGCATCAGGGAGGAGGAAGCAGATGACATCAGAAAAAGGGTGAAGCAGTGCACAGGGAGAGATTCTAGAACAGAAACTTCAGCTCTTTTTCTTACGCTTTCACGGAGTAGAGCTGGACTGAGCCAAACTGTTCGCCTGGAAAGTCCCACTCCATGGAAGTTCCTTGAAACACACCCATGAGGTCACGTTTCCAGGAGAGAGTGTAAAAAACAGCTGCTCCTAAGCATTCTCAGGGGTGATGGCAAGCCCCTACATGGCTTGAAGAAGGATTTGAAACCAGGTGGGCTTGTAACCAATAAACGATGTTCCCCCTCTCATTGCATGGGGCAAGAGGGCTAGGTAAAATGACCAAACCTGGGCTTCTCAGGCTGATCTTTGTCACCTTTCCTTTAGACTTTTGGCGTTGAAGCTGCAAGTCTCATTGCTGAAGTTTTCTCCTTGGCTTCCCTGGCTTGAGCTGCTGTAATGGAGAGTGCAGCGAGCGACAGTGAGGATGAAAGCAGAGAGAAACCTCAGCCTGTGCCCCCATCTGCTCAGGAAGGCAGCAGCCACATGCTACATGAGGAAGGAGGTAACAGGAAATGTTGTGGCTGGAGGTGATGTAAACAGCCACCAGCTCACTCCCAATGTCTCTAACCTAGCAACTTCCTACAGTAGGGGGAATCCCAGGAAAACTAACTATAGAAGGGTGCTTGACTATTGAAGTCTTCCAGCTCCTGTAATGGAGGGTGAACTTTACCTTGTGTTTAAAATACTTGAGCTTTATTTATAAGGAAATGCATATAAATTTATATAAAGCTGATCTACCATCAGTGCTACTAGGGAAAAAAAAAAAAAAAAAAGAGTGAAAGAGCTGCTTCACTTGGTAAAAAAGAAAAAAAAAAAAGAAAAAAGGAAGAAAGAAGAAAAATATGGTGAACTCTGTCCAAAGAAAAGCTATCTGCAAGAAGCAGCATGTCACACTTGTGTGACAACCAATCTGTTATCTTTTATGCCAGGGATTTAATTCGAGAGTCCACAGAACTAGTATCAGAAGATGCCACGACTTTCACTAAAGGCCCTGTAACACACTTCATCCCCTGTGGGAACGCACATCCTACCTTTACATTTGTATGCCAGTCCCAAACAATGGGGAGGAGCAGCGCTGATGTGCGCATTTTTATGGTGCTGTCAGCAGGCTGGCTGGCTGGCTGAGCATCACATCACAAGCACAGTCTGCTCTTACCACATGATTTTGACCCAAGTTTGTCCCTAGGTGGTTTCCCTTGATAAAACTTCAGCAGCAGGAATCGGAGCTTCCTGACTTCATAAAATTTGGTGCAACCTCTGCCCTAGATCACTCCTTCTTGTCTTCTTTTCCATGTCCTTCTCTTTTATCTGTTTCAATGACATTTTCTTTCCATGCACTATTGTTAACTTGTCTCTACTAAATATAGGCTTGCATTAGATATGCCAGCTTTTAGCTGGCTTGGATGAGTCCACCCACTAGGGTAGAAATCTGGGCTCTGTGACTACTGGCCTAGCTCAGACCTTTCAGCAGATTCTAATTGGAGAAGGTGAGAATTTTAAAAGCCATTGACACTCCTTCGTTATTAGGAGCAAAGTGAGAGGTTTTAGCATCATTGTAGCAGATATGGTGAAGATAAACGCTGTAGTCAATATGCCTTTTCTTGCACCAGGAATGAAATCTGCAGCACTGAAAAGCAACAAGCAGCAACCTCTCTGCACAGACCATCCAACAGATGCCGTGCTTACATCCAAGGTATAAGCTCTAGGACCAAACATTGAGGCGGGAACCCTGTTTCTCTAGGTCCAGAGTAGTCAAGTTACATGATTTCTGAGCATCACTTAACCAGGATCTGCAGCTGCAGAGGAATCAAAGGACCCATGCTGTAAGACCTGAGCTTCACCCTATTTGATGCCCCCTAGAGAAGCTGACAAAATGAGTTGATGCTTCCAGTTTGTAGAATATCTTAACTACAGCTGATGGGAAAGGGGCTTATGGCAGGGGAAAATAGTTGGCAATGACACAACCACATTCATTAGATCCCCAGAGCTGGAACCCATAGTCCTTCCCTGTGAAACCTGTTCCCCCACAATCTTCTCTGAAGAGTGTATCCTGATTTTTGAAATATTCCCAAAGGGAGGTTGTGATACCAGTTCATTCCTGGAACGTGGGAAAAGTGACCCCTCAGTTGAAGGTGACAGCAGCTCCTGGGAGATTCTGTGTACTGACTCAGGTACAGTGTGACTGAGGAATGGCTTGATGAAACAGAAATGGTTGGGAAAACCCAGGCAAAAAGAAGGTCAGTATCCAATCCTGAGGAGTAGAAGGGCACTTCTGCCCTCTCCTATATGTTACCTTGCTGCTGCTCCCCTCACTGCCTATGTTGCAGCATTATTGATTCGCTTCCTGGTCCTAAGAAGTGAGCCTATGAGACAAAAGATGGGGACAGGACTGGGATTTATCCTTTCAAGGGAGCACCCCTAAAAGTGACCTGGTTGAGATCCCTCCTGGATGATCTTTGCTCTAGCTAGTTCTCTGACAAGTTAGTCTGCAGCTCCCTGCAATCAGTGTCATGGGCCCCAAGGCTTCCTGTGTGCCTCTCTGCTGGCCGGCTTGTGGCTTTGGGTCACAGAGGGAAGGGCGGGAACCAGTGATGGGATCAGATGGAAACCTTGATCTCACTTTGTGTTCACCTCCAAATGCTGTAGAGGAAGAGAAACTCCAGGCACACAAGACAAGTGCAGAACTCTTGGGATATCACGATGCCAGACAGAAATCACCCCCCAAGTCCAGTGACGACACCTCTGGCAGAACTAACAAGGTAAGAGTTTTTAATTGATTATCACTGATGTCAATATACTCAGGCCAAAAAAAAAAAAAAAAGTGACAGAAGTCACACAGAGTGAAAATCAGGCTTTACCTAGGGCACTTTCCTGTTACTGGTGATTGAAATCCTTAAACTGACATATATAATGTTAAAGAAGAGATTTGCCTCTTCCTGTCTCACTCAAAAGAGGCCCCATTAAGAAGCCTGAGCATGGTCCTTGCTTGCTGTTCCATGCAAGTAAACCCAAATGGATGCTGTACCCCAGCACTGGGCTCTGGGAGTGTTTTGGATGTAGAATTTTCACTGAATTTCACTGAATTTTTGGAGTTGGAAGGGACCATAGAGATCATCTAGTCCAACTCCCCTGCCA